>OY728125.1:1519269922-1520519922 GCA_963277665.1 Viscum album
GATCTGAAAGCACACAAACAAGATTTTTGATGGAGGAGGTTACTTTATACCTAAGTTGGGAGGTAAGAGAGCTCCACATGAAAAAGAAGGAGGAGCCCGCTGGAAATGAGTGGAGAAAAATAAATAAATGGTATTAAATATTAAAGAGTGTAAAATTGGGAATTTGACCTTAAAAAACAAGGGTGTACAATTTGTCTTCACTGTTGGCCAAACAATGAACCAATTGTGCACCAAAATCTACTTCAAAGTGGCATCTCACACGTTTAAGTACAATGTTTCTCTAACCGTTCAAAAAAATGATAAAATCCATTATAAAACATTATATATAACTTAAATTGTCAAGTGCCTTAGGTCACATAGTTGTGGATAAATAATGCGGCTCGGTCTCCCTCTTTGAATTTCCAACCATTGAGATCTGAATAAGCCCCGAACACTCCCAAAACATCCTTAAGAACCTTAAAAAATACTATTAGGGCCAAAAAATATAATTCAAAAGGAAAACTAATGGTTTATACCTTTGAAAAAATTCTGAGATTTTACAGAATACACGATAGATCACATTCAAAATTTATAAGTAATTATATATATAATTTCTAACTCATTATAAGGATATTTAATCTTCTTATGATTTATTTCATGAAACATGGGTAAATATCACTTGTTTGATTTATCCATGATATGTTGTTTTATCACATTACCGATTTTTGTTATGATTCCATTCAAGAAAAATCCATGATGAAACTCTATATATTTTCATACCAAATATGTGAGATGATTCACCGAGGTCATCAATTGAGAATTATTTTCACAACCAAATTTTTATTGTGTATAAATTTGAGTTATAATATCTTACAAGTACTATTCCATCCAAATAAAATATAATAAATACTACCACACTCCCTCTATTCCAATTTTATATATAATATTGACCCACATTCTTGATGAAACCAAACTCCTTGATTGCATAATCAAAATAGGTATTTCCAATCCAAGAGGAATGTTTCAATCCATAAATTTATTATAGAGTCCTAGAAACCATAAAAGATTCATTTTGACCTTTAAAACTAATGGGATATACCATAGACCTATCCATTACAATAATCATTTTAATGATTGATGTTTTGATATCCATTAGATTTTTCATATAATCTAAATGAGATACTATAGAAAGTATATATGCATGAAATTTATCATTCCAAATGGAGAAAATATATCTCCATAGTTATTACTATGATTTTTATAAAGCTTTTCCAGCATTCCATATTTATAGATAGACTCTCTACCATCCATTTTAGTTTTTTTATAAAAAATCCACATGCACCATTTGGGTCTCACCCCTTCATGTGAAGTCAATAAGTTTTAATTAGGTTTAATATAAAAGGAGTATATTTTAGATTCTGTCATGAACATGACCCACCGATGCACTCTTGTCTGAAGATAAGCCGAGTTTTAATACCAAAAACCTTCCTTTAATAGGATTGGGGTCATGGACCAATGTCGATTAAGAATAACACTGACATGGTAAGCCTTAGCCTATGGTACCCACACACACCCACACACATTAAAACCCACAGAATTTTGAAATGTAAAATAAAACTGATACAAAATGCATGAAAACAACTAAATCCCACAATCAAAGAGTGGTGAAGAAATATTGAAATCATAAAATACATAATACAAGCATTCCAAAACTATAAAGAATTCCAATTTTATAGTAAGAGATGGTGATATAAAAATGTGTCTCAAGGAATGGACCATAGACTATCTGGCCTATGTTTAAGCTCTGTATACTCTTGGTCTAATGGGAACTCTGCTGATTAACCATTCATCTACGTAAGCTGTGACACAAGTGGGAAGGGACCATTTGGGGGTGAGTATAACAATTCCCAATAGGACAACCCAAAATCAAAAAGAATAAATCAATGAGAGTAGTCATCTCATCATTGGATATTCCATTAATAATAGGATACATACAATAAAACATCTAGAAATACTCATGGTAGTCACTAAGTATCAAGTTATGATAAAAAACACAGTTCCAGCCTAAGATTCAGCTTATGTGCCTGTAACCACACAATCCTGGGAAAACTCACAATGTGAGTTTAATAGAACTGATTGCGTTCGTCTAAGATTTCATGCCCACATGGTCTTCAAAATGGAAGTACACACAATATATATGAATATATTAATAAATATATGGGGATCATACCTAGGTGCAGGCACTATACCGACAAACCAACTTGGTTTAACCTACAAAGTAGGGGATCGATGCCCGTGTACAACTGGTCTCCCCAATTCTGAGAACCCCACCAAGGGTGAATGATGATATAGAATTCCATACCAGGACTGGGGGGGGGGGCTTCTTACAACTATATCCAAATAAAATCCTTTATTAAGGGTCATAATCCTTTACTTGGGATGTAATTAAATACTATACTCTCACAAGGATCGATTGAGGGAACATTCCCTTAAGGAAACATGTCCACAATGAGGAGAACAAGGATTCCAATTCATCTTCAATGAATCACATGGTGTATAAGTAGGGAAAATGGTGTATAACACTAATCCTGAACAATCATATATATATTCCAATGCTCCTATTACTATTTCCATGTACATTTGGCCGTGCACTTTTATTGAGGATGTTTCATGTACTTGGTTGTGTCTAAGTACTGGCCTATTCTTATGGACTCTACCAATGACTGTGCACTTGGTCATGTTCATTCATATGTATCCTCCATGACACACATCAAGCCACAAAAAATGGGTCCACATGGCATGTGAAATGTGTCACATGATTTGTGGTACTTCTATTCTTTGCCAAATCCGTAATGATGTAGCCAGGGCCCCACAGGACATGTATTTCCAAATTTCATGCCAAAAAATGCAGAAAGTTATAGATTATGTGGTTCCTTTACATTTCATTTCAGACACCACCAACCTATGATCCATCTAAAAATAATGTTGGTCAACATTGATCTACTTCAACCTAGACTTTCTAGAACAACTCTCTAGAATCTGATTTTCTGATTCACAATGACAATCATATGTTGCGCCTTCCTATTTCAACATGTCAAACCTCCCAAATGAGCATCAATTTTGTCATGATCCATCTTTATTTCCATAATAAATCATTTCCAACATCGTTCTCGAACCTATTCCATTGTATCAATCTATTACACTATATAATGGGTTCTCAATGATTGATTACCTAGTATTTTCCAAACCACCTACATAAATGAATGGTAGTGATGAACATATGAATTTTGGGGGAAGAATTGGAAAACCACAAAAATTGGGATTAAATATCATCCAATTTTAGTTTTGGAATCAATTAATTTCAATTAGAATCATGAATGAAGTTAAATAATCCAGAAATAAATAGAAATTCCCTAATCAAATGGATAAACCCATACACACAAAATGATAAACCCGTGAATAAATATTTTGATTGATTTATTCATGTTCATTATGGGATAAAAAAATGGGGATAAATACACATAAATTAAATAGACTATATTGATTTAGATCAATCCCTGGTGAAAAATGATCATAGGTCACTGCTATTAGCGAAATCCACAAGCTGTGTTGGGAAAGATGATCCTTAGTTATTGATCGAGATACATTTCATTTTCCAAGCTCTCCTCTAATGGATCCTATATATTTCCAAGGTTATGTAGATAAAATTGATATTTAATTGTTTCTATATATTTATATCCACAATTTTTTCAAGGATAATTAATGAAATAATTTAATTTAATTTATTTATTTATTTGAAACTTCACCTGCAAATGCACCCAACCAAAGTGTTTAACATGATCAATGGATAGGTCATGCATACAATAAAACCCATGATCTGGATATAATGATACCCTCTTATTTAAAATATGAGAATCCATTCTGGAGTTATTTCACAGTTTCATGAAAACTATTTTTGTATGATATTAATATTTTTTATACCATTCAAATATTAATTCCAGGCTCATTGGCCCTCATAATCTCATATTATCTTAGTTCCTAGCCCAACAAATACAATTAGATATATTTAAAATAATTTCATGTAAAAATGAATTATATTCACCAAACCATAGTGATTTTTATCCTATAAAGAAAAACGTACTTCTCAAAAGGATTTGGGTAATAATATCGCATCTGGGTCTCCCACCCCTAAGTGCTTTCCTAAGGATTCCCATTCTACCACCAAAACTGAACCAATGGAAACACACACCCACCTAGGATCCTATCCTGTAGATCCTCAATCTCTATTATGTACTTTGTAAAGGTATATCTATCCTCAATTTCTATCTTTCCCCATTCAATAACATGCGATGGATCATGAAAATATATCCTCAGTTGCGAAACATAGAATACGTCATATACCTGATCTAACAATGATGGTAGATCCAAGTGGTATTATACCTCACTAACATTGTGTAGTCTTTGGAAATGTCCAATAAATCTTATAGGTAAACTTCCACCCTGACCAAATCTTCATTATCCACATTGAGGTGAGACCTTAAAGAACACATAGTGTTCATCCTAAGACACCAATATCCTCTTTCATTTATTTGTAAAGAACATATGATATATTTTTGTAGTCCTCATTCACTCATGGATGATCTGAAATTTCTCCATTATAGCTTTCACCATCTCTGGGCCCATGAGTGATGAATCACCTGGATCAATAAAAAAAGTGGTAACCTGTCGTGTTTTCTGTACAAGGCCTCAAATAGTTCCATACCAATGGTTGAATAGTATATTGTAATGTATGAAAAATAATATTAGTGTTGGTGTTCCACCCAACTATATCCAAATTCAAACACCCAATATGGTAACATGTCCACTAGAACCTGAATGATTCACTCAGTATGGCCATTAGTCTTTGGGTGAAAAGTCTTTCTCAAAATAAACTATGTCTTGAATGACTATTGCAATAAATTACATAATCATGATGTGGAGTGAGAATCATGGTCTGGAATGATCATCAAGGGAGATCTTTGGAGCCAGACTATATCCATTATATATAGGTTTCCTATGATTTCAACTGAATTCTAATATTTAATATCAAGGAAGTGGTCTGACTTTGTTAGTTTATATATAATCACTTAAATGGAATTGTTTTGTTTGGATATATTTATAACCCCATAATTATGTCTACAAAAATTTCATCTCACATTCACTCAAGAACCTCATGGGTTTGATCTAAACCCACTAAAACCTAGTGCTCAGCCATCACATTTTGATAGGTGATGCATCAAGAGACAAACTCCGATACACACTTCTTTATGTCTGGTTACCAAAAATGACATAAAAGGTCATAGTACATCTTTTCCAATCATGGGTTTACTACCAAAGAATATGTAGTAAACTCCATCATCACCTCCTCCCCCAAAGATACAGGTACCGTCATCTATCCTCTAAAACAGATAACATAGTCCCCACCTTCATAAAATCCATCAAGAGCACATCCAGTGGATATCTGAGTATATAATGTCTCATATTCAGAATCTCCACACTAATATTCACTAAGAAAATGTAAAAGTGGTGGGGTAATAACCATAAAATTAAGATATAAAGCACCATCCTTTTCCACCAAGGATAATTTCAATGAGGATAACTGTTATGGCACCTCGACCAACAACAAAGAACATGATCTATTTTCGACAAAATATTCCACCAAATCCCCCTCCGAATTAGTACATACTATCTAGAAGTCATAGTCCTAGAGGAACTCTTTCTACCACATGTATCTCAAGTTAAGATCATTCTAAGAGAAAATATACTTGAGACCCTTGTGGGTAGAGTAGAAGATAAAATTTTGACCATAAGATAGTGTTTCCACATCATCAAGGAAAAGAATACCATTTCCAAATCAAGATAATGGGTTGACTAGTTATACTCATGAAATGTAGTTACTCTAACCCCATAAACCTAGAGATAATGGTTATTTTTTTTAATTATCACTAGATACAATGTATCACATCCTGAAGGACCTAATAGTTTAGTATTCTTGGTAAACAAGATATATACATGAATTTCACATTACATTTTACAGGATGAAATACAAAAAGAATTTTATCTGAGAATGGAATTATTCCCCATAGTGTATCCCTGAAAATAAATCACAAAAAAATTCATTAAATCCATAGGTTAAATAAAATATAAGATATGGGTGGGTGCATATGCTCAGTAAGGGTAAGTGTAAAGTGAAAGATACTGTGAAAAAAAAAGGAATAATAAATATGAAAAGGTAAATAAATAAAACTCATTTCATTTAATCAAACACTTGAGAATAATATGGATATAATAAAATATGATAAAATAATTCCATATAAAAAATCACATGATATTGAAAATTAAACATGGATATTCTAACTAAAAAAATAATAACTTAGAATAAGAATAAATAAATTCACAATGATGGAATGAACAATACCAAAAATTTTAAATATAATGTCGAGGCCCTATTCCAAGACATATAAATTCCATCATGTCCATGTTCAATGATATCCAAATAAATGGGTAAGGCCTTGAACAAAACCCATTATAGTTTTTCTCATGAGTCCTATCAATTCATTTAGGAACTATAGTGGGACACGACCATTACATACTAAGTACAATACGTCTATATATATACTAAAACTGGATTTCCATTTTCCACGTGTCATTTTATTAATCATCCACATCATATTTTCTATACATGCCTGGCCACCATTCCTCCACGTCCCACCTCACCTCCATTTCACAACCATTCTTTCCCTCCACCTCCCTATTGTCTCCCTCCACATACCTCTCCCACTCCTGCTCGGCCTCCCCATCATCACGATTTCCCTATCCCCATTTCCGTTTTCCACTGATTCTCCCACCTACCTTCCTCGCCATTCACCTCCTTCAACTTATTCGGTCTCCCCAATCCCAATTTCCACTCTTTCTCCGTTCACTGTTCTCCAGCTTCAACGCCTTCACTATCTTCCCCTGATCGTGATTTCCCTCCCCTCATCTACAGTTTCCTCTCATGATTTTCATTCGCTCATTCAATTTTTATTTCCTCTTTACTATTCCTCATGTATCCCATTCGAATGAATCCCTGTTGCCCATCAACATCTTCCAGTTCACCATCTCTCAGTCGATGACTGTCTCTCCACACTCGCTGAACCCCTCCAATTCCATTCATTTGCTTCCCTGAAATGCTACCCTCATTTTATCCTCACTTATATCACCTCCTCCTCCACCTATGCCTCCTATTGCTTCACCTCAACCTGCTCCACCTCCGCCTCTAAGAATTCATCGAACTACTACCTGAGCCTAAGCTAACATCCTTGATTCAAGACATCAATTCCTTCAAACCCAATCCCACATCCCTACTTCATAATATCCATACTTGATACTACGAGAAACATCTGGTATGTCTAACTGTATAATTTTATGATTCATATTCACATAGTTATATTCATATTTCCATATATTGGAAACCAGTTTGGGTTGTAAGAATCTATTTCTATAATCTGTGTTATGTTATTTTTTGGTTCACGTATGTTTCATTGCAGTCATCTTCATCAATCATGGGTTCTCCTAGTTACTTATAACTCCTTACACACATTTTAGGTATGTTTAATTTCAATCCCATGCATACTGGTGACTATTATCATTTTTTGGTTTCTAGGTTTGAATAATTTATATACGTTCTCATCCCTGTAGACCAATTTAAAATTCAGTTTGTTCATAGGTTCCTATCATTAGGCTTACTAAGAGAAAACATCCTCACACATGGAGACAAATATATTTTTAGGATACTTATAAATAGTCAATTCTAGTTATACATACTTGGAAATTGAATGGATGAATGTAACTGATTCTGTTTCATTTTGTGGTTTTCCTTCTATTCAATTAGATTTTCCTTTTAATTTTTACAAAAATTTACTTCGTTCTTTCATATATCATAACTACTGGGGTTCCCTATTAAAATTCTAGGGCTGTCATAAAAACATAGGTTTTGACATTAAAATGGTATATTTTATATAATTATAGTCTATATATATTTTGGCAATTGGATTTTCTCAGTATATTTTATTTTTTTAATTTCTTCATATTGTGTCCTATAATTTTCCACTATAGGTATTTCTAATTTCATCATAATTACAAAATTAATTCACTTTTACAGTCTCCAATCACTACGGGATTCATATTGTGAATACTGAATAATATTTTTCTTCATCCTTAATGTATTAAAGTTGTTATTGTGAATCATTTCAGTAATTTTCTGATACATTAGTTTAAATAGTTCTCATCTAACTTTTATTTTACATGACTTGAAAATTTACTTAGTTAAAGTGTATATCAGTTTTTATATATTTTTTTCAATGGGTAGTACAGAAAAGTATCATGGTTTAGTTAATTTCAGAATTGTCATATTCTATTTACTATACATTTTAATTCATAGCTATAATTTGGATCAAATTATCTGATTCATTTACAATTCCATTTTTTTCCTTTCCTTTTCCATTTAATTATTTAATTTTTTACATCTGTAATTTTTAATTGTAATTCATTAATTTATTCTATTTTAAATTTAATTAATCAGTCTACCTCAAGTAGGACATATCATTCTGATTCAATTATGAAAAAAATTGTATAATAATTTTGTTGCCTATATTGAATTGAAGTATAGAATAAAGAAATGTTGGTGGGGGTGAATTATAGAAATGATATGGGGACTCCACTGGGAAGGTAAGAAACACTTTAGATCTCGACCGAGATTCATTTTGGCACTATAAATTTTGATCAAATTACGTTTTTGTGCCTTATGTGAGGTACACCAAATGGATCAAGGTTATGTTTGACATCAATAATAGAACACTGCATCATGAAATATATTACATAGTAATTAATAATGATATATTGTGTATTATTCTTCATACTAATAAACATTCATATGGTATATTAAACTCTAATATACATAATGTTTTCCCCTACGTTTTTAGAAAAAACATATTGATAATTAAAAGAATAAACAATAAAAGCATTGGAATATACCTCTTTGAAATATTATCCATGTTTAGATGATGTTCAGTTCAAATAATAACACCTTTTAGGGATTCATCATTACTTTTTGTTACTGTAATGCATTGTTCATTGGGAAATAAAGATATGTCTCTTGTAACTACAATTTATAGGTCATTGGGAACTAAAGAGATCCCACTTGGTTGATTTTAATGCAATTTAGCTATTCTGAGTGCCTATGTTTTGCATGATTGCTTTGATTTTGTAGGGTAGAAAGGGAAAAGTCAAGCAGATTTATAGAGGACATTTTTTACATGATGAAAATGAACTTGGGAAGTCAAGGGTTATCTGCTACAGATCTCTTATACGTGAAAATGTGAATATTTTTGGTGATGGATGCATTGAAATAGTCGTCCATCTTTAAACAATCCAATTTTTTCCTAACCACTCCACAAATAAAAATCTACACATTTTCATTTTTTATCATAGAGTGTTTCTTATGGAATTCCTCTAATCCCTTTTCCACCATATTGGAACACGTTGATGAAACAAAATTTATAAATTTTTCTACATCACAAAAGTCTACCATTTCTCTAAATAAATCACAGGAAATAAGGGAATATAATTATAACTATATGTATACACTTTATATGCCTAGTATAATTTCAATCCTTCTGTTGGTTTATTAAATATTTCATTGTATCAGACCGGGGGTAGAGACGGAGTGTACTCTCTTAGTCAATCACTATGTGAAAAGCATGTTTTATCCTCATTTAATAAATTTTTTTCTTCTATTCAGGATTAAATATTTATAGTTTTATTTGAATGTTTTCTAATTTTTTTCTTAGTGAACATGTGAATACATAAACTAGAATTGGACTTATTTCACGAGGTGCGTTATGTTGATTTCATTCTATGTTACTTTTTAGAATTCTTATTTTATTTATTTATCTCTTTTATAGATGAATTAATTTAATGTTTTGTGTTTTTTTATTAAATAAATATATATTTATGGATTTCTAATGTGATGATTTCTTTTCCTGGAGTTCAAGATGCGGTCAATAGATTTTAATATTGGACTTACATAGAAACTAGTAGTTAGTATATCTTTCCTAGTTATTTTCTAAGTTCATGTGAATACATGAAGAAGATCTAGAAATGTGTTTGATTAACAACATTCGAGTGGTCAACCACCACTACACCACCGACACCTCTGGACCGCCCACCCACCTGCAAGTCACCATCTTATTTCCAATACAACGAAACCCTTTTTTTAATTTTGTATGAATAAGACTCATTCAACTTCATCAGAATATTTTATACTCATTTGTGTCTTTTTTTACTTTTGCAGATATTGGATTAGGACAAAAAACAAGGTAGTTGGTTAGTTTATGGTAGTGTTTCACACAAAATCAAATTTGGAGATCTTGGACGATGGTTTCAAGTGGAGGAATTATGGGGAAAAGATGGACAATAAGAGACCCAATCCAAGGTAATGGGACAATTTATAATTTTATATTTTGATGTTATCCTCTTTTTTTAATATTTTTTCCCAGCTAGAAACTTTTATTCCTCATTTCCTTCCTCATGTTCCCATTATTAACCCATATGTGGTTTTTAGTTCCCATTTAAGAAAAACAACATATTTTCTTGAATTGTTTATGGAACTTTGATTCCAAGATCTATGATCTTTGTCCATATATTAAAAATACAAAAACATATCTCTTGTTTTTTCCCACTCCTTCTATTGAACTCATTCAACCATTCCGTGATCTTCATGTAAAGAAAAACATTTTTACTTCTTTGGTTTTCTGATCCTTAAACCCCTTTATTGGTTTTTTTACTCATTGAGTTTTTATAATTATGTATTCCTACACAATTTTTTTAATCTACATTCTTTTCTAATTTCTGTTGATAGTTATCCTCTCTCCTAATGAATGGGAATTGTAGTTGAATTCATTTACACATATGGAATTATAATGGACCATATAGTTGAATTCAGTTACCACAACAAGGTATGACATTCAATTCACTACAGAAGTTTCTATCAAAAACAATATTATGAGCATATGAACATATAATATTTTATTTTCTAATGGAAACATGCTAAATAATTCATATTCAATAGGAACATTAATGATATTAATATGTACAGAACATATCATCATTGGAATAAGTTTTCTTTTCTCTTAAGCATTAATATACATTAGGCAGGGGATCAAATGGTTTTTGATGAAAAGGTTGGATAGAATGTTTTGATTGAATGGAATGTTTCCAATTTGTTTTCCTTAACACTACCATCATTGGACTTATATCATCACCCACAATTGCTCTCATGGGTTCATTACTTTTTTGATAGGAATTGGGGAATCATTAGGGGTAACTAATGATGCCTGATGACGACTATGGTTTAATCAACAACATCCACCATGATATTGGAACTCATGACATTAATAAGAAATTTCTTTAAATTCCTTAGAACCATTCCCTTGAAATAGTATGTACAAATTTCATTACCTTCTGATGGAATTAGTCTCACTTACTAAATGCGCTGATGCTGACTTTATCTCTCCACATTTCAGGATTTCCCTCCATCCCTCCCATAAGGCTCTGTGAAGCCTCTCCTTAGAGCAGAAACATACCCTCTCTGACTGTTTTCACTACTAAATAACCCAATATGAAGACTCATAAGGCTTCCACGAAGCTGTTCAGGGTAATGGCCAGTGGAAAATCGTGAGGAGGAGAACTGGGAAACAACAATTTTTTGGTAAGAAGTGTAGGAAGAGGATGCTACGACTTACTAAAATGCATCCTGTCAACCAGAGGGATTATGACAATGTGATTGGTGAATTTCCTTATTTAAAGGTAAATAAGCAAGATATCTAGCATTATTTTTGTGGGAAATAGTATGAAAAAACTTCTAAATTTTTTCATGGTGTTGTAAAAACCAGAAATTTGAATCTTATAGAAAATCCAAATATGTGTTTTAGAACATCTTATTACAACTAATATTGCTCATTATTCCTTTTATTCCTTAATTTATAAAATTTTTATTCCTATTAAATAAGTCTATTTTTAACTTTTGTTCCTTCATTATTTATTTGATAGAAAAATTTTCTCATTATATAACTTTTGATCCTCAATATCTCTAACTATTAATTCATTATGCATGCTATTTTTATTTAAAATATTTTAAATATTACTATGAATTATTGTGTTTGAAAAATGGTATTCTATTATTAATAATAAGAATTACGTTATAGTGTCATAAAAATGGGGGAATATATAAGGACATGAATTAGAATCACTTTCATGTGATTAATTTGTGGGAGTAAATATTGAAGCTTCACCAAAAGTACTACCATTGTGGATTTCTGATGTCATCTATCATTAGGGGGGGTTGGTGTTTTTTCTCTTGTGATTAAAATTGAAAAACCATGATTGACTTGACTTTTCATTGGGATATACAAATGCATGGGATCAACAGTGAAGATCACCCATTAAACACAAGAAGAGATGATTACAACCATATATTAATGAAATTTTTGGAATTTTGAATATTTATGCACTTGTCTTTTCATATTCAAAATACACTTATTATTTATACATATTTTTAGTCAAATAAAATGGTGATATTGATTCTCATGCCACACCAATATTCAATCTGTCTTCATATATATTTTCTTGAATTCAATTTCATGTTTTCAGGTCTTTTAAAGTGGTTGAGAGCTCTATATTGAAGCTTCTTAGCATGGTTGAATGTCTCTAATCAGTGAAAACAAACATGTTCGCCCTGTGGCTTTCCTCTTATTTGAATATATTTAGATGAGACTTAAATCCCACAACACAACACTCTTGACATTGAGTTAATAAACATCAACATTTAAACTATCTTCATCTATTTTTTTATTCAATTTCATATTGTTAGGTTTTATGGAGTAGTTGAAGGATCTTATCAGATGATTCTTAGCACGGGTAACTGTCTCTATTCAAGGAAATTATATATGGCTTCCCCACCACTTAACCAAGATTGGTCTCCATCCAGGAATGTAGTAAAAAACAACTCATGTAGATGTTTTTTATCTTTATTGTCTTATATTTTCATTACATCATTACAGTGGAAAATATTGATTTTTTTCAGTATCATTTTCATTATATCATTAAAACACACTGTGATTTTTTTCTCATTTTCAATTTTTAATCATTAGAAGTGGTCATCCAATGTAGAATAGATGCACACATTTGGAAGGCTTCATGTAAGATGGAGGAACCTGTATATGTCAGTTTGACTGGCACACTATATATAATAGAAAACTGCTATAAGTGTAACATTTTTCACAGTTGTTTTATCAAACAAATCAATGTCTATATAATTTATGTTATATTTAAATTGTTTCAAAACAATATAATTTAAGAGTTATAATTTCATTTATCATTTTCTGATGTTTATTATCATTTTATTTCAGTGCATGAATTACTGTTATTGTGATTTTTGATGTTGAAAATGAATTCAAATTTCTATCCTCAATATTTAGAAATTCATATAATTTAAATATATACTTTTTCATTGTCAACAATTTAAATAGTGTCTCCATATTCTCTGCACTCCTATTCCATGGTCATACACCATTGCCTTCTAATTAAAATTTATTCAACATTATTGTTTCTTCTCAACTTTGATAAATACTAATATCTTATTAATAAAAAAACCAATAATCGAATACGACGTGCAATAGCATGGGTGAGTACTAGTTATTCATATGATAAGGTTGAAACATAATAAACATAAACATTTATATTTAAAAATTATTATAAGAAATGTTAATAATTAACCCAAACAACAAAAAAATAATAATACATCCAACGTATCATGAATGGTACCAAACTGTTACATCCCTAGTAAAATTGATCCTAAACCATTTATAAAAAGAATAAGTATGATATCAATATAATATATTTCTATTGGATCATATGTATAATTATGTTTTGATGTTTTTATGAATATAAATACCAAAAAATATCCTTAAAACCATTTTTGAAAAATATAAACATATCATTTTGAAAATCACATTTTAAAAGAAAAAGTTAAAAAAATTGAAGATACTTTTATTTGAAAATAAACAATGAATAATGTGAAATAAGTGTTAAAACGTTGAGTTGTCAGTACCAAAAAAAATCACATATATACTAACTATGTTACAACAATGACTCCTTTTAAATGGTTATTATTTTATTTCAATTCATTATATAATCGTTGATATTTTATACATGCGAGAACCATGAAATTTTCATAATTGTAATGTTATTATTAATACCCACCATCTAAATGGTTATGTTAAAATGGTCCCAATTTAAAAAATTGTATTTTAATAGAGTATTGTGTTTCATTAAAACATGGGGATGCATGCGTTGCAAGATATTAGAGAGATTGAATTTATTATTAAATAAATAAATCTTAATGTATTAGAGTGTTATATTATCTTCTAATATTGATGTTTCATGTCACTCACATTGTTGAACATGATGTTCATCTTTTAAAATCATGGGGGTTTTCATTCTACCCACCATAAATAAATTTCATGCTAACTATGAAATACTGATCTCAATAAACAATCGGAGCACATTTAAAAATACCGTTATTGAAATCCCACATCATTAGAATGTTTAATAAAACGCCCTCTTGAGAAAGGATATAGGGATGTATAAAGGTAATATTTAAAAACACTTAATTAGGTTTCCAAGAAGGAGAACATTGGTGGGATGTGAAGAAATAGACATGGAATAAAATCATAAATAATTAAGAAGAGTAATATATATCATTTATCACATGAAAGTGAGTAATCAATGAAAATTTAAGGACCCCACAATCATAAATTTGGGATTATTTAAAATACCATTTAATTCATTAGATATGAAATTAATATGAAATAATTTTTGTTTCAAGATAATTTTACTAAATTTAAGGAATTCCTTTACTATTATGTTAACAGAAAAAACTAAATTATTATTACAATTTCCTCCAAGAGTGGTTAATTTATCCATTCACACTTAATGTATTACTCCAAAAAATGAATATCCAAAATGAATTTTTATTCCCAAAGAATATTTAATAGATCATTATAATGATAGGTCATTCCTCCTTTCACTAGATATTTTCCAAAACCAAAATTATTTTCACATGTTACCCAATTACACCCAATGTAAAACTTAATCGATTCTATATATACTTAACTGAAGACTCATCCAAAATATGTTTGTCTAAATTTGAAGTCTATAAACTATTTTTTTAAGGAAGATCAGTAAATCAATATAATTTCCCACAAATGATATAAAATATATCCTAATGTCACATTCCAAATATTTTAATACCTTGATCACCATAAAAACTATAATTAAAAAATGAATGGTTTGAAAAATAAAATCTTATTTTTCCAAATACATTCCATAGATCCAAGTATACCGTAAAATATAGAAATGATATCATAAACCATAAAACCACTAAACAATTTTAATTGTCACCATTATGATCCAATAAAAATATCATTATCATTATTATAACAACATAGAGAACACATTAAGGGTAATATTCAAAAAATTAGTTGTTTTCACTAAGGTTTGACTTATCACTGAATCACTTTTCAGGGTTATGAGTACCATTCAATATATGGTCTCAAATTCTTTAAGAAATGGTTCAAAAATACAATCCTAAAACAATTCATAATTCTTATAAATGGGATATCATTGTTAAAATACGAAAATGAAAGAATTGTTGAATACAAACACTGCAAAATTAATCACCCACTTCAGTTATGGTAATAAAATATGTTTGACCATGATCAATTATAGTCTTTTGAGGTATATTCCTTTTATTATTGGTGTATTTTTTTTTTCATAGTTCCCCATATCCATATAGTTGATGCATTGAACATGGGAAATGTTTTAATTGACCTTGAAATAAAGTGATTGGTGGAATTTTCTCAACACATGAAGAAAAAACATTTTAATGATATACCAATGTGTCTCCTTCTAGAAGTATAACGAGTTGTAAAATCATTCTTTCCCTTCTTACCCTTATCAAATTTTTGATCTTCTATAATATCCATCTCTTTCTTCCCTTCGAAACCATAATACATTGAAAATTATTTCTCTATATTTATAAATAATGATACTATGTCTTCATAAGATAATAATTTTTGCGAGACTAGTTCGCATCAAATGATTGAATGAATCCCATCATAGATTTGATCATTCTTACTCTTTATATTACATGAATTTATAATATTTCAAATCATTACATTAAGATCCATTTCTAAAAAATTTATTACATTATATTAGAGGATAAAATTATGAACCATAATTTATAATCCCAAAAATAGTGAAATTATTATCATAAAAATAAAAACATTTATTCATAGATATTATCAAAATGATAAACATGGTTATTTAGGGAAATATATATTTTCAAATACTTATTAATGATGTTTAAAGAAAATGTAAACTATACAAACCAAATCCCTAGGAGTGTCAAACCAGGTGTATAGTAAGGGCCATTTTCATACACCTGGTGATGATTTTTTCCAGCCCAATGCACCCTTTTCAGAGTAATTAAACCTAGGTTTATCTATGCGAAAACCAAGTATACTAGTAGTATCTAGACATGGATGTATTTCTAGAAAAACCCACAAAATATATTACTTAATAAAATATTAGTAGGTTCTTATATACTTCTCCTCAATGTTTATCACATGGTTCGGTTTACTAATCTATTTTTTTTCTAAATCTACTTTCAAAGGTTACTATTAAAATTCCTCTGATAGAACTATAGAGACCCTGAACCCAGTTACCTATATCTAGGGGTTAATTTTTTAAATTTGTAATAGATATAAGTTATATAATCCAAAAGGATCAAATAATTTACTATTCATGGAAAAATACATACATACATAAAAATAGCATTTCATTATAAAACATAATATAAACAATGAATTTTATTTGTTAATTCCATTATTCCCCTTAGTGTATCCCTTTATATCAATAAGAAAAAATCTCACATATACAAGGGAAAATAAAACACAAGAAATTGGTGATATCATTATCTCAATATTGGTAATAGTAAACCAAACTCTATTACAAAAATATAAGGCATAATACATATGGAATGTTAAATAACAGAATAACATACCATTTAATAAATAAAATGAGATTAATATAGAAAGATTAAAATACGATCTGATAATTTCATATCAGTAATCCCAAGATCTTGAAACATAACTATAGATATTATAACTAATCAAATAATCACATTTAATATCAATAACTAAATTTATTATGATGAAATGAATAATGTTGGAAATATGAAACATAATGCTGCTACCTTATTCCAAGACATCTAAATATCATTGATTCGTTGTCCCAAAAAATTTAAATAAATAGGAAAAGACTTAACAAAAAGACAATCTAGTTTTTCTCTTGATACCTACCAATGCATCAAGGGGCCATAGCAGGCCCTGATCATCACTTAACATGTTTAATTAATTCCTCATTTGAAGGGGGTGAATCATAATCAACATAATCCTTCATATTGAAAATCTAGAAAACTAAATGTTAATAATTACCCAAATCAATAAAAATAATCATTAACCATCTAGAGTAATAAGAATGGTATAAATTTTTTAAATCCCTAGTAAAACCAATCCTTATCCATCCGAATAAATAAAAAGGGTGATATTAACATAATATTTCCCCAATGGATCATAATTACAATGAAGGTTCAATTTCATTGATGAATAAAAATACCATAAACGATCGTTAAAAATAAATTTGAGTAAAAATTATTTTGAATATTGATAAAAACCTATTAAAAAATATTTCACAAAACATTTTGAAATTGATTTTTGATTTAAATCACCTTGAATTCAAATAAAATATGTTTTTAAACATTGAATATCCATGATAGGGGAAAATTTAGTATATGTTGAATATGTACAAAGATTTTTTCCTTTCATATTTTAGGAAAAATACCAAAGGGTATTGTTTTGGAAATGGCATAAAGATTATTTTTTTTGAAAAATAAAAAATGGTAAAAAATTTATATAATAAATCATTTTATAAAAGATAAAAACATTACTAAAAACGTTTTTTTAGAAATAACTTGTTTTGATGAAAAATTATTTCTGATAGAAGATAGAATTAATGTATTATTTTCTTAAAAAATATCTCAATAATTTTATGTACCAATGAGTGAAAAAAATTGTAATATTACATGAAAAAAATAATGAATTACCATAGTATAGTAAAATATATTTATTTGAAGATAGATATATAAAATAATTCCCCCATTGAAGACTTAAACAAATACAATCCTGAATAATGATGAGATTGTGAAATAAACCCTTAACACTTTGGTAAAATTTGAATCATAATCCCCATGAGCACAATTAAATTATATAAAACATTAAATACCATGGAAATAAATTAATTCATGATACAAAATTCATAATGGGCACAATATACACAACAAAAATAAAATAAGTGGTGAATATAACGTATGTCTCACAAAAGTAAAAGTGAGACTAGAAACCCTTAACTATTATATGAATTCCTTCATATGTGTCCAAACCTAATAAATAATAAATATATTATTATTTTATATATATTAAAAAACATACTTGTATATATTATACGATATATTATTTATAGTTTTTTTCTCCTGTTTATTAACAATTCTATATTAAAATCACTATTCCAAGTGATAAATGGTCTATCTTTCATGTTTGTTTTGGTTAAATAATTTTGGTCGTTTTTATCCAACTATGGTTAAATAATATATATAATATTTACCATAATATAAATTTTATACATATTCAATATATATGTATTTATAATAATATATTAATGTTAGATATAGAAAATGTATAACACCGTTCATAGATACCATAGGCCATACGCACACATGAATGATGTTTTTACTTTTCTCAAATGATGAAACACAATAAAAATAAATAATAATTAATCTTTAAAAAATAATAATCATTACTTATATATGTCATTTATATTAATAAAATTCATCCTTATTACTATCCATGTAAAAAGGGAAGGATTTCTCATCTCTACGTGGAGGCAGTAGTCCCCACTTCAGTATGGGTGATGTTATTGTTCTCTAATGGATTGAAAGGTAAGAAGTTAGATGTGATTTTTTATATAAATAATTAATGTAAGATCCTAAATATAATTTTTATTCATTAAATGTTATCCATTCCACCTTCCATGTATAGAGAATCAAAAAATGAATGACATCTGTTCACGATGCTGTAGTCCATCATAGGAGATGTTGTCATATCCCAGACGAATTGGAATGAAAGAAAGAATATGTGATATTAAAATTAAATAAGTTCAAAAATATCCTAAATATAATATAAATATGGTAGATACACAATTATATATATCCTTGAAAGTTGGTGATGGAAAACAAATGACATCAATTCGTGAGGTGGTAGTCCGTCGTACATAAGAAAAATGTTTTCATCAAGTATTTAATAGAATATGAGAAGTATCATGGTTATAAAATTAAAATAACAACATATTATTATATGGGAGATAATAATGTTTTTATATCATAATATTATAATAATAATTTATGGAGGTGGAGAAAGAAATAAAATAAAATACTAGGTTAGGGATGTTTACACTTCTTTGGACAAATTCTTTTAGCCTACACCAAAAGGACTATTTGGTTGTATTTTTGAAAAATATAATTCATCTATTATTAGAATATTGAATTAATTAAGTGATTTGGGTTGTGTGTGGCTACATCATTTTTTTCGAATGTGGGAAGAGGATAAGAGTGGGGGGGACCTTTTATAAGTGAAGTGAGTGACACACATGTAAGTTTTCAAAAGAAAAAGGTATAACCACATTTATCACATTCCTTAAGGATAAAATATGGATCATTATAAAATCTATAAGATATACGGTTTAAATATTTCCATTAATTGAGTGTTGGACAATTTATATGTCATTTTAAACCTTATCATTTTGGTTTAACCCCCAGTAAATTCATTTTTTCTAAAACCTTGGTAAATAATTTTTACCATTTCAATTATTCCTTATGGTAAAATATTATGTTGAACTTATTATAAAATATATTTTTTTATTCAAAATATAGAACAATTTTTTTCCAAATTCCATTGACAAAATTAGTAAAATTTAACTTGAAATTATTTCTATATTTGTGATGATAAAGCAGGTCCACAAAGAAAAATGTTAAACGTTTATAATGTTTTTATCAAAAAATTAAATAAGAAAATTATAAAAATTACTTAAATTCGATTAATATATCAATAAATTAAATAATTTTAGTTGAAAAAAATTTAAAAATTAATTCATCATTATAAATAATTTAAATGAAAGGGAAATTATCAATTATAATTCAGCACTTTAAACTATTCATCAAAAAATTATTCTTTTCATAAAATACTGAATAATTCATTCCAAGATAATTTTGATATGAAAATTTAAAAAATTATGTTAATTTTATCAAATAAATTTTCTAAAAGAAATAAAAATTAACAAAAATTATGTTTTTAAAGCATGAAAAAACCTCTTTTTATAGATATATAGTTTTTTATAAAGAATACATTTTTATTTCAATTGATTCTTATTTAATTTTCAACAAATAAATAACCATAAAATTTATATTATACACGGGTTAACCATATAATATTCATAAAGTTTTTATTAGTTCTCATACCATCCATTATAACTGCTATGTTATAATGGTCCTTTTAAACAAGAATACATTGATAGATTATTAATTTTTGTTCAAAATTGGTGTTATGTGCCTTTCTAACTAAGAGAGAGATTTAATTTATTAATATATATATAATAATTTCATGGAGTCACTACTTGAAAATGGACGCATCCCCACTCTTTTCCCCATAACCCTGGGGATAGACACCCCTATACCCACGGTTTTGGAAAACTGTGGGTATAGGGGGGTCTATCCCCACGGTTTTGGGGAAAACTGTGGGGATAAGTCTAGGATAAGAAACCTATACCCACAGTTATGAAAAATTGTGGGTATAGGTCACTTTTGTGTGTGTGGCAATTTATTTTTTCCACGGGAAGGAATTATTTTTTTGGCAGGAACCCTATACCCACGGTTCTTACCTCTATACCCACGGTTTTTATAACAATATTTAACTAAATATATATATATATATATACATATAGGTGATGTTAGGGTAGTGGTTAGATGTGGTGTTTGCAGCGAAGAGGTTGTGGGATCGAAACTCAGCACCTGCATTATTTTAGGACCTATACCCATGGTTTTGAAACCGTGGTAAAATCCATTGACACTATGGCAATTGGATTTGTTACGGTGACACGGTGGCAGGACACCTATACCCACAGTTTTGGAAAACCGTGTGTATAGGCTAGGGACCAATACCGACGTCGTTCCAGCCCATGGTTCCCAAAACCATGGGTATAGCCTATACCAATGGTTTTGGGGGCAATACCCACGGTTTTGAACCGTGGGTATAGGCCGTTTTTTCAGTAGTGAGTGTTATAGTCTCTTTAATGTTTTGTGTTTCATTTGATAAATGTTATCATACATAAAATTCTTTTAAAAATATCAAGGGTTTACATGTGATATTAATTATTGATACCTATATTAAATCACAACCCATATCTACAATTGAAAAATTTTATGTTTGTTCCTTGAGGAATTTTATATTACTACAAAATTGTCTCCCTCCTCCATAAATATCAAAATGGTGGCATTCTTCAACCGCTTCTGCAACTCTTGAAAATCCCATTTTTACATGTCTATCCACATGAATGGATTCCCCATTTGGGTCAAAGTAGTCAAAGGTGATGATATCAAGGAGAAATAAGGCACAAATCTCAGGCAGTAGCCTTCAAACCCAATGAAAATTTGCACCTCCATCATACCACATGGTGTTTTCGTAACTAAAACATACTCAACCCTTTTCAGGTCCAATACTAAACAATTAGTTGAGATAATCTGTCCCAGAATTTGGAAATCCTATATCTAATATTATCACTTCTAGATATTCTTTAATTATAGTTCTCTAAGAGTGTGTATTGAACCATTCTCAAGGGTCTGACTTGCTTCTCCTGGGATGTCAAGTACACTAGGATGTTGTCTATGAATACCACCACAAACCGGTCTAAGAAATAATGAATTATCAGGTTCATGAATCCCATGAACACTTATAGGGGGTTAATTAGGACAAAAGACCACAAAAAGTACTCATAGTGACCATTGAAACATCTAAATTGTATTTTTCGTCAATCTTCATACCATACTCACCGTTGGTGATTGACTAATTTGAGTTCATTCTTTGAGAATAGTCACACCCCACTGAAATGATAAAAAAGTTCATTGATGCTCAGTAGTGGATACTTATTAATTATGTTCACTTTGTTTAGGAATAAATAATCCATGCATTACATAATGGTCCAATCTTCTATTTTGGATAACAACACTAGGGATACCCAGGAGGGGAACACTGGGTCTCACAAAGCCCTTCCTCTACAAGTCCTATAACTGTACCCTCATCTTATGATGCTCTGTGGGAGTCATATGATATTTTAGTGTAGATATTAGGTTCACCCATATGTTTACATCAACAAAGAATCCTATACCTCGATGGTGAGGTAATCCAAGAAATCCCTGAGTAAATTCATCATCATACACATCCTCTCTAAGTGGAAACTGATTTCCCATATCATTAACTTCTCAATTATTAATGAAAGACAACTATTGAGAAATCAGTTTTACCCTCCAATTTATGTGTCCATCATGATCTTTGAGGGTATCCTTATTGAATATGAAGTAAATCCTCATCTCATCAATATAGACACACCCCACCCACCACATAAAATAGTCAATATGTGCATGAATAGTGAATAGACTATCCATGACTAAGATTAAATTGCAGGGCCTCATAATTTCCACAAGGACATAATATGAGAAATTATACCATCCACGAATCATATCACACTATCAAAAAAGTGCATGATTTATGAGTTATCTATGGTAGGAGTTTCCAAGCATATGGGTTGATCTATGGGCTCGACCAAAACAACTAGGTCTCAAAATTGGGATATATTATGTAAATTGTGTCCCATGTTTATATTTATGAAAATTGTATATAAGTTATAAAATAAACAGATTTTACCTATAATCATCCATAGAGACTCTAAATCATAGCACTCTACATCCTACAATTTACCTCACCCCTATCCACCAGCTCCCTGATGTTGGTGGCGACCACTTGGGGTAGTGGAGGCAACAAGTCAAACCATGTACCTATTTATGCTGCTCTCCATACCCCTCAACCATTTCCTCTATCCCACAGACCTCTATGCTCTAGACACCACCTCTTCCCAGGTGGCCCATCCATATCTCTCAATTATTCATTGGTGGGTCAAACAACACCACCTATCCCGAAGCTAACTAGACGCATACTGAGATCCCTAAACCATATAACCTATTTCCTGGTATCACATATTAAAATTTATCACACTTTTGGATCCATGAATCTACTATCATATACTTGTTGCAGATTTTTAAGTATCAGTGTTCCCATTACTAGCCCCTACTGCTGGTGTCTCCTCAACATGAAAGTTCTATATCACTAAACCATGATCTAGAACCCCAATATATAAAAGAATAAATATAGGTATCACATAATCTCAGATTTCACTATGTTTAACATGATCAATATTATGTTTTCAAAAGAAGAAATCATAAACCATATCCATCGAGTATCTTGAGTGGTTGGTTAATCTTGAAAAATAGTCACCCGCAATCATTTTAACTTACTGTAGTCATAAAAGATACGATATGTTTACTACTAACATCAAAACTAGAGAGTATATCTCCCTAAAGAGTTACTCAAAAAATATACATTAATGTGTTTCGTCATCATACAAGAAACCTATTAGGCCACTCCCATGCCCATTGGCGCCATGAAGAAGGCTCATCACTAAGACAACCATTTTGTCTATAGGTGTTCGTACAAGATGAAAGACACAAGAAATTACCTTGTGCCAATCCTCACCTCCTGTTGGGTCTAGATCGCCATTGAACATGAGGATTAATTAATGATAACATTCAAGAAGGGTACACAACCTTGGTATCTCATTTAATGGTACCAAGGGGTCCTATCTGTTTCTTGAGGGATGGAGATATGGATAGAATAAATCCTACATGAACTACCTCTTAAATCTGTCCTTGTATCAAAAACTCGTCACTTTGGGGATTATCCACATGATCCTACTACTGGATCCTAGCAGGATACCATCTTAGAGACATTCTATAATAGAAAATTTGTACCATAGTCAATGAATATATATTGGGACCTTACTGAATAAGTACATGGAAACACAACCTATTCCTATATGATGGGCATACCAATATTTTTTCCTATAACCAATGCCAACATGTGTTGAGTTGAAAGATGAGTGATTAGAGCCCTAATGTATGGATTCATCACATTCCTTACTTGAAAGCTGAACTAATAACAATTAACCCTATTTTCAACAAACCCAAACAAATCTCAAAGCTAGCTAAAAATCCAACTCTAGTACTATGATGGAATAATCCTTTGATACCACTCTTTCATCACTCAGAACACTGGGGCCATCCGGGATGGAGATAAGATGAGTGTGACTACTTGAATCCCACCTACAATAGGTTTGGGGATAGTTTCTAGTGCTGAGTGGGATTAACACTCACATGGGAGACCTTATCCTACAGTACCTACAAAACCACACACACACACACACACAAATACACACCTCCAAGCCCATAAAATTATGAAATGTAAAATACAACCAATACCAAATGAATGAGTAAATATAAATCCCACAATAATATTATGATAAAAAATAATATAAAGAATAAAGGTCCAAATTAAATCCCACAAAAACATTAAATATGTTCAACTTGCAAGAAATAGGATATATAAAATTAGACATCCAGATATACTCATAGTAGACACTATGCCTCAATGTAATGTCAAAACTACATTTCCAACATAAACTTCTACTCGATATTCTATTACCACACATGACCAGGACAAGCCACTCTATGAGTCTAATAGCACTAATGGTGTCAATCCGAGATGTCTTTCTTATGAGGTCTCACTATAAGGAAGTACACACTGGAAGTCTAAAGATTTCGATACATAGATGCAGATAACACATAGGGCCATGGAATATAAAAATAAACCAACATAGATCAAATTGATAGGTAGTGATTTTGGTCCATATACTGTTCATCATGCCAATCCTGATATCCCCACCAAGGAAAGAATAGGATAGATGACCCCATCCCAAGCTTATAGGAAGTGAGGGGGGGGGTCATATAACTATATCTGAAGATAATCCCTTAGAGATAATGAAAATAATATTATTAGGACATAATTCTATACTATACCCTCACAAGGATATATCAGTCATGACCCGTCCTCGGGGCCCGTGCCATGACTACCCCAAGCCCGCCTTCCATAGGCCAGGGGCTGGCGACTAGCACCAAGGCATAAATCCCGATAAAAAGGGAAGGAATTGCTTTTGTAAAGTAAACAAGTACCATATAGTACAAGAGGAAGAAGTAAACACTAAGTAAAAACTGAGTACAACAGTAAGTAGGGAAAGTAAAAGGGGTTGGAAATACAAGCCCAACTATAAAGTACAACTCGAAAGGGAAAACAACAACTGTAAAGTAAAGCCGCTACACCGAGCTGTCCACTGGAAATCCAACCTGAAGGGTGGGTACAGATAGCTCCACTGCTCCTCGGATCCTGCCGTCCGCTCTGAGCACGTCCCGCCTAGTGGTCCACCTCCAGGTACCATCCTGCTCAGCAAGCCTCAACCACGATCAATGATGTCCGTCATCTGCAACCAACACAACGTAGTGCGGGCATAGCCCGTGCAGGGGTGAGTATAAGCTACTCAGTAGGGACCCCGAGACCCCCGAAGGTCTCCCAAAATCAAAAAAGGATAAACCAAAAAGGAAAGATACAATTACGAAGCAACAACCGACACTGCTTAGGTATATGCCCATACATATTTCTAAGTCATCAATTCCAATACGCTCCAACCTCCAAGCCCAAGTACAACCCAGTCCACACAGGAAAGTATACGTATTCCACACAGGAAAGCAAAACGTAATCCACACAGGATAACACAACACAATCCACACAGGAAAGCAAACAGGATTCAGCTCACACAGGTATACATCTTCGAAGATGATAGAGATGATCACTGATCCATATAAGTCATCAGACCCACAAAGGATCGATAGGTACTAACCCCCGCAAAGACCCACACAGGATCGGACCCACACATGATCTATAGGCGTTGGCTCACACAGAACCGCTGAGCGCTGACCCACACAGGATCGGACCCACACAGGATCGGTAGCACTGATCCACATAGGATCGCTGAGTGCTGTAATCATCGTCGTCGAATCCACTGAGGATCTCTGCACAGTCGTCGTTGCAGTCACAGTAGCAGTCGCAGTAGCAGTCGCAGCCAGCTCTAGGGTTCCCGCACACAGCAAGCTCGTTCGGGAGGGTCTGCTCCACGAGCCGAGAGGCTGATACATCAACTGTCACATAGTCCAGAGTTGATGTAACAAAAAGTTCCGTAACGTCAACAGGAACTCAACGCAACAGACGGCGCGTCAATCGGACGCCTGGTCTGAGAGTTATTGGCTTTTTCGTCACAGGGGCCCGATTGGTTTTTAAGGCAAAACCAACCCGACCGTGCTCCACCTACGTCCAAACCTCGGGCAGAGTAAGCCAAAAGATCCGTCTCACTAAGAGTAACTCAACAAAGCTGACGGCACGTCAATCGGACGTCCGTAGCTCAAGATATGAGCGTTTCCGCTCCGGGGGCCCGATTGGTTTCTAGTATGAACCAACCCGTCCAAACTCAAAGTATTCCAAAACCTTGTGTACGATATACCGGAACGACCGTCTTGATCCAAAGATCGCATCTCCGCTGACGGCGTGATGTTTGGAGGTCTGTAGCCCAAGTTATGGGCATTTGAACCCAAATAGTCCGATAACGGGGGTTTCGGGCCCGGACAGACCCGGCCCGAGACCCCCCGGTCGGCCCGAACGGAGTCGACCCGCCCCGGGTCCGGGTTGGCCCGGCCCGGCACGACCCGGACCGGCTGGGCGCGACACGGCCCGGCACCGGTCCGGCTGGGAACAGCGCGCCCAGCGCGCTGTCTGGCTCGGCCTTTAGCTGAGCCTTTTCGGAAAAGGGGGGGGGGGGGGGCTGCCCCCCTGTGTAACCGCAGCCCCCCACAGCTAAGGGGGGCCATTTTGGCCAGCCAGCCGGGGGTTTGAACCCCCGGTTGTGCACCAGTCCGGCCTGCCCGCCCTGGCCGGCCGGTTCCGGCTTCCACGGGACCGGCGACAGCCGATCCCCTTCTTCACTGACACTGGCGGCCCGGTCCGGCCGCCGGTCACCTTGGTCCGCCGCGGACCGGAACCGGCCGCGACCCTTGTCGTCCGGTGCGGTGCGACGACACCGCGCCCCTCTGCCACGGACCCACTCCGGTCACGGCGTCTTTGGTTTTCTTCGACGCAGCGCGACGGCGTCGCGTCCTTAAATTTCTTTCCACGGCGCGGCGTGACGGTGCCGCGCATATCTTCCGCATGAAACCGTGTGGTGCGACGACACCACGCTTCCTCATACCAACCAAAAAAAATCATTCATGAAATAAGGAGGAGGGTCGGCCGTGTTTGTGCGGACCGGCCCCCTCGCATTATTCGATAACAATTAGTCGAAAACCACGAAGATCGACAAACTAGAAATCATGAACGAAATTAATTAAAAAATAAATCCCCTACCTCGGTTCAGGAACGGTGTTCGTCAACGACCCGCGGAAGATGAGTGTCACGGAGGTTGGGCGTCGCGGGGAAAGAACGTCAACTTCACAAAGTGAGGATTCGAAGTCGTTGACGGTGATTTTGTCGCGGAAAACCGTCGAGGAAGAGACGACGCAGAAGAAGAACGTCGCGTCGCGGATACGGCGTCGCGGAAGAACTGTGTTCTTCGGCGGAGAAGTTCTTCGTTGAAGAACGATGTTCTTCGCGTTCTTCGTCGATGAAGAAGGTGTTCCTTAGCTTTTTCTCCAAAAAGCTCTCAAACAACCTAACACCAACCCTTAATAAAATAAGTTCTAAACTTATTTTATTAACACAACAAAGCATTTGAAATTCAATTGTTTGAATTTCAAAAACATACATGTAACTCACCATATTAATTATAACAAGTTGTCAAAAATTAATAAAAGTGAGTTAAAGGGGGAGTTAGGAATGTGAGGGGTTAAGAGGGGTTAAGGAGTTAGGGAAATTGAAAAGGTGGGGGGTTCGCGTGGGCCCCACCCTTTTAATTATCCACACATGGGAAGTTGGGTGGATGTGGGCCCCACCACCAACTTCCCATGGGAGAAATTAACCACCTTGGAAAAGAAATAAAATTGATTCAACAATTTTATTTACTTTTTAATTTAACCCCATTAATTAACTTCTTCTTCCGCACAAATGCTACTACGGTAAAGGTTCCCTTATGCGATTACCGATGTTGCGAGTTTATCGGTGCCATCAGATTTCAATTCCGAGCACCGGTTCAAAAGATAGAAAAACCCACTCGTTCGTTCACTGAACGTACCCGAGCCAAACTTCAGAAATTGATTCCGGGCAAACCGGGCCTCGGAATCAGGTGCCGTCAGAAACCGCGCTCTTGTAAAATTCCAAAAAAAATTAAGAAAAAATTTTCCTTGAATTTTACGGGTCTTTACATTACTCCCACCTCAGGGCTTTACGTCCCCGTAAAGGTACATCAAAACTAGGGAAACAAATGAGGGTACTAAGCACGCATCTGAGCCTCCGGCTCCCAAGTGCTCTCTTGGAGGTTCCCGTGCTTCCATCTGATGCGTACTAGAGGAATCGACCGTCCACGTAGGACCTGCTCCTGTCGATCCTCGATCTCCACCGGAACCTCCATAAAAGTCTCCCCATCATCAACGTCATGCTCCTCATGGTCAATGATGTGCGTCAGGTCGTGCACGTATCTCCTCAGCTGAGATACGTGGAAGACGTCGTGCACCCAGTGCAACTAAGGTGGTAGAGCCAGATGATAAGCCACCTCACCAATCCTGCTGAGGACCTCGAATGGTCCGATTAAGCGTGGAGATAACTTGCCGCCTTGGCCAAATCTCCGTAAACCACGTCGAGGTGAGACACGCAAGAAGACGTGGTCGCCATCCTCGAACTCTAGTGGCCTCCGCCTCCTGTCATCATATGACTTCTTCTGGCTCTGAGCTGTCCTCATCCGCTCCTGGATGACCTAGACCTTCTCTGTCGTGGCCTGGACCATCTCTGGTCCCATAAGTGCTGACTCCCCAGGGTCAATCCAGCACAAAGGAGATCTACAAGTTCGGCCGTACAATGCCTCGTATGGTGCCATCCCGATGGTGGAGTGGTAGCTGTTGTTGTACCCAAACTCCACCAAGGATAGCTGGTCCTCCCAGGTACGACCGAAGTCGAGGACACATGCGCGGAGCATGTCCTCGAGAGTCTGAATGGTCCTCTCCGTCTGACCATCCTTATGAGGGTGAAAGGCTATGCTCAGACGTATCTGCGTCCCGAACGCCTCCAGCAATCCCTTCCATAGCTGGGAAGTAAAACGAGCATCTCGATCGGAGATGATAGAAGATGGCACACCGTGAAGACGTACAATCTCCTGAACGTAAAGACGTCCCATGCTCTCCACTGAGCCCTACTCTCTGATGGGTAAGAAGTGAGCTGACTTGGTGAGTCGGTCGACAATCACCCAATTGGAGTCGTGACCTCTGGAAATACGTAGAATTCCAGTCATGAAGTCCATAGATATGTCGTCCCACTTCCACTTCGGAACCTCCAAGGATTGTACCAAGCCTGCTGGTACTTGGTGCTCAGCCTTCACCTGCTGGCAGGTGAGGCATCGAGAAACGAACTCTGCCACAGCCTTCTTCATGCCCATCCACCAGTGCTGTCGTCTGAGATCCTGGTACATCTTCGCCACTCCAGGATGTACAGACAAAGGAGAAGTGTGAAACTCTCTCAGCACCTCCTCCCGTAAAGCAACCGGTACCATGGAACGTCCTCTGAAAAGGATGTCGTGCTCTGCTCCAAAGGAGAAACCATCAGGTGCCTATCCTGAGGATATCTGTGCACGCCGCATCTCACAGTCAGCGTCCCCATGTTGTGCTTCTCTGACCTGTTGTATTAGTGGAGGAGTGACTGTGAGAGACTGAAGGAAGGCTGCTCCATCTCTATCCACGAAGGATATCTGCAAAGCTGCTAGCTGCTCTGTCGCCTCCTCAAGTAGCTGAATGCCCGTCCTCCTGCTGAGGGCATTGGCTACCACGTTTCCCTTCCCAGGAGTATAGACTATCTGAAAGTCATAGTCCTAGAGGAACTCGAGCCATCACCGCTATCTCAGGTTCAGGTCCTTCTGCGAGAAGATGTACCTGAGGCTCTGATGATCAGAAAAGACTGAAAAGCGCTCGCCCATCAGATAGTGTCGCCATGTCTTCAGAGCGAAGACCACTACTGCTAACTCCAGGTCATGGTTAGCATAGTTCTGCTCATGTGGCCTCAACTGATGTGATCCATAGGCGATCACTGCCCACTCCTGCATTAGGACACATCCAAGTCTGGTCCCTGATGCATTGCAGTAAACTACGTACCCTACTCCCTCCTCAGGCAACCTCAAGATAGGTGCACTGGTCAATCTCTGTCTCAGCTCCTGGAAGCTCTGCTGACATCTATCTGACCATACGAAGGGTTTCCCCTTCTTTGTCAAAGCTGAGAGTGGTGCTGCAACTCTGGAGAAGTCTGGCACAAATATCCGATAGTATCCAGCTAGTCCCAAGAAACTTCGTACCTCTGTCACGCTCCTGGGTGGCTCCCAAGCTAACACTGCCTCAATCTTCGCAGGATCCACTGAAACTCCCACCTCAGAGATGACGTGTCCCAAGAAGTGGACCTCACGTATCCAGAACTGACACTTCGAGAGCTTACCATAAAGTTGGTGCTCTCAATGTGTGTCTATTACAACCCGTAACTGGTAGGCGTGCTCCTCCTCAGTCGTCGAGTAAATCAAAATGTCGTCGATGAAGACCACGACAAATCGATCGAGGTATGGCTGAAAGATCCTGTTCATGAGGACCATGAACACTTCTGGAGCATTTGTTACGCCGAATGGCATAACCAAGAACTCATAGTGGCCATACTGACATCTGAAGGCCGTCTTCTGTACGTCCTTGTCTCGAACTCTGAGCTGGTGATAACCTGACCAGAGGTCTATCTTCAAGAACCACCGTGCTCCCTTGAGCTGATCAAAGAGGTCATCAATCCTCGGTAGTGGATACTTGTTCCTCACTGTCACCTGGTTCAGGCGACGATAATCAACACACAGTCGCAAGCTCCCGTACGCCTTCTTGGCGAACAAAATCGGGGAAGCCCAGGGTGAAACACTGGGTCGGATGAACCCCTTGCCCTGTAAGTCCTCCAACTATACCCGTAGCTCTCAAAGCTCAGCGGGGGCCATCCAATATGCTGGAGTTGATATCGGGGCTGTCCCGGGGTATAGGTCAATATAAAAGTCTACCTCTCTGCGAGGAGGTAACCCTGGGACGTCGTTCGGAAAAACGTCCGCAAACTGATCCACCACTGCAGGAAAACCTGGACTCTACACGTCAACTTCTCCTAGGATTAGGCTAGCCAACTGATGAGTGATGGGTTGTCCTCTCCTCCGCAGAATTCCATCCTGTGCTGCAAAGGCTCCCTTCTCGCCGGTGAAGGTGAACCTGCTCCCGTCGGTGCGTATACATCGCACCTTGCGCCTAAAACAGTCAATCTGTGCATGGACCATAGATAACAAATCCATGCCCAAGATGACGTCGTAAGGCCTCGACGCCGCTACAAGAAGATCCCAGCCGAAGCTCTCACCTCCTAGAGTAAGCTCACACTTCCGGTACCAGTGCGCAATCGTCGAGTCTGCTCCCGTAGGAGTCTCTAGACGTAAGGATCGAGCCAACGGCTCTGTCGGAATCTCCAAGCTCTGAACAAGGGCAGCGACTATGAAAGAGTGAGTCACTCCTGTATCTATAAGTACTGCAGCAAGGGTTGAATAGACACAGATAGTACCTCGAATCATCTCGGGCGCGCCGTGGTCGTAGGCCTCTACTTCCTGGAGCTGTGCCTGTCTCTGCCCGCCAGCTCCCTGTGGTCGGGGCAGACCTCCTGGTGGAGGTGGTGGTAGAGCCTCAAAGCGTCGCCCACGACCTGCTGCTCGACCAGCTCCTCTGCCTCGTCCGACTCCTCCCTGCGGACCGCCACGGTCGACCCTCTGCCTCTTCCTCAGTGCTCCCTCAACCATCTGCTGATCCTCGGCACGACGGGTCGGGCAGTCATGAGCCATGTGGCCCTTCCCGCCGCACGAGTAGCCCTGCCTGCCTCTCGAAAGACTAGCTCCGCGCTGTGTGCCCCGCACTGCTGATCCAGTGTCCTGAGGTCATCTGCCTGAGGGTCTAGTCTTCCTGAACCCAAGAGTCATCCGTCGACTGCCTACTGCGGAAGACTCTGCTACGTGCCACCCGGCGGTGGGTCTCGACGCTTGTCTAGACTCAGCAAGAAAAATCTCGATCAAAAGGGCCTGCTCCAGTACTCCTGTCTGAGTCAGAATGCTGAGGGAGATCATCGATGCCCTGATCTCGTGTCTCAATCCCTACTCAATGGTCCGGGCCCGGAAGAATTGGTCCCGTACCATGTCTGTCGAGTAGCGTGAGAGATCGGTAAATCTCGCCGAGTATTGAGCGACTGTCATGCTGCCCTGTTGCAGCTGAAGAAGCTCCTGAATGCGCACCGCACAGAGGGTGGCTGGGACGAACTACGACCGGAAGAGGATATCAAAGTCCGTCCAAAGTAGAGATTCCTCATTGTGCACCTGGAGCATCAAGCTCCACCATCGGCCCGCTGCTGCGTGCAGTAGCCTCGCAGCGAGGATCACCATGAGGTCTACTTGTGTCCTCACTAGTCTGAAAACACGTACGACTGCCTCCAGCCAGTCCTCGGCAGCCTGGGGGTCCGTCTCTCCACGGAACCTGGGCGGTCGCTGGCAGTGCAACTCATGCAGTGCACTAAGGCGGCGTGCATCGTCAGCAGCTGGTGCTGGAAGCATCAGTGGCTCGGCGGGTAGAGCTACCGCCGGTGCCACTGCTGACAAAGGGCCCTGCACCGAGGCCTCGTCACTCGAAGGGCTGTCGTCATGCTCAACTCTCGGAACCCTAGCTGGCTGCCATCGTGGGGCCATCCTGAAAGGGAAACAGGTGCGCCACGGTCAGAACAGTATACCTGGTGAGATGATACAAAGTAATCACAAAGAAAACTTGAAACACACACGCAATCAATGTTTTCATGCATTAAGTCAGAAATCAGAAGTCAGGGTCCTGGTGTACGGATACGTCGGTCGCCGCACCAACACTGGACTCCATGGACTGATAACCACACCCAATACGCTAAACACTATTGGTTCACATAGAAAAGATCAGAGTTCGCGGTAGAACCGAACTCCTCTGATACCAATTTGTCACGACCCGTCCTCGGGGCCCGTGCCGTGACTACACCAAGCCCGCCTTCCATAGGCCATGGGCTGGCGACTAGCACCAAGGCGTAAATCCTGATAAAAAGGGAAGGAATTGCTTTTGTAAAGTAAACAAGCACCACAGAGTACAAGCGGAAGAAGTAAACACTAAGTAAAAACTGAGTACAACAGTAAGTATGGAAAGTAAAAGGGGCCGGAAATACAAGCCCAACTGTAAAGTACAACTCGAAAGGGAAAACAACAACTGTAAAGTAAAGCCGCTACACCGAGCTGTCCACTAGAAATCCCACCTGAAGGGTGGGTACAGATAGCTCCACTGCTCCTCGGATCCTGCCGTCCGCTCCGAGCACATCCCACCCAGTGGTCCACCTCCAGGTACTGTCCTTCTCAGCAAGCCTCAACCACGATCAATGTTGTCCGTCATCTGCAACCAACACAACGTAGTGCGGGCATAACCCGTGAAGGGGTGAGTATAAGCTACTCAGTAGGGACCCCGAGACCCCCGAAGGTCTCCCAAAATCCACAAAGGATAAACCACAAAGGAAAGATACAATTACGAAGCAACAACCAACACTTCTTAGGTACATGCCCATACATATACCTAAGTCATCAATTCCAATACGCTCCAACCTCCGAGCCCAAGTACAACCCAGTCCACACAGGAAAGTATACGTATTCCACACAGGAAAGCAAAACGTAATCCACACAGGATAGCACAACACAATCCACATAGGAAAGCAAACAGGATTCATCTCACAAAGGAATACATCTTCAAAGACGATAGAGATGATCACTGATCCATCTAAGTCGTCAGACCCACAAAGGATCGATAGGTACTAACCCCCGCAAAGACCCACACAGGATCGGACCCACACAGGATCTGTAGGCGCTGGATCACACAGAACCGCTGAGCGCTGACCCACACAGGATCATACCCACATAGGATCGGTAGCACTGATCCTTATAGGATTGCTGAGTGCTGTAATCGTCATCGTCGAATCCACTGAGGATCTCTGCACAGTCGTCGTCGCAGTCACAGTAGCAGTCGCAGTAGCAGTCGCAGCCAGCTCTAGGTTTCCCGCACACAGCAAGCTCGTTCGGGAGGGTCCGCTCCATGAGCCAAGAGGCTGATACATCAATTGTCACATAGTCCAGAGTTGATGTATTCAAAAGTTCCGTATCGTCAACAGGAACTCAACGCAATAGACGGCGCGTCAATCGGACGCCAGGTCTGAGTGTTATTGGCTTTTTCGTCCTAGGGGCCCGGTTGGTTTTTAAGGCACAACCAACCCGACCGTGCTCCACCTACGTCCAAACCTCGGGTGGAGTAAGCCAAAAGATCCGTCTCACTAAGAGGAACTCAACAAAGCTGACGACATGTCAATCGGACGTCCATAGCTCAAGATATAAGCGTTTTCGCTCCGAGGGCCCGTTTGGTTTCGTGTACGAACCAACCCGGCCGAACTCAAAGTATTCCAAAACCTTGTGTGCGATATACGGAAACGACCTTCTCGATCCAAGGATCGCATCGCTATTGACAACACGTCGTTTGGAGGTCCGTAGCCCGAGTTATGGGCATTTGAACCCAAACAGTCCGATAACGGGGGTTTCGGGCCCGGACCGACTCGGCCCGAGACCCCCCAGTCGGCCCGAACCGGGTCGACCCGCCCCGGGTCTTGGTCGGCCCGGCCCAGCCGGCCCGGCGCGGCCCGACCTGGAGGATTGGCCAGGCGCCCGTCCGGCTGGGGACAGCGCGCCCAGCGCGTTGTCTGGCTCGGCCTTTAGCCAAGCCGTTTCGGCAAAAGGGGGGGGGGGGGGCGCCAGCCCCCCTGTGTAACCGCGGCCCCCCACAATTAAGGGGGGCTGTTTTGGCCAGCCAGCCGGGGGTTTGAACCCCTGGTTGTGCACCGGTCCGGCCGGTTCCAGCCTCCACGGGACCGGCGACGGCCACCTTGCTCCACCGTGGCCCCGAACCGGCCGCGTCCCTTGTCGTCCGGCGCGGTGCGACGACACCGCACCCCTCCGCCGCGGCCCCGCTCTGGCCGCAGCGTCTTCGGTTTTCTTTGACGCGGCGCGACGGCGTCGCGTCATTCAATTTCTTTCCCTGGCGTGGCGTGACGGCGCCACGCATATCTTCTGCATGAAACCGCATGGTGCGATGGCACCACGCTTCCTCGTACCAACCACAAAGAAATCATTAATGAAATAAGGAGGAGGTTCGGCTGTGTTTGTGTGGACCGGCCCCCTCGCATTATTCGATAACAATTAGTCAAAAACCACGAAGATCGACAAACTATAAATCATGAACGAAATTAATTAAAAAATAAATCCCCTACCTCGGTTCAGGAATGATGTTCATCAACGACCCGTGGAAGATGAGTGTCGCGGAGGTCAAGCGTCGCGGGGAAAGAACGTCGACGTCCCGAAGTGAGGATTCGAAGACGTTGACAGCGATTTTGTCGCGGAAAACCGTCGTGGAAGAGACGACGCGGAAGAAGAATGTCGTGTCGCGGATACGGCGTCGCGGAAGAACCGTGTTCTTCGGCGGAGAAGTTCTTCGTTGAAGAACGATGTTCTTGTCTTCTTCGTCGAGGAAGAAGGTGTTCCTTATCGTTTTCTCCAAAAATCTCTCAAACAACCCAACACCAACCCTTAATAAAATATGTTCTAAACTAATTTTATTAACACAACAAAGCATTTGAAATTCAATTGTTTGAATTTCAAAAACTTACATGTAAATCACCATATTAATTATAACAAGTTGTCAAAAATTAATAAAAGTGAGTTAAAGGGGGGAGTTAGGAATGTGAGGGGTTAAGAGGGGTTAAGGAGTTAGAGAAATTGAAAAGGTGGGGGGGTTCGTGTGGGCCCCACCCTTTTAATTATCCACACATGGGAAGTTGGGTGGATGTGGGCCCCACCACCAACTTCCCATGGGAGAAATTAACCACCTTGGAAAAGAAATAAAATCGATTCAACAATTTTATTTACTTTTTAATATAACCCCATTAATTAACTTCTTCTTCCGCACAAACGCAACTACGGTAAATGTTCCCTTAAGTGATTACCGGCGTTGCGAGTTCATCGGTGCCATCAGATTTTAATTCCGAGCATCGGTTCAAAAGATAGGAAAACCCGCTCGTTCGTTCACTGAACGTACCCGAGCCAAACTTCAGAAATTGATTCTGGGCACACCGGGCCTCGGAATCAGGTGCCGTCAGAAACCGTTCTCTTGTAAAATTCCAAAGAAAATTAAGAAAAAATTTTCCTTGAATTTTATGGGTCTTTACAATATCGAAGGAATACACTCATAGAAAACTAGTCCACATTGGATGTAATAAGGTTTCAATGTCATATTCAATGAATTAAACAATGTGTATGTAGGATAAACATCATGTATCAATTATCTTGGACCATACCATGTCTATTCAAATTTACATCTTCCCTTTTTTATTTACATATGGCCATTCCCATGTACTAAGGTTATACCATCATACCTAGACATGTATGAGTATTGAGCCATGCCTGTTTACACTAACCATGCCTGTGTACCTGGCCATGTTCATTTCCTTGTATCCCCCAAGATACATGTTGATTTATTTTAATGGGACACATGGAGTGTCACATGTTTGACATGGGGTTAGATACTTTTTTTCTTCATAGAAACCCTAGAGACATATATTGGGACGCACATGACATGACCTTTTAGATAACATGTCATGTATTTTAGAATATTTTAGATTCCATGGTTACTTTATGAATCATAATCTACTCATATCACCTTCAATCTGAATGTGAGTCATGCTGGTTAACATGGATCTAATCCAGACAAGCCTTACAATTTCCATTCTCTAAAATATGACAGTCTAATTTTCACAGAAAATCATCAGTCACCCCTTACAATTACTATTTATCAAACCCTTCGCAAGACCTTTGATCATATCCCGATAAGCCATCATTGTTTTAATGGATCATTTATAACATCAGTCTCAAACTTGATCAGTATTATTAATCTATTTTACCATTGAACGAGTGTGTAATGATTGATTACCTGATATTTGTCAAACCATTATAAAAAATTAATGCTAGTGATGATCGAAAAATAAAGAAGAAACAAATGCATAAACACAACCATGAGGAATAAAAATCATACAATGTTTGCACTCGAATCAATTAATTACCATTAGAATGACTAATAAATATATATAATCCTGAAAAAATAAAATTTCTCAAATTTTGAGGGTAAACCCATACCCATGAAATGATCAACCCATGAATAAATCATTTCATTGATTTATTAATATTAATCATGTGATAATAAAATGGGAAAAAATACACATAAATCAGATATCCTACCTCAATTTAAATCAATTAATAACAAAGAATGTTCATAAATTACAATCATTAGAGAGATCCACAATTTGTGTTGGTGAATATGATCCTCAGTAATCAATCAGGGTTCATTTCATTCACCAAGATATCCTCCAACAGATCCTCTAGATCTCGAGCGTTATGCATATAACTCTAATATTTCATTATATCCTTATATTTATCGAAAATTAAGGTCATGGGAAATTAATATAATATATTAATTAATTTATATAAAAAAAATTCACCCATGACTGCGTGCAACCCGATCATCAGATGTCCTCCATGGTTAGGACATGCCTTGGGTAAATCCTTTACTCTAGATTCCATGAAGGCCTTAGATTTTTAATCCTAGACTCCATACTAAATTCAACCTTTATTTTCATGAAAATGACTAGGGAATGATATTATTATAATTAATATTTTTCAAATAACAATTTTTAGATAACCTAGCCACGAAATATCATTCCATATCTACATTTGGCTATGAGAATATGTCTAAATATTTTTTAAAGATTTAACAATAAAAACCGACAACTTTACGATTTATTTATAAATTCACCCATGGTCACGCCCAACTCGAGTATCTAATATGGCCTAAGGATAGGTCACACCTTGGGTAAGACTGATGCTCTAGTATCAACGATGACTACATATTTCCAAGATCAATATCTATTTTGGATTTATTATACCTTTTTATTAAAACAATGTCCGTGTGATATTAATTTTAATAATATTTTTCAAATATAAAGTTCTGGTTTACCGGGCCTCAGAATATGACGTTGTCTCATCTAATGTATTCAAAAATATTACAAGAAAAATTTGAAATCTTTACATGAAAAAAGGGACATTACATATTCTATGAATTTTATCCCTCTTCTGAAATTAGAATTCTCAATGACCTCTAGGTAGGCATTAGGTTAATATTCTATGAATATTACATCATCATCAATCCAAAACATAATATTTAATTGATAGGAAGTTAAGACCCATAAAATACAATTAAAATAAAGGTTAGATAAAATATTGGAGGTTGAGATCATCAATATGAGAGAAAATAATATAATCAATGTGAATGGAATCCAAGGACAATAAAGACCATATATGATTCATAAAGATACCATTAAAATTAATGTGACTGACCACCATTCTTTATTCACACCAAATGTAGTGAATCATGGTGTGAGGCTCCAAAAAACACATACAAGAAAATAATCCATATCACCAAGGATGATAACAAATGAAAATACACCTTTTATGTTCTTATTTATCCCGATAAATTTTTCTTCCAAAACCTTTTTTGGAACCAACCCAACATCCATCTAAAAAACAATATAAATTTTTTTGATTATAATATTATCTATATTCAAATTTTCTCCCAATAGATCCTCAAATGATAGATTTTATCTCAAAAAAGTTAGAAAATATGCCACAAAAAAATTATTTATTATCCATATTAATGAAATAATTTAATTTAATTTCATTGATATAACTAAAAATTAAAAACATGTATGGGTATGGGTTATGTTTTTTATTATGAAAATGTCATACATATGATTAACAAACCCAAATACATATAAATGATATACTAGGATACTTCCCAATCCACATACCATATGGTTTATTCATGGATGATTTTGATGGAATATGGTTACGTATGATTATTTAAGTTTCTAGAGAATGTACCCTGATTGAAATAAGAATTTCACCCTAACCCATAATCAGTGAAACCATATTCAGCTGGGTATGATTCTTCCTCTCGAACACACCATTCCACTATAGATTTCAAGGTGGTGTATGTTTTGGAATCATTCCACAATCTATTAGAGGATCAGTTAATCCCTAGAGTAGGCATTGACCACCATTTTCTGATATAGAATTTAATATTTTTTCATAAATGATTATGTACTTATTTATGAATATCCTATAATTTTTTAAAACGTTCGTTCTGGTTATTGATGTGAAATATATAACTACACTTACTAAATTCATTAGTAAAGGATATAAATAACTTAAATACACAACTTTTTTGTGTCCAAATTTTTCATATACATGGCTATGTATAAAATATAATAGTCCACTGCCCGTCTCACTTTTTCCACTAATAGGTGCATGTGTCATTTTTCAAAACAAAAATTCATAATTACCAAATGATTCATAATTAAATAATTCAAAAAATACATCTCTATGGATACTCTAGATGTGTTACAAATTTATTTTTCTAAATAAACAATGATGAAGATATTAGGGATTGGAATAAAAAATTCCATCTTATTTTGGACGTTTTGGATAGGCTTATCCATATCATGAATGTATAAAACATTTATCATATTCGCAATTCCATTAAATATCTTATTAATTTATATTGAATAACTCATATTATTAATAATGAATGAAGAAAACTTGTTGTGGAAAAAGGTAAAAAAATATTTATTTTATAGGAGGTATGGTTAATAGTTTTCTAATTAAAGAACTAATCCACTATGTTGACTTATATCATAAGTTCTGATTTTCCATAAAACAAATCTTTATCTATCGTCAATACATAGATCTAATTTACATTTATTTATTTCTATTCTATCTTTAAGTCTTTGTTTATCATCCAAAATGCTTGTTACACACAAAGAATCCAAAAAAAAGGCATCAGAGTTGGAGGAATTTATCTCTATAATGTTCTCATTCAAATGATCAGAATTAATCACTTTGAGAATTGTTCCCAACCTAATATACTAATATGGAATATTTTTAGATATCATACTTATTACAAATATTAAAATGAAATATGCGATGAAAGTCATTATATATAATATATATATATATATATATATATATATGACTAGGTAGTATATTTTATATATTTCATTAGAGTATTTTAAGAAAAGTAATCCCACTAAAATTGATAACCCCATACATCATATCCATTTGGTGATCCAATATCATTATTTCAATAAAAAATGGCCCCTATTTTAAATTCCTCCCATAATTAAATTATTTAGCTATGGAATCATCCCATTCAAATCAATATTACTCATAGATATTTGAGTGGGAAAATATTTTATAGAACTAGTTATATGCATATAAAATCAACAATATTACTATTATATCCAAACATTCTATGATTTATACCAAAAGTTTCACAGAAATCTCACAATATGATTTGGTTACCTAACTCTTAACATTATCTATTTCTACTATTCCTCATACAAGATAATCTATGGGAAACCTACATTGGAAGAACCTACCTATTAGATAATCAAGGGCTTTACATTTGTTTACAATGGAAGGATGGTAAAATTAATTTTTTAGTGGTTTTAGTTTTATTATACATCACATGAATATTGAATATATAACTCTTTCACCACATGAAATAATTATTTTCCTATGTTTTATTCCAATGGGTATACATGTTTATAACAATTTAGTTTTGGAATCACTATTTACTCAACCAAATAAATATATTCACACCAAAATAATGTGTAACACTTTACATAACCAATAGATTATGTTACCAAAAAATGGAATCCAAACATATTTACACGTATCTAAATTCACCGTACGTATACATTACAAGAAATTTTTATCTAATGGTTTTAAATTATATAAAATTAATAATCATTACACAAGTAATCCTAGATCTAGAAATAATTAACCCCCTGATTTCTAGAGTATGGAATAATCATATAAATAATATTTGATGTCTAAACAAAAATAACTATTTTTATTGGTGCATTACTCAAGAGGGATTCAAATTCATCATAACCATAAAACCTAATTTGTATAAACTATATTCAAAAACTGAATTCAAGATTATAGCTTAAATTAAAATAGAGGCCACAGTAGAAACAGATAAATCATATGATTTAGTACCTAGTGTATAATACATGGAATGGAAATTTATTTGAATAAATTTATCACATAAATTAAATCATACATAATATTAATATTTAATGAAAAATTTATAAACATAAATATTCAAAAGAAAGAAAAAAAATATTTTATTTATTTTACAAACATGAGATATTAATGTTATCATTTCATATGTTATTTAGACTTGAAAATATATTATTTAATATTCCTAAAACCCATATTTTTTAAAATAATTTTAATCAAAAGTTATTTTTAAACAAAAAATTAATTTTCCTTATTTTTGGACATATCATATTTTTTGATAGGCACGAAAAATTATCAATTGTATTCAATAATAAAGATCAACTATAACCCTTATGCATAAAATTTGTTGAAATATTAAAACCCATAGATATAATATAACCTATATGTTAGATTAAAAAAATAAAACATAATCCCTTTCATAATAGTTAACCCATACGTAAGAGTAAATCAAGAAAAGTAGGCCTTAATGTATATGAAAATCCTAGACTATAATATAAAATATATCTTAACTATGACTCAATGGTGTATTCTCATATATCCTATGTCATAATTGTTGTCTATGATATCACATATCATAGATTATATCATAAAACTAAATAATGGGTTATTTTTTGTATCACAACATATGATATATTTTAGTTATACACTATAACTAGAAAAACATTGTAATACCATATATTGTAAATCTTAGTGATATAGTTATTTAAAATCAACCACATCACATTGTACATGATGATATAACCTTAAAATACTAAGATACTCATTTTCATTATAAAAACCATAAAATAACATGTTTCTTTATAAATTATTGTGGCTCTGATACTACTGATGGGATTAAAAGGATCATTATAAGAACAACACAAATGTATAATCCCATAATTATTTCCCAATATCTCATTTTCAGTTAACATTAAGAATAAATATCATAAATAATAGGCATAATTAAAATGTTTCAAGCTCCATGAATAATGATCTTGATAGAATTTTCTTCATCCTACTCACCAAGTGATAGCTAATAGACTCTCAGCTATACATTGATGACACCAACCAATATAGTGGTAATTCCCAATTATATGACCCTTCTATATTATATACTATGTTAGAACATTATATGTGAATGAAAATAGGGAACCATGAATAAGAGAGTATTGAATATTGATTATGGGTACTATAGACATTCAATGAGGGATAATATTCTTTTATGTAGGATCCAGTAATTCAATAAAGGTAGTTGAGTGTCGATTTTCATTTCTTGAAAAGCAATATGTGTTAAAAGAAAAAAAGAACCATTCATAATTCATTATAATTTTAACATTTCAAATGATTATTAAATGTATTTTTTTCCATAAATTAATAAACTTATTGATCCATAACCAAAGGAAGCCTTATTGGATACCAAGAAAATTACAAGTAATTGACATTTAAATCATATCATATAGAATGATGGAGGCATCACTTTCTTTAAAAGACATCAAAAAAATCATAATCTATGATATCCAATACATGAATATTGAAGGCAATGAATCAATGAATCTATGACTATATGATATATTTTTTAGTGAATTAAAAATAGGCTGTTTTTCGATAACTTCATTTCAGAAATTATGAGAAAGCTACATCATACATGTATGATGATGAAAGAAGTGTGCATCATGGTTGTTAAAATATTGAGATAAGGGGATTATATTACATAGTACAGTTTGTTGGAAAGTTTCATTCATTATGACAATAAATAATTTTTCTATGGCTGACCTGATATTGTTACGATCACCTAGGGGATGTGTTTATCACTAGGGGGCATGAATCAGTTTTCATATAATTTTACTCAAATTTTACTTTTTCCCTTTTCACATATCCACTTATTAAATGAGTTGATATATCTTTATTATCCTTTTTTGGTCAGCATATATAGTATAATTAATGAATACAAGATAATAATGAGGTTATTTAATGAGGCTTTCCTCCATAAGTATGAATACAACCCTAGTTCAATGTGGTTATTATCTTATGTGCATAAAATAATTCTTATTATCATATAATGTATTATCAAGGATTTGGGATGTAACTTTTTTATCCTATAATTTATTAGGTACAAAGTATGTTGTGGGTTTCTGGTCTAGAATTACTTACAAAATGAAGGATTCAACCATCTCATATAGATGTTGATTAGTATTAAAGAAGCAAGTCCATCATGGATAGTGTATTCAATCTCATTACTAAACTAAAAAAATCATAATGGAAACCCTAAGCTTATGAATATTTATTTTTGTCTCAGATGTATTCATAATTCCACAATTATGTGTAGGATAAATTGTACAGATAGCCAAGGGAGGGTCCATACAAGATGTATTGAAGATGGATTGGTCAGAGGCTCATGAATGTTAATGCTACAGAAAGACAAGGGAGGTGCCGTATAGGAAGGCATTGGGGAGCCAAGGAAGGCTCCCATAAGGGGTGATTTTATTATGTGGACCTGGGTGAGGAGATGGGACCTTGGATTATAGAACACCTGGGAAACAACATGTAGGTGAGGCTTTGATCAAGATATCATGGGACTCCATATGTGTTCCCAAAAGTAGATCTTACAGGTCCCACGTGAGGGATGTGGACCTCACACTAGTGTTATGAAACCATAGGAGAGACAGTTGTTTTTGTAGGTGTTGTGTATTTTAAACCCTAGGAGGAATTTATATTTAAAATCCACCTATAATTCTCCCTTAATTGAGTTTTTAAAGAGTACCTAGAAGAGTTTTAAGGGAATGGGAAAATTAATAGGGTGAGAAGAGCATCAATAGTCTTTTTTGAAGTATCTTCCATGTGAATTAATAGACTTAGGGTCTTATTTATAGGAAAACATGGAACCCTAGGTGATGGTTCTAGCTCATGCTGGTCTATCACGTAGGTGTGCCGCGCTGGGTGATGTGTAAGATGATCGCACAGGGTGATGCTCAAGCTATCCACAAAGGGATAATGTGCAGGAAATTCATACAGGGATGATTTGAAAGATATCCATGAATGGATTATGTTCATTATATTTTCATAGTAAATACATTTATGCTATCCATGAAGGGTTGATGTTGAGACTATCTATACGGGGCAAATGCGTAGGATGTCAGCTCATGGTTGATATGCAACATATCTATGTAGGATGCTGTTTAGGTACCCTAGATGAATGGCATGTTCAGTGAAACAAATTCAATTAATTTATTTTTTTAAATTTTGAGAGCCATAACTTTTTATCTATAGGTCAATTTGGGCTCTGTGGTAAGAAAAATTCAATGATTTTGAAGGGATCTACACCTCGTGATATGGTGGAATCACCAAAAGTTCTAAAATTTAACAGATAAATATAATTTTAATGAATCAAAACCTTTTTATCATCAATTTTGAAATCCATGGCCTAATCCTATATGGTTTTGTTTCACATATCCCTAATTGTGGAGTAGTCTTTTATAAAATGTAAATACAACCTGCATCTTCATCTAACATTTATACACATATCTACACAAACTTTTCATTTCATATATAAGTGAAGGTCACATCATGAATTATTTGGAAACTCTCATAAAACATATTTTTAGGTCAAAATTAATTCCACCCACTCCCTTAGAATTAGATTCTATAAGAATGAAAATATTTCCGTTTTAAAGGAACTTTAGGGTTCTTTGACGCATTCCAACATCATTTGGTTAGATTTGGAGCTATCTCAACTGTGGAAGGATGCTCAAATTTTTTCCTACGACATAGGGCCTATAGATTTTAGTTTCACTGTTTATAGGGTCATATAGAAAAACAAAAAATCATTGTGTATTTTTTATGCCAGGGCCATAATTGTTTTCCTAAGATCAATATGAAGGAGGCATCATGGGTGAGATTTTGAATTTTTTATAGACAACCCTTTTCTATTCTTTAGCCAAACAAGGTTTCTGATTTTTACCATTTCATTGCTCAACTTTTTCTAAACCATAAGGAGAGTAGGGACAGAGAGATGAGGATCTAATTTTATTTTTACAGATTTATCTTTGTGTATTTTTAATCTAGATAGTACTATGCCTCTTTTAGGAAGAAATTTTAATGTCATGCAATCCAAACTAGTTAGGCTAGTCTTTTAGGTCGAACAACATTGACCATAAATTTTGAGATAATTATCAAAAACAAAACTAGTCAGAAAAAAAATGTTATGATATTCATTGGAAACTACGAAGGGTAATTTTGAGTCATGATTTGGTTGTTTTAGAATCTAAAAGGTAATATTATGAAATACAAGAGGGCAATCCAAAGGTAGAAGTTACCAATGATTGTCAAACCATTTTTTGGATGCTTTATAAAAATCCAACAAAGTTGTGTAACTGTATAGTCAATAGTGTAATCTATTAGCTAGAAAAACCCATTTTATGGGATAATTTATGAAAAGAAAACCAAGGTGTGTTTTAGCATAGTTTTACCATGATGTTCTTCAAAATTATTACATTCTATTGTTGATGGCTGAATGATGTTTATGAATATTCAGATTTCTCAAGACCAGGGTGGGTGGTTTTCCAATGAAAAATTTATGAGAATGAATATAGGATCTATTTTAGCATTTTAATGAATGATAACATTCTCATACATAATTTCTTATTGTATAAAGGAGGTTACATTTTTTGATGACCAATTCCTAGGGGGAATTCCCCTTTCTAATATGGGTCAAAGTATCATGCTGTTTAATGTCATGTGATAGGGACATTGAACAAACAATTTGACATCTTACAGAAAGTATGTAGTTCTATATAGTTTGATGTCATACAACATGGTCATTATGATATACTGTTTAAATCCATACAGTTAGGACATTATGCTATGTAGTTTAAGGTCATACAAAAAGGACATTATGATAGGTAATTTAATTCCATACAATTATATTGTATGATATGACGTTTAAATTCATACAAAAATTAAGTTATTCTATGTATTTTAATTTCGTACAACAGGGACGTTATGTTATACTCTTTTAACTCATATAATAAGGATATTATACAATGTTGTTTAAAGTAGTATAAAGAGGACATTAGGGGGTATAATATAATGTCTATATATTTGACCACAGTTTATGATTCTAAAATTCTTGGTAATTTTATTGGGATTATTCTACCATATTCAGGTCTAAGGGGAAATAATTCTACAAGATGAAATCATGGGATCTCTATATCCATAGAGTAGAATGAGGAAAAACAAAAGGCTTATGGAAATAGAAGAGATCTCTCTTGAAGATGAATTTAAAACTGATTGAAAAATATATTTTTGGGATGCTTTATGAAATTATTGTTGGGGTATGTTACAACATAGTCAATAGATTCATTCTTTGGATAACAAACACATTTGGGGTATACATTATGAAAATCCAACTAGGGAGTGTTATAGTGTAGTCAGGAAATGAATGGTTTTGTAATTTCTATAATTTATTACTAAAATCCAATGGATGTTTATGGATGTTTATATTTCCTTGGGCATTATGTTTGGTTTTCATGAGGATTTTCTCTAATTATGGGAGAATAATTTCATGTTTAAATTTCAAAAGAAGTTGGTTAAATGGTTTCCAAGGTCGGTCTGACCCAACTCATGAAATATGATGCATGTTGTTTTAAGTCATATGAATAGGACAATAAAATCATGGAAACGACATGTGATATGTGGTCTATTTAAAAAAAATCCCTTTTAGAATACTTTGGACATGATAAAGGAAACTCTAAACCACTTCTTTTCGGGTTCTCAAATTAAGAGTCAGTATTATGGAATAATATGTGAGGGATCATATTTGACTACTTCAAATCATGGGTTCTAAAATATTATCATCAAAGATTATGATAACATAATAGGATTCTCCTGATAGAAAAGATACCACTAATTGAAATACCCATTTTGTGGGTGGTTTTGTGCAAGGAAAACTGTGACATATTACATCACAGTCAATAGTGTAATACTTTGGATAAAAAACAAATTTTGTGAGATATTTTATGAAAATAAAACTAGATCGTATTACAATATTATTAGTACAGAAGTCTTTTGGTATCCGAAATTCTATAACCTGAGCTGGAGAATGATTATAGAGATCAAACAATGTGCAATACAAGGAGTGTGAAATTTGTAAAGGATATAATACGAGAAAAAAGGAAACATTTGGATAGATATTTTCCATGAAGTGTAGTGTCCCTTACATAGATCTAACTGACATTTATGAGTGAGACATATATGTTTCTTTAGTGGGCCTCCTAATGAGGGGACTTGAATTAAAATCTCTAGCATATATCATTTTTATACGCAGGATATGGGGAATTTCTCCATACCACAAGGCTAGGAATAAGAGATGTTCCATAAGTGTCACTATGTATCTTGGTGGAATGATAATCGAGCCATAACTTTTTCTTAAGGTACCATTACGTTTAATGACAAGCGGTCACGACATCAGCTGTGTAGTTTAGCATCATGTGGTAAGGACATCAGCCATGTAGTTTAAAGTCAAGTGGTAAGGAAAAAGGTGAGCTGATGTGACTGCTGCATGGCCAAGGTATTGAACCTAGATTCCACTACATAGTTCTAAAATAAAGTCCCTCATACCAATTGAATTCATTTTTAATGGAAAAGAGAGGTTTTTAGCATGGGATCATGCATCGAGTGAGAGTCCATATTGAATCCTCATATGAAAATCAGAATCATACATGATAGCATGGGGAAATGTCACATATTTTTTAGATGGATACAATATTAAAGATTATAAAATCAATACGCATATCATTGGATGGAGAATCAAGCCATACATAGTTCTAGAGGAAATCATATAGTTTATTATCATAACGATGATGGAATCTGGTGCTACTTTTAAGGTATTACAACCATGTACATTATAATCCCAACAAAAATTGATATTCCTTAATTTTGATAGGAGCTCCATAAATAAAACATTGAATCCCACATGGTCTATACAGAGTGTAAGAAAAAATGGTGTTGAAAAAGATTATTTCATGATACAAAGGCCACACAAGTGGATGGTATGGGAATTTAGATTTTCATAGTGATGTTCCTGGATGTATAATTGAGGTATCACTGAATATCTCATTAGCATGAGAATCAATCCATTCATAGTTCCTAAACTCCCATATAGTTTAGCATCATGTAGTGAAGGAATTGACCATGCAACTTAATGCCATGAGGTAAGGAAGAAGATGAATAGATGTGAAAAAAAGGTAAATGTTGTGGATGGTCCCAAGGATAGAAACATGGTAATCACAACATATCTAATTTGAAGGAAAATATAGACATACATAGTTCTATAATTCCATGTAGATTAACATATTATGGTGAGGATGTTGGTCACCCAACATGAAAATGAATATTGCTGCTGGACTAGTGTTTAGGACCCCAGCGTCAATACATATCTTACTGATGAAAAAATCAGGCCACACATAGTTTTTAAAAATATTTCCCCACATTAATTAGGTTTTTATCTGGGTAAAATGGGCTTTAATATTTTATAGAATTATGGTTGGGCCCAATACATGAGTTTGGGGCATCACTACAGCTCTCATTATAATTAGAATCAGGAAATATGTTCTTGAAAAGTTCAATGTACAGATCTGAATCGTACAAAGAGAGAAAATTGGGGTTTTATTTTCCTTAATCATTGATTGAATTAAGATTAAAGGTACTAGAATAACTATATATCTCATTAGAGTGATAATCAAGACACACATAGTTATTTAAAAGATTGTGTAGTTTATTGTCTTTTGAAGAGGACATCAAAATTTTGGTCTAACGTCTTGTGGAAAGGATGTGATAATGTTGGGACTTACAAAAATAAAGGGGTCCAAATGAATACTAAAGAGTGTTTGTGATGTGATTTGGGGTTTTTTCATTATAGATTACAATTCTTTCTTCCTCATGTCTGACCAATAGGGAATCTTGACCCACTGAGTGGTTGGAGGGATGTGATTGTGAATTACACCTAAGATAGGGACCCATATTTAAGGGACCATGATGAGTGTCTCTATTTGTGAAATTTTGGGGGGTTTCATAATGTCTAGTGAGAGGTATGTGAACCATTTAGTTTTAATTTCATACGGTTAGTACAAATGGTGTCTAACAGTTTTAGGCTACATGATTAGGACATTATGTCATGAAATGTATCATCATGAGACAAGGAAGATGATGCCACAAAGATTAAAATTGCACATCACAAATATTATGTCATAAATTTTACGGTCATGTGACAAATACCAACTAAAACGTTTAAAGTCTTGTGGATTAGATGTACTTCTTAGGATTACAAGAAGTAATTCTTTAGGAACCTTCCACTGGACAACATCATAACGACCACTCAATCCATTGATATTAATGAATAATATCAAATTTGAGTGGATATTTTGAATTGATTAAGTTCCTTCCCACTTTGTTCATGATTTTGGGGCTTATTTCCTAGAATTATCGGGGTTCTAAGGACTAATAAATGTTTTCCTCAGAATCAGGAGAGGAGGAAGACAATCTTTTTAAAGGCTCATGATATCCAATTGGAATAGACCTTTTTGTGATGCCAGGTATGAAATATTTTTTCATACACTCTCTCCAATTTATCCATTCATGTATGGGATTTCCCATATGTGGATAGCTAATCAGATAAAGAAACATGGAGTGATAGAAACTGGACCTCAATGGATAGGACTATATTTGTTCAATATACTAGGGAGTATATGGTTTCCCCTGTAGTAGTATGGTTTATGCTTTGGTAAGCCCATATGGAATTCATGATCTTGTCAGCCCAAAATTTTTTATCTTTTTCGAACATATTATGGGGTATGTTTGATAGGGTCTTTTTGAAGGCCTCTATCTATCCATTAGTTAGAACATAATGACGAGATGAATGGTTGGATTTGATAATGTACTCCCGATATAGCTTCTTCAGCTTAATAGAATAGAAATTGGTGTCATCGTCTATCATTATTTAACGAGGGGAACCAAATTTGGTATTGATGTTAGATATTATGATTCCAAAAATGATTTTGAACCAAACATATTTGAGGGCTATTGCCTCATCCCATTTGGAGAATATGTTGGAAGTAGTTAGGATGTATTTGAACATGTTGGATATAGCTAAAGAGTATGGCCCCACAAAATCCATTATATATATAGAGAATTGCCAACAGTATTTGGTTATTCGTATAAAATCATGGGTTTGATGGATGAAGTAGGAATGAAACTGATATGAATGACATTTTTTAGTGAATTATATCAAATCCTAAATCATTTAAGGATATAAGTATCTAATCCTTCTGATAAGGTTGGAAATCTTATTCCCATACAAATGGTCACCACATGCTCTAGTGCGAACTTCATCAATAATAGTTGTAGTCCTTAATCCATCAATACATCTGATAAGGACTCAATCTAAGCCTCATTTATAGAGTACATTTTGGTGATTTGGGACATTGTAAAGAGTGATGTTGGATATTCTCCATCAAATTTACTCTTTTATAACCCTGATTGACGAGAGTACTATATTCTAGAGGTAGTCCATAATGTGTTTCATCCACCAAATTCTAAGACTATATAGCTTTGGTAGAGGGTTGAATTCATTGATCTCTTACATTCTGACATGAAGAAATGGTGATAACATTCACTGATGGGTAATACTAATGATTATCTCTTCCGTGTTTGGATCACTTGATGTCATAGATGGATTTTACAATGTATCTTCTTGGACATCCTGTGATCATGGGACATAGTTCAATGTTGGATCTGAGGGGAATTAAACCATAAAACCTCTAATATGGTCAATAAATGGGATTAGCTCTTATTTTCTAATGGAATAATCCCCATTTATTTTCTTGATTGCAATCTATGAATTTCTTTTCACCTATAGATTATCCACTAGTATTTGGAGTTCTTGTTCCAGGCCTACAATGGTGGCCTAATATTCTACTCAATTTTTTGTATACATTTCAGATAAAAAGAAGATGTAAGGAAAGTTTTCCTTATCTAGAATGATAATCATGATTCCTAACCCAAAATGGTTGAGCTTAGTTTCTTCTATCCTTCTCCCTATTGGGCCCCCATATGAGGAATGAAAATATATTTCCCAGGTTTGGGAGACTCCTTGAAAATAAATTATCTCTTCATCTAGAAATTCAATATTTAACGATGTTGTTTCTGTAGAAAGGTGTTCTCCAAAGAAATATACCAAGGGACATATTTTCATTAATTTTTTAGGATTTATATGTATATCAAACTATCACAGAATGATCACCCTCCATACCAAACATCCTGTAAATATAAGAAAAGTGAGGATATATTTGAGTGGGTTATTGATATAGACTCACTATACCACTTGGTGTTGTATATAGAGACTCATCTTCAGAACCACGAAGATAAATTCTAGAAATCTCTTCTCAATATATGAATAACGAGTCTTAGCATCAAGAATGATTCGATTGAGATAATAAATGCTATTTTTATTCCCAACATTGTTTTTTTCACAAGGAAAAAAACCCAGTGATTATTCTAAGGATTTTTCATATAGAAAGATTGGATTTACCTTGAAAATTGAAAATAATATTTTAGGGATCAAGAAGAACTTCTTGAGGCTACCAAATGATTCTTGATAGTATTTGATCCACTGATATGTGACCCCATTCTTTATTCATTTGGTGAAGGTAATCCATTTTCCCACGAGGTTGTCTATGAAGATTCGGATGTAGGGTGAATGTTCTCAAATTCCTCTCAACTCTTCGATGTTTCAAGGAGGTGAAATGCTAAGGATATATCTTGTTTCCTCAGGGTTGACTTCAATACATCAATGGAATATGATGATGCTGAGAAACATTACCAAGGTTACAATGAAATCACAATTTAATGGGTTCATTTTGATGATTTGTTGTCTTATATTGTTGAATATGGTTTCCAATATAGCTAGATAGTTAGAAGGTTTCTGGAAATTTTCCACATGATCATCAATGCATCATTCTATAAACTTCCCCAGATGGGGTTGAAGATGTGATGCATGGAAAGTTCATATTTGACATTGTCATTCTTCAAGAAAAAGGGAGTTTCCCGATATTATAATTCTCCATGAGGGTCCCTGAATGATATTAATTCTTTATCATCATGAGAAATTTAAATTTGGTTTTACCCTGAATAGCCTTCCATGAAATAGAGGGTTTGATAACCATTTGTCACATTAATTAAAAGTTATGTGATTAGAACTGGGATGTTGAATTTTGAACATTGTCGTTTGAGATCTCATAAGTTGATAAAAACTATGATTTTCAAAACCCTTTTCTTTACAAGGACAAAGATGGATAAACATGTTATATTTTTTACCTCCTAAATGAAGACATACTTGATGAGCTAATCCACTTCAGCCTTAATTTCGGATGCATGACTTGGATGCGCATTCTGGATGCCTATTTGTATCCTCAATGGTATTATGGAAATCTTAGGTGGTGGACAGCCACCTTAGAGTCAAGGCATACAATATTTGTGTAATTATAAGAAAACAAATCTCAGTGATTCCTCAAGAAGAATTTATATACCACCTATTCATTAAAATTAATTGTCCTACAGATCAAAGTGGGATATGGATCTTCATCCATTATGGGATATTTATCTATGAGTTCATTAATAGTGGAATATACACCTTCATTAAGTTTTGAAGGGGTGTCCTTCTTGTCCTATTCCTCTTCCTCTTCCTCATGATTTAACTCTTATATATCTTCCCAAGAAGTGGGTGAGGGAGTATGTTTTTATGAGGGAAGAGAAGAGTTCATATTTGGATATTTTAATGATATATATATAATTTTTGACTCAATCAATGGTGTGAGGCCATTTGGAAGCTCTAAAGGGGAGATGAGGGACTGAGAATGAGTATCTCTGTCTTCTCCCATTATTGTGATAACATCCTCCAACCTAGAAGATGAAATAAAAATGTTTTGAATCTTGGAGGTGGGAATGTAGATGTTTTCATCCTGACATTTGTATCTATTTGGACAGTAGATTGCTTATTCAATGTTTCTAGTATCAGTTTTCATGAATGATATCATGAAATTTTCCAAATTTTTGCTCGAATTTGACCCCAAATGTTTGACTATGTTAATGGAGAAGAAATAATCTACACTGAGCTAATATAAAGGGATCAGTAGGAATATATCAAGGCCATTAAGGGTAGTTATTTGATTGAAATATTCATCCATATACTACTTACCTTTATTTTGGTCGAATCCCTCATCAGTGTACTATGATTCACAGGATTTCAATGCGGGGTTTTTCAAAATTCAATGTTCCAATTTTTTCATTCATACAATATTTTTGGCATTGGTGGTGCGAATATGGGATAACATCATCCAGATGTAGCCAAGGACATCCTACAAGAATATTGAAAGTCATATCCTTCCTAGAAACCATGGATTCGAAGTCAGACACAAGATCCCATAATTGAGTTTTGAGTTTGATATCACCAATAGAAATTTGTTGATTCTTGATTCTTGATATAACCCTGTAACATCATAGTAGATTGGGATAAGTGGGATTGTTAAAATCCTAGCAGGGGAGTGTACATATTAGAATATAGTTGACTTATGCATAGTTTCCAATAAATAATCATCAGATATCAACATCATTTATACTTCCAAATATATAGAAGTGTCCAACATGCTCCTATATGAAGGAATCTCTATCATCGTTTGTGAAAGAGATGACCATGTAACATTATGTAGGATGATTCTATACGCGATACACTTCGGAAGGAGAAGCCTCAACCTAAAATTCTTTTGGGATTGACAAGGCCTCCATGAGTGCTTCTAGGAGGTATTTTGATATACTCAGAGCATCCATGATTGAATATATGGCCAAAAAAAGCCTAATTTCATTAAAAACACATATATCTAGTCCAATGTTCTCTATTTCCCTACATGGGTATGTTCATTAATAAGTTCTTTAAGAGATACAATATCAAATTTATATGGATCAACTCTTAAAATTGGAGTAGAAGGTACCTCATCTCTTGTTGTATTATGTCGGTTTGGTCTAACTACCTAAATTTTTTTATTATATATTGACATATTTTATAACTGATTATCCTAGTTTATCAGGTCAGTATATACACTATCATGAGTAGGGGAAGTTCCCTTCTCCTACTAAGCTCACTGGGGAGCTCTCCCAGGTGTTTTGGCCGTGTAGATAGTTTGATAATTGTTGTGTTTAATGTAGTGACTCTTGGCACAACTGTACCCTCCCCGGTATCCTCTAATCGGATGACCACATCCTTCAGTGCCCCCAATAAATTGTTGATAATTAGGGTTCATAATCACACTCATCATTTTATATGGGATATCATATGTTAATAACATTAACATAACCAAAAATCAAATCCTTGCCTGATAAAGATACCACACTTCTCGTTGAATCATGGTGTTTCATTTGGCGAGGCAGTTCCCGTTATTCTATAACTATAATCATGAAGTTTACTAAATTTAAATACTGTTTCAGATTTGTAAGAGGATCGTCTTCTTAAAATTTCTTATTAATATTCCATTCATGTTTCTTTTTTGAATACTACATTTCAAGGGACTGATCTACAAATTAATCTTGATAGATTATAGTAGAATCCGTTCAAGAAAAAATTATCTATTTCAACTGTGTTATGAAGATATCATGAGATTAGTTGATCATATTTATGAACATCTAATTACTAAAATTATGTGAAAGGTTGTTTTTATCTTCCTATCATTCATTATACTCCTCTGGTTTGGAAAAAAAGACACATGATACCTAATATTGTGAGTATTTAGCTTCACATTCCCAAATTACACTATTTTTATTAGATTTATTTTAACAAAAAACACTTTTAAATGTTGTGCCTTACTACTTCATGGAAGGGGAAATAATTTGGGATATCTTCATCTCCATCTTTTTCGAGATTCCTAGGACTTGGTAACATGACCAATTTGTTTTCCAATGTTGAGATAAAGTATCTCAAGACTTTGTATTTTAGAAAATATCAGACATTATTTTTTATCTCCTCAAACAATTTTATCCTTTCTCCCTCTGATTATCGGGACAAGGGGAGAATTGTTCGTAATGCTTAGGAGCTAGATCTATATGATATAGTGTAGGATTTGGAGCAGGAATTGGAATAAGGTACATACTTAAAGTGTAATAGTGGAAGCCTCTACTTTCCCCATTCTCCTTCCTTGATCTGGTGGAATTAGATAAGTCTTTTCCATTGTCCCTACAATGGATTCATCTACCTTTTGAGAAATTTTAGAAAGGCCCCAAAACCCACTTGTGTATTTTATAGGGATAAGTGTCATGAAAAAGTCCTTGAAAATATTCTCATTATAGCTAGGTAACACATCATCTTGAGGAATCAATTGGTTTAAGTAGTATGTCAATTTCTTCCACTGAGTAATGAAATTTGAGACCCTTTCCTTTTCGCACAGTTTAAAAATTAAGAGATCATGGATTGTTGTATTATTTATTGTTGATATAAACTCGAAGAAAAATTTCTGGAGGAGGTCATCCCACACAATAATTAACCGATCCTTCTAACTCGTGTACCATAAAAAGGCTTCCCATGTAGTGATTGCACAAAGAACCTGAGTTTCACCACCTCCTATTGTTCAGAGGCCCCCATTAAGGGATCACAATAAGAGACAAAATCTATCAAATTATGCCCTGGGTCTCCCATTCCATTTAAAGTTTGAAATTTTCGATTCCCAAGGTTCGGTGGGGGTGGAGTTAGATCTACCCAATCATTCTAAGGCTTATTTTCTATTTTTATCAATGCATTCCATTCCTCTATGCCATTAAATTGAGATTTAAGTGACTTAAAAGTGTTCATCATCATTCATGGAATGCCTAGAATAGCTGGATCATGAAAAACTATGGTATTTGGATCTGTAATAGATTAAATAACTAGAACTTGAATATGTGTGGTGGATAGTAGGGCCATTTGTGACAGCACTGCTAGTATATCTCTTAGGTAACCTATATGAATAATCCTATATGTATGTCTCTGAACCTATTGTAGTTGTGCACCAAATGAAGGAAACTCTTGATTTTCTACAGTAGGATAAAAGTATATTGTTTATTAGTATCCCATATTGAGAGGATGTTCTCGATATAGTTTAGTTGTTGTGTCAAACCCTCTTTGTTGTGATGCTCTAGCTAGAGGTGTGAATATGGATTAGGTGAATCTTTTGGTATACACTTAAATTTACTACTTCTAATGAAATTTATTATATTTCTATCATTTTCATCATTAGAAAACATAATTCTCTTAAATGGGAGGCCTTATTAATATTCTTAGATTCTTGATAAAAATTACCTCAATATCCTTCTCTCTTCAGGACTGACATCAGTGAGGGTTGGTTAGGGAATGGTTTTGCTGATAATGACTTCAATTATGATTAGATTCCATTTTTTAAGCCGACCTAAATATATAAAATTGAACTCTAAAACATTTTTTGGGATTTTATGGTTAGGGATAATGGATAAATATAGCACTACATGTACACCCCATCATCTTATATGAACACCGAATAGAGTATCATTGATCTGTTGTTGCAATATCATTAATGCACAGAGGCATGCACATTGATGGTGTCATTACTGTTTCTCAATCATTGGATGTCATGAATCTAAGAGTGATGCAAAGTCAATTTGGAATTATATCCCTTCAATTACAATGACATGATTTCAATACACATCATAGTGTAATAACATTGATTTCAAGTGATGAATATTTTTTATATATATTTAGGTGGATGTCATGAAGATAATATCCAGACAACTCCTCTAGAATATTGTATTAAGGGGTGGGAAAATTCCAGAGCATGGATGATATAGAATCTTTATCCAAATTATTTTTTATATTTAAAATTTCTTCTTCATATATCACTAGAGGCTTCTACACATGTTCCAACCAGAGTATATGATTTCATGATATTTTATGCTATGTAGTGATACTGGTAGGGATTTCTTATATCCTTTTGGAAGGAAGGTGAACCAAGGGAGGCACAAAGAATTACTATCAATTTGGGATTTCTTCCTATTGAGAAAAGATATCACCTATCAATGAAAAGGAATTATATATCACTGACTTGGTTTTCTCAAGTGACTCACGGTTGGAGGGATTTCTCCTTACTATATCACAACGTGGATGCCCCTTTTGACAATATAAAACACTAATATAGAGATAAAATTAAAATAAAATACTATTATGGGGGGACCACCATGGGGGATTATAGAAAGGGGAATACAATATTTTTCATTGATCTTTTAGCCCTATGGAGGGATTTCTTGGATTTTATTAGGAGATGGGATCTCATGATTCAACTGATTATGGTCACAAAGTAAGTCATAATGATGAATCATTCGAGGAGGACCTTTCGATATTACTACAATTGAACCCATAATTTGGTAATGGGAGAGTAGGATATTGAGCTTCTATATATAATCATCAAAGGGATTCATAAAATCAAACATCAAGTAGATCCAAATCATATATTGACCCTTCATTTTCTGGTTGACCATGGTGAGGCCTCTTCTTAAATGACTTCTTGCAAGTGAATGGGGCCACATGGAGGAGGTTGTTTTTTCAGGCATAGGTGATCATGACTTCCATAGAGTAGACATCAGTATAGGGTGATTACCTCCTGTTGGAGTGGGTGTATGTTCCAGATTCAGTTTCCCATATAGCATGTTGGAGTTTTTACTGTAACCCTCCTGGATGGGTGAAGAGATGTATGCCTTCTTCCAGGTGATGTGATGATGATCCATGAAACATATGGGAATGGAACTATGTGTTCATCCCTAAAGAAATACTTTTCTCACCATTATGATGTCATGGAATGTATCTCGGATGTGGAAGGTATATGCATCTTCCATTTCACTATTGTTAGGATAATCATGGGGACTTCAGTGATCAAAAGGGGATATATTCCCATTTTTTATTTGGAGTAGGGTCATATTTCTGCACCTATCCTTCCTTTATTTCTGAGGGATATTGGCAGCACTCATGTGTGGGGGTAGAGAGAGGGGACTTCCCCTATATGGTGCTTGTACGTTATGGATGACTTCTCTAGAGGCATCTATATGAAATTGTTGGCGGACTTGATGAAGGCAGGTCTGTGTGTGCACCAACTTGCAGTTTCCCATGAAACATTTCCATAAGGATTATTCAAGTGATGTCAGATGAGTTTATTGATATCATTGATTAGTGTGGGAAGGTGTATGTCCTTATGAAGTTTTCCACTAGATTTTAATGGAGGTATTCCTTGAATGCTACCAAGCGAGCCTGCTGGGTAGCTATATTAATGAGGATATGTGTATGTGGACATTCATAGTTGGCCACAAAATTTGATTGGTGGTATTCTATCGATGAGATATGTGTGTGGCCCTACTATTTGTTGACCTGCTATTTTCCTCAGTGGGGCGTCTTGCGCACTCAGCTCTAGATGAACAGGGCTGAGCCACTGTGGATGGAACCCTCATTTTGTGAATAATCTACTACCGTGTGACCTTGTTAGTGGTCATTGTTGGAAGGATACCTTTATAACCAACCTTGCGTCCTCTATATGAGGCCAAATATAGACTCTTGATCCATATCCTCAAGGTAATAGAGGGAATGGTTATTTCATTATAGAAAAAAACTACCAAAACTATTGAAGGCATTGGTTGGTGTTTCCTGCTTCAGGACCACCGCTCATCACTGAGAACATGATCGGTGGTTCTTTCATAACATGTAGGGACTATTGGGAAGCCTCCATGATCTATATTGTAATATTATGATGGTACTTGCAGAAAAATGAGTTTGATACATAGCATTGAAGATAGATGGTTGGTTATGTCTTCCTCTATATGGACAAAGACATGACCAGAATAGTGTCTAGAGAATATTTTTGTGATGGTTAGAAGGATTTCATTTGATTAAAGTGAGTCATAAAATATATGTTCCTGTAAGTTGACTCACACAAACTAGATAACCACATCAAATCATCATAACATTAAAAATCACATTCGTGATTGATTATATTTTTTAGATATCTTCTATCATGTAAAAGGGGTATAAAATATGGTAAAAACCATTATCATGGTTGGGGATTCGTGTCAGGTTCACCATTTTTTATTTCTATTGGAAACTCATTTTTTTCAATGGTTGATCAAAAGGGGTCAAATTGTGTGTAATCATTAAAATCCGATTCAACCTTTTCTTTCAATAGAGATGAATTTCTCTTATTTTCCTACAACAGGTGGTTGAATTTTGTTTAATCATAAAGGTTAGGTTTACTATTTCTTATTTTTGATAGAGATGTGTTTCATCCAATGGTGGATCATTGGGGATAGAATTGTGTGTAATCATTCATGGAGGGTTCACTATTTCCGAATGGTTTTCAATAGAATTGTTCATGGAACTTAAAACACCCAATGGTTCTATATACATATGGAACTTTCTTCTTAAGGGTAGACCCACATCATGGTGTTTCAAAAATGATGCCTAACAACTTTCATTGGTCAAGATGATGGTAGGTCAATCTCATCACACCTTTTAGGGTGAATTGTTGTCTAATATAGAGATCTATTATAGATTTATGATATATTCAAAAACCCTTCATTAATTCCCAAGAATGAATTTGATCACCCTTGAATAAATAATCAATTATCAACTTTTATGGAGTTTAGAATCACATTTGTGTATCCAAGGTTCTTCATCAATAGAGATATTTATATCTGTATGAGATTCTCAATTGATGTCATCCTGTTATATATTTATTTTGGATTCTATGGTTTTTATTGCATTGATGTTTATTTTTAGCCACTTAGTGGTGTTTTTTGGAGTTTATCATCATCCAGAGAGATGAGAGTTATTTTTATTTTTGAATTGGTCCCTTGAAATGGAATTTTTACATATCCTTGTGTCATAAATCCAAACCCTTGTATTTCAATTTCTCTTAATGGGGAACATCATACCTTTTATGATCATGTGATAAAGACCTAACCACACATTTTAACATTATACGACCAGAATGTATAGGTGATGGATTGATAGAAAATGTTGGGTATGTGACATATGATGAGAAATCACAGGTAACCTGGAAGGGATATAAATTTCCAAGTTGAATTATACCCTACTAGGAATGTGGTGCATAAAAGATAGGGTTGAGTTGGGGTGTTGGGTTTGGACCTTAGGGAGGATGTCTACATATCCCATTTAGGTGGGGATCAAACCCCATGTTGTTATGTTTTTTTGCCTCATATAGGATTATATCCCTTTGAGATATTTAAGATGGGGCTTATTCTTGAAAAGTATGCCTTATGAATGGGGTCCATGAGTGATTTCTCAACTGATGGTGATTTGGAGTCTTGTTCAAGGCTTTCACCGAAGGAGGATGCCCATAGATGAGTATGGTGATATAGATGGGTATTATACCAAGTAGGAGAACGAGAAGTTAGATTTTGGGGGTTATTCTGTAAGAGGATTCCCTTTGAATAGGGTTTGTGATAGGGGACTGTTTTTAAGAGTATTCTCATGGATTGGTTGCGACTAGGGATTATAATGAATAGTAGTTCCATTTATGATTTGATGGGGCTTATACCAAGTAGAAGGCCCATTATGTTGGGTTGCGAAATACACATAGAATGAATCCCATGGGTGTTCAGGATCATGTGAATGTTATGATCACTACTAACCTCTAATACCTTGTGATTTTTGCATGGTGTAAAAAAACAAGAGTAAGAGGAAGATTCAAGAAACCACACAATTTGTTTCCCCACAGGTTATATAAAAGGACTTGTGGACCCACATCCTTGGCGTGAATCTGAGTGGAGGCGATTGAATGATTTGATAGAGGATCCAATACTGAATCATGAATCTGACTATGTGGATACTGTGGTCAATGATATACTCTATACGCACATGAGTCACGAAGATTCATTCTTGAATGTGAGAAAGAAGATGAAGTAGAATATCCTACAAACCACACACTTATACTCCTCTGTTGGTGGAAGAGGCTGGGGATATGAGAGATGGTAAGGGATGTTGTTCCCATTCCCTCATTGATCATCATATATAGAATATTCATATTGTAATAACCACCCAGATATTATGAAAGAGGTGAAGATGAGCAAGAGTACATCCTACCCAAAGAAAGGATAGAGGTTTAATTCAGAAGGGATACCCAAAAATTGGTTCCACAGTAAGTTATGATGATCTAATTTCATGTCAAAAGGATACATAATATTTATCCTCTCCCTCAAATTCTTGGAATGGAAGGCTTTAAATATTATAGACTATAATGGGAGGACAAGGTCCTATCCATAGAACGTTAGACCAGGATCTCCCTAACATCATCCCTAGGATTGAGGTTCTTATGAGTATGTGAATTTAAATCTACATGAACCCTAAGAAACATAACTGGCTAGAATGAAATGTGAAAAAAACCTTTTACCATTTGAAATCAAATCGAAATTAGAGACATGTTGGTGTGCCTATCATCATGTAATTTTAGGTTTTGAGACCCTGATAGAGGTTTCAACTTGTCCCATCTAAAAAAATGGATCCAAAAGAAGAGAAGATGTTCCATGGATGGATTTGAAGAGGGATTGATGAAATTATCATGAAGGATAGAGGCTAGGGAGATCCAAGTGAGGGGTCACGTAGGTGGTATTGTGTGAGAAAAGAAAACATGACAAAGGTAGTGATTCACTTAGGTGGACCTGGGCGAGGTGATGGTACCTTGGGAAATGGACCACCTGGGAAACAACACTTTGTAAATGATTTAATAAAGACTTCAATGGTCTTCATAGGTGTTCTCAAAATATTATTTCATAGGTCCCAGGATAGGGAAGGATACTTTGCCATATTGTTCATCAACCATGGGGGAGAGAGTGCATTGCACATGGGTTATGTATTTTAAACCATGGGAGGACATTAGTTTCACTATCCTCTTTAATTTCATATTTTTTAGGTTTTAGAAGAGTAGATAATTTTTTTTGAAGGATTGGGAGAAGGAATAAGGCATGTAGAACATTGGGAGGCATTCTGGATGTTTCATCCCTACGAATGAAGAGTTCGAAGTCTTATTTGTAGGAATATATTGAACTCTGGGAGAAGGTATTAGATATAATTGGTATGTCACATAGTTTATCCATGTGGTATGATGTGAAATTTGGCTGTGCAGAGCCATGTGTAGGTTTTCTTCATAGTACTGATTTGTATGCTATACCCAAAGGGTAGATGCGTCAGCTGTCTATACAGGGTTGATGTGATAGTTTTCTGTAGAGGGATGATGTTCAAGTTGTCTCTTTAGGGATAAGGTGTAGGATTTACACACACGACTAATGTGTAATATTTACATGTAGGTTTATGTGTAGGTACCTTGTCCAAATGGCATGTATGGTGACACAAATACCTTAACAAAATTTTACCAACTTTTGAGATCCATAAATTTTGATCTGTGAGTCTTTTTAGGCACTACAATAATTAAAATTGAACACATCTATGAGATATATGTCTCTTTATATGGAGAATTCAACAAAATTCTTTAATTAAATTTGGAAATCTCATTTTAATTCATTGACTCCTTTTGATCATCAATATTATAAATCTATTGCTTACTCTTATAGGGGGGGGGGGTTCTCTCTACAAATCCCTCATTGTGGAGTATTCTAGTAGAATATAGAAATAAAATTTTCATCTTCTTTTTACCTATAGGTACATCTATAATAAGAATCAAAATTTATTTATAAGTGAATGTCACATCATGAATTCTACGACAAAGTGCATGAAACACAGTTTACGGTGTCAATAGTCATGATTTACAATTGATTTCAATATTTTCTTATATACATATATCAATTTTCAATTAAATATATTTTCATTATTAGATAATAAAGACCCATAGACATTATAACTGAAAGTAAAAAACATTCAATTTCCATGTAGTTCCCTTAGAATTTGGTCTTAGAATATACCAAGTAATATATGATTACTTGACTTAGTTAATTTTACTTTCTAATTATCAAGGGACCACACACCTCGTTGATTGAAATTGGTAGTCACACAATCATGGAAAAATATTGTCTCATTTTACCAAAAGAACATTAATAACATGGGTAGAAACCATATGTTTACAATTCCACCACAATTTTATATAAGAAAACACTAATTAGATTCATGCTAAAACATTAAATAACCAATTCCCTACCCTATAAAAGACCATAAAATCAAAAGAATATATATATATATATATATGTATATATAAATATAACAACCAAGTATCACTCAACAATCACAAGTAACATAAGATATGTATGTCGTAAAATGAACATATATGGAATGAAAAATCTTGGTGCCTATGATGATGCTTGAAAGAATGAACCTTTCTAAACATGACCATGGTGGAATATTGATAAATAATATGAAATACCATAACTCAATTGAATCACATAATGGTTAATATATATCAACTATAATTAGATAACTACATAACAATGAATTCCCATTCCTAGGAAAATTGGCATTTTCCCAAAATGTGGGTTATCAAATCCTCAGAATGGCTCATACCCACATTCCCAATATGTTATTAATTCACTGTAAATATTTATAAAACCTAATAAAAATGAAAATAAAAGTCTATAATACCACTTCATGATGTCCCATCCCAAGTCCCACTCAGTGGTGCCATGGTCTGGTGGGCAACATGGCCTCATACATGCCTTCCTGTAAGCCAGAGGCTGCCGATTAACAGCAAGGGCCTAGGTCATGTCTGTAGGGAGACTATTTCATCATTATATAGTATAGGGAAAACTATGAAGATATTTAAAATAGTTGAACCAAAATATATGAATCATAATAATAACTAAAAAACTATAAGTAGAAGATATGTGTTAACAACCATCAATAACAATAAAAAAATGTTAACAATACAGAATACAAAAGATGATGATTTCTTATAATGTTTATAAAAAACTAGAAAATAGTTTTAAATGGAAACAAGAAATGAATGATATACAAAAGGGAAGAAAATAATCCAAAAACTATCCAACATCCCCAGTTCTAACTCTATATACCACACAACTCCATACTAAATCAATAAATTATGTTAGGTGTCTAAAGTGGGATATTTTCCCTTATCAACACCTTCATACATATAACCCTTTCACGTGTCAACGGAATCCTAGATAGGTTGTGAGATAAATCTTAGTAGTCCACCACCCATTCAATCTATACAAATCCAGTATGTGAATATAAACTAAGATGTTGTGACCTGATCCCAGATAGCCCAGATCTATTATCTATTATCAATTACATTGGCTTGATTACAAGGAATCAAATCCTAAAAGACTGTGTGTTTAGTATTCATGGTAGACTAGATACATACATGAGTCTTATATTACAAAATAATAAACTAATTACAATATTTTTATTCTAAATAATAACTTTGAGGGTAATAACTTCCATCTAGTATATCTATTCCTATCTTTTATTGTAAGATTCCAAGATTCTAGGGGAATGGAAACATAATAAGGGTGACCTCAAATACTTAGTAAGGGTAAAATATAGTGGGAAGAATAATAAATCAATGAGAATAGTCAATATGGAAAGGTAAATAATGGAAAACACATTCCATGTAATCAATACACTAAATAGAAGTGTGTAAACAATATGTAAAGGTAATGACTGGAAACACATTCAATTCAAATAACTAGAAAAAAATAAATATGTAAAGGTAAAACAAACATGTTACATTTAATAAATTATCTTAAAAAAATGTAACCATAGATTTGTCAATGAAAAATTACATGTATAATAAATAACTTAAACTAAATGAGGGATGTGCTTAATTATTGGATTCCACATTTCCTAGGTACATGAAACCAGTACAATCAAGCCCTTTCACAAGAAATTTTATCATATTGGGTAAAAACCCATCTAAATAGTCTAGCTAACTAACTCATCCCATGGGAGTACATATTCATTGAGGGTATTTCATTAACCATTACCCAACCCTTATATTATTCCTTAAATGGTCCCCCAAACAATGTATTGCATTTCCAAATAATTCCTCATATCGAATAAAAATATATCTTATAAAATATCTATATTAAATAAAGTATAAATATTTGTCAATATTTAACCAAATAATTAAATAACATTCAAAGTAAACACTATATGAATAAAGTAATATGGTTTTGAAAATAAACATATCCAAGATAGATGATATGGATAATTAGGGAAAATTTATTGGTCAATATTTATATGAAATTGAATATTTAAAGGGGACTAAAAGGAATCATTTAAGTGAATGTGAATACTATCTTTGGCCATATCAGTCATAAACCATCGAGAGGAATATTTATAATGGTGTTAATATAACATACCCTAGGTTGATTAAAATAAATGGTTTTCGTTTAGGATGAATGGAAATATTATAAAAATATATTTTAAAAACATTATTTAAGAAAATATAATTTTTTGTTAAGAAACATTTTTGAAAAAAAAACATCCATTAAAAATTTACCTTTTAGTCATGAAAACGAATCTCGAAAGGAATGATAGTGGGTAAATCTGTACATTCCATATAAGTTACAGAGAATGTTCAATTTTCATAGTTAAAAAGATATAAAAATACATTGTTCATAAAGAGACAAGAATAATCCATTGAAGAAATTGATAAAAGAAAAAATGTGGTAAAAATTTCTTTGCCTAATCATTTTAAAATTATTTTTCGAAACATTTTAATAAAACATGTGTAAAAAAAAACAGGTTCATTGACTTAAGAGATAAATGAAGCTGGATTCTCTTAAAAAAATTTATAAAACAACTATAGTATCAAAAACTGAAAAAATGGTACTATTACATGGAAAAGGTCATGAATTACTATATTATAGAAAAATTAATGTGTTTATTGAATCATGGTCATTTCATTTCCTTGAATGGAAATGAATTTCCAGAAAAATAATTCCTGAAGAAAATAATCTTTAAACATTATGAAGTCTCACATACCACTTTGCAACATTTAAAATCATAAGCCTCATGAAGGAATAAAATTAAATAAATATTTCAAATAAAAAAATAGTAAAGGATTAATGATATAATATATAAAAGGGGCAGTAGATACACCACAAAAAACAATTTAGGGGTGAACATGACATCTATCTCATGGATGTAGAAAGCGAGATGAAAATCCCTCAGCTTGTGTTTCGTTTCAGGAGAACACTAATTAACATCCTTTATAATAAAATTAGATTAATTATTCATATTATGGACAAATTAATTAATGTTTATCTTAATTTTATTTCACTTATTACAATATTTTATCCAACTACTTAAACAATTATGTTTATTTTAGTCGTTTTTATCAAATTCGGTGTATGTGTCAAAAACAAATTTGGTTGGTCAACAATGGTCAAAGGGATCATTATATAACATATATCAAATAATAATAATGAAATAATTATCCAATTTAAAAATCAATAATACTTTTAAAATCAATTATTAAATATTTCTATGAAAATGAAAAAAACATTACAATCATTGAGACGGAAGGTCATAATTATGCATTAGTAATGTTCCCATTTTTCAATGATCATCATGGAAAGAATGTATGTAACACCAAATGATTATAGAATTATAATTATATCATAAATACCATATTATTTAATCATATATAATTTATATATATATTTATAGTGATATAGATTGAATCACATCATGTCGAAGAGGTGGTAGTTCACTTGTCTACGAACGACGTTATCACTTTTTAAGTGTATGAAAGGGTAATAATGAAAATGATATATATTATATTTACCAAAAAGTAACTATTTCATGAATATTATATATATTTTATTATATCACATATTTTTAATTAAAAATATTTTTATACATTCCATTTATAGTGTGAACGAATCATATCACTTTGAGGAGGCAGTTGTCCACTGTTTCCCAAACAATGTTATCGTATTTATATAAATGAAATGTATTTTGTGTATGTATTATAAAATAACTAAATAAGAATAAATAAATAATAAATTTAATATACAAAAGATATAAATAACGTTTCAATCATAATGGACCACATGTGAGGTGGTAATAGAAAGAATGAACAATCATTGTTTTTTTGAGGCGGTAGTTCGCCGTACACGTAAACTATATGTTCATTACCTATTAGATGGAATGTTGTGTGAGTGTAAGAAAAAATATTAATATAATAAAATATAAGTATATTTATGATAATTGTTTCATTATATTAACATGTAATAATAATATTTTAATGGGTGGAGAATGGAAATAAAATAAAATATATTTAATAAAGACGTTACCTCCTAATCGAGTAACTCCTTTTGGTATATACCAAAGGGATTCCTTAGAAGGCTTCCTGCCCAAAGGGAGGACTAAATTTCAGGGGAGGGGGGGATTTTGGGAGGTTAATTGGTTCAATAATGGTCGATCATATGTGGTTTGAGAGGTGTGAGTAATGAGGAAAAGTGGTGGCATTTTATAGTGGAGGTGGAGTGGCATTTTTGTAATATTTTGAAAAAGGAATTCCTACCACATTCTTCATGTTACAAGTGGATAAAAAGATGGAAAAAATTATATCAAATTGTAGAAATATCAATATATTTCCAACTAATAGCTCATGGAAATTTTTATTTTCCATTTTGGACTTAATTATATGGTTTAGTCAATTATTAATCTTAATTTAACCTTATTCATTGTAATTAATTTTAATCACTTCAATAAATCTTTTAAGTAAAAAACAAGGTTTTTAATATTAGAAATTATTATTTGTTCTAATTTTAGATATTAAATCCATTTAACAAAATTTAAATCATAGAAGTTCTAGAAAATGATTTATAATTAATCCCGCAGGAGGGATGGTAATGCTGGTTTTTAAATTGAAATCAAATGAATGTTATCAAGGTTTTTATAATCAATTTAAAAGTGAAATTGATTAAAATGACATAAATTATATTAATTTATAAAAATATCATCTAATTAAACTTTAAAACCAATTAAATGTGTATTTTAACTTTATAAATATGTTAGATGAAAATGATGTTCTGAACCAAAATTCTGTATTTTTTATTACTCATTAAAAAATGACATGTTTCCAAAAAAAATAAAACATTCACCCAAACATTATTTTAATGTTTTTATTTAAAATATGAAGTTTATTTTTCCATATTAAATCAATTAATGTGTAAAAATCCATATTTAAAAAGGTTACTATATTAAAAGGCGATAAAATTGTCTATATAAAAATATAGGTTTTCATATATAATATTGGATTTGTTCTTATCTTATGCCTATAAAATCTAATGAATGAATATAAAAAATATTTTATTGAATCTATAATAACTATATTTCATTAAAATCATTCCCTAATTGTAATTAATTGTGTTTATTAAGACAAAACTCCATTGAAAGCATAAAAATAATAATAAATTTTTATATCCAATTTGTTATTATTTTAATTTCTCATTAATTTGTTACCACTGAATTAATTTAAAATTATTATAAATAATAAATTTTATCTTTTTATTTAATAATATTCATAACCACTAATAGAATTTCTAGGTTATAAAATATTATATTGAATAATAATATTTCAATAATACATTGTTATTTGGAGAAACTCAGTCTTGTGTATAACACAAACAATTGATGAAAGTCACATTTATGTGAAATAAAATTAAAATTAAAGTTGAGTGAATTAAAATATATAGAATATATTACATTTATTTAATATTTTAATTTATCAGGTTAATATATTACTATTTTACACTTAGTGTTGAATGTTATAAACACTATTGAACTCAAAGATGTACTTTATAATTTCAGGGTGTTACACTCTCCATACCTTAATTAAAGTGTGTCCTCACAATTTAAACATGATATTCATAATATATTGTTTAATATTTACTACATTTAAATCCAACATCATGAGAAGGTTTTTTTAAATAATTCTCTAGAAAAGAGAGAATGTGAAGTATAAATGAAACTTGGACTACCTTGGAACTATATCTCTAAGTAGGAGAACATTAGTGGAATGTTAAAATAAATAAATAGTGGAAAAGAAGAAATATTTATAGGGATTGGATGAGTTCAACAATAAGAAAAAAGTTAATGATTAATAGAATGTTGAGGGCCTAAAATTAAAAAATCTTTGATGATTGAAGAGACCATTAATATATTAGAATTTAACATATTAAGAAATTTTTTTATTTTGAATTCATTTTAATAATGTTGTGTAATTATTTTACTGAACAAGAATATAAGGAAATATTCTTACATTATTGGTTTAAATTTTTTATGATAAATCATCAATTTTTGTTGTTATTAAAATAAATTATAATTCATCTATTTTCACCTAGAAATTAATTACTAATAATGATTTTTTTATGCTTGAAGCACTAAAAGAATCTTTTTAAGGGTCTTAAGGCCTATAAAATAGTTACAAGTTTAACTACTTGTATCCAAATATCTCCCCAAAAAATATGGTTAATAGTAATCACTAAAAAGAATTTTAACAATGGTTTTTAATTCATCCCTAATATATAAATACTTCACCCACTTATTTTCCCACAGATCCTTAGATGTTAACTTATAAATGTTGGAATTGACTTAGGTAATGTCCAGGTTCCCCACATTTACAACATTAGACTATAATGAATTCCTTAGGTCATATTTATTTTTTCAACCACACTTTTCATTTTTCCTTAGCAATAATTTGATTTATTTCATTCTTTCCCACACATAAATAATTTCCTTGTTCCATTGAGAAACATTCATTGGTGATTCCTTTCACATTTCAAGAATGAAGGAAATCGATCCTTATTTTCTCTATCGTTCCCATAACCTGAGATATTATCAACCTCCATCATTCTATTCTTTAGTGGGTTTATGAACTTGCAACGTTATATGTGGTTATTCATATTTAGGGAAAATTTATTAGGCACAAACATGATATCTTTCACTCCTATCAACAACTCACATAGTTTCTCATTTTCACCATCTAGTCTTTCATATTCATCATTAACATGTCTCCTTTGAGTACCAACCATTGAATAATTCTAGAAATCATAGTGTGAGTAACAATATTCATATAAGAATATATAATCATATATTGGATATCTAAATCATTACACCTTATCTTAAATACAAAACATGTTAGATTTTACATAGGTCATTCATTGTCAAAATCATTCATGGTGGATTGTAAAAAAAATGTTAATTTTGTTAAGAATATCACCCAGGAGTGTCAAATGTGGTACCTAGTAAGGCCCATTGTATTGTACTAGGTTACACCATGTTTGGATCAACACACATTGTCAGATTTTTTACTACTAGGTACATATGTTACAGAACCATGCCCACTTGTAGTATCCAAATAGAGATTTAATCTAGTAAAACAACATAATATCTATCCAACCTAATATTTAATGTGTTCTTATATACATATCCTCAAATTCTACCTTAGGGCCATATTATTTAATCTATGTATTAAAAAATATAGTTCCCAAGGTTTATACTAAACATCCTTTGATAACAACTATAGTGACCTAACCCCAGATATCCCTGATCTAGTGTCTATTATCAAATACATTGGTATGATTACAAGGAATAAAATATCAAAGGATCAAGAGTGTAGTTGTCTTGGTAAACTAGATATATACATGAGTCTTGTATTACAAGTTAATACACTAATTACAACATATTTGTTTCTAAATAATAACCTCATGGATAATGAGGTCCATATAGTATATACCTACGTATCTTCCATAGTACACTTCTTGGATTCCAAGGTAATAGATACATAATAAGGGTGAGCTGAAATGCTCAATAATTTTAATGTATAGCAGAAAAAATAATAAATCAATGATAATAGTCAACATTTCAAGGTAAATAATTTAACACACATTCCATGTAATCAATAAACTGAATACAAGTGTCTAAAGAATATGGAAAGGTAATAAATGGAAACACATAACATTAAAATAACTAGATAAGGAAAAATAAATATAGAAAGGTAAGAAATTGGAACACGTGACATTTAATCAATGGAATAAAAATTAAATGTATTTTTAGATATGTTGACATAAAATTTCACTAATGAATAATAACTGGAACTAAATGAGGGATTTTCATAATTATGTGACATCATGTTTCCTAGGTACATGGAATTAGTAAGGTTAACACTTTTAACAAGAAAATTAATTATATTGGTTAAATCACCATCTAAAAATGATAGCCAACTAACTCATCCCATGAGACTATAGATGCATCATGGGGATTTTATTAATTAGTCCCCAAACCATTTGGGCTAGTTTAAATGGTCCCCAACCCATGTATTTCATGTCCAAATCATTCCTTATATTGAATAAATAATATGACTTGTCAGATATCCATATTGAATAAAGTATACATGTTTATAAATATTTTCCAATTAATAAAATTAAATTAAAAGTAAAAACGTTATAAAAATGGTATATTGTTTATGAAATGAACATATCTATGGAAGATGATTTGAATAATCAGTGAAAATTCAATGTTTAATGATCAATGAAAATTGAATATTTAAAGGGGACTATAGTAACCATGGAAGTGAATTTGAATACTATCTTTTTTCCGAATCAGTCGTAAACCATCTATAGTAATATTAAATATGGTATCAATACAGCATTCCCCAAGTGGATTAAAATAAAGGGTTTTTTTTGACGAATGGATATATAATAAAAAGATGTAATAAAACATTCCAAAAAAAATATCCTTTTGTTTTAAAAAACATTTTGAAAAAAACCTTTTTTTTGAAAATTATTTTTAAAAACATTTTATTTAAAAATTAAACTTATAAATATGAAAATGAAGCATAGAAAGAATGATGGTAGGAAAATCTGTACATTCCAAACTAGGTCAAAAGAATATTTTTTTTCATGATAAAAAGGTAAGAAAAAATGTCGTGTTCTGAATGCAACATGAAAATTCAATTAAAAATATTTGTAAAATACAAAAAGGGGTAAACATGTCTTTAATGAATCAATTTAAAAAATTAAAAATATTTTATTAAAACATGGTTTTTAAAAGAAAACAGGTTTCCTCCTGAAGATAGAAATGATGTCAGATTTTCTAAAAAACATTTTCTAAAAATCCTTCAGTAACATGGAGTGGAAAAATGGTAATAATAATTGAAAAAGGTCATGAATTACCATATGAGATTAAAATTAAAGGGATAACTGAACAATGGTCATATAATTTTATCAAATGGAAATGAATGATCAATAAAACAATTCTTGAGGAAAATAATCTTTAAACATTCTAAAGTGTGTGATACCACTTCGAAACATTTGAAATCATAAGCCTCATGAAGGAATAACATTAAATGTATATTTTAAATATAATGAAGATAAAAGGATTAATGATATAATATATCAAAATTGGAAGTACATACACAAAAAAACAATGTTATTGGTCAACATTACATTTACCTCATGGATGTAGAAAGCGAGATGAAAATCCATTACATTGTGTTTCCTTTCGGGTAAACTGCCTTTAACATCTTGTATAATAAAATTATGTTAATTATTAACTTTCTTGATAACTTTTTTCATGCTTATAATTAATTAAATCTCACATATTACCATGTTGTATAAAATTAATGAAACAATTATGTTTTCATTGGTTGTTTTGACTAAATTCAATTTGTATAAAAAACAACTTTAGTTGGTCAACTTTGGTAAAAGAGGTCATTATATGACATGTGAAGAATAATAATCATGAAATAATTATCCAATTTACACATAAATAATACTTTTAAAACATATTATTAAAATTTTTATGAAAAAGGAATCAACATTACAATTATATAGAGGTTAGGTCATACATACACATGAGTAATGTTCCCATTTTCCGATGATTATTATGGAAAGAAGGTAAGTAACACCATATATTTATAGAATGATCATTATATCATAAATACTATATTTTTTAATCATATTTTTTTAAATATATAATTCTTGTTATGTAAAAGGAATCACATCATGTTAAGGAGGTTATTTTTCACACAGCAATGAACGATGTTATCACTTTTTATATGTGTGAAAGGGAAATAAAGAAAATGATATATATTAGATTTATAGAAAGGTAATTATTCCATTAATAAAATATATAGGTTTGTAATGTCATATATTTTATATTAAAGCCATCTTTTATACATTCCATGTATATTGTAAATAAATCACATAGCTTTGAGGAGGTGATATTCGACATTTCCACAAACGATGTAATCATATTATTACAAAATGAAAAGTATAAGGGTATGTGTTATAGAAGATTTATAGAAGAATAAATATATAATAAATATAATATTAGACACATATAAACATGTTTTCCATTATAATAAACCCCATTATAGGTGGTGTGTAACACCCCAGGTAAATAAAGAATATGACATTTTCATATATTTGTGAATAAAATATTAATATGTCTTTAAAGGGGACGCTATGCTCGATGGCGTACCCAACACACAACAACGAGTTTCTTGGGAATCTTACGTTGCACTCTAATAATAAAATTATATTATTTTAAATGGTAGTTAACATGTAGCCATTGTATTGGTGGGAATGGATATAAATAACTAATATATGATTATATATGTTTTTAAATATTTTTACATTTATCCAATAAAAGATAAAGGCATAAAATACAGAAAGAATTCATTTTTAGGCGTATATGCCCTAGTTTTCACTAAAGGTTCACATATCGCCTTTTGATGGAGAACCATCATTAAATATAGTTTTGTTCACTCTTATAAATTCTTTTGGACCAAATAAAGCTATTCTTATGAATTGGGACATCAAAATTTACTTTGTGTAAATTTTTGGTATCTTTCTGATAAAGTTCATTTTTTAATGAATAGTGTAAAATGTTGTATTTTAATTGAAAAAATCTTTTTAATCTAATTTATTTATATGATTCGATTATCTTTTGAATTGGTTTTAAAGTGAAATTAGAATATATTTTTACCATTAAATCCAATAGTGGTCGTTGGAATTAATTTCACTTTGAAATCAGACTTAAACTAGTGTCAATCTTTTGATACTTATTATTTTATAAAAACACGCTATTTGCTATGAAAACGGGAATTAATTATTAAATTAATTAATGTGACTTATATGTTTTGAATTTTTTAAAATAGACTTCATTTTTGAATTCGGAATATCAAATATAGCTTAGGGTGAATTTTTGGTAATTTTCTAAAAAACATCAATTTTTGATGAATAGTGAAACCACTAAGTGGTACTTATAAAAACTGATTTTCCGTTTAAATGAAATTTTGCCATCATTGTGTTTTGAATTTTGAAAATCCGACATACATGGTTGTCATTAGTATGTAAAATTTTGTTCAATGGGATGAAAATAATTTTTTGGTGAATAGTAACTTTTTTTCATTAATCGCGATTAGAGGTAATTAGTGTAATTTAAGGTAAAAATGATATTATAAAAATATGAAAACACCATGACAGTTGTCCTACCCCTATTGGATGAGTCATGGCCGACCCAGACAACCCATGGGTCGATTTAGGGGACCCTATGGAGCCTCTTGGGTGAGAAAATGACTTTAATGCCTTTTTTTTAAATAAAGGTGGAAATGACACTAACATAAATTGTTTTACTAAAACAATTTTTAGAAGGGGTTATACTAATCATAATTTTCTCTATAAATACTCTTTGGAAAGAAAAAAATATTTCCTACATCAGTATATTTTTTTTATAATTTTTAGACATTAAATAAATTAATTTAATTATGACATCGTGATGATGCAACGATGACCTCATTAATGAACAGTTTAAATAAAATGAAACGATAATATAAAATCTAAGACCTACACTTGACCAAAAACTATTGGATGGAAATATTTCGAAGCCTTATCATCTTAACTTAGAAATATATCAATGTGGGACCTTAGAAATTAGAAACACTTTTGAAAATAAAATAATAGTTTCATGATTTCCAAAAGTGCCCCTCCTCTCCTCTTATAAAAGGCCCCCACCTCTACCTCATTTAACACACTCATCAAGCCTTTGGCTCGGCCATCCCCTGCCCATTTACTCTCTCCACATCCATCTCCTCAACCTAGATGATTCCCTTTGGGAAGAATCCTATCAAAGGAAGCCTTTAGGCTCAAATCAAAAGGAGTTACACTTTTAAAGGTAATTCATTCTCTCATGTTCATTTGTTTTATTTTTCTTCTCCAACCCCCTAAAATCTTTTTATTTACTTATTTTGTAACAACAACAGTATCTTAAATATACTAGGATGTTGTTATAAGATTTATTCGAGCTACCCTATCACACAACTACATCAAATGGTTAAAGAACATACAGTTTCCGTGGATGGTGAAATTCTGCCTCCCGAAACGATGATTGTTCAATACTCATTTAACACCTTCAAAGGTGGCCATTATGATGTCACTATTTTTATATATGATATATAATATGTTTATTCTTTCCTTAAGCTTCTGTATTTTTCATTTATGGCATACCATTATTGTTTCCATTATGGGTAAACACAATATCTTCATTTTAGGAAGTGTGGACTACCGCCCCCTGAAAGTGATTTGATTCGTTAATACCATATGTGGGATATGTAAAGGATAAAGTTAATGATATTATATATGTTATTATACTGGAATTATAATATACTCTTATATCATTATGATTCCTTTCCAGAAATACGAAATAGAAATGGAAGTAGCGTTAATGCGTACGTACGGCTTATCGTCTCCATGAACGGTGCATTTCATTTCTTACCTCTAAATGTGATGTAATATTATAAATACATGTATATGCTGAATATATATGATATATATATTATCGAAATCATTAATATAATTCTGGATATAACTAATCTTTGACCAAATTAACAACATGTAAGTGTAAGAAGTCTATTTTTGACTTAAGAACAAAATACCGACAAAATGAACATTATTAACTTAAATGATTACATGATGTTCATAACATGGTATAAAAGGAATAATGAACTTGAAAAAGGTTATTAAGCAAGTAGAGATTAACTCAAGTTTATTATTTAGGAGATTAAATAACGGTCGGGTCAAGTCGGATACGAGGTAAGGGATCCAACACCTCTCTTTCTTTTTAAGTACACTCTTTTATGTAATTCCTTTTAAGCTCATCTTTCTTATGATTGGGATGTTATTTTATATTACTCATACTGTAATTATTATTTTCATATGGTGAGAGACCCTATTTCCTCTCATCAAACCATTTTGGAAGTTTTGAGTGGCGCCGTCAGGCTGCCGAGTTTTCGTAAGAGATCTAACCTCTCTCTTTTGTTTTAAGTACTCTCCTTTATGTCACTTTTTTTAAGATCCTCTTTGTTATGTTGGGGGATGTTATTTTATATTCCTCTTTCTATAAACTTTAATTTAATATGATGAGATACCCTATTTGATCTCATCAATCCATTTTGTAAGTTTTATGTGGCGCCGTTAGGCTGCCGAGTTTTCATAAGGGATTTTTCATCTCACTATTATTCCCGTGAGATTTATGCTACATTTGGAACAATTTCCTTTGAGTGGTGTATGTACTTCCCATTATTCTACTCTTTGTGTAATATAATTTCGTTTATGAGTATTTACATCAAGGATTTATTGTCCTTCTTTTATGGGGTGTATGTTTTGAAAGATACCCAAGTCGGTAAGGAAACCTTTCACCCTCATCTTTTTAAAAGACTTATTTTGTTATGTCTTTTAATTCACATAATATTATTTTGGGATATGTTCTTATATATCCTAATTGATGTAAATTGTATGTCCAAGTGATGAGATACCCTTTTTATCTCTCATCAACTCATTTTGATGTGACGCCGTTAGGCTGTCAAGGGAACTTCTTAACCCAATTTCGATTTCTTTGGGTTCAACATATAGTTATTGAATATGTCATCTTTTGAATATGTGTGAATGAACTTTGATTATTTTACACTTAATATCCACTTATATTTGGTGTATTCGTTTTTCACACATAATTATTCAATTGATTTATCCTTAAACCAAGGATACCGTCTTTGTAAGGGACTTCGTCTCAGTCTCCTTTCATTGAGGCATATTTTGTTTTATACACAACCTTCTTTTATACGGTGTATAAACCCCTTTGACTTTTACGTTTATCCAAACGGAATCTTTTTTATATGAAGCGTTTTACTAAATGATAAAAGGGAATGTTTTTGTCGTACGTATGCGGTGACAACGACTTCTCCGCCGCCGTGACCATTATTTGAGTTTCGGCTTCCTCTACAAGCCATATCTTCTTTTTAAAAGAAAAATAAATACCATGTTTTACTTTTCTTTTATTTTGGTATCAACAATGATTTTCATAATGTTTTTATATCAATGTGTTGTATTGATATCTTGTGATTGAATGGTGGGAATGTTATGTTTCCTTTATGCATGATTTATGTGATATGATTATGTTGAGGTTCTTGGGAATTATTATGAAAACATGTGGTTCCATGATAAACTAAGGGCAGGTGAGCCCGATATAGCTCTCCAATGCATTGGGTAACACGAAGGAGTGAAACGTCAAGGTTTCTCCGAAGAGATTTTAGGGAATATACTGTGATGGGTATTCCAAACGTAACCAAGAGGGTTACTTCCCACGTAAGAATGTTATGAATGCATCAAGTTACCTTTATGTCATATGATTTCTATGATTTATTCCTGATTTTATGAGGTATGATAAAGTGCTTATGTTTTATGGGTAAAGTATGATTTCATTCTTATGTATACATGTACTCATGTTTGCTTTCCATATTTCTATACCCCTTACTGAGCTTTTTATGCTCATCCCAAGTTTTTGAAATGTTTTTCACAGGTCAAGGGAATGGTACATGATGCGATGATAGTGTCAAGGATGTGTCAAGAAAGAATCCATGTTTTATTTTAAATATGTTTCCATTGATGGGAAGAATGAATACTGTCTTTTATGTTACCACTTTGTTTAAATGTGGAATGTAATGCAAGTTTCATGATCTAATCCTCTAAAACTCTAAACCTGAAAAGATCCTCAATGTGTAATCTTGTAATAACTCAATATTAAGTAAGGTTTAAGGCTGGGGCCTTATATTTGGTATCAAAGGTCGGTTTAGATAACTTTATGGATTAGGAGTTCTTGTGAGACACATGATTAGTCCCTATATTTATTATTTCAGTTAAATCCTTGTTTTATAACTTATTTTCAGGTCAAGTAAAGTCGGTTACGAATGGAAGGAGAAGGATCTCAAACGACATTCCTATCTCTTCCTGATGACATGCTTGCAATAATTATTGCAAAGTAATCTTTGGATGATTTTGAAACTTTTTCTAGCATACAACTCACTTGCAAGCAGTTGTTTGAGATATCAAACACCTCCACTATACCTCGTTATCATCGTGGATCATGTTTTGTTTTTAGACAAATACTATTTTCACAATATTCTCATATTTTCAAGAAAAGTAAATATTATCAAGGTATTTTCAAATATTTTACCTTATCACAAGAATTTGAAGCATATTATGATTTTAGAAATGGTGCTGAGGAAGGAGACCCTTGCGCAACCTATTTATATTTGCTTTTAAAATATAGTCTCACATCACATACTTATGGTATTTTAAAAGGACCGGTAATAGAAATTTTCAACTCAATTTCGGTCCAACTATTTTATAGAAATCAGGTTTTATCAGATGTTTTGGAATTATATGTCATACATGATTATTTTCCAAAACTGTTTTTCTGTGAGCACCCATATGACCCATGTTGTACGAGGGGTATTCGGATGGAGGAAGCAAATGATTTTGAAGGATCTCTAAATCATTGTTGTAATGCATGGGACTTCTACCTACATGAGCAAGATGACGATGAAACTGAGTGGACGCCATGATCAAGGTATGATGTTATTCATTTTGGGAATCGTTTTATTTTATCTTATGGTGGTGAAATAAGACTTCAAGAATTAAGATGTTGAGATCGTAACGAATTTGGATGAAAATTAAAGGTATACGGAAACGACTGAGGTTAAAACATGGTAGGGTTATTTTTGGAGTTTTATAAAAAGGACAACACGCAGACCGTGTGACAACCCGTCGCGTCGGACAAAGCTGCGGGAATAGAACACACAACCAAAGTGCGACTGGTATTTATCGCCTACCACTGGACTACGTGAAGTCCCTGGTTAGTTTGACTGATTCTTTTTTGTTATATTATTTTATGAATTAAGAGTAAGTTGATTTTGGGTTATTTATGAAAATTATTAACCTATCATGGAGGATATGTGATTAGGTTAATTACTTTTCAATATGATACTTTAGGAGAAACTAATGTTGTTTGGAGATAAATGTTACAATTTAACTTGGAAGACTATGTGACTAAATCCTTCAAATATTTGGGTTTCAATCTTAGATTGGTTTACTTTGAAGAATTTTATGGACAAATTATTTATCGGATGGTCCTCATTGAACTTTGGGTTTTTTTAGAAAAATTTTGGAGATTAAGCATAGATTTTATTTTTAAAGGGTTATCCTTTTCTAGATTATCTAACCTTGTACTAACCTTTTTTGGTTTTGGTTTTGGTTAAATCCTAATGACATGGTATGTATATAGTTCTCTTTGGTGGATTAGGTGATTCTCTAGAAGTTGATTATAGTACTCTTAATGTGAACAAGTCTTCCTAAATACTCGTCTTTTGGAGAAAATATGAGTTTGTGTAAAAGTTGAAAGTTAACATGATTAGTGATTATGTTTCCCTATGAATAAATTACTCAATAAAAAGTAACCTAAAACAAAAATGTTGCCTATTTACTTTTTCTACTGGGGAATCGAATACCGTTTAACCCATCACAAGTTTGTGATTTTCTTATGGTTAACTTTCTCCTAGATATGTTTTCTATCACTCTCCATCAGAACATGACCCTATGTTTTCTCCTCCATGTCCATATTTTTCTACATGGAATCCTAGTATGGGTTAACTCGGGTGACATTTGTACTTATCTTTCTTTATTTTAAAGTGATTGTTTTACCGACTCTTGTTCCGATGTGGGACTTTCAAGGATGTTTCCAAGCTCAATTTTAAAAATAGAGAGGACGCAATTCCCAAAAGGGGGGAAGGATGTAACACCCCAGGTAAATAAAGAATATAAAATTTTCATATATTTGTGAATAAAATATTAATATGTCTTTAAAGGGGACGCTATGCTCGATGGCGTACCCAATACGCAACAACGAGTTTCTTGGGAATCTTACATTGCACTCTAATAATAAAATTATATTATTTTAAATGGTAGTTAACATGTAGCCATTGCATTGGCGGGAATGGATATAAATAACTAAAATATGATTATATATGTTTTTAAATATTTTTACATTTATCCAATAAAAGATAAAGGCATAAAATACAGAAAGAATTCAATTTTAGGCATATATGCCCTAGTTTTCACTAAAGGTTCACTTATCGCCTTTTGATGGCGAACCGTCATTAAATATAGTTTTGTTCACTCTTATACATTCTTTTGGACCAAATAAATCTCTTCTTATGAATTGGGACATCAAAATTTACTTTGTGTAAATTTTTGGTATCTTTCTGATAAAGTTCATTTTTTAATGAATAGTGTAAAATGTTGTATTTTAATTGAAAACCACTTTTTAATATAATTTATTTATATGATTAGATTATCTTTTGAATTGGTTTTAAAGTGAAATAAGAATATATTTTTACCATTAAATCCAATAGTGGTCGTTGGAATTAATTTCACTTTGAAATCAGACTTAAACTAGTGTCAATCTTTTGATACTTATTGTTTTATAAAAACACGCTATTTGCTCTGACAGTGGGAATTAATTATTAAATTAATTAATGTGACTTATATGTTTTGAATTTTGTAAAATAGACTTCATTTTTGAATTCGGAATATCAAATATAGCTTAGGGTGAATTTTTGGTAATTTTCTGAAAAACATCAATTTTTGATGAATAGTGAAACCACTAAGTGGTACTTATAAAAACTGATTTTCCGTTTAAAATTTTTTTTTCCATCATTGTGTTTTGAATTTTGAAAATCCGACATACATGGTTGTCATTAGTATGTAAAATGTGGTTCAATGGGATGAAAATAATTTTTTTGGTGAATAGTAATTTTTTTCATTAATCGCGATTAGAGGTAATTAGTGTAATTTAATGTAATAATGATATTATAAAAATATGAAAACACAATGACACTTGTCCTACCCCTATTGGATGAGTCATGGCCGACCAATACAACCCATGGGTCGATTTAGGGGACCCTATAGAGCCTCTTGGGTGAGATAATGACTTTAATGCCTTTTTTTAAAAATAAAGGTGAAAATGACACTAACATAAATTGTTTTACTAAAACAATTTTTAGAAGGGGTTATACTAATCATAATTTTGTATATAAATACTCTTTGGAAAGATAAATATATTTCCTACATCAGGATATTTTTGTTATAATTTTTAGACATTAAATAAATTAATTTAATTATGACATCATGATGATGCAACGATGACCTCATTAATGAACAATTTAAATAAAATGAAACGATAATATAAAATCTAATACCTACACTTTTCCAAAAACTATTGGATGGAAATATTTCGAAGCCTTATCATATTATATTCTAAATATATCAATGTGGGACCTTAGAAATTCTAAACACTTTTGAAAATAAAATAATAGTTTCATGATTTCCAAAAGTGCCCCTCCTCTCCTCTTATAAAAGGCCCCCACCTCTACCTCATTTCACACACTCTTCAAGCCTTTTGCTCGGCCATCCCATGCCCATTTACTCTCTCCACATCCCTCCCCTCATCCTAGAGGATTCCGTTTGGGCAGAATCCTTTCAAAGGAAGCCTTTAGGCTCAAATCAAAAGGAGTTTCACTTTTAATGGTAATTCATTCTCTCATGTTCATTTGTTTTATTTTGCTTCTCCAACCCCCTAAACTATTTTTAGTTACTTATTTTGTAACAACAACAGTATATTAAATATACTATAATGTTGTTATAAGATTTAGTCGAGCTACCCCCTCACACAACTACATCAAATGGTTAAAGAACATACGGTTTCCGTGGATGGAGAAATTCTGCCTCCCGAAATGATGACTGTTCAATACTCATTTAACACCTTCAAAGATGGCCATTATGATGTCACTATTTTTTTATATGATATATAATATGTTTATTATTTCCTTAAGCTTATGTATTTTTCATTTATGGCATACCATTATTGTTTCCATTATGGGTAAATACAATATCATCATTTTAGGAAGTGCGGACTACCGCCCCCTGAAAGTGATTTGATTCGTTAATACCTTATGTGGGATGTGTAAAGGATAAAGTTAATGATATTATATATGTTATTATACTGGAATTATAATATACACTTATATCATTTTGATTCCATTCCAGAAATACGAAATAGAAATGGAAGTAGCGTTCATGCGTACGTACGGCTTACCGTCTCCATGAACGGTGCATTTCATTTCTTACCTCTAAATGGGATGTAATATTATAAATACATGTATATGATGAATATATATGATATATATGTTATCCAAATAATTAATATCATTCTGGATATAACGAATCTTTGACCAAATTAACAACATGTAAGTGTAAGAAGTCTATTTTTGACTTAAGAACCAAATACCGAAAAAACGAACATTATTAACTTAAATGATTACATGATGTTAATAATATGGTATAAAAGGAATAATGAACTTGAAAAAGGTTCTTAAGAAAGTAGAGATTAACTCAAGTTTATTATTCAGGAGATTAAAGAACGGTCGGGTGAAGTCGGATACGAGGTAAGGGATCCTACACCTCTCTTTCTTTTTAAGTACACTCTTTTATGTCATTCCTTTTAAGCTCATCTTTCTTATGATTGGGATGTTATTTTATATTACTCCTACTGCAATTATTATGTTCATATGGTGGGAGACCATATTTCCTCTCATCAATCCATTTTGGAAGTTTTGAGTGGCGCCGTTAGGCTGCCGAGTTTTCGTAAGAGATCTAACCTCTCTCTTTCTTTTTAAGTACTCTCCTTTATGTCACTTATTTTAAGATCCTCTTTTTTATGTTGGGGGATGTTCTTTTATATTCCTCTTTCTATAAACTTTATGTTAATATGATGAGATACACTATTAGATATCATCAATCCAATTTTGTAAGTTTTATGTGGCGCCGTTAGGCTGCCGAGTTTTCGTAAGGGATTTTTCATCTCACTTTTATTCCCGTGAGATTTATGCTACATTTGCCACAATTTCCATTGAGTGGTGTATGTACTTCCCATTATTCTACTCTTTGTGTAATATACTTTCGTTTATGAGTATTTATATCAAGGATTTATTGTCCTTCTTTCATGGGGTGTATGTTTTGAAAGATACCCAAGTCGGTAAGGGAACATTTCACCCTCCTCTTTTTAAAAGAATTATTTTGTATTGTCTTTTAATTCACATAATATTATTTTGGGATATGTTCTTATATATCCTTATTGATGTAAATTTTATGTCCAAGTGATGAGATACCCTTTTTATCTCTCATCAACTCATTTTAATGTGACGCCGTTAGGCTGTCAAAGGAACTTCTTAACCCAATTTCGATTTCTTTAGGTTCAACATATAGTTATTGAATATGTCATCTTTTGAATATGTGTGAATGAAATTTGATTATTTTACACTTAATATCCACTTATATTTGGTGTATTCGTTTGTCACACATAATTATTCAATTGATTTATCCTTAAACCAAGGATACCATCTTTATAAGGGACTTCGTCTTAATCTCCTTTCATTGAGGCATATTTTGTTTTATACACAACCTTATTTTATACGGTGTATAAACCCCTATGACTTTTACGTTTATCAAAAAGGAATATTTTTTATACGAAGCGTTTTACTAAACGACAAAAGGGAATGTTTTTGTCGTACGTATGCGGCGACAACGACTTCTCCACCACCGTGACCGTTATTTGAGTTTTGGATTCCTCTACAAGCCATACCTTCTTTTTAAAAGAAAAATAAATACCATGTTTTACTTTTCTTTTATTTTGGTATCAAAAATGGTTTTCATAATGTTTTTATATCAATGTGTTGTATTGATATCTTGTGATTGAAAGGTGGGAATGTTATGTTTCCTTTATGCATGTTTTATGTGATATGATTATGCTGAGGTTCTTGGGCCTTATTATGAAAACGGGTGGTTCCGTGATAAAATAAGGGTGGGTGAGCCCGATATAGCTCTCCAATGCATTGGGTAACGCGAAGGAGTGAAACTTTAAGGTTTCTACGAAGAGATTTTAGGGAATATACTGTGATGGGTATTCCAAACGTAACCAAGAGGGTTACTCCCTATGTAAGAATGTTATGAATGCCTCAAGTTACCTTTATGTCATATGATTTATATGATTTATTCATGATTTTATGAGGTATGATAAAGTTCTTATGTTTTATGGGTAAACTATGATTTCATTCTTATGTATACATGTACTCATGTTTCCTTTCCATATTTCTATACCCCTTACTGAGCTTTTTATGCTCATCCCAAGTTTTTGAAATGTTTTTCACAGGTCAAGGGAAGGGTACATGATGTGATGATAGTGTCAAGGATGTGTCAATAAAGAAGCCATGTTTTATTTTAAATATGTTTCCGTTGATGGGAAGAATGAATACTGTCTTTTATGTAACCACTTTTTTTAAATGTGGAATGTAATGCAAGTTTCATGATCTAATCCTCTAAAACTCTAAACCTGAAAAGATCCTCAATGTGTAATCTTGTAATAACTCAAGATTAAGTAAGGTTTAAGGCTGGGGCCTTATATGGTGATAGGAAAAAAAATCATTTCATGAGGCAATAGTCCACCATATATGTAAATAGTTTGGTCATTACCCATTAGATGGATGTGTGTGTGAGTGTAAGTATAACCCTTAATATAACAAAATATCAGTATATTCATAATACTAGATTTATTATGTGAATATGGATGAATAATTTTTGAGGGGGTAGAGATAAGAAATAAAATTAAAGAGCTTTTGGAAAGACATTACATCTTAATCAGGTTACACCTTTTGGATTATACCAAAGGGATTCTGTGGAAGGATTTATTCAAAAAAGTGTTTCTTAAAGGTATAAGGTAGGGATTTAGGGAAGAGAAATGGGCATATTTTGATTAACCTATGTACTTTGGGATGCGTGATTGATGGGGTGAAGTGGTGGACTTTTATAGTGGAGGTGGAGTGGCAATATTGTAATATTTTGACAAAGGAATTCCTAAAACATGTTTTATTTTTAAAGTGAATACAATGATGGATATAGTTCATGAAAATAGATGATAAGGTCGATATATTCCCATAAAATAGATATTGTACATGTTTATAGGTCATTTTGGGCATTATGGTTAATGTTTAGTCCCTTATTAATCTTAATTTAACCTTAATCGTTGTAAATAATTTTAATCATTTTCACTAATATTTTTTATTCAAAAAAACTTTATATAATTAGACATTAAAAATTATCGTGATTACAAATATAGAATAAATTTTTCAGAATTTTAATAATAGAAGTTGCAGAAATTGATTTAAAATTAATCTCACAAGCGTGAAGACAATGTAGGTTTTTAAGTAAAAACGTCAGAATGCTTACTATTCTTTTATAATCAATTTCAATGTGAACTTGATTCTATTGAAATAAGATTTATTAATTTATAAAAATATGATCTGATTAATATTTATACTAATTAAATTTATAATTTATTCTTATGAATAAATTTGATGTGAAAAAGTATTTTTGAACTAAAATTCATAATTTTTAACTATTTATTAAAAAATGAAATATTTCTAAAAATAATAAAAAAATCACACTAAACTAATTATTATGATTTTATTTTAAATATTAATTTAATTTTGAAGAAAAATATAACAATTATATTTTTAAAATTCAGATTTAAAATGGGTTCTCCATTAAAAGGTGAGAAAACTTCCTTTATAAAAATAAATGTTTTTATTTTTGAAATTGAGTTTGTTATTATATTATTTCTATCAAACCTAGTTGATGAATATAAAAAATATTATATATAAAACAAAAAAAAAATATTTCATTAAAATCATTCACTAATTTTAATTAATTATGTTTATTAAGACAAAACTCACTTGGAATCATAAAAATAATAATATTTTTTATATCCAATTGATTTTTATTTTTATTTCTCATTAATTGATAAAAAATTAATTCATTATATATTTATATAAATCATAAATTTTTATAAGTTAGTTAATAATATTTATAACCAATAACATAACATCTATGTTATATGATATTATATTGAACAATAATATTTTACTAATACATTGTTATTTGGTGAAACACAGTCTTGCATGTAACGCAATCTATCGAGGAAGGTTTTTATTGCGAGCGATGTAAGAAAACATCGTATTTTTTTTAATTATGTGATATAAATTATATTATATTTATTTAATATTGAAATTTATTGTCTTAATATATTCCCATTGTGAACATATTGTTTCATGTCATATAAACACTATTGAATACAATGCTGTACTTTAGAATTTTAGGGTGTTATGTAAATAGCATGCATGTATATATAAATTTAGTGAAATTCCAAAATAATAACCCATACCTTATTTAGCATCATATGGTAATGTCTATGAACATGAGATCATTTAATTGAATAATTTATGTTCAATTTATATAGATAAATCATGTGAAGTGTCAAAAATAGTGAAATAGATCATATTAATAATGAAATAGGATCCAAGGTGAAACCAAGGCATCCTTAACTTCCAGGGTCAAGAAAACTCATAGTAGTAACTCATATAGTCTGGAAATTAAAAGTCATCTGAGTGTAATCCAAGGTTAAACTCACAAATAATTCCACTATAATAGATTCTCACTGATTATAAGGATCTCATCCATGGTAATCATAGGCTAAGCATGATTGGGCCCAATACGAATAATCCATGGAGCCATATGTAAGAATACATCAAGATGGAGGCAAGGATTGTATCCAAGGTATCATAATATTAAAAAGACCATGATGAGATACTATGGTGTCATGCTGGACATCCACTAGTAGATAAGGACCATGTTCCAAGGTTTTCAACTCCCTTGGAATCCAAATCCATTCATCAGATTGATGTCCTCCAAGTGGTCAAGGAATTACGTCAGGAATCCCAGGCACACTCAAGCATAACAACTATTATTAATGTAAAAATGTCCATATGCAATAGGAAACATATAATTATATAATAATTAAATTAAGTCCATGTAAGACTCATTACATTTAATAAGCCACTAAGTTTATTATTTCCCCCTTTTAACATGACAAGGGTAATCACGGAAAAATAACCTTTTATTACTTTAATTAAATAATAATTTATTAGTTTCATACCTTTAACATTCCTTATAAATTACTAGTCATGATATTTATATGTAAAAATTACTATTAAAATATAATTAACTAGGCCAGGTGATATCCATTTATATACTTTCCATTTATTAATTCAATATATTCATTCCACTACCTTTCATCCAAGTTCAAAAGGATAGGTAAGAAATATAATCCATTCAATTAATTAAAAATGTATATCAAAGTGATATCTAAAAGTATAAATTCTAATTAAAAATTAAATTATTCCTTAATAAATTAAAATAATTACCTTATGAAGGTAAAGTTTTAGAACACCCAAATAGTGGATCAAATAGTCATAACAAATATCATAAAGTCATAAAATAAAAAAACAAACTACATGGGGTGGTTGGCATTGAGGTCATAACTTTTAACAATGTAATGAACATATATAAAAAGGGTATTGAAATAAAATTATAAAGGCAATATTTAAGGCATATTAATTTAAAGGGAAACACCTAGTGAAACCAGTGTTTCACAGTGATGAAAATTTATAAACATTATGACTATTAGGGAAAAGTCATAGACAATCTACCTTAAGCCTATATCACCCTCCCAATATAGTATCAATTATTAGTTATTTTCGAATACTAAGAAAATTGTAGAATAGATCAACACCCTAAAAATATGGAATATCTGGCTACATTAAAATAGAATTTTTGAGTTAAATAAGAATGAAAAAGTGATCCTAATGAATGAAGAGATTACGTGTAGGATTCTATTGTGAGGAAAAAACGTTGAATCAGATGTCAGATAATGAAGATATCTAAGAACCCAGCTCACTTCCAAGGCGAACCTCTCAATTCAAGCGAGGAGGTTGTTCTTCCTACTTGAATGAAGAATAAAAGAGGTGGGATGAGTTTATTAGAATTTAATGGAAAATGGTATATTCACAAAAAAAATCACAGGTTGCATGATTTGGCCACACTGTAGGTCAAAACATACTCTAACTGTGACCACCCACTGTTTAAAGAGGGACCCTACATGGTTAAAAACATTGTTTTAGAAACCTTTCTCCAATCATGATACATGGATCTTTTATAACCCACAGACCATATGAAAGGGCATGTATGAATGGGCCCATGGTTATGTAAGACCATGAACACAAATATTCCCTCCAAAATTCCATGCATGGTTAAGAGAAAATGGGTGGGCTAGACCACGTAGTTTCTAAAAATTGTGCATCCTAATGGTTTCTTCAACCGACCAAATATCCAAGCTCCAAAAAATCCTAAGACACCACCAAAACATTCATAACCTCATTAGGCATTCATTTTTGTTCTAAAATAAATAATTATTACAAAATTCAATGGATCATTACCACATAGAAAAAATAGGTTCTTAAAGACATGATGTTTAAGAAATCACCACCTTAAGAATAAAGGGATGCTTACTCCATGGTATGTCATCCCTTTTGAGATTAGTGAGAGGATCGTAAAGGTATCACAATACTTGTATTTTCCTTCTCAGTTGTTTTTTATACATGATATTTTTCACATCTCTCATTTGAAAAATTATAATTCATTTCATTACCATGCATTATGTTTGGTAGAGATTGAGTTGGAAAATGACTTGTTAGTGACAAAGGAACAAGTTCATATTGACGATTCCCATGTGAATGTGATTTGAGGGAAATATATTTCACTATTTTGGGTACAGTGATATCACATGAACAACGAGCATGATACATGGTAATGGAAGTCCTATATGGACTAGCAGGGGGCTCATTTGCATAGATCATACTATGTATTGAATTTTTCATGGATGGGAAGTGTCATGGTGGGGATAATAATCACACCCACAACTCCAATTTCAAATATTTATCATTTATTTTTTACCTTGATTTAAATCTGGTTTTTTTTTCAGGTCTCTTTCGATTAGAATTTGATATTTTTAGGGAGATAGAGGTTGTTTCGCATATATAACACAAGTTGAGGAAACTGTTCATGAACCTATGTAAAAAATGTGAGTTTAGATTGTGACTATAGACCACTATCACTATTAGGCACATGGTTAGGGATGACCATGCGATTCAAATATATGTCATCATCTTGTAGATCTAAAAGCACCCACATGATCCATACACATTTTAGAAAAACATGAGGCCAAATTTTTTGGTATGTATAATTTTAAAAATTATTTTAATTCCTAAAATATCACTCTATAATTCAAAACCAATAACCCAATATTTTCACATTCATGACTCCCCATCTCAAGGTTCATCAAACAATCTTCCCCCTTTCTCCTTAGGTTTGTGTTTTGGTGATTTTGGATAATATTATACTAATAAACATCATGAATGACTCCCATATTCTCACATTTGTCTCTCTATCCTTCTTTGCTGGGATTCCTTCAACCAGATGGTTATGATGAAATTTGGTTCATCTAATCAAAACTGTATAGAATCTATTTGTAGGTTTATAGTATAATACATCTTCTATAGGATCACATCACCTCTTTCCTCGTGGTTTCCATTATGTGTTTAGTGTTTTCAAGGAAAAGACACATGTTTCATATTTTCCATTAATTTGACAATAAGTTATTCTTCAATATAAAATTATTTTATAAAATGTTTTATGTCAGAAAATGGGTGGTTCTATAAGTATTATGATTTGTTTGAAATTATTGTGAAATGGATTTCACCCTAGGGGTATGGCTGGAAATATTTTCCATTTTTATGTTATAAAATTGGATATGTACAGTTTGAAAAAAATGGTATTAGGAACATGGGAATCTTGGGTATCTAGAAGGCCAGGCTGGGAAAATAATACTAATAATTCCCCACCCTTACATGATAGATTATATTATTATAGTAATTAAACTATTGATAATGGTGATGTGATGGTTAATTCTTGATGATGGTAATATAACATGATGTCTATGGTTTGATCACTTGGAGTATAAGGATCCTAGGTCCCCATTAACCCTCTCTAATTTTCAATTTTCCACTAGGCTTGTGTTCCACTTAAACGTTCTTTCTAGTTTCTCAAAATTTATTTTAATTCCTTGTGAATGAAAATAATATTTTAAATTAAAAAAAATTATCCCTCATTCTTTAGAAATTATTGCCTTAATGTTTAATTTAAATGGATATACATTGAAAACATGGTGGGATACTACTGGGTATGTGATATCAGACTGTAAATAAACCTAGTAGATATACAAAGACCATGTTTTCTTTGACTTAGGTAAAATGAAGTCCTTTTATGGTATTTTTTGGATACTATTTCATGTGGCTTCTTCATGGGATAGGTGTTGGTGTTGATAAGATTAGTGGTTTTTCCCTGGGTTATGAGGATTTGTTTTGGCAATTTTGTTAGTTTTGTTTATTTTCACCATTTTTTGCACCTATCCATTGATGTAATCATTAAACATTCACATGTTCCTTTTATTTTTAAATATATTCTATTGATTATGTTTTACATTATGATTTTAATGTTATGACGATACATTTTATAGGAATAATCATTCCCAAAATAGTTCCTTGATGCCCAGGAACTTGTTTCCAACACAACGGGGATCACAATTTCCCTTCAAGCCATGCCACAGATTGGGTTTAGTTTCGAGTTAGACGGAACCATGAGATTTTTCATTACACTGAGATCTATTATTAGAACACAACTACTTCTTTTTATAACACCAAATCTTTAATATGATACCAGTTTTACTCTCATTCTCGTCATATTATTTAAATTAAAAATTTTAGTAGATTCACACCTTTATGAATCATAGTTCTTCTGATCAACACATAAGCACATATCTTATTCCTATTTATATTATTCTTATGGAGGGAAACACTATATTCCATATAATTTTTCTATATTGAAAATATATTAAAACCTATTTTCTTCTTCTCTCTCCACTCCATGGAGTGTGAAAATAAATTGGATGGCACAATATATTAAAATATCATTTGGTTCCATTTCATATTCTAAGAACACCATATGGTTTAAATTCAACTCTTCAAACATCTCACAATTTTTTATTTCCAAAAATTATATAAATACCCATTCATATAACTTAAAAAAATATCATTTATTAAAAATACATGCATGTCACAAAAGAAATCACATTTCTATCTTCCTTAAAATATCCTTGCCCATGTCATGAATAACTCAGATCCAATGAACCTATGATCTCGCATAAATATTGAATCCTTAATGTATATATTTTGTAACTCACCATGGGCGTACTAATTCTTCATTTCTATAGATTTCTTACTTTGCAACATTAATATATTTTCACCTAATCTAATAAAAATCCACTTGAACTTAATATTTCAACTTTTCCATGAATCATGTATTCCTTTAATGTCCCATATGTTTGAATCACATTCAAACTTGTATTTCTAAATCTTATTTTAGGTATAATCCTACATAAATATGACAAATAATATCTCCTATTTAATCAAAATAAATTACCTATGTAAATGATACTCAATGATATTTTAGAATTTTTCTATACCCCAGATAAAAATTAATATGTATAGGATGACACCTACGTAGTAAAAAATACACCTATTTAGATGATAAAATACGTATACACTATGGATTGGGATGAAACATATGTTGGAGTGATGAAACCTATATAGATTCTGGATCATTCAAACTTAGAATAGGAAGATAGTTACATATTTGTTCAAATGAACTATATGCTTCTAGTCTATTCAAAATTAACATATCACAAACATGATGAATATTACATTGTGAAACAAATTTTATATACATGTATATGTTTCACATATATAAACATGCTCAATGAAACCTCTTTCGATCCCATTACATCATAAAATTTTCATTTCCTGACTAGAATGACACCTAAAGAACTGCTAGGTGACACATACATAGATCTGGAATCTTCCACTAGATTTATTCTAGATTCATTGGAATTTACATATAACCTTTAAGACCACCTACATAAAAAATAAATGTTATTGGTCATGTAATCTCAATATATACTTCAATAATTCCATTAATATAGGATCCATTTGTTAACAGCTCCATTCTAACTTAACATAGGTCACCCTTTTGAGTCCTACCTGAATGAGTCTATAAAAATCATCCATTCATCACTTTATATATATTGTACTCATATTTTTAATTTTTTTTCTCCTAAACCAATTTGACAGAGACAATAAATAAAATCCTATACATTAATTCATATTTGTGTGAATAGAAATAAATGATCATGTTTCACTTAGTGGAGTTTTCATTTTTGTTAGGTTTACTTCTCCGCCAAGAATTATTTGGAAGCAATCATTATAATTATACCCTATGTAATTTAACTTCCTACACATCCCATCATGAGATTCAAGGTTTAATTATTTTCAAAACCACTATGAAAATTTAACATCTTCTTTATATGGAATATTTCTTCCCCTTTGACTCTTTTCTTTTCTTGAGATGCAATTTCAAATGATTTATCCAAATCATCCATCAAGATATCAAACAAATGGTTTGGAATTTCATAATCATTTATGGTTCCCTCTCATGGTTTCTTAAGAGACTTCTTCACCAATTTAGTATTATTATGTTTTATTTTGAAATAGTTTTCATCATGCCTATGACTTCTTCATTTAACACATTCATGCATGGATTATTTGAAAATAACTTTGGGATTTCCACTTTTTTCATAAAAATAATTACTCACTACTTAGTGTGTAGTTATTATTCAAATTCTCAGTCTTGGTTTGAGTAAAATTATCCCTTTTCCCTAAATCATATATATGATATCATATTTTCATTTCTATAATATAAATAGAATTTAGTTAAAAATTATTCACTAGATTTCGTCCCAAGGTAGTATTATCCCCATTCTTCAACTTCTATGGTCTTCTATTCTAATTTTTTTTGTTACATGTTTGAAATATTTACACATTAATGGCTCATTACAGTGACAATTTCAAATGAAAACATCACTAATATATCTAACAGATTCAAATATATTTTAGGACTATAGATACTATTTATTTTCTCAATGATTTCTTCCTCATCATAGTAATAATACCCCTAAATTCTCTTAATTTGTACAAAATCATGAAATTTTTTCCAAAAAATTTATGCATAGTCCCGAATGTTTTTTCAACACAAACACTGCCTCAAAAACATATTGTTTTTTATGATATATAATCTATTAAGAATTTCTATATTTTCATGCATGCTATTTTTCAAGTATACTACACTTTATTTGAAATTTTTTGGGGAAATTTACTCATATAATTTATTCCATCAATATTGAGTGTAGTGGTGGAATTTATCCTATTTTTCTTCATCCAATTTTGAATAGGATTGAATTTTAAGCCTACATTATACAAAGAATGAAAATGAGAATTGATATTAATTTTATAGGTGGATGGTACCATCTTTTTTCTAGATACTATATATTGATTAGTAGAAGATATTTTGATTTTCTTTCCACAAGATATATGAATTTCAACATAAGTTTCCTCCTTTATAGTTTTTATGGTATCATATTTCCTTTCAACTTTTTGGGAATACAATGCATGAAATGATTCTATATTCATTAATTTAATAGAAATATTAAAGTATTTCAAATTAAGGATGATTATATAATCCTAATCTAATTTTATTAGATCTTTAAAAATATTTCCCTTGCATTCAACTTGACAATTATCCACTTATTCAAGTTGATCTTCATGATTGTTTTACATTCTTATAGCTTATGTTCAAGATCATTAATACTCTTAGACTTGACCTCATATTGATCAATTTTAATATCTATTACTTATTAAAATGAATATATTAGTTATTGATTTTTTTGATAGATTCTTAACTCTTAAAAAATGTAGTTATCCATTCATTATAAATGCTACAACATATTTATTTAATATCTTAATTAAAGTTATTTATGTTTCTTACCACATTGAAGTGATGAATAAAAATTTTAATCATTTATTTTGAAGCATTCTCAATAATTATATCCACATATTATTAGTGGTATATATAATCCTGTATAATTTTACAATTTTTATAATCATATGATATTATTTCTTAAGGGAAGTTATAGAATGTATCTTTTAATGAATTCACTAATTGATTTTTAAAGCCTCATATTTGGGTTCTTTTCCAATGATAAATGTTTCATCTATGGGAGAGTTTTGAAAATATATTTTGGTTATTCCATTATCTTATAAATATTAATAATTACATGGTATAAATCTATTTGTTATATACTTGGTAACTAATTCTACCACAAGATCTTCCAACTACTTGCCTAATTTCTCTTCATCAGGATTACAACATAGGAAAATGATTTTTCATGCGACTTAAGAGGGATGGACTCTTATAACATGTTTATTTTATGGTTATATTATCAATAATCATATTTGGATAAACCATACTTCGATTAGCTCTAAATAGCAGGGAGTAACTATTATATTTCATTTTATATGAAAATTTTCTCAACATCCATCTCATTTCTTCATATTCTTCAATATTTTTATATAAATATAATCCATGATTGATTTTATAGGTAATTCATAGGATTATTTAAATTATCACTTAATATAACCATTTAAAAATAGAAACAATGACCCTAACATCATTGAACAAGAAAATCAAATATAGGTGTGACTATGATACTGAAATCAATCTCTAAGATCACATGGGGACATGTCCAACACTGAGAGGGGATGAGGGTGATTAATAATAAATATAATTTTACAATAATTTCCCTTTATTATCACTTTGAACACATAAATTTCTCAATGAAATTATATTTATCTACTTATCTATAACACAACATGATTATATATATATTTCCATGAAATAAACATGAAGTATTTGATATCTTTATTTGCATGCAACCCCGATTATAAGCGGTCCATATTATAGTATTGAACTATTACTATTTCTTAGTTGTTAAATTAGTGGGAATAAATAGAACTAACTAAATTATAAAATTAATACTCTTTATACAAGTACATAATGAATTAATTAACTATCAATTTGGAAAAGCACCTAATAGTAAAAAGAGTTCTTTTTTCCCTGAAAATTTATTTTTATTTATGAAATTGTGTTCTATATTAATAAATTTAATTAATCACTATAGATTATTTATCATAATGAAATTTTTATTTTATAAATTTAATAAAATATCTCTACCACCATATAGTTGTTTTTGTAGGGAATGAGATAAGAATATATATAAATATATGTTTATAAACCCATTTTTTTAAAAATAGTATTCATTGCATTTTTTGTTCTTATTTTAAGAAGGATTTATTCCAATATAAAAATTTAGTTTTCAAAATTGGAATCCATTTTTTATCATCATGTAATAATTTTTTAAAAAGTTAAACATTATTTTTACTTATTATGAATATTAACCATGGTAAATACTTGTCCCCACTTTAAGGGTAAATTGGGTTATTCAAGTTTAAAATAATGGTACAAGAATTAAAAATATATATAAAACATGAACTAGTTATATTATATTAGTTTAGTTCTACCATTCTCACCCAATTTTTAAATGATTGATAATTTGGTGCCATTTTTCTTTGATATTAAATTTAATAATATTTTATGTAGTGAATAAATATAAAATGTAACTATGTTGTAATAACTAAAATATTATTTCATTAGGATAAATGGTAGTTATGTTTGATTATAATTGGGTATTTGAAATATTAAAGAAAATTTTTTATTTCTTTTTAATTTTTACTGATTGAATAATCACTTTAAATATTTACGTAACACTGACAGCAAAGTATTTCATGTAATATAAAAATTAAATAAATAATATTAATTTTATTAATAGACATAATATTTTGATGAAATATTAATATCCAACATATTTTATTGATTAATGTAACAAATTAGTATGTTTAAAAATTTCGTATTCGAATTCCATTTCTATTTTATTTTATTTAATGTCAAACTATGTGAATAATCACAAAAATGACTGTAATGGAATCTTATATTAAATAAATTTTTTTAAATGATTTAAAATTCATAAAAAAATATTAACATTTAGACATGTATATGGGATATTGTAGATAATATCATCCATTTTTCACTAATGGGTATCTTTTCATTTTAAAATAACTATTAGGATTATGAAATAGTGAAAACATTGATATCATAATAATCATCAAAATGGTTATCGGGAGGGTTAAAACTAGAAGATAAGGGATAAAAAACAACTATAAATATTTAAATTCTATATTATTATATTATTTTTACTCATAATCATCCTATATTCGAAATATATCAATTTGGGGACACATGAAGTAGAAAAATAATTTATATTTATTTAATGAATTAGGTAATTCCAAGGGTTACCATCACTTCACTTATAAAATGGTGATCTTATTCTCTCATATTATTAATTTATGAGCCTTATGTATCAGAATCACCATTCCCTAATTATATAATGAATTCTATCAAATTACTCGAATGGTTCTATTATGATTAAAATCCCATCCTTTCAAGGATTAATCTATAAAAAAATGAAGTTTCTCAATAAAGAGGTATAACTCTTAACTGAGTACTTTAAGTTTTCCCACTTTTTCCTTATAAAACCCTTTTTTATCCATAATATAATGAATAATATAGTATCATAAATATACAAAGATATTATTATGGTTATTTAACAACCATTTTATTCCTTTCTTACATCAAAGGGGAATTTAAAATATAACTTGTGTATATGAGTGGACTATCACCTCCGTATAGTGATATGACTCATTTTTCATCACCATATTTCATGATTTTTATATAAATGGATTTAACAAATATATAGTATTTTTATGATTTAAAAACAATTCTATAATAATAAAATATTATTTTCCAACGTTTTATTCTTTCTATTAGAAAATGAAAACCACCTTAATGAGTAAGTACAGACTACCATCTCTATGAACGGTGTCACTCATTTTTATATCTATAGGTTTTATGTATAATTATATATATATATATATATATATTGAATATATATTAATTTGTTTCATAATAAAATTTGTAATATTTTGCAACCATGATAAAAAATCAATTACTATAACTTCAAACCTGAAACATTCATGAAGAATGAAAAAATAAAAACTCTTTAATGTTGATTTAATAAATAATTATTAACAAATGGGTGTTTAAATGTTATAAGTGGATAATATATAATATTATATGTATGAATAAGGAATTTTTATCCATATAAAAAATTGAAATTTATCATATATGAGGATAAAGTTTTTATAAATCCAGACAAACCCGGGGTTATGGTTTTATGTTAAAATATCATTTTTATAATGATCTCTTGGGATTAAATTTATAATGATGAAAAATATGATATTTATCTTCCAAATACTATGTATTTGCTTCTAATAGACTTATTTATAGATATAAAATATTTTCATTTCATTTTGTACTATTTATATAATCATGAGATTGAAAAAATATTTTTAAGGAAAACCAACATTGATTCTATAATAATAAATTATTTTTTTAATGTTCATATTTTTATTAAAATATTTTCATGAATGTTATTAATATTATCATTTAATTGTTTAAATTTATTTTCAATGATGTTTTATATTTTTTAATTTATTTTAAAATGAGTTTTCTTCTTATTTTCTGAATGAGGTAGTTATGAATTTTGGATAAAATGTAAATGGAATAATTATTTTTATGTAAATGACATGAACATAATTCCATACCATTATGAACACCCAATTATTTGAATATTAATTTTAATATTCATATGTTTCATTTCAAATTTATATTCCTTCCATAATATTTTAGAAATCATAAGATTCTGTATAATTTATTTCAAAATGAAATAATTATTTTCCTTAAGAAATGATCCAATGATATTTGAAGGTAAATTTTCATCTATGATAACATAATTTTAGGTTTCTTGTACTTAACTAGGGATAAGATTCTATGATTACATCCTTATTATTTTTTGATATGGTTTACATATATGATGATGATATATTACTAATTCCCATTCACTTTACCATGGGTTAAGTTATGATGGAATGATAAATATATTCATAATCATGTGTAATAAATATAAATGGTTTATAATTATGTAATTGGGGTTATATTATATTCCTCCTATAAAATAGGTAAATATTATTGTTTAATGTTCTAAAAGGGTATACAAAAGTTTATCCCAATACAAATAGAGGGTACGTGGTATGTTATCCCAGGTACAAAAGAGGGTACACTAGAGGATATCGATAACACAAAATAGGGCACATAAGAGGCAATTTATCTTTTATTATAGTAATGGAACTCTGATGTGATATACAAATATGCTCCACACACCTCCTATTTTTAAAAGTTTTCTGCCCATTTATTCAATCTCATCCATCTCATAGAAGGATAAACCTCCGCCTATAATTACATCTAAATACCCCTCCATCACCCCATGTTAGTGTGAGGTATTTTTAGTTCCCTAAGACTGATTAACCCCCTTTCACTTCTGGTTGGGATGTGAAGGGTGATTCTTCTATAAATGTTATTCTTCTTTGATCTGTTCCTTCTTTTTCAATTACTATTTCATAGTTTCGTGATGTTTTTATGGGGGTCTCTTTTAGAGTTCATTGGAGGGTTTTCCAGTGCTTTAATCTCTAAAATTTCCTTTTGATGTTATGGTTGCTCTCTGTAAGTTGACTTTGGAGGCTAGGATCTACAATGTTAGAACACTGCTTACGATGTTTCAGACAATTATTAGATCTATTGGTTGGATACCCAAGCTAGAGTCTCTATGTTGAATACAAAATCCTGTTGGTTGGGGCCCCTATTCCGAGAAGCTTTTATGAGGGTCAGATCACAAAGATATGTAATTTCATATAAATAGGATTTTAATCTCCTAAGATCACCAATGGAAGTTAATTTGGGTGGATACTCTTCCCATTCAACAGTGGAATTAATCTTCTTATCTCCCCATTACCATCCAAAAAATTCAGATCTAGAAAGCATTGAAGATTTTTTTGGAACTTTTCATTGTGTGGATGACAATTCTATATATTTTCTTGATTTTTCAAGGGAATAACTATTTTTCAAAGAGGATATCTATAAAAAAATTCCTTCACAAATCCTACAACAACCTGGGGTGTTATTATTTAGGTGGTAGAATATTTTTTAGTAATTTCCAACTATTTTCTATTGATAGTTCCATCTCCAAGGACAATCACTATGAGCCTATAAAAGGAAATGATCTAGATTTGAAGTTTCTTTCCCTATAATTGGATATGATATAATTATATCTTCTCTATGTTTGAAGTGTTTTTCTCTTTTTATCATAGATTTTATGGGTTCAGTATCTTTTATAGAGCTTTTTGATTTTTCATACATTTCTTATTCCACTCTAGTGGAACCACCCCCCATTCCAAAATTTCTCCCCTCTCTAAACCTACTCTTAATTTCATGAAAGGTCCTTGTATAAATTTTTTTAATTATAATCCAATGTTGGTATTCATCCTAGTTGATGGTTTTCCTTTACCTCCCCCAACAAAACATAGAAGGTACCCAATCCATTTTATGGTAGTGGAGCTTTAACCATTTTATCCTTTTAGTCACATATTGTGATACCGTAGCCCATATGGATATTCACATTACCCCTTTAAAATTAATTAAATTTGATTTCTTGTTATTCTATATTTATTTTAGAATTGGAAGATCATATTTCTAAAAATGGTGCCCTATATTCTCCAAAAATAAGTATTTGTACTAGGTCCCACTACAAACATGATTCAGTCATTATTATATCCCATAAAAATGGTTCTGAAATGTTTGGAACTAATTCAAAACTTCTCATATTATGATTAAATCCTTTATTATTTAGATTTCTAGCATCTGGGATGCTCTTATAAAGTTTGATTTAAATTCAAATGAGTTTTCCAATAACAACGGTTCACTTATAGTGATGATAGAAATTAAGAAACTATATTATAGGATTAAAAAGTTTTATTATAGGATATGTGTACATGAATAAATTGATTTCGACCCCCCCTAATATGCACATATTGATTTTTTTTGAAAAAATAACATAAAAATGTAGATTTCTGAATCCTCATAGAATTATATCATTAACAAATTCAGTTTTGGTTCTGATAAAATCTTTATCTCCTTTTTTTATAACATGTGTAATCTGATATCTAGTGTATCATTATGGAATTAACATGGAGACTTCATCCTAGGTGAATCATCTTGTATTTTTGGAGGATATATCAATGTCATGTAGGGCCTTTTAGAGAAGAAAGGAGAATGTTTCAACCATTTAAAGGATTGGAAAGATTATTATTTATTCATGTCTCGAGATGGTATTTTAAACATGATATTTTTAGGGGATAAATAATCTCGACACAAAAATATTATGGGATGTATCCACACCATTTTCGACCTAGACCAGTGCATTGCTAAACTCAATGTTATCTCCTCCTACCTGAATTCTATATTTTGACATCTATATTGATCCCTCCCAAATATAATCCCAATACTTGTAAGTATTTGAAGTAGAATATAATTAATTTGTTATTTATTACTTATCTAATCTATGTAACACAGATCCAAACTACCTCCATGTGATCCTCACATATAGCACTAAGCCCATGCAGGAAAAATTACAAGATGGTTTTCTTTATAAGATATGAACATTGAAGGAAGATCGACAAACCTAGTATAGTAATCAACTTCCTTAATTATAAGAGATATAATATTTAAACTGGAACATGAACTAGAGAAAACCATCCTTGAAAATTCATTGTTTGATAATATTTTTTTCATTTTATTCCACAAAATTAACCATATTACAAAATTAATCCTTTAATAAAGGAGGTCTATTTTGGAACAGTCAAAATTTATGTGGCTTAGAGAAAAGGACATAAACATAGTGTATTTCAAGGATTTCATCATGGATAATGAGTGTTCTATCATCCCAAACATTCTCATGGATAATGGTTCATTCACTAAATATCTTGAGGTGGTGGGAGGTTTATTCGAGGCCCATTTTATAACATTAATAGGAAGGTCTAACCACTTTATGTTGAAGGGGTATCTAAGGGGCCAAAAATATCTATTTTATACTACTATTGACATGATTAATGATTAGAAAATTTTATTATTCAAGCATTCTATAGGGGAGGGTGATCTGGGAAGCTATTTATGGTCTCAACTCTGAATGATCTCATGGTCCTGTTGGCTTCACAAGATCCTTTGACATAAAATCATGGAACCATGTTAAGGGTGATCTCATGGAGGTAATGAAATATTGTTTTTGGGAGGTTGTATCCCTTGGTTGGACAATGAAACCCCCATAGTGTCCATTCTAAAAATTAAACACCCCTCTAAACTAAGGTAGTATAGACCTGTTATCATGTGAAACTTCCCTTACAAGGTTCATTCTTATGTTATCAGCATGATAATCTCAGAGAATCTTCAAAACTATGTTTCTAAGGAGTAAATTAGTTTAATTAATTTAATTTCTATCTATGTTTTTGTATTATTATCCTATGAAATTTTTGGTGACATAAGAAAAAATTCCTACATTTAACATTTCAATCGAATTAGACTTATAAAAAGCATGTGATAAGTGGGAGTGGGACTATATTCTCAAGAAGATGGGTCAGTTGGGATTCTATACTTGGGTGACTAACATAATTATAATATTGTATATATACCCATTGATTTCAATTAGCCTTATATGGAGTAAATATTTATTCTTTTCAGACTACGGGCTATGTAAGGGGGACCTGTTACCACCCAAAGTGTTTATTCTTGGTCATGATGCCCCTAGTAGGTAGCTTACCATGTGCCTGATAAAAGAAATATCCTTCCCTTCTACTGCATGCCACACTTCAATTATATTTCCCACTTCTAAGTGGAAGATGATATGGTTTTCGTTATTAATGTAAATAGTTTTCCAATTCATCAATTGAATATTTACCCAGAGGAATATTGAAGATAGTAAGCTAAAATTATCAGCCCTGAGAAGAGTAGTGTTGTTATTTTGAAATTATATTCATTGAGGAATTTAAAAATGATTGAGGCCAAACAGATATTTCATAGGAGGAGTATTCCCATGGATAACTTAGGATCCCCAATTTCATTTGGTATATTTCATATCCAAAACATTTTGGTTAGGTTTAATAGAATTTACAACTATACAAACAACAGGAAGATGCACTTCTTTTGTAATGGAGGATTAATCACACTTGTCAAATGTGTTATCCATTCCATACACAAGAAAGTTCTATCTGTACGTAATGTTTGCAAGAAATTACTTAGAGATATTAAAATCATAAATTCTTCTTTTATATGGGATTCACATTCTAATGAGATATTCTATTGGGATTTATGTGAAAGGACGGATGATAAGGTAGATGAAAGTGGAATCAATATGAGCATTGTCTTGAGAACAATGCACTATTTTCAGGATAAGATGGAATGCGAGGTTTTAGAGGAACAAACCCTTTAGAAAAATTTCATCATCATAAAGTATGAGAAGGACCTGGTTTAATTTAAGTAGAAAGCCTCTAGTATATTAACAATTCTCCAAGTTCATATGCTATATCACCATAGTCATTCACTTGGGATCATTGGGCAGGAAGATATCAATATTTGGAATAATAACTAGGTATGCACTACAATTGGTTTTCAAGGATTTCCGACTCTGAAAATTACATTTAGGGAGGTGAAGAACCATCATAATTTAATTCATGGAATTTTGAATTTGGAGTAACATGATACATCCCCCAAAATCATACTGATAGAAAACCAAGATAAATTCATTTTCATGGAATACTGATTGGAGGATTTTTCTTTTAAGGTGTAACATCTTGAGTTTAATGGTAAAAATGGTAGGAGACTGGGATTTTATCCCATGGTGCAAGTAATTCCCTACAAAGTAAAATTTATTAGCGTCTATGAATAAAAAATAATGTTATTCTTATTTATGAGTGGTCAAAATAAAGGGTACCAAGATCACATCAAAGTGTCCCTATTAAGAAAAATACAATGAATAATCATATTCAAATATTTCATTTAAATGAGATTTGGGTACATTTATGCATCAATACTTTGGTTTTATTATAGTTCTAGTGTCTAATGATATTATTTTTTTTAAATTTCCATAGATTTGGTTTCATGTAATAGATAGAAACAAACATGAAATGAACATAATTAATATTCTCTTGGGAGCATGTTTTTTGTTCAATTATTATGCAATGAACATGTTTCATATCGATGGCCACCCCACCTCAAATATATATTTGGAGTAATTTACTAAGATTTTGAATTATGAGCTATATGTGATTATAAAGTGGTGGGAGTATGAACCTTCTTTAAGGAACAAGATGGTTTGCAGGAGCCACTCATCATCTATTTAGAGGCTACCTCTACAAGAACATTTTATATAATAAAATCCATTTAAAATAGGTATTAATGTCCTCATTAATGGGTATTCTAACCTTGTATTCATTTAGGGAGGAAAGAAACACTGTTTGGGACCCTAGGGTATTAGTTGTTTTATCCTTCAGTGCTTTCTATGGGCATAGAAACTCTCTCAGTATTTAAGCCATTGGCATGAATAATGGGCTTAGGATATTCCATTTTTACATCATTATGTTGAACATGGATGAAACATATTCTTTTTTCATTATGATCTCTCTCCTCAAGATTATATACTCCCCCTGATCCATTTTTTTATAAAATCCATAATTGTAATAGTCTTCTCGAAAACTTGGTGTAATTGATCTACACGTGTTGTGAGGGGAACAAGTTGTTGATTTTATTACTTTATGATTTACATTGTTATGTTTTTTTCTTTTAAAACTATATATTACCTCCCATTGTTTTTTGTCTTTTAAAAGATTATTCCCACATGTAACATTACTATAGATCCCCTTGATCTATCTGGATCCCTTATATCATTAATAATTTTTATTAAATTTTTGATGGATGGGAACATACATGTTTATCCCAAGATTGAAATAGGAACAAAGGTGGTTATACAAAGACAAAAATATGGTAAATATCATAGTGTGTAGCCTTAAAACATTATTTTAATGACTATGATTATTCCACACTTTTATGAAAAAAACTTATGAAAATGTTTTGCTATCAAAAATAATATTGTTCAATTTTTGACAGTTCATGTCTTATGAACATCCATGAATTATGCCATGACCCATGATAATGATCTATAAAATACTTGCTATAATTTTCAAATGTTTATCTTATTTTCAAATACCCTTATGATCATGTTATAGTTAAATGATCATTGATACCTCCCTTATATAAAATTACTACCTTTATTATATTTCCTCATCCCTAGGATATAAAGAATGGTTTTAACTATGATATGTCTAATAAGGGATCTAGTTTGGAATAAATAAGTGAGAAATGATGTGTCTATTTTATATTATAGTTGTTTTGGTGTCCATGATTCCAAAGACACTAAATCATCACCATTTTATAATGGACTGTAATGATATTCATTTTATATTCATCAAATAGGATGAAATATTTTTGTATGAAATGATTAGGCTACCAAAGTTTCTATCAGGGAAAGATTTAGAAATTTTTGGAAACAAGAATGTGTAAATTTTAGTTATAAATATTAGGATAAACCAATATATAAGAGAACAACTTTATATATTGTTATGAAAAGAGTATGATTTTCTTAGAAAATACATCCTTGTTTGGACAATATCACGTGAATGGGGGTGTAGCATTTATACACGTAGGGGTAACAACTCTAAATATGGAAATTCATATATTAAATAAATCATTAGTAGTATTTTATGTGTTACCATGACCATACACCTATATGAAAACACCCAAGATATATGCATATGTTAATTCAAATTTTCATTATGAACCATTATGGTGGATTTGAAGAGATTTTGTTCACATGTGACCTTGTTCAAACATATGGTTTCATAGATTTAAAATATTGTGTTAATATTTTCACATACTATGCATGATTATTCTTGATTATATGGTTTGTCATATTCATTATTTTTTATCACACTATTTTTTAGTCAATATCTAGAACATGAATGAACAGTGTTAACACTAAATATGATAGATATTCAATGATTTTTCTACTAAGAAACCATATTTTATGGGATATGGAATGGAAATTATTATTTATATGATAAATTGTTTTTCCCAAACCATGAATCATGACAAGATTCAAAATGAGAAAATGATGGGACACATTTCTATTGATTCCTTCAGGTGGAAACATCCACCTTCTATTAGTGGGTCTCTAGATCAAATTGTTTCTCCAAAATAGATTAGTACCACTAAAAATTCATTTTCAATTATATAGTGCTTGGAGCATGAACATTTTATTTTGGCAGTTTATAATTTTGAAGGTAAACTAGATCACAGGTGGACATTCATCAAGAACATTAGTCAACATGATGAAATTAAATCTACCTAGAGGGATGATATTGGAAGTTTATTTTTCAATAAGTAATTTCCTTGTATTCTTCATATGAGAATGGAGAAATACATCCCTGAGGTAAATTATTAGGATAAGGATTATTTAGAACCGATGGGGTAAATTTTAACATACATACAAGGTATGTTTCTTTTATTATCATGGACCAAGAATTTAAGATGTACTGTCTCTGTATTCGCTAAAAATGAAGTGTTTTAAGGTATTTATCCATAATTATAATCATTAGATATGGAGAAATAGTTCAACGTGTTATCACGGTAGAAATGTAGAATGGGGTTACCCATAAATCTTATGATTTTGATAACAAAATAAATATATAATTCAAAGGAAATTATAATAATAAAAACCAGAGAGGGATGATGATGAGTCTTCCTTTATTCAAGATGTGTAGAGGGAATCGTGGAGTAAATATTTATAAAGGGACTGATAAATGATTTAATTGGGAAATGGATGTTCTTGGAGAAATCAATTTAAAAAGTGATTGAAATAAGTTAGATGATGATATGAATAGATAGAAATATTTATAGAATACAAAACTTACACTATAGTGTTTCAAATGAAAGGAGTATGGGAATTATATAAACTAGGGCTCAAAACGAAGGGTAAATTATGATGATCGATTTCAGTAACCTTTTATGACCAGAGAAAAAAATGTAATTGTATAACTAGTGTGGATGTGTAGTACAAAGTTGAATTTCTGAAATATAAACTTACCATCCAGTCTATAATTATTAATGTCTTAAATGATTCTTGATATACCCACTGTTTTATATCCTAATAATTTTTCAATGGTAAAACTATATCACCTCAATGATAATATATATAATTAGTACTGAAATCAAATAATGGTTTGATGATCTAATCTCAAGTGTATGGTTTTTATTTGATATTTGTGAAAATATTCACCCTATAAATCTCATTATTCTCTCTCTAGTCAAATTTAATGTTATTTTGGACATGGATTGGATTTATTTATATAAAGACCATATCAAATTACAAGGAATGAATGTCACATTTAGTATAATAATCCAACCTATGATAATCTATCAATGCAGGGATAAATACAATCTTCCAATGGAAATTACATAATGGTTATGGGCCTAGATTTCTAATAAAAATGGGTATTTAACTTAGATGGTTTGGGAGAAACTCAAAATGAATTATCTACCAACTATCTGTGAGTATGTTAATATGTTTCTATAAGAGTTTTGTTTCCTTCTGTATAATCTAGAAGTTTATTTTTGAATTGAACTCATACCTGGTGCTACACACATTTCAAAAACAATATACCTAATGGTCAAAATTGAGTTTTAGAAATTAAAGAAGTGAATCTTGGATATTCTTGATAAGGAGTTCATTTATCCATGTATGCCACCATGGGGTGGAACTATTCTTTTTTTAATAAGAAATATGAATCAATGCGAATTTGTATTGATTATCCATAACTAAAAAAGATCACAATGAAGAATACATATCATATACCCGATATTGATGATTTTTTAATTAATTGTGAGGATCAAAATATTTCACTATGATTGAACTTCAATATCAACACTTTCAATTAGGTGTCAAAACTGAATATATACACAAGATATATTTCCATACAGGGTATGAACAAAACGAATTTATAGTAATGTGATTTTTTATTATTAATTCCCCCAATATATATATATATATAGATATATGTAATGGTGTTTTTTGAGATTACATTGATCAGAATGTGGAATTCATTATTGATGATACTCATATATATTCTATGATCCAGATTTCTCTTCATTTCATTGGAATTTATTGATGCATTCGGAAGAACATATCAAGGCTATCTAATTCAATTACCATGTGAACTATTAAGATACTCAATTTTCATGGGATTTACGGTTAGGAGGAAATTTTCATGGTACAAAAGAGATGTCAGTCAGGGAACCTATGCTCAGGCTACCCTACAGTAGAGATGGGTTTGTGATTTATACAGATGTATCAATGAATGGGTTGTGATGAATCCTCATGAAGAATGTTATGTTGACATCTTTATATCATTCTAATTAATGGTTCATGTGTAGAATTACCTGAATCATGATTTTGAGTTGGCAATGGCAATATATTCCTCCACTATATAGTGGAATTATCTTCATTGAGAATGGTGTTAAATATACACTCATCATAAATTTTAAAGCATATATTCTCTAAAAAATAATTGAATATGTTCTGTAGAAGATAGTTGGCGTTGATTTAAGATAATGGTTTTAAAAGTGGGATCCATATACCAAACATAAAAATTATTTTTAGATGACCATATAATTCTTATAGTGAGTTATACATAATATACAATTACTGTATTAGTTTTGGTATTTATGAATCCAAAATTTACTATGAAATTTTAATAAATAATTTATTGTATCAAAAGACTGTTGCAGTAACAATTATACAATGAGAGATTTTAGATAATATGAAATTAAACATAAATATATGTCCAATAGTATAGATTCATCATACTAACATGACATAGATGATGGGGGGTCATAAACACTGAGACATCATCTTCTGAAGTTCTCACTCGGTGATCTTGAGTAAATGAGATCATGGGGACTACCCTATAAATTGGAAAACCACATGTTTCAAGTGTCATTGGAATTTCCTATCTATGAAAATGTGTAATGATATCTTAACTTGAGATTATTATCAATGTATTAATTTTGATTTTCTATTTTGATTCAAAACAAAAAAATTAGAGTATTGATATCATAGTGACCTTCATATAATTAGTTATAGAATTTGTAGTATGTAATTGATTGAATTGATATGATATAATTTATCAATTTTTATATGAAGAGACACTACAAAACAATTCCCACTGTAGAAGGGGTTATTTTTTACTTTTGAAGGGGTTATAACCCCTTCTAAAGACATTAGTGGCCGTTATGAGGAACCACTGCTAATGTGGCCGCCTACTGTTAATAGAGGCGGTTTTGAGGAAGCGCTGGTAAATGGGTGTTGAATTTAGAGGTGGTTACATTAGAGGGGGTTTAAACCCCCTCTAATTTTATCCCTAATTTACCAGATTCTGTTTTCATTAGAGGTGGTTGTAACCCCAACCGCCTCAAATAGATGGATTAGGGGCGGTTCAAACTGCCCCTAAGTGTTTCTTTCATTAGGGGCGGTTGTATAAACCACCCCTAATGCTTCTCTTTTTTTAAAGATAAATCACATTACACACTGTGTGATGGTATCCACCCATGGTGTCCCCGGTCTCATGTGTCTCCCGTGTCCCAGTCTCCCCCTCAGTGTCTCCCGTGTCCCTGTATCCGGTGTCGTGTCCTCGGTCTCCCCTCGGTGTCCCCTAGGTGTCTCTCGTGTCCTAGTCTCCTATGTAGTGTCCCAGGTCTCCCCTTAGTGTCTCTCGTGGGTGTCTCCCATTTCCCCAGTCTCCCCCTCGGTGTCTCTAGTGTCCCGGGTCTCCGAGTCTTTTAGTGTCCAGTCCCGTAGTATGATGACGGTGTCATGTCTCCCCCATGCATCCCCCGGTCCTGCGTGTAAGTCCCACCCCCCGGTGCCAGTGTCCTACGTGTGTGTTCTGGTCCAGCCCCACCCCTTGGTCCTACGTGCATGTCCCAGTCCAGTCCCAAGTCTCTTCCCTATCCACAAAATTCGGAGGGCTTCTTAAAAAAAGGAGGTGGGATTCGAGCCACAGATCTCTTTGAGAGAAGTCCAGCGCCTAAACCACTACCACAAGGAATCTTCTGTTTATTTAGAACATTTATGATTCTATTTATAAATATTGATAAGGTTATTATAATATAAATTATTTTCATAATAAGTTTAATAAAATATGCATATATATTAATAAAAATATATATATTAACAAATTTACACATATAATTTATATATTATTGTATTTTTATATATTAATAAGTTTATTAAAATAAACATTATTAAAACAATATATTTAAATAAATTTAATAAGTTTATTAATATAAGCATATATATTAATAAGAATATATATATGAACAATTTTACACATATAATTTATATATTATTGTATTTATATATATTAATAAGTTTATTAAGATAAAAATTATTTGCAGAATATATTTAAATAAATTAAATAAATAACATGTATCTATATTTATATAAATATAAATATATATGTATATATATATTTTCTACACACCTCTATAAATTATATATTTACATTTATTTAAAAAATATTATCTGTGTATGTATTTATAAATACATTTATATCAAACACACACAAACACAAATGTGTATTTATATATTTTTTTTCTAATTGTTTATATTTATTTGAATACACATATATTATTTATATATATATATATGTTACCCAAATATATTATGAAAACATATATACATAATAAATTTATACGTACACAATTATATATATATATATATTACATATTTATATGAATATACTATATTATACATTTTATAAATACATTCATATATGTATAAAATATATACTATATATATTATGAATTTTTTTATGAAAATAGTAGGGGTTCGCAACCCCTCTGATCTCTTAAATTAGAGGGGTTTGTGAACCCCCTCTAATTTAAGACATTAGTAGGGGTTCAAGATGGGTTTTTGAACCCCCACTAATTACTTACATTAGAGGGGGTTATGAACCCCCACTATTTAAAAAAAACGAATTTCGTATAACACACACACACACACATATAACACCTCTAAAATCTAACTGAATATATGTATGTATGTGTGTATATATGGCACCTCTAACTAAATATATAGTGCTTTAACAAAATATATAACTCCACTAATTATTAAACTAGCGACAGTTTTAACATAACTGTCTCTAAAATCTAACTACATATTAAAAAAATGCTAAATTTTTTAGAGGGGGTTGTGAACCCCCTATAAATTCAATGATTAGTGGGGGTTGTGCAGAACGCCCTCTAATGTTGTAGAAAATTAATTTAGAGGGGGTTGTGCGGAACCCCCTCTAAATAACGCCCTCTGATGTACTTTTTTTAGTGAGATATATAGGGTGAAATTAACTATATTTGTAGTACCTACATTAAATTCATGGCCAATGTATAAGAAGTAGATTTTATCCAGTTATGTCAATAAATAATAATGTAAGAATGGATAATGACACAAAGTTTGTACCCTTATTTATGATATATCACGATACAATGGTATTATATTACATAGAGTTAATTTATATTAATGGTTGTTGTTTCTAAGAATTTTCCTTCTCTTCTTAGTTTACTTGATGGTTTTCTAGACTCCAGTCATGGTCTATGAATAATATTCAATATTAACGAGATAATATCATAGAGGGTCCCACACATAACACTTCTGAAAACCTATCCTATTTTGATGAATAGAAGTACATGACATGATGGGACCCACCCTGGGGTCTGTGATTGGTCTAGGAATAATTGTTGACCAAAAAATAAGTAAATTCATTATTTTTTGAGTATATAATAATTAGAGTTGAATTTATTTATTCAATGTATTCAACATTTATTAAGTGAGTACATGAACAAAATACTATATTAAAGAATATTATTTTAATATTCAAGTATTTTTTAATATTTTTGATAATTATTAGTTGAGTTAATGGCTCTTTTTTTATAGAATATATTTATTATATATTACAAGAATGTGATTAAAAATATATTCGGTTTATGATGTTGTTAGTTCATTTTATCATATCATTTAAGTCATAGTTAGAAGATATTATTTATATGGGGTGGAAGAAACCTTTTTATGTGTTTAGTTTCCTTTATAGGCACAATTGAGATCTTTTCTATAGGACTATTTCTCCCCTTGAATTCGAGTACTCTACTCTCCTCCTTCGCACACCATAGAGATAAAATTCCACATTCTAAGAATCTACACATAGATCTTCTTCATAGATCAAAGGAATGGGGTTGTGGTGATCATATGGATGTTGTAGAAATCATCAAAACTCCATGATAGTAGTCATATTCTATTGATTGACACTCCCCCAAACTCTTGAAGTAGTTGTGGATGATCTAGTGAGATTTGTCTTAGGAACCATTGAGAAAAATTGATAGCGACATGTTGCAGTCGAATATTCTCTTGATAATATTGAGGTAATGATTAATTTTTTTCCATAATTAAATTCATGTGAGATCCATTGAACTTTATAGGGGATCATATCTGAAGGGGTGATGAATTTTCATTTCTCTACAGATGAAAATATTAAAATTCCCCACCCACGGGCTTCCGCTACATTCCTCGAAACCCGAAATTGGTATTAGAGAATCTGTGTGTATTTTCTAATCCATGAAAAAAATATTTTTTCTTAAATTTACGTAGAGGGATTAATTATGTTCCAAAAATATTTGACAAAGCATCAACACAATTTTAGATGTTCATGTCACAAAAATCCTAAAATTAATTCGGATTTAAAGAAATTTCTTATGAGAAAGATAAATTAATGAGTATATATTTTTATATATATTATTATTACTAAAATTATTATAGGAAGAAATTCTGGTAAACCTAATTTTTTCAGCTATGTTCTGGCTCAAATATAGTGGCTGAAACATTTGGCTATTGGTGTCCAATCATCCCAATTAATGATTAATTGAACGCAAAAAAAAATAAATAGCTATCCTTGAATATGAAGGATTTTGTTTTTTAGAATAAAAAATAAAAAGGGGGAAAATTGGTTGGGGTGGGGGAGAATGACAACGGGGGACCAAATGGTTTTCCAAATACCAAATAATGACCAAGCCCAGTTCTGTGAACAATGAAAAAATGTTGTTCAAAGAATTGTCGGAGGTCCGTAAATGGGATTAGGGGGAATCTTGGCCCTCCGTTGTTATTATCTCATGGGGTGGGGGGATAGACTGTTGGGTCAATATAAAAAAAATGTTTTATAAAAAATAGTGAATTTATTCACGTGGAAGCTTATAAAAAATATTTTTAGGGGTTGTTGATGGATTCCATTAGATTCCAGTGTCAAAACAAAAATTTAAAATTAAGGGTAGAAATGGTGGTCTATCTAATGGCGACCACTTATCTCCAGTGAAACCAACCTCTCCTTTCTCGTCCCGGCAACACGTCCCTCCTGTTCACTTCAATCTAACATCTAGAGAACCAGACCAAGAATAAATGCCCTACCACCCAGACCTCATCTTTAGTTCCTACCTTTCATCGGTGGCCATTTTAGGTAATCCTCTATTCCATGAGACTTTACTTCTTGGTAATACTGCTATTCATAATCCACTGTCATCACATGTGGGTTATCTTCTATCTTAATAACATCTTGAGCTTTCACACAGCTACCTCTTTGGCTACTTCTCCCATACAGGTTTCTCTAACGAGATTCATTAGCACTAGTCTCCATACCATTGGACTTATCACATCCGAATCTATCTTCCACCAACCCCCTTCACCCACCAATGGCCTCATTTTGAGGGATCCTATATCATATTGTCCCACCGATGTAGGTGTCCCACTACATTACCCAATCGACATCCCTCATGCCAAGATAAACCAAACCAAACACAGGTTAGGGAGTGTTCTTGCCAAACCACAATAGGCTTGGGTGGGTTTATCTGACACTGTAATGGGCCTACTAGGCTGGACCCATACCACAGTGGGTCTGAAGGATATTCAGGTCTATGGAATGTATTTAAATATTCAAAATTTAATTTATATTTTTTATTTTAAAATAATAATAAATTCATTATTCTAAAAAAATAATTTAATTTTTAGAATAAAATTAAATTAATTATGGGTCTAATTAAAATAAAATTATTAAAATGAAAATAAATTCTTTAATTTATTTAATTTCACTCAAACTTAAAATTATTAGATTTAATTTTTTTGGAAATTTATTTCATCTTTGGATTAGTCTTGACAAGTGACCAACAATTATTTTTTTTGTGATTAAATTTAATTAATTAATACAATTGTGTGAGATGATTTTAATATTTATTTATTTATTTTGGATGTTATATGAATCAACTTACTTCATTTAATATGTGTAGTGTATTTCACATCCATCTATTTATTTCTATACGCATTTTTTTCTAATCATGACCCCTAACATGAACATGAGAATATTTGTATTATGATGATGATGTTGTAAGACACATACCAAAAGAAGAAAAGGTGGTATCCCTGATGAGACGTGGATACATTGTATTAGGGTGAATGCTGCAATACAAGTAAAGACACAACTATAATATTATACAACTAGGACATGGTTGATCCATTGAGTTTAAAATGGATCATCCAATAATAGATGTACAAGATTAAATGGGTAATTTATTTAATTTAGGTATTGTTGTAATTGTTTTTGGGAATGTTCATGTTTTTGGGAACTCATAAAATGACAAAAAAACAATACATAAAGAAATATGGAATATTTTCTATTAATTTAATGTTCAGTTGTGAGTTGGATCACACAAGCTTATCATATTTAATATCAAATGATTAAATTTATTGCGAAAACATAAAAACACCTCAATTTTATTATATTTCAAATTCCACAGAACATTTTAATTTCAAGAAAACGAACTATATGGGGTGCTCATCATCACTAGTTGAGGGAAACTTATTCTGATATGAGTTCTTAAAGAAATGATGAGTTGAATTAACTAAATATGAAAGTTTAAAATTATGTATAACTGAATAGTTTCATCTTTAGAGAATGTTTTTTAGTAAATAATGTTTATGGTTTCTAGAATCTAAGGCTTCAATCAACCACTCAATGGGATAAAAATTAATGTGTTTGGCCAGCCAAATTTCTACCTTAAAACATTCTGAGTATTGGAATAATGATAGATTGGACTATGAAGAGAGTTTTCAGGGATCCATTCTACTGAAACGCCCAAGTGACTAAGTATAACTAATCTAGTAGCGAGGGATACTAGGGTTTTCTAAAATAGTGAGAGATATGTAATAATCTAATTAATCAATAATTTCTAAACAACAATAAAGATGAAAGTACTTATATGATAAAATATATTTTGTGGAAGTAATAGAAACTAATAACACCTATATAATTTGATTACTATTGTATAAAGAAAACATCCTAACTAGAATGAGTCTCCATAAAGTAGTACTAGTTCTTGGGAAAAGTGATTTGATGAATGGAAATTCAATGTTTCATATGCCTCATTAACTATTAGGCAACCTTAGAAAATGAGGGTTAGAAAAATAATTACAGGACACTCATGTATATCATATGTAATTTTTAAATCATAATTATATCATTGATTTCCAATTATTAGTGGATATATAATTAGGTCCTGGATAATATCACATGTTTTATCATTTATGAGATGTTTGGGATGAGAATGTAATGAGACATATTAATGGGTAATGATAGAACTGGATAAATGTAAATTGAATGATTGAACACTTAATTTCAGTAAATCCCATTAGAATATCTTATCACCAAGTTTCTACAGTTTATTTTAAGATCATAAAATAAATAGTATGGAGAAAACACTTCATTAACTTCTAGTTATAGTTTACCAAGTATATAAGGTCATATATAAGTTATAAATCATTAGTTAATATGGTGATAAATTTGAAATACATAGAGAAAAGTCCAATGTCTTTTGTGACACCCAAAGAACCTTCATGACAATCATTAATGAAAATATTAAAGAAATTAATAAATTTTTTATTTTATTTTCATATCATGAGATAAATCTGTGTAATTTTAACTAATATGAATTGAATTGATAAATAATGTTGTCACTTATTATTTAGGTACATTCATGAAATATATTTGATGTTTCTATGTATTAAATATAATATTTCTATCACATAATATTATTTAAAAAAGGGGCCATTTAATAAAAGAAACTTTAGAATAAGAATGATAATTTCTCCAAGTGGCAAATAAAGGGTTATTCCAAAGCCAACAGTGAAAAGTACATGACTAATATTTTCCATGTATAATGATTCTTGTTGATATTTAAATCGGTATTTCAAAAAACATTTATATCACATGAACTTTGGAGATAAGGATACAATATTCTAGTTTTAGAAGGGATATTGTTTATGGTGTTAAATACTCCATCAATTATTCGGTGGTTATTTAATATTAGAAATAACTGATTAATATAAATGTAGGACTCAATAATAACTTTTTGTAGAAATATTATTCTTTGTTCAGTGAAATAATAATCATCTTACAAGATACACCCATTACAATATTTGGACTCTTTCGAAACTAAAGAACTTATGTATTATCGAAAATTTTACCCAATTAGTTTTGAAAAAAGAAACAATTAGAAAAGGCTAGGCTACAAATAATTCACTATTTGTTCGGCTAGAAAGAGTAAACTATTCCAGGTTTAATATAGTGGAAAATATACTTAAAATATATTTTTTATGAAATGTAAAAGTAAATTGAGGAATATGTGTGGCTTTAAGATATGTTTTACATTGGTATCATGTTCTGAAGAATATCATTACCAAGCGTTCATCTATTATTAAAATTTATAGAGAAGTAATTCACAAAAATACATTTCCATATACACATCAATGTTATATTACTAATAAGAAATATGGATGATGAGCCTTTTATTAATACATTGATCATTAAAATGTATCATGGTGTAATTCTTAAATGCACATTTCCTTATACACATGAGATTCATGATGTAAGTAAATGGAGTATCAATGTTGAAAGTAATATTCATTGTAAAAACCAACATTATTTTTAGAGAAATGTTTTGAAAAAGTATCATCATACCATAACCATATGATAAATATCATAGAAATTTTATATCATATGCTTTATAGTATTATATAAATACATAATTTTATAAATCATGTGTTTGATGAAAATTTTATCTTAAGAAATAAACTAATACACATTTATAAAAAAATTGTGCATATAAGTCAATATCCTAAATTCATATATAATATTTTTAAAATACTCAGGATAGGAAGGCTACATTCAACTAAAACACCATTTTTTAATAAAATGTTTCACATAACTATTCATGATAGTGGAAGCAATATTAACATGGATTTAGTTAATACAAGAGTTGTACAAATAGTTGGAATAAAAACTTGTTCCATCAGATATTGTTCTTGAGACACATATAGTGTTAGAAAGATTATACCATTTAAATGGTTTTGTATTAACTATGGATAGGGATATATTATTCATTAAGAATAATGGATTGATTAATTAAATAGTAAATTTCAGAAATATATAATTAAAATTTTTAATTAAAATTCAATAATATATTCCATGTATCAATTTATTTGGGATTATTATTTTGGAAAATATAGTGGGTATTCAATTGAGACTAGAAATGGGTATTATAATAATGGTAATAATAAGGATCGATTGGTAATAACAATTCATCATTCCTAAATCCATTATAATTTTAATTTTCATAGCTAGTTTCTATGATCAACAAAATTTGAATTACATTTCAAGACCACCCATCTCATAAGGTGTTTATACGATACAAACACAAAGGATTAATGACACCATCAAATTCCAATATGGGGTGAAAGTTAATGAAATCCAGTTTTAGATTGATGTAAGAAACACAATCATAGAATATTCATTTGGAATGAATATTTTCCACATGTCTACAAGAGGTTAGTAGTATCTCCACTGTTTTCCATATAAAATATGCTTCGTTAAATATTAAAGAAAAATATTGGACTTAAAATTAGTTAAGAAAATAATAAAAGGAATTGATTAGATATGAATATAATGTAGTAGCCTATGTTCTAGGAAATGTGATCAGCTTGGATATATATAATAGTTTTATGGACGACATATATTTTATATATGTGGAAAAGGTATTGAAAAATAATAGTTGTAATAACTAGAGATATAATTATTACTTATTTCATATGACATAAATCTCTCCATGAATACAAGTATGAGACATAGGAGGAGATTAATGTGGTCAGAATAATTTTATGCGCTTCTGCAATAAATCAATCACATATTTCATGCTATGTAAAAATATTATATTTCCAACATGAAATTTATAGTGGGAAAATATTTTCTAGATCCAGGAGAACTACATGAGATGTAGTTAGAACAATAAAATTGTAATTGAGATATGATGAGGGATAAAAACATGTTATTTGTATATTAAGGACCATTAGTTTATTGTGATACAAAATAGTCATCCTTTAGATCAATTTATTATAATATCATTGTCAAACTAAGGTAATAGGAAAGATGAGCTCATTATATCCAGTGGTAGATTTAATCTATATATTCCATGTTTTTGAGGCTTTTGATGCATCTAAATACATTGTAAAAAATACGCAAATATTATGATTAGTTTTTAGAATCACAGGTATTAAAAATATATTAATCATTGTATTAATTATGATAATTGTATTGTAGGTTTAATAAATAATTTAATGTTTTGATAGTGATAAAAACAATTATAATCGAGGATATCATCTCATAAAAAGTCTCAATCAAGGAGGTGAAGTTTTAGATAGTAGAGTAGTCTCATAGTGGAGACAAGGAAGACCCAATTATTGAACCCATAAATCAGTAGAAGCATGATCTTATCATGTGAGAGCTAATAGGGATAGTTATCAAGATGAATTTAATGAATGTTGATGTTTTGTAAAAGTGGGTTCCGTAGACCTAGTTAAAATGTTCATTTCAATTACCATATCATATTTAGAGTGTTAAATGAATCATGTACACATACAACACAATTATTTATATTTTTCATCCTCTATTTACATGGTAATTTCCATATATTATTTTTAATATCAAATGGATATATTAGTTACAAGGCTATATTGAGAACCTTGAGATACTATGAAATTGATCATAAAAAATGTCATATAGTCTATATAAATACTATGTAATTGACACAAATAATGTTCGGCTATAAGGTGCTAGGGGTCATAAGCATTCCGACGTATTCTCAAAAATTAAGCACTTGGTGATCTAGATTATAAGAGACTATGAAGACTCTCAAACTTATAAGAAAACCACTTTTTCTTTGTTTAATTGGTAGTTTCTATATCCTAACATGTTTAAAAATCTCTCGACATGAGTTTATTATCAATGTATTCTATTTTATCATGCACTTTGATATAAAGGGAAAACAATCATCGATTTAGTAGCAAGTTATCTTGCGTTGGTTTTGTAATTGTTTGTATAAAATTGATTTAATAATTAAGATAGAATATATCAATTTTGATATGAAGAGATATCCTGATCCTAGTATACTAGAATTGTAGTACCTTCATTGAATCTAATTCCATGGTATTAGAATGTATGTATATCAAGTTAGGTCTAAGAAAAATAAATTAATAAATGATGGTGACATAAAGTGTGAGTTATACATTATGAGATACCACATGAAAATTAAATTATATTATATAGAAAGTCTTCATAGGAAAGATTCTCATTACAATGAATTTTTCTTATTTGTATAGGCGGATTGATGAGTTTTTAAAACTTTTCTCTTAATCTATGAATAATATTAATTGTCTTAAAGATATGGTATTAGAGGCTCAGACACAAAATGTGTTTGAAATTCTAGTCAATTTTGTTGAATATGAGTATAAGATATGCTGGGACACATTAAGGGGTTTGAGATAAGTTTGAGAATAATCGATCAAAAAAGAATAAATAAATTCACTATTATTTGAGTATATAATAATTAGAGTTGAATTTACATATTGAATTTACAAACAGAGTATTAATTGATGACATGAAGAAATATTATAGGAACAAATATTATATTAATATTCGAATTTATATTAATATTTTTGGAAATTAAAACTATAGTTAATGAATACAGTTTCAAAAATAATATATTTTTTATATGTTAAATGATGTGATAAAATATAAATAACATTTATAATAGAAACAGTTCATTAAAACATGTTGTTTATGGATTATTTAGAGGAAGCTATATATTTGGGAGTAAGAGACCGCTATCCAAGAGTTTAATTCCCACAATATGCATCCAAGAGCTCTTTTCCATAGAAGTATTCATTCCCATGAATTGGAGAGATATTTTCTATTCTTACACTATCCAATAGATAGAAATTCCCATTACAAGCATTCTATCATTGATCTTTTTCTCGTATCGATGGAATGAAATACAAGTAGTTGCTAAGATATCAAAGGCATCATCAGGTCTATTTGATAAAACCCAAATTCTAATGATTGTTATTCCCATAGGGTTTTAAAGTGTTTGTGGATTATATAGTGGCTTACGAAATTTATTCCTTTGATAAAAAATCACTATTAATGATCCATATTCGAGCACACCATCAATTTCAACTTGGACATATTTAATTTATTTTTCAGGATCAATTAAATTCATGTGATATCATATGACCTTTACAATGGATTAAATCACTGGAGGTAGAGACTTAAATCACTTTGGTGAGGAAAATTTTAAATTCCCTTCACCGCTATCTTCTTCTACACACCTCATTACTAGGAAGTATGATAGCTTAATGCATTACCTCACTACGAATTAAAAACGTGTTGATGATTCTTTGAGACAAATGGATTTTTCAATGATAAAGGAAAAAGACCCAATAATTATAAATTTTTAAATTTTAGACCATAAAATAAATAATTTAGGGGAGAAATATAATATTTCTTCAAATGAGTATTAAACCATCTATCCATATACTTATTAAAGAGGTGCATAAGGTTCATGCCGTACTGCAAAAGAGGTGATAGATGTTTTTGAGTTCAACATTGACTGTGACAGAATAATTATGTTAATGAATTTATAATTTTTCCCACAAATTCTATAAGTAATAGAAGAGTTTTTAGATAAAGATTATAACTCATAATTCTCTATTCATTTAAGATATACACATATTTATAGATATATAAAAATAAATTTTTGGTTGGAAAAGAAGAAGGGAGATATAATAGAGTATTTATCTTGGGGAATGGTATGTTATCTAGTTAATGTTGAGGGGAATATGTTTAAATGTATTTTACAACCATTACCCATAGATGAATGTAAATACAAAAATATCACCACCTATTGCTTCATGGGACTCCCAAAAAATATAAATTTAATAATTCCATTTTGGTTATATTTGAACATTTTATGAAATTTTTACTTTTCATTTCCTTCAAGTAAGATTTAACTATTGATCATATTTCTATAATATAAATTAAATAAGTGGTATGTCTTCATGGAGTTCCATATTTTATTATCTCTGATCAAGTTTTTTGGTTTACCTCAATGTTCTAGTGTCATATTCAGTATGATCTAGATATGAAGTTGTGTTTTAGTTCTTCTTATCATCCTTATATATATTATAATTCCATGAAAATAATTCAAACCATGAAAAATACCCTGAGATCATGTTCTATGTATTTCAAAGGATTTTTGGATCAACATCTTCTTAAATCATAGTTTTCATTAAATAATTGATTTCACTCAAGCTTTTAGATTGATTCACATGAATATTTCAATGGAAAGAAGTGAATAACTCAAAAATTATAAGATAATGTCAAATAAAAAATGTTTTTTATTCTTATGACTTTTAGGGAAATGGAAGAGATGGTTAAATCCATTCAGCAACACATTAAGGCAACTCAGATTCGACATAAATGTTATGATGACAATAACTAATGATATGTGTATTTTAAATATATTGAGATGGTATTTTTAAGAATATATAAAGGTAATATGGTTATGATATTTATAAATATAGGAATTATGAGACTTTTATATATTTTTTCATTTGATATTCTAGATTGAGTTGGGATTTTAGATAATCACTATATGCTTCAATCGAATATCATTCATGTTTAAGATGTGTTTCATGTTTCACTCCATAGTAATAAAATACATTATCTTTTATATATACAAAACTCAGATGTTATAACACTAGAGGATAATCTTTTATTATAAAGAATAACTGATAGAAATATTTTAACATAGAGATAATATGTTATGGAATAAGACTACTCAACTATTTAAAGTATTTTAGAGGTATTATAAATTTAAGGAATCTACATTAGAACCAAACGATATAATAAAACATAGATATGTTCATTTTTTATATTGGATTTTAATAATTTCAATATTGAAAATTAGTTTAAGGGTGGTAGAATATATCACCTCAAGATTTATTATGTTTTATTGAAATATACGTGAAGTATTCATTAGATTTTTTAAACAAAACTATGAGTTTAAACGAACCATGTTATTGCATAGAATTATTTTTATCACTTACAAATTTCAATTGAGGGTATGTATAACGACCCATACTTTACATACATTGTTAATACGTCAAAATTGAAGCACACTTATTACAACATATGACGAAACCACAAAGGACCGTATAGGTATAGTGTCTTTAGAAACTGGGAAACATAAACAACTGGTTCATAAATCTTCTACAGTGTCTCCCATTTATTTCATCATATCTAGGGTCCCTTTTAGCATATTCTACTTAATATCCATCTTCCTGACCTGGGGAAAAGAAAACATAAAAGGGTGAGCTCAAATGCTTAGCAAGGGCAAATAAAGGAAATAAAAATCATATCATGTCCTTTTGAAAATCATAACCTACAAAAGAGATCATAATATCTTAACATGGAATAAATCATAGAAGTGAAAATGAGATCCCCATAATCATAACATAAAACATGAAACCTTGTGGCATGCACACATAATCATGTAAAATCATTTCTTGTTAGTCATGACTCATTGGAAAGACTATCTTAGCGGAAAAAGTCCATTTCTGAACCGAGTTCACTCCTCGTTTCAGTCCTGTATCACTGAACCGAAATAACCTTCCGTTCCAGCCATGTCTATATCATGAGATATAAATCTTTACCCAATGCATTGGAGGGAGATATAGGTCCCACCCATCTTATAATGAATCCTTTCTTATGTGTGCCACATAATCATAAATCATACATCATCGCATAACACATGTAACAAAAATGGGATTCTTGAAACATCATGACATCATAAAACAAATCATATAAGGTAAATGACTTCATAAAAATAATTCCCTCAAAACATAATCAAATCAATGTAATAATAGGGATAGAAACAGAACCCTTTATTATCTTAGATGGAAAATAATTTTGATAAAACACTTGAACTCCATTCTTCAGGAAAATATCCTTTCTTCTTCAAAAACACTTTTTCTTTTCTTAACATGTCATACAATTATAAACTAAAATAAGATTATTAAAAATAAAATTGAAAACATATAAAGGAAGATTCTTGGAAATAATTTTTTAAAAATCCATTCATGCCGTATAAGTTAAAAAAACATTCTTCGTACTTTTGTCGGAAAAGTCAAAAAGTACCTCATACGAAAAAATGACAAAAGATTCCTTTCATATTCTTTACTAAAAACTCACCGAAGGGTAAAATTGGATTTAAACTATTGTAAGTGGATGGCAACAATATTACATATTGAGGAAACATGGATGTGGAAGATAAAATACACCCTAGTAAATTCCAAAGTAAAACAAATCTCAGATAAAAATGAGATTGTGATATTTCCCTTACCTTAGGTCCGATTTTCTTTGTACGTGTCCGAAGCTCCTCTTCTTTGGAACGCCTCTTTGAATCCTTCACTTAGGAAACTAATATTGGTCTTTGAAGAAGACCAGGACCTCTAGGATTATTCTAGGGAAGTGGAGAAGGGATTTTGGCAGGGGTTGGCCGAGCTTGAGTGCTCAAATTCGTGTGAGGAGGAGGGGAAGGAGGTGCCCTTTTATAAGGGAGGAGAGGGGCACCTTAGGAATATCTCAAAATATTATTTTATATTAAAGTCAAAATAAGTTTATAATGGTTCCAAAGGGTATTATTTAGAAGATAAAGTGGGGATGGGTCTAAATCCTATCAACCAATAGGATTTAGACAAGTTTAGGTTATTATTTTAACCTTATCAATTAGATTTAACTTTAAGTTAAATAATTTAACTTTTACCGTGTCTTTTTGTTTTCTTACACTATATGGTTAATACACTTACTATAACATGCAAAACGAACCCCAAATTGTTTATTATTAATATATATATCCTTATCTAAGTCATTTGGCCAAATATTAGATTTTTAGGAATAAAATAACAATTAATAATATAATATTTTATTTAAAAACTATTTTGTGTCAATTTTGACACTATTTTATATATGATTTTTGTGAAAGTCATAACAGAATTATATGTTCAAAACAAGTTGATTAAATCAACACTAATATATCATAGTAACCTATAAAATTAGTGGGATTCATAAAAAGTCTCAAATTACATTTATTTTGGTGTTTATAGCATCAATTAGGTCAATATTTCATTAATAAGATAATTACTGCATCATCATTGTGTCATAAATAAATTACATTATTTAATGTCTAAAAATTATAAATAAAATACCATTATGTAGGAAATCGTTTTAGATTTCTAATGAATATTTATAGTCTATTTTATCTTATGTATAACCCCATATTAAAAATGATTTACTTATTAAACTTTGATTTTAACTATTTTAACCCTTCTTTAAATAAATTAATAATAAATGTCCTAATCTAATCCAAGTGGGCCTAAATGGTCATCTTTTATTCATAAGTTTGTTTTTGGTCGAATTAAACTCATCCAATAGAATTATGACATGTGTTAGGGTAATAGTAATATCATATTTACCCTTAGTTACCCTATTTACTATTACCGCGGTAAAAAAAAATAAAATGTTACTATTCACCAAAAAATTATTTTTATCTCATTGAACCACATTTTACTTACTGATATCAACCGTGTCTGTCGGATTTTCGAAATTCCATTCACAGAAGTGGTAGAATTAAGTTTTATGCAAAATTCAGTTTTTAACCTACCACTTACTGGTTTCACTATTCATCAAAAATTGAAAGTTTTCAGAAAAATACCAAAATTTTACCCTAGGATAATTTCGGTATTCCGAATCCAAAAATGAAGTCCATTTTGAAAAATAAAATTTATTAAATTTCAAAAAGTGGTTATTACTATTCATAATGGCTAGTTTTAATAATATTTTAATAGTATATCGTTGTTTAGTGAAACTCAGTATTGCGTACGACGCAAGCTATCGAGGAAGGTCGCGATTGCGTGTAAATTAAGCCAAGATAGTATGTAGTGAAAGATTCTTTTGATGATATATAAAAACAAAATATTACTCATAAAACTCTCGGGTGTTACATTCTACCCCCCTTAAAAAGAATTTCGCCCTCGAAATTCGTCACTTTGTAACAAATAGATGAGGATACTTCTCCTTCATCATATCCTCAAGCTCCCATGTAGCTTCTTCAAGTTGGTGGTTCCTCCATAAAACTTTCACCAATCGAGTGGTCTTGTTTCGTAGGACTTTTTCGCTACGATCCAGAATCTCTATCGGTTGTTCTTCATAAGAAAGATCTTGCTCCAGCGGTATAGCTTCTGAGCTGAGTACATGTGAAAGATCAGGTATGTACTTTCTCAGGAGAGATACATGGAACACATCGTGAACTTGAGAGAGATTGGGTGGAAGCGCCAATCAGTAAGCTACCTTTCCAACACGATCCAGTATTTCGAAAGGACCGATATATCTAGGGCTCAACTTCCCCTTCTTTCCAAATCTCATAACCTTCTTCCAGGGAGATATTCGTAAGAACACTTTATCACCCACTTCAAACTCTAGGTCTTTTCTTCGGTTGTCGGCATAACTTTTCTGTCGACTCTGAGCTGCTCTTATGTGTTGTTGAATAGATCTGACCTTTTTTGCCATTTCATCAACAAGATCAGGTCTTAATAGCTTTCTTTCCCCAACTTCATCCCAGCAAGTAGGAGTCCTGCATTTCTTTCCATAGAGAGCTTCATAAGGAGCCATCTGAATACTGGAGTGAAAGCTATTATTATAAGATAATTCCACCAAAGGTAGGTGTTGATCCCATCCTCCTTTGGAATCCATAGAGCAAGCTCTCAACATATCTTCTAGGGTTTGAATTGTTCTCTTAGACTGACCGTCTGTCTGGGGATGATAAGCAGTGCTAAAACTCAACTCTGTATCCAGAGTATGCTGAAGACTTCACCAGAACTTCGAGGTAAATCTCGGATCCCGATCAGATATAATAGAAAGTGGTACTCCATGCAATCTTAACACTTCCTTTACATATATCCTGTCAAGATGATCAAGAGAGAAATCCTCTCTAATAGCAATGAAGTGTGCAGACTTTGTAAGACGATCAACTATGACCCAGATAGCATTATTGCCTTTGGATGTTTTAGGAAGTCCTGTGACAAAGTCCATAGTGATGTTTTTCCATTTCCATTCAGGTATGGGTAATGGTTGTAACATCCCCTTAGACTTCTGTCTCTCAGCTTTAACTTGTTGACAAACCAAGCATTGAGAGACATATTCAGCAAAATCTCTTTTCATGCCATCCCACCAGAAGTACTCTTTCAGGTCCCTATACATCTTCGTGCTTCCAGGATGAATAGAGAATGAAGAACTATGAGCCTCATCTAGAAGCTCCTTCTTTAATTCGGGGATGGGAGGAACACAAACCCAATTCTTGAACTTTATTATCCCATCACAATCAAGGTTGAATTCAGGAACATTTCTCACCTTCTTTTGTAACTCGACATATTCTTTCTGTGCCTCTTTAATCTTCACATGTATAGATGGTTGAACATTCATTTTAGAAAGATAAGATTTTTCCCCTTCCATTATAATTCCAAGATCCATCCTTTGTAAATCCATAAATATTGGATCTTTTGTGATCCTCATCATGGATAAACTAGCATGGTCTTGTCGACTTAATGCATCTGCCACCTTGTTTGCTTTCCCGGGGTGGTAATGGATTGAGCAGTCATAATCCTTAATCAGCTCCAACCATCTTGTTTGATGCATATTCAGATCCTTTTGTGAGAAAATATACTTTAAACTTTTATGATTAGTATAAATATCACACCTTTCACCATAAAGGTAATGCCTCCAAATCTTTAATGAAAATATTACTGCAGCTAACTCCAAATCATGTGTTGGGTAATTTTGCTCATGGATTTTCAACTGTCATGAGGCATAAGCTATCACCATATAATTTTGCATAAGAACACACCCCAATCCCTTCTTGGATGCATCACTATAGATCACAAACCTTTCTCCACTACAAGGCAGTGTGAGCACAGGTGCACTGGATAACCTTCTTTTCAACTCCTTGAAATTCTCTTCACATTCCTCTGTCCAAACAAACTTAACTCCTTTCCGAGTCAACTTGGTGAGTGGATTAGATAATCGTGAAAAATCTTTTACAAAACGTCGATAATATCTATCCAAACCAAGAAAACTTCGAATCTCAGTTACTGTTGTTGGTCTCGACCAACTTTCAATAACCTCTGTTTTTGCTGGATCCATATATATCCCCTATTTTGAGATTATGTGACCCAAAAATGAAACTTTTTGAAGCCAAAATTCACACTTGGTAAATTTGGCATAAAGCTTCTCCTTTCTCAGGGTCTTCAATATAATTCTCAAGTGATCTTCATGCTCTTCCTTTCTCTTTGAATAGACAAGAATATCGTCTATAAAGACTACCACAAATTGATCAAGATAGTCTCTAAAGACTCTATTCATTAGATCCATGAAGATAGCAGGGGAATTAGTAAGACCAAATGGCATCACTATAAATTCATAGTGTCCATACCTTGTACGGAAAGCCGTCATTGGTATTTCCTCCCTTTTGACCCTTAATTGATGATACCCTGAATGAAGATCAATCTTGGAAAAGTATTGAGCTCCGCGTAGTTGGTCAAATAAGTCATCAATGTGTGGGAGAGGATATTTGTTCTTGATAGTGATCTTGTTAAGTTCTCGATAATCAATGCAGAGTCTCATTGATCAATCTTTCTTCTTAACAAATAGAACAGGTGCTCCCCAAGGTGACGCACTAGGGCGTATGAATCCATTATCAAGATTCTCTTGGAGTTGTTTCTTCAATTCCTGCAACTCAATTGGGGCCATTCTATAAGGTGTCTTTGAAATAGGCAAAGCACCCAGTACGAGTTCTATTGAAAACTCAACTTCATGATTTGGTGGAAGAGCCGGTAATTCCTCCGGAAAGACATCATCAAACTCCCGTACAATGGGAATATTCTTAATCATGAGTTTCTCACCAACCATTTTAGATAAATAACTTTCATTCAGTGGAATCAAGACCCATAAGATGGAAGGAATTTCCACTGGAAGGTTATATTCATCCTTGCATCGATAGACGATCGTAGATTGATCTGAAATATGAAATTTGACTTCCCTTATTTGGCAATTGATATGAGCTCCATGTAGAGAAAGACAATCCATGCCAGTAATCACATCAAATTCCACTATAGGAAGGATCACAAGATTTGCACGAAGCACTTTCCCACAAACTTCAATCGGAGAAGAATTATAAACTTTTGATGCGACTGTTGTGCCATTAGGTGTTGTCACAGCTAACTCAACATCTAATTGTTGAGGTAATACGGTGATAACCTTATAAAATTCTTTAGAAATAAAAGAGTTGGTGGATCCATAATCAAATAAAACATTTGCTACTTTAGAGTGGATGGTAAGTGTACCTTTCACCACTTCGTTATCGTACTCCACATCGCTGATAGAAATTGCATGTGACTTTCCTTTGTCTTTAGCCTTAAGATTTTGTTGACGTCGACCATCATCATCAACCCTTGGATTTGGGCATTGATTGGCATAATGCCCCATCTCCTTGCACTTGAAACATTGAAGTGTAGTAGGTTCATTCTGTGTATCCCTTCCTTTGTTTGCATCATTAGAAATCTTCTTCCCATTATCGCGGCATTCAAATGCTTGATGACCTTCCTTTCCACATTTGAAACATTTACTTGTCCCTTTAAGACAACTCCCTCCATGTTTCTTTCCACACTTTGAGCATAAGGGAAAGCTCATATTCTTTTCAGTGTGCTCTTTAGATTTTCCTTTGAATTACATCTTCCTCTTCTTATCAAACCCATTTGACTGATGGGTTACTCCAATCTCCATCTCGACTTTGAGAGCACATCGAATGATTTCCTCATAGCTATTGAAGTCCCTTATGGCTAACGCCCTTCGAAGACTTGGTTTTAAGCCACTAAAGAATCAATCGATCTTACTCTCAGGTTGGAAAATAATACCAGAAGCGTACCTTGCAAGTCTTGTAAAATTTTCTTCATAGGTACCAACAGATTAATCATCCCTTTGCTTCAGTTCAAGAAACTCTTTCTCCATCTTTGTTCGGAGAATACGAGGGAAGTACTTATTGAAAAATAAGTTCTTGAACTCGTCCCATTCCATGGACTCAATTTCATCCCTTTGACTCGTATTCTTAATAAGATTCCACCCTTGATCAACATCTCCTTCCAAACGATACACTGCTAGGATGACTTTATCATGTTCAGAACATTGAAGAACTGAAAATATCTTTTCAGTAGTACTAATCCATTGTTCAGCAACTAATGGATCAGTAGACCCGCTGAAAGAAGGTGGACGCTGCCTCATGAAGGATTCAACATAATGATGCTCCTTCCTTTTCTCGTTTGGAAGTCCTGCATGATTCATAGCTTGAGAAAGTTGTGTGAGCATGGCTACAAGATTTTTCATTCCAGATCCCGTATCGTTTGGTTGCTCAGGGGGACAATCATTGCATTACCTATCACATTCCGCATTGACACGGTTCCTTCGGGTTCCAACCGTTGACTAAAACCAAGAAGAATAGTGTGAGAAACACTAATTATAATAGGAAAACCACATAATCAAGAATAAAATTTCACACTTAAGGTCATATCCTAGGTTATTCATGGCCATTTCTAAAACACTAAGATTGTGTTCTATGCTTAGACTTATCCTTAGGGTTCTTACTAAGGCTTTCACATCCTAGTTTCCAAAGGTTGACTATACCTTTCCTCTGATACCAACTATAACGACCCATACTTTACATACATTATTAATACATCAAAATTGAAGCACACTTATTACAACATATGACAAAACCACAAAGTACCGTATAGGTATAGTGTCTTTAGAAACTGGGAAACATAAACAACTGGTTCATAAATCTTCTACAGTTTCTCCCATTTATTTCATCATATCTAGGGTCCCTTTTAGCATATTCTACTTAATATCCATCTTCCTGACCTGGGGAAAAGAAAACATAAAAGGGTGAGCTCAAATTCTCAGCAAGGGCAAATAATGGAAATAAAAATCATATCATATCTTTTTGAAAATCATATCCTGCAAAAGAGATCATAATATCTTAACATGGAATAAATCATAAAAGTGAAAATGAGATCCCCATAATCATAACATAAAACATGAAACCATGTGGCATGCACACATAATCATGGAAAATCATTTCTTGTTAGTCATGACTCATTGCCAAGACTATCTTAGCGGACAAAGTCCATTTATGAACCGAGTTCACTCCTCGTTTCAGTCCTGTATCACTAAACTGAAATAACCTTCCGTTCCAGCCATGTCTATCTCATGAGTTATAAATCTTTACCCAATGCAATGGAGGGAGATATAGGTCCCACCCATCTTATAATGAATCCTTTCTTATGTGTTCCACATAATCATAAATCATACATCATCACATAACACATGTAACAAAAATGGGATTCTTGAAACATCATGACATCATAAAACAAATCATATAAGGTAAATGACTTCATAAAAATAATTCCCTCAAAACATAATCAAATAAATTTAATAATAGTGATAAAAACAGAACCCTTTATTATCTTAGATGGAAAATAATTTTGATAAAACACTTGAACTCCATTCTTGATGAAAATATCATTTCTTCTTCAAAAACACTTTTCTTTTCTTAACATGTCATACAATTATAAACTAAAAGAAGTTGATTAAAAATAAAATTTAAAACTTATAAAGGAAGATTCTTGGAAATAATGTTTTAAAAATCCATTCATGCCGTATAAGTTAAAAAAACATTCTTCGTACTTTTGTCGGAAAAGTTAAAAAGTACCTCGTACGAAAAAACGACAAAAGATTCCTTTCATATTCTTTACTAAAAACTCACCGAAGGGTAAAATTGGATTTAAACTATTGTAAGTGGATGGAAAAAATATTACATATTTAGGAAACATGGATGTGGATGATAAAATACACCCCAATAAATTCCAAAGTAAAAACAATCTCGGATAAAAATGAGATTGTGATATTTCCCTTACCTTAGGTCCGATTTGCTTTGTACGTGTCCGAAGCTCCTCTTCTTTGGAACGCCTCTTTGAATCCTCCACTTAGAAAACTAATATTGGTCTTTGATGAAGACCAGGACCTCTAGGACTATTCTAGGGAAGTGGAGAAGGGATTTTGGCAGGGGTTGGCCGAGCTTGAGTGCTCAAATTCGTGTGAGGAGGAGGGGAAGGAGGTGCCCTTTTATAAGGGAGGAGAGGGGCACCTTAGGAATATCTCAAAATATTATTTTATATTAAACTCAAAATCGGTTTATAATGGTTACAAAGGGTCTTATTTCGAAGCTAAAGTGGGTATGGGTCTAAATCCTATCAACCAATTGGATTTAGACAAGTTTAGGGTATTATTTTAAACTTATCAATTAGATTTAACTCTAAGTTAAATAATTTAACTTTTACGGTGTCTTTTTGTTTTCTTACACTATATGGTTAATACACTTACTATAACATGCCAAACGAACCCCAAATTGCTTATTATTAATATATATATCCTTATCTATGTCATTTGGCCGAACCATAGATTTTTAGGAATAAAATAACAATTAATAATATAATATTTCATTTAAAAACTATTTTGTTTCAATTTTAACACTATTTGATATATGATTTTTGTGAAAGTCATAAAAGAATTATATGTTCAAACCAAGTTGATTAAATCAACACTAATATATCATAGTAACCTTGAAAATTAGTGGTATTCATAAAAAGTCTCAAATTACATTTATTTTGGTGTTTATAACATCAATTATGTCAATATTGCATTAATAAGATAATTACTGCATCATCATTGTGTCAAAAATAAATTAAATTATTTAATGTCTAAAAATTATAAATAAAATACCATTATGTAGGAAATCGTTTTAGCTTTCTAAGGAATATTTATAGTCGAATTTATCTTATGTATAACCGCATATTAAAAAGGATTTACTTGTTAAACTTTGATTTTAACTATTTTAACCCTTCTTTAAATAAATTAATAATAAATGTCCTAATCTAATCCAAGTGGGCCTAAATGGTCATATTTTATTTCTAAGTTTGTTTTTGGTCGAATTAAACTTATCCAATAGAATTAGGACATGGGTTAGGGTAATAGTAATATCATATTTACCCTTAGTTACCCTATTTACTATTAACCGTAGTAAAAAAAAATAAAAAGTTACTATTCACCAAAAAAATTTTTTTTATCTGATTGAACCACATTTTACTTACTAATATCAACCGTGTCTGTCGGATTTTCGAAATTCCATTCACAGAAGCGGTAAAATTAAGTTTTATGCAAAATTCAGTTTTTAACCTACCACTTAGTGGTTTCACTATTCATCAAAAAATTGAATGTTTTCAGAAAAATACCAAAATTTCACCCTAGGATAATTTCGGTATTCCGAATCCAAAAATGAAGTCCATTTTGAAAAATAAAATTTAAAAAATTTCAAAAAGTGGTTATTACTATTCATAACGGCTAGTTTTAATAATATTTTAACAGTATATCGTTGTTTAGTGAAACTCAGTATTGCGTACGACACAAGCTATCGAGGAAGGTCGCGATTGCGTGTAAATTAAGCCAAGCTAGTATGTAGTGAAAGATTCCTTTGATGATATATAAAAACAAATTATTACTCATAAAAAGCTCAGGTGTTACAGTATGAATAGATATAAATAAATTATTGTTTTCAAATGGGTAAAATGAATTCATTGGTTACTAATAGAAAAAAACATTTTATAGTAAAAGAATTTTTGTATGAAAAAGTATATTTTATTAGTGTAATATATTTTTACATTAATATATTTAATGAAACATTGTTAATGAATGAATATAATAAAATTATATGATTCTATATTCAGTAATTTTTTTCACATTCATCTAATGGTTTTCATAAGGCATGTGATAAGAATAAATAAGATTTTATGCTTAAAAAAATTTGTTTAAAATTTTTTTTTAATTTTGAACACATATTTTAAAATAGAATTCATTAAATTTTTAAAATTTATAATGAAAAATATATTCATTATTTGGAATCATTTTGTAATTTTTTTAAAATTATTTAAAATTTTATTTTTCCATTATAAACAATAAACTTGGTAAATATTTTTCACCTCTGTTAAAGTAAATGAAATAATATAGACAAAAATATTTTGATATGGATTTTAAAAAATATATAATGCATACCTTATTTATATTCAATGTGTTTATTTTGACTACCCACATCCAATATTCTATGATATAAAAACATTGTTCCATTTTTCTTTGATAAGGACCACAACATTATTTCACATAAAAAATAAATCCAAAATATCACTCACTTTATTTGAATATATATATTATTTTTCATTTGAATATTAGAATATTATTCAATTTTATAAATGGATAATTTTAATATTAATTAATTTCATTTATCACAATAATTTATTTTAAATTTTAACTAATTAAATAATTGCCTTAAATGGTTACACATCTCCAAGACAGTACGTGTTCAAGGAATAAAAATATAATATAAATAATTTTAAAAAAATTAAATGTTGTAAAAATTATTGATTAATTGTTTTCTATGAATTTAATAGATATATATTACATATTATTATTTATTTAAAGGTTTTATTCTTTTTTTACTTCTATCATTTAGTCTTTAATGTCAAACAATTTGAATTCTCTAAATAATGACTTTAATGGAATCTTATATAAAATAATATCTTATTAAGTGAATAGAAATTAATAAATATCATATAATTGACCATTTTAATAAGAAATGGTTAATAATATCTAAAATTATTAACCTATGGGTAAATTTTCCTTTTATAATAACTTTCATGACCACTGTAGAGTAAAAAACATTGATATCACAGTTATAGTCAACAGAGTTGGGGGGGGAGGGTGAAATTGAGAGATATGGGTAAAATAAGATTTAAATTTTTATAGACTTTATTTTATGAAATTAATTAGACTTAATGTTATCCTAGACTATAATTATATCAATTTAGGTCCACATGAACTTGAAAATTAATTTATATAGTTTTAATACTTTAGTTAATTCAAAGAGAGTACCTCCCATCACTTTTAATAGCCGACATCATTTTATTCCTTACTATTAATGTATGATCATTTTATAATTTTCAATACATATTATAATACCATATTTTAACCCCTTAACACATCATATATGTCTTGGTTTGATCATAATACCCACCTTTGTAGGCATATGGTGTACGCGGAAATATTCTTCTCAAAGAAGAGGTATAACTCTAAATTGAATACATTAAATTCTATTTCTTATTTAAACTTCATTAAAAATATTTTGTAAATAATAAAATTAGGAATAAATTTTTATAAATTGAAATATATTTTATTATAATTATTTAACAACCATTTCCACCTTCTTTATAAAAAATGGGAAATGCAAATATTGTATGAGCATATGTGTTGGCTAGCTCCCCCACGTTGCAATATGATTCATTTTCCATCTCCATATTTAATTTTTTGTCCGTAAATATATATTAAGTAAATATATATTATATTATGGATATAATAATTATTATTTGATGATAAAATATTTTTTATCATTCTTTCTTTCTTTTTGTTAGAAAATGAAAATGACATTCACTCGTACGTACGAACTACCGTCTCCATGAACGTTGTAATTTATGTTTCTATCTGTATAATTTATAGATTACCATAAATATGTAAAAAAATAAATATATATGATATTAATATCATTATTAAAATTCCATATATGATTTTAAAAATATAAAATTAAAAGGACCGGAACTTCTAAATCAAAATTTTCATGAAAAAATGAAATAATAATCACATTGTAATAATGATTTCAGTGAAACAATTATTACTAAATAGGAATTGAAATGTTATATGAGAAATAATATATTATATTATATTTAATAAAATGGTAATTTTATATAATTATAATAAAGAAAAATTAATTATATATGAAGATAGAGTTCTTACAAAGCATATCGATCATGAGGTAAGGTTTTTTTGTCACATTCTTATTTTTACCAAGATTGTTTGTGATTTAATTTGTGATGATGAAAATATATTGTTTTATTATTCAAAACGATTATGTATTTTATTATAATATAGTTATTTCTAGGTATTAAATGTTATCATATAAGTTTCTTCTCTTTAAGTACTCAGGTGGTGGAATGAATGTTTTTAAGGAAAACCAACTTTTATTTACGATTTGGTCAGAAATGTTTTTTTATATGTCCATATTTTTAATAAAAAATATTCAAAAATATTTTAAATATTTAATTATGATTATTTAGATACATTTTTAAGATTTTTTAATTTATGAATATTGGTTTAAAATGAGTCTCAAATTCATTTCATAAATGAGGAGATTTTGAATTTTTCTGAAAATGCGAGTATTTAAGATCACCCTTTATTATGATACATTTTTCATTCTGGTAATGAATGTTAAAACAAATATTACTTTTACATTTTCATCAAAAATTAAAAATCTACTTATTTAGTAAATGAATTTTTGACTTATTTTAAACAAATATCCCTTGATTACCCATACTGAGCATTTAATATCACCCTCTATTATGTTTCGTTTTAACCAAGATATTAAGAAAGGTTTTAAGCATCTTATGTCCTGGAAGTGTGGTAGTTGTTAATAATTATGTTGGATATGAGAACGTTTCATTATGTACTATATTTTATGAATCCATATTTCTAAATACACTTGACCATTATGGTTTTTGAAAGGAGAATAATAATATGAAATTAATATTCATCTAATAATATTTAATATTTATGTTTGAAATGTTTTTGTTGCATTATCATATCTCCATTGGCTGGAATGATTATATTGAATAGTTATGAACTAAAATCGAACATGAGGGGATGTTGATGATGACTATCCCCCTAAGTATGGACACATCCCTAGGGAATCAGGGTTAATATCTTACATGCAAATATGATTAAAGGAGAGAATGATGTAGAGACCCATTTTTTTTTTCAAAATTAGACTTTTAAGTATTTCTAAATATATTATCTGAGCTAGGGGTTGATATATCGTGTGATTATGAATCTCAATGTGCCTAAAATTAATTTTTATAAAACTATTAAATATAACTTATGTTGTGTGCATGATTAATTAAAGAAAATACGATAACTCTTAAATAGTTGATCATATTAGAAATATGAGAACAAAGTTAGGCCTAAAATATGTTTTTTTACCCTAGGTGAGACATAAAATGAGTCGGCACAAGACATTGAGAACCCTCAATAATTGGAGGTCCATTTAAGTGAATTAACTTATTTATTTCTTACCTATTAAAAAAATTTACAAATAGGTAATTAGGGATAATTGGACAAGGTTGGCTCATAATTCTCCCATCATTCAATGGGATCTCCCCTCCTCCCTTTGAGGAATGGGAGATGAACCCGTGAACTATGGTAGATCAAGCCCAGCGAATGCTGAAACATCTCACAAATTCATTAACGGGCACGTTATTCAACAAAAAATTACCGAAATAGGAGGTAGAAATCATTACTTGTAGTTTTTAACCGTTATAATTAAAAATTTCATAGATTTAAATTCTCGTTTCAATCTGTTCCTTTGATAGCCTTTTCAATTCCAATGTATTAAAATTAAATTGTTTCCTTTGGTTTACCTAGCCTGGTCTTTATGTTCTTGAGTGTAGGCCATAAATGTTTAGAGAACTATTGTAAAAAAACATTATTATTGTGCATTTATTCCCCCATTTACCATGTTCTTCACCAATGGAACCAAATGGTACACAGTTTGAACGTTTTTGGTTGAATTGAGCTCGATTGGGTGCTTGTGTTTATTGCGAATCAACGAAACATCGACGATTCTATGAGTAGGGCATATATCTGGATTTTTCACGATGAAAGAAGGTGGAATCCAATGGGGTTAGGCCAAATGAACAAGGATCAATGACGAAGAAGTTTGATGAAAATCCAACGAAATCCTCATTGATGGTCGGGTCCATTTTCAGGCGAACAATGACTGGCGAGCGTGGAATTCAGCAAAATCCGAATTTTTTCAGAAACGATTCTTGGCAATATCTAAGGCGGTATGACTGGATTCGAAGCATGGATGAATATTTGAAAAAATTTGGATATTTTTGGAAAAATACTGACTACATTCCATGTATTTTGATAACACGTGACATGTAACCTCCCAAAATAGTAGTGCTAGGGTTTGGGAAAATATATGGATGAAATAGCGTGTAGTCCTACCTCATACACCGTATACACCTTCCCTAGTTGGACAACCATTGTGACAGGTCACACAGGTGGGGAATTTATTTAAAAGAACATGGACATATGTTGGCAACATAAGAAATATCCAATGTGACGCCACAGTCAGTGTGTCAAAGTACTCCAACAGGAGGTCCAAGTATATGGACACGACCTTTATCTCGGTTAGTCAGGATGCAACATGTAATACACTTAAAAGGCATTTTATACTACATGGGGTGTAACTTTGTGCCAGCCTGGGACAAGACAAGGCTATAAGGAGGGACGAAACATCATGTGGGTCCCCCCACAGGCTATGTTCCCCATGAACTATTTTGACCAATCATCAACATTTGTAACTCCTTCATTGGAACTTGGATTTTAACCAACGATATACCTATCCTGATAGATTCACTCAAAAATAGAATTCGAGATATAATGAGATTTTTTTTGGTTTTGGAACATGCTGAGGTGAATCTCAATGATGGAAAAAATCATACAGAATCATCAGAGCATCTCTGGTGTAACCCTCTAGCTGGGCTATGATGTGGGGTTCTTCGAAGACTTTTCTTAGTGCAACCCTACAGCTGGGCTGGGAATTGGAGGTCCTTAGTGAAGATAATATTAGGACATTTGGGATGGATCTACCTTCATAGAGTACTTTTTTCTGATTGAGGATTAGTAGTAGAGGATATTGTGAGGGTGAACTGTTCCTTTCATTTTTGTGACATGAAATCATGAGATCATATAGGGGATCTCATGAGAGTTCAAGATCCAGATGCTATCTTAATATTCTCACATTTTTGTTTAGATTGTTCTTTTTTGGACATGGAAACTCTTAATTTGGTGAATAATATAGTGACCTTGTTTTTAACTTGTACGTGTTTTAAATATATAAAGGGATATTTTCACAGTCAAGCATTGCGACAACATGAGATTCTAAGGCATGATGTTCCGAGAAGTTATGTTTTAAAAATATTAAAAATATTAATATCATGTGTGTGTAGTTTTCCAGGAAAAGATGAATAAATTACAAAAAAAATCCTCAAATCAGAAATTGATGACCATAGTTGAATCCAAAATATAGAGTTTACCATAGGCATAACCAAAATATAGTTTTCCTCGATGTTAGATTAAGTTGGTTTTTGGAAGTTATTTTAAAAGAAATAAATTAAATAAATTATTTATTTTATTATTAAATTCTCCACAAAACTAATTCAATATATATATTTAAAAAATTTAATAGTGTTTATATAGTGTTAGATGCATAACCCTGTGAGATCATTGGGGAGGAGATTCATAATTCTTCATTAGTGGGTCACATAAAATTATGATGATAGATCAGATCATGGTTGATCTTTAGGTAGAAAAAATTGGGGGATCCCCACATCCTTGGAGAACACATTCTTCAGCAATAAGAATTCTAAATTCAGGTCTGGATTTTTTTACTGTGGATTTTACCATTTTTATAAAAATCCTGATCATAAATATTGTATATAATTTGGATTTATTTTTTACTCTCTTTCCAATGAGCCCATTATTGAATTAAAATATTTATTCAATAAATTATTTTATGTAATAATCTCACCCAAATTTTATCACTAAATTTTTTTAGCTAATAATACTTAGCCAATGATGTTTACGACCTTTTTTTTCACATTCCTCTCCAGCTTCGTCCATATTGTCCTATGTGGTCACAGTTTGACATTGAATGGGAAGGTTTATATTGTGACCCTACTTTTCATACATAAACATTACGTCACTTTAAAGATAAAAAACATAACAGAAATACAAAACCAATAACCAATATTTTAGTATCATAGGAATACTATGACCATACATCACTTATGCATAATAAAGCATAAACATTTATTTAAAATATTCTTCTTCATCCTTATAAAGATCATGATCTCCTTAGTACATGAATTCACATGAAGATATACATCAAATAAAGGGGTAAGAAAAAATCCCACTAAGGGGATATATAATGACATAAATATTTATAAAATGGGTGATGATTATTATAATCATCATAACACAATCATATGATCCTTATTATAATCATGAAAGGAAGTATCAGATACTGGTATGGAATGTGGTGATATATAAAATTGAAACGTCACATCTAAGTGAAAAAATACCACACATAGTTGTGAAGAATGAAGGTATCATATTCATGCATAACATTTTAAAATAATCACAAAATAATTAATGTGAAAAAATAAAGCATCATTTTTTCAAATATTTCAACTTATATCATTAAATAAATCACATTACCCAATGTATTGGAGTGATATATAATTACGATTACACCCATCACATCATAAAATTTATATAATCGTGCATGCCACATAGAACATATATTAATCATAAACAAAATGTTACTCTTGAAAATAAATGGGTTTTAAATCATAATGTATACATTCAGGAAAAATATTTGTGGTTCCAAGATGAGAAAGGAAAAAAAATATTTGGTATAATAATCTACATGCTTTAGTGAAGAATAAACAATCTTTAGAGGAGTCAAGATATTTTTTGGAAAGAAGAGATCTTTTAGAAAATATTTGTATTCATCAAAAAATATGATTAGAAAAATTTATATCTGAGAACAGAAAAGGGAAAGAAAATAAAAATATGTTTTAGTAATATTTAAAAAGCATACACACTAAAATTTGTAATGAAATTGGAATAACCCAAAATAAAATGAGTTGAGTTTGGGAAATCCCTTTACTTTATATATGTATTCTTTATAAACATTAATATACCTGATAATTATATTGGATTAATTAACTAAAAAACCCAAAACCTATTATACATGTTTTTTATTTATTATAATTTTATTAAATTTATTTCTTTACATTATGATGTGTAATAGAGTTAAATTCCATCATTATGAGAGTGCTTTTTTACTTAGATTTCAAGATCAGTTCACATGTATAAATGTATGGATGTTTCTATAAAATGAAAATAATTCTGTAGAATTGAGATTCAAATTTATGAAATTTATTTACACAATATTTAATGATCTTTTATATCATTTGGTTATACAGTGTTATGATGAATATATAGAAAATATTTAGTGAAAATGATTTAATTTATTTTGAAAAATTTATGACCATCAATAATTTATATCAATTTATTTAATATCATGTATATATTTTTTGCATAACATTATATAAATTATAATATGTATAAAAAATCATATTTATGCAAAATAATGGTTTTATGAACAACCTTGGAGGTGATAATGGAAAATGAAAATGCATCATCCATGATGGTGGTAAATTGACATATCACAGATGATGTTTTCATTTTTAGAATAAAAGGGGGAGGAGAAAGAGTTCCTGGATTTATATTCGATAATAAGAAAAAATTTATAGTATATATAATATACTAGAGTTCTCATGGATTTTTTGATTGATGACTTAAGAAGATAATAAGAAAAGAAAACAAATTGAATGGAAAATAAAATAAATTGAAAGAGGACATTACCTCTTGAAATTTTTCTCCTTGAGAACCTCTATTGGGAAACTTGGATTGGTATTTTATGGAGAAAAAAGACTCATGTACTAGTTTTAGGGACTTGGGAATAGTATTGAGAAGCATTTGGACAAGATTCAAGCCTTATAAGGTATGGGGAGATGAAGTTCCAAGGGGTGGTATTTATATGTGAGGCAAGGGGTGTTTTTTGATTATCTTATACATTTGTTTATTATTTTAGATAAATTCTATTAATAGTTTTGATTCCCATGAATAAATATAAAAAATAAATAATAATAGTTTGATATTGTGGGATTAAATCATCCATACATCATCCATGACTAAAAAATTCATGTATTTTTCTTATATCATAAATTATCATATTTCAAATTTCACAAAAAAATAAACTATTATAGGAAAATATAGTAACATACTGGACTCAAAGAGCCACCAAACAGTGAAAAACGGGTTGTATATTACTACCTTAGGCACACCTCCCCAAACACGAAAGGCTACTAACTAGTAGCGATGGTCTGATAGGTATAGTGGGGAGGTTATATCCCATCGAAGGATAATAATGGTACTGGTCTGGGAAATAATATATAACATGCAGTAGAAATAAATGACTCAGCAGACATGAACAAGACCTGCATAGTGTAATCATATCAAATATCAATAAATAGAGGAAGCAATATATAAAATCTGGTGCAGTAGAAAGTAAACAGAACAACATGTTGAACACCACTTCTAACTACTAAACAAAACAATCATGCATCCATAGAAAGTCAATATATAAAAGGGCACCAGTGGCAAACCAATAGTAGCTGCAACAAAAAAGGTAAGCATTATCATACAAGAAAGAAATCAAAACAAAGTAAACTCTGGCTAAGAATGACCTCCATGTCCATAGCATTTCCAGGCATCAACTAATATTTTCCAGTTCTGAAAGCTGACCTCTTTCTTTCACAAAAATCCATAAAGTCGACATGTGTCCCATAGGGCCCATGTAGGGTGTGAGACGAATCTCAGTAGGATACCAACCAATGGTGCGTACCTAATATAAGTGTTTATGTAGGCATGAATTTGTAAATAAGGAAGTATAATGTATGATGTACAAATAAACATAAACTCCACTACTGATCAACAACCAATATGGATTGTCACTTTCTTTGGCCAATGCTTGAATCTCTGTCATGTAACCCCACTCCATGTGCCCCCTGATACCATGTGTCTCAAGTATAGATGTACCGATGGCACGCCTAAGATGTAGTAACTCAGAGAACAATGATGCTTTTCCCAAAATAAGTAACCAGATGGACATCGATATATGTAGTCAATAATGTAGTCGGAGGGACAGTGATGTCTGCCCTCAAATATGTAACCAGAGGGACAACATTGTCTACCCTCAAATCATGGTAAGCCTCTTCCCCCAACCCGATAGCCTCAATGCTATCCCATGAAGGCTCCTCACATCCCACATGGCTTCATATGAAAATCACCCCAATCCAATAGTACATAAACCACAACTAACGAGGGCCTCTACCCTCAAGAGTGGTCCAATCCACCTCTTCATGGAGTCTCTCTGTGTGCACACTACTCAATGTTTCTGGTGAGCAGTATTCACAAAAATAGTACCCAAGACAAAACTTCTCTGACACCTCATGTCCAAATAACCATGTTTCTCAAGTCAGATAGCCTCACCATCCCATTAACTGAGGCCATTCCCAACCTGACAGTCAAACTGCCTCTAGTCAATGTCCAGAATGCCCAATCCCCCGGTTAAAAACCACCCAATGTAACTCGGGCCAAGCACAACTTGCGATCAATATCACTCAAGAAATATTCTTCAATGCCCATTAATACCTGAAGGTCCCAACATATGAAATATCACACATCACATATATATAATCAAAAGAAATACTTTAAACATGCAAAAGAAAAACAAAATAGTTGAATTTCAATAGCTATGTGTTACACCATACCTCCACCATAGACTTGTAAGCCTCTAACAATTAATATCATTACATAACAAATTAAACTAGACAGTTTAATCAATCAAAACCTACTTATACCATTTTGGAACCCCGACCAAAATTCCCCAAATGAGCAATGACCCCTTTCCCAACCCCGTTGAAGCAAACAAGTAAAAGGGCATACCCAAATGAATCCCATAAGTCTAATAAACAATTTAATATGAAATAACAGGTAAAAAAGGTTCTCACGCAAAATACCCAGATACACTCTTTAATCCTTGCCACCCAAAAGTACGCGAAAGCACGAAATAAGGTATGCACCACCTACCTCATACTAGTATGATGATACTCCTCTGGTAACAACCGCCAATTCGGTCTAAATCATGGTACATCTACAAAATAATAAAAAACACTCATAACCCTATAACTCAGTTTAGACCATTAATCAAGGAGAACGACTCAAGTAGATTAAAGGAAATACTAAGGGGGTTATAACTCATTCTATGATGTTGAAACTTTACATAAGATAAAGATGAAGGAGAAAAAATAAACTTTGGTCAGCTCTCCTCGCTCTAACCCATTGAGGGTTTGGGTTTCTACCTCAAAACTTGGATACTGTGCAATATAGTGAAAAAACAAAATACACGACATGTACTTAGGACTGCACACCATGTGTGTATCATTTTACTTTTCCTAATATGTATAGACTTTCACCGAGGGCCTACCAACATGACTACAAAACTGGTACCTAGGGTTACACAATGTGTACTCCTCTACCTGACCGACATCCCCATCACGCCATTTATATCCCAATACACGACCCCTCTATATGGTGTGTTCAAAAATTTTACGACATATACTTGCAAAATTATTTCCACCCAGATAATTGGACTAGATTCCATGTATTCCCTTCACACATGTATATAGTAAACGGTGTGTAATTAAGGTACACGGTGTGTAATCTGGAATTTTCTAAAAAATGCACAGTTTTTTAGTTTTCTCAAAAACAAGCCAAATACTAAAACAGGTTCTGAATTTTTACCCATTAACAAATCATGGGTTCTTAAAATCTCCCCACCTTAACATATATCATCCCCAACATATCAAACAAATCCCAGAGATGGCAGCAAACATACCACCCCGATGAAAGTAACCCAGACTACCCCAGCCTCAAAGGTTTTGGCTAAATTCTTTAAGGGGCTCACCAGCTTAAGAATTTCTTAACTCACTCTCCACCCGACAAAAATCAAAAAAGCAAAAATTCACTGTCCTATTTCTAGACACATGGTCCTCTCATGATGCATCGTCACCCTTATGCTTCATTGGTGATCACATGTTGTTTCCAAACCACAAAACATATCCCATTCCACATCGGTGTCTGCCACCAGGAGGTCCTATATCCCATGGACACTCAAAATAAATCATGGTACCATGAAAATGAGGTAACCTGCATCCTCTATGCCCTGATACCCATGAAACTCCAAGTAACCCACATCCTCAATTTCTGATGCCCAATGCACCTCATGTAACTCGCATCATCATTGCCCCGACACCCAAGGCACCTTATGTAACTCGTATCATCGTTGCCCCGATGCCCATGGCACCTCAAGTACCCACATCCTTGATGCTACTAATGTTATTCATCTCATATATATATATATATATATATATATATATATATATATATATATATATATAAAACACACCTGATATAGTGTCAAACCCACTGACCAACATATGGTCAGTCCACATATATCCTGTGCACCTTGTGCACTCAAAAAGGATATGCCTCAACATTTTATGCCTAAGAGAAAAAAAGAATGTCACTGCCAAACCCATGATTTACCTCTAACCATAGTTGACTCACCAACATGCTCAGACCCTCACAGCTCCACGGCTTGCTCCAATCCTGAAGTACGACTGCCTGATGCCTGACCTCCCGGCTGTGCTGATCCAGTCACTGGCCACTGACCCCTCAGCTGGGTCCTGCTATCTTTATCACGTCCTCCCTGTGTAGCAGATCCTTGACTACCATATCCTAGTACCGAACCAAATCCAAATATAGATGCCACCATCTATCCTAGTCCCTGCATGCCGGCTGTCTGAAAAGGATTCCTTCTAAACCACTATAGATGCTCGACGAGTCCACATGATCGACACTCCTTTGGGAGACTATCATACTGACTCTGAACATCCTTGATTGTCCACACTAAATGAAAACCACAGATGAATTTCTATGAGGTGGTCTAGCCAAGTACTTGTCCTGGCTTCCCTTCTTGAACTCATCCTATCCTCACTTCCTGCTATTCGAACCATCACCAAAAGCTATCTCCCAGCCATGCTGGGGCCTATCCATCTAGTTTCCCTCCGCTATGAGTGCCTAATTCACCACCTCTAAAAATGAACCCAGCCTGAGGATATTAACCTGGATCCGAATTGTGTGTCATAAGAAATCCTCGAAGCACCTCACCCTTGCCTATTCATTGATTACCATTCCCAGTGAAAAGTAAAAAATCTCAGTGAAAGTAGTTGTATAGTCCATGAAAGAAATGTGTCTCAGATGAAGGCTCAGGAACTCTTGATCTCTCTCATCCCTCAGTGTATCTGGGTAAAAGTTCTCAATGACCCTATCCTCAAAGCCCTTCAATGCCTATCCTTCATTCATGTGAGCCTGAACCTGCACATCCCACCAATGCTTTCCTGGTCCTCATAGAATGTATGTCGCTAGCTCGACCCTCCACCCCGGAGGTGTCTCGAGCTACTCGAAGATCATTTGCACGCTCTCTATCCAGTTCTCAGCTGCCTGCGGGCCACCCTCACCCTGAATGAGTGGAGGGTGATGCGATTGGAACTCCTACACCAGATACATCATAGACGTATATATACCCTACACACCTCTATCAATCCCATGGAAGACACAAACCAGGATAGTCCGGTGCAGCTCATCAATCCATGGGCCGAACGCTACCAAACATGGCTGTTTTCCTATTTGCACTGGATCTGGGACCTGATCCTGTCCCTGAGCCTGTACCTATAGCTCATTCTCTACCAGCACCGGATCTTAAACCTGATCCAGCTCTAGTGGCACTGTACCATCTCTCACCTAATGCTCCATCAGAGTCATAAAAAATAATCCTTCGGAATACCATAACTGGTCATACCACTCATATATATATATAACAATATATAAATATATATATTCAATACATATGAGGAATGAAGTAAAGAGGAAGCATAAAACAAATACCATTACTCTACCTTATATAAACCCATTCCCACAATATTCCGAACTCATGGCCTCTTTACCCACCCTCAACAAATCCAAGTATTAAAAGCACCTCGGGCCATGCTCGTCCTGACAACCAACATTGCCTCAAATGGATGAACTATTGCCCAATCCTAGTGACCAAAATCACCTCAACCATAATACCTACCTACTAGTACAAGAGAAAAAAACCAAATACCATGCAACATGAAAATCTACAAATATATATATCATGTATTAACATATTGTAATAAATAAGAAATTCTATTATGAAATTCACCTATTCACATTTAAAAAGAATAAAAAGAATGGAAATTGATATTTTCACATGGTATTATGTCATCAAAAAGCACACATGCGGTTATGAAATTGAAATACCCAAAATATGGGCCAATCAAAAGAAATGAAAACATGCCTTGACAGACTAGTCCAAGGTACAATTATTCCCTTCCCTCGTCAGTTTAAGTAGAACACATCACAATCAATAACATCACACACCATGTGAGACACTGGGGTAGAAATCATATAAATTGTAATATGGGGAAAAAGAAAATAGAAATTTCCACCCATGACAACATGGTCCATACCTTGTACCTGGTGATGTAGGAACCCAAGCACAAGCTAGAAACCTAGTTCCAAAAACAACCTATCTTCAATCTACCACATACCAAATAGTAAACTGCCAGAAATAAAAAGTGATGTATCTATCTCATTAGTAGCCAGAAAAACACTACTAAAAAACCATTGTCCATATAAATCCCTTTGATACAACAATGTAACATTTCGGACTTGATGAGCTTCCCGAACAGTACCAAATGGGTTGAGTGTTACTACCTTATGAGCACCTCCCCAAATTCCAAAGGTTGCTGACTAGCAGCAACAGTCTGATAGGTATAGTGGGGTGGATATACCCTCTTCAAGGATAATAATGGTACTGGTATGACAAATAATATATAACATGTAGTGAAAATAAATGACTAAGAAGACTCGGACCAGACCCTCATAACGGAAGCATATCCAATATCTATATACAATGGATGAAATATATAAACAAAAGTGTAGAGAAATGTAAACAGAACGACATGTTGAACACCACTTGTAACTACTTAAAAAACTAGCACGCATCTATAAGAACTCAATATATAAAAGGGTGCCAATGTATAACCAAAAAGGTACAATAAATATGGTAAGCATGATGATACATGAAATAAATAAAAACAATGTAAACTCTAGCTAGGAAAGACATCAAGGTTCATACCATTTCCATGCGATAGCTATTACAGTCTAGCTCCTAAAGCTGGCCTCTTTCCTACATGTAAATCAATAGTCTACACGCGTGCCGAAGGGCATGTACAAGGTGTCAGATGAATCTTAGTAGGATACCACTGAACAGTGTATACCTAATATAAGTCTTTAACCAGGAATGCATTTATAAAGAATGTGGTAAATAGTACGATGCAAAAATAAACATAAACTCCACTGGTGCTCAATAACCACTATTGAGTGTAACCTGCTTTAGCTAAGGCCAGAATCTCTGTCATGAAACCCAGAACCATGTGCCCCCGACACCACATGTCTCAAGTACCGACATCCCGAAGGGATGCCCAAAAGTAGTAACTCAGAGGAACAATGATGTTTGTCCTAAAATTAGTAACTGGATGGACAACGATGTTTTACCTCAATAAAGGATTCGAAGGGACAATAATGTATGCCCTCAAATAAGTAACTGTAGGGACAACGTTTTCTTCCCACAAATCACGGTGATCCTCTACCCCAAAAATAATAGCCTTAATGTTATCACCTGAAGGCTCCCACCTTCCATATGGTTTCTTAAAGCATGCAACCCAAACCAATAGTACCTAAACCACAACTAACAGGGGCCTCTACCCACACTAGTGGTCACAACCACCTCATCACGGAGTCTCTTTGTGTGTACACTACCTAATGTTTCGGGTGAGAAATATTCCCCAAAATAGTACCCAAGCCACAACATCTCTGACACCTCATGTCCCTATGACAATGTTGCTCATGTCTGATGGCCTCTCTATCCAATTAACTCGGGCGATGCCCAACCTGACAGTCACACTGCCTCAAGCCGACATCAATGATCCCAATCTCATGGTAAGAACCACCCAATGTAACCCGAGATAAGACCAACTGGCGATCAACATCACTCATGAAATATTCACCCATGACCAAAAAAAGGAAAAGGTTCTAGCATATGCAATATCACACATCAAATATATATAATCAAAAAAAATACTTCAAATAGGAAGAAAAACTCAACAGTTGAATTGCAATAACTATGTGTTTCCCCATTCCGACACCAAGGACTTGGAAGCCTCTAACAATTCATATCATAAGATAAAAAATTAAACCTAGTAGTTTAATCAAACAAAATCAACTTATACCATTTTGGCACCCCATCCAAAATGCCCCAAATGTGAAATGACCCCTCCCCCCGGCCCTGATCAAGAGAAAAATATAAAAGGGCATACCCAAAGGCATCTGACTGAATCCTTTTTTTTTCAAATAAGTCACTTTTTGGGTTAGTGAGAACCGATTAAGAGTAACCACATACATTAGGCAGGACCCAGGACCAAACACAAAAACCAAATTTTGAAATTCAAAACACAAACGCCAACCCCGAGGCAACCTTGAACAATGAGGCATCCGCATCCGTCTGTCACATCGCAAGCCATCCACCATCATCATAGTTTAACAACTTTGTCGTCGTCATCATCCATACCTTTCAGAGCTACACCCATAGGCATGTGCAATTGTAGGTAAAATAGGGTCTCACTCAAAATACCCAAATACTAGCTTTATGACGTGCCCCCAAAAAGTCACTAAAAACATGAAAGAATGTATGAACCAACTACCTTGTTCAAGTATGATGATACTTATTCGATAAAGGCCTCTATTTATATTTAAATCATGTCAAATCTACAAAAGAATAAAAAACACTCAAACCCCTATAATTTGGTTTAGAAAACAATCTTGGAGAACGACTCAAGAGGAATCAAGGCCTTACCGAGGGGGTTTAAATGCTTCTAAAGACATTCAAAAATGACATCAGATGAAGATGTTGGAGAAAAATAATCTACAGTTGAATATCCTTGCTCAAACCTATTTATGGTTTTAGTTTCTACCTCAAAAAGAGGCTACTTCCCATTTTAGACAAAAAAAATACACGACGGGTAATTAGGACCACACGTCATGTGTATCATTTTACTGTTCCTATAATAGATGGAATTTCACCGAGGTCCTGCCAAAATGACTACACAATGTGTACTTAGGGGTACATGGAATGTACTACTCTACCCAGTCGATATCCCCAACACGCCATGTATATCCACATACACGACCGTTCTACATGGCGAGTACCAATAGTTCATATCGTGTACTTGCTTAAAACTTTCCACCCGGCCAAAAGGCCTACACACCATATAAGGCCCTCATAAATAGCTATAATATTCAATGTATACTTAATGTATATAGTGTGAAATCTAGAATTCTATAGAAACTGTCCAGTTTTTATAGTTTTCTCAAAAACAAGTCCAAAATTCAAACATGATAGGGATTTTTACCCGTTCCGAAAACTCAGGTTCTTGCAAATCCCAAAATGTAAACCTAAAAACTATTCAACTAGTATAATTAAATAACGGACTCTATTTTATGAAAATAATTTTATAAATATTATAAATTTTAATTTTTAGTAAAATCTTCATTTATTCAAAAAATACCAATTACAAAATTATAATTTATTTTATGATATTTTGAAAAATTAATTAAGGTCACCTAAAATTATATTATAATAGTAAGAATAAAATATTAATTTATGAAACTATTTCATGGAAATAAAATTTCTTTTAAATTATTATGTTAATCATAAAATTTTAAATAAACATTTATGTTTTAAAAAAATTCAAACAGTTAATTTTTCATTTTAAAAAAATTTATTTACCTATACTATGATATAATTTTATCATATTTCAATTTATGAAATTCCTAAATTTAATTTATACTTTTTTTGGAGAGGTTACTATTATATTGGCCTAATTACTATTCATAATCATCATGTTACTATTCCAAGGGTTATGTTATTATTACATAGGTAAATGTTCCTTAATTTCTTTAAATATGACTTATTTCATTATTCATTTATAATAGAGATGTTTTTATTGGGATATTTATGATACTTATGTGTTTTGTACCATATAAAATAATTATAATAAGGGAATAAAATCCATTGATAAATGTTTTGGTCATTACATTCTCCCCCTTTTAAAATTTCACAATTGAAATTTCATTTTACGTAAACAAGTGAATGTATTTGTCCTTCATTGCTTCCTTCAGTACCCATGTAACCAGTTTATATGTATGATTCCTCCATAACTCTTTGACATGATGAGTTGTATTATTGTACAGGACAATGTATATTCAGTTCAATATATTTATTGTATGTTCACTATATGAGAGGTCATTCTCTAGTTTCATAACATCTGGATTTAAGACATGTGAGGTGTTAGTTATGTAATTCTATTGGAGAGATAAATGGCACATGTGATGAACAAGAACCATATTTGGTGGAAGTGGAAGATGATAAATCACTGATCTTATTAGATCAAGGATCTCAATGGAGCTAATGTACATTTCAATAATCTTATATTTATATCCAAACCACATGACTCTCTTCTATGGTGATATTCAAAATAAGAATTTATCTCCAGCATCGAACTTGAATTCCCTTAGACAGTCGTTAGCATAACTAGTTTTATGAATCTGAGTAGCATTGATATGTTGTCAGATGTATTGGACCATCTCTATTATTTTATTATACAAGATCAGGTCCAAATAGACTTCATTATCTAACACCATCCCAACATGTTATATTTCTACATCGCTTTCCATACAAAGCTTCATATGGTGAAATATAAATACTTGATTGGAAGCTGTTGTTTCATGAGAACTCAACCATTGGATGATAATGATCCCATCCACCTTTGAACTCCATTGAACTAGCTCTTAGTATGTCCTTGAGAATATAAATATTTATTTCATATTTTTAATGATTTTGGGGGTGATAGGATATCTTGAAATTGATTTCAGTACTCAAGGCTTGTTGGAGTCTTCTCCAGAATTTAGATGTGAACCTCAGATCAAGACTAGAGATGATTTTAAGTGGAACCCCATGAATCCTCACTACTTAATTCACACATATACTAGAAAAATTTTCAAGAAAGAATTATTCCCAAATAAAAATAAAGTGGGAATTCTTGTTGATTGTTTCCACCACAACTCATATCACATTATTTCTTGTGGTTATTTTTGGGAGACCAGTGAAAAAGTCTATAATAACATTCCCCCATTTCCAACGAGGTATAGGGTGTGATTGTGTCACCCCCTTCTAACTTTTTATTATGCTTTAACATGTGGGCTTATCATGAACCTTGATATATACACCACAATTTCATTCTTTATGTTATTCTACCATATGTTTTCTCAAAGATAATGGTATATCTTTTTACATCAAGGATGAATAAAAAGTGAGCTATCTGAATTATCCAACAGATCCTTCTTTATCTCAGGTGATGATGGATCACAAGTACTACCTCTAACCTAAATCAAACCATTATAACCAATATGGAACTCTTGAATCTTCCCTTCCTTTACTGCATTCACCTTATTTTGTAACTCTAAATAATTATTTTATGCTAAATTAATCTTCTCTAAGATATATGGTCAGGAAATAATTTTGTAAATGTGGGATTTATTTTCAATTATTATGATTTTAAATCCATACTTTTAATATATTTCAAGATAGGGTCCTTCCTTATCCGCATCATGGATTGAATAACATGTTTTTTTCTATGAGCTACATCTATATTGTTTTCCTTCCCAGCATGACAATGAATAGATAAATCTTAGTCATTGATTAACTCCAACCATATCCTTTGATTCATGTTGAGTTCCTTCTATGCAAATATATAATTTAGATTCTTGTGATTTTTATTTAATGCACACTTTCACCATTGATGTAGTGTTACTATATTTTCCATGAAAAAAAATAAAATATTTATTCCTCCATATAATGTGTTGGGTAGTTATGAACATTGATCTTAATCTATCATGAGTTGTATCCTATCACTTTACCCTTCTTCATGAGTAAAAACCCTTGAATTTGTTTTGAAACATCACTCTATATCATAGAAAATTATCCACATGATGGAAACATGAGTATAGGTACAGTGATCAGTATCTTCTTTAGCTCCTTATAGATTTCCTCACATTATTCCATCTAGAAATACTTTACCACTTTCCATTATAACATAATTTGTGGGATAGAATATCATGAGATATTTCTTACAAAATATTTGACATACCTTTCTAATCCACAAAAATGATGGATTTTTGTGAATCTAGAGAGTCTTGGCCAATCCTATATAATTTTTTTAAAAGTTCCACATAAATTTCTTCACTTGTGATCATGTGTCCCATGAACATGACTTGAAATATCCAAAAGTTATACTTTTTGAACATGGAATACAATTAATCCTTCCTTAATTTCTCTAGTATTATCCTTATATATTCTTCATGTTCCTCCTTGGTCTTGGAGTAGATGAGAATACCCTCGATAAATACTACCAATATATTACTAAGGTAGTATCTAGAGACTCTATTCAAGAAATCTATGAATATTAAAGGCGAAATAGAAAGTCTAAATGGTAATTACTAGAAAATAATAGTTCCCATAACTTGTACATAATGTATTTTTATGAATATCGATATTCATCACCTATGATTTGATGACATCCAGAATGATGATCCACATATGAAAAATATTGAACTCCTAATATTTGGTCGAACAAGTAATCAATCCTTGTATGATGACACTTGTTCATTATGGTAATTTTTTTTAGTTCATGATAATCTATGCACATCAACATTGATCCACCCTTATTTACAAAGAGCATTGGTGCACCCCAAGGTTATCAACTAAGGTTTATAAAACATTTGTCAAAATTCTAGTATATATACTTCTTTAACTCCTCTAGTTCAATCAGGGTATTCCTATAAGAGAATTTTGAAAGAAGATTAGCTCCTCGTACGAGTTCTCTTGAGAACTATAACTCATGATTTTAGGGGAGTCTAGGTAACTCTTTGGGAAATAAATCACCATTTTACCACACAATGGTATTTTTCTCTAGGTTGATAACCACTTTTGAATAACACATTTGAATGAGGTATGCTTCTTAAAAGGTTATTAACACCCACACCATTGTGGAATTTTACAAAGTAGAATAATTGTATTCCTTTCATTTTTAGAGGATGATGGGATGGTTTTGAATTTAAAAACATATTTATGTTTCTAGGAAGTTGATTTACTCTATATATAATAAGATCCAATAAATTAATTTTATAGTGTCGAATTCCACAAAGTAAAGTATCATAATATTCATTGGAAGAATCTTCCCACATATGCTAGTAATAGAAGAGTCCAACAATTGGGTGGAAATTATCACACCGATAAGTGTTATTATAGATATGTATAAATAAAGGTTTTGGGTCATCAAATAAATGGTTATAAAAAATATTTAAGATATAAAAGAACGTGTAGGACCAGAATCAAATATTTTTTTTTGATTCAGGAGTGAATAAGAAGTGTACCTAGTACAACATCATTTTCTTTCTCCACTATAGTAGCAGTGATGGCATAAGCTTTCCCTTGATCCTTTTTCATTGGAAGATACTGATGCTGATATCCCATGAGGACGTGATGTTTAGTGAACTAGCTTGCATAGTCCCCTTTCTCCCTACATATAAAGTATTGAACCATGGGTGGTTCTCTATATTCCTCCATCATATTGCCTGATGTTTTTATGTCTGTTTGACATTAATGAGATTGATGTCCTTCTCTCCCAAACTAGAATCATTTCCCCACCCATTTGAGGTAATTACCATGATGTTCCATCCCACATTTTGACATGTGTGTGGTTGGATCCTCTATCCTTCTTTTTAATTTGATCCACCTAATGGAAAATCTATTATTCTCTTCTTATTTCCATAACCATTAGAACATTCTCCAAAATCCATGTCTACTTTAAGAGAACATCAGACCACATCTTCTTAACTCCCAAAATATCTAATAGCATGCCCCTTTCAATGAAATGGTTTTAATACAATAAATAATCTCTCAATTTTCTAATCATTTTTGATTAAAAACCCTAAGGCGTGCTTTGAATTACTTGTGAAATTTTCTTCATAAGTAGTGAAAAATGCACCTTAATTTTTCTTCAACTCAATGAATTCTATCTATATCATTGTATGAATATTTTTAGGGAAACACATGTCAATAAATATTTTATTAAATTATTCCCACTATATGTATTCTATTTCATCATTTTTCTTGGTGTTGATAATCATTTCCCACCATTGATCAAACACTCCATCTAAATGATAAATGGCTAGATTCAACTTCTCCGTATTAGAATAGTGAATTATTAAAAAGTTCTTCTCTATTTATTTGACCCTCTATTCAATGAAAAGTAGTTCATAAGACCTACTAAATAGTATTGGTCAATTTATTATAAAAGACTTGATGGCCAGTTTTTCTCTATTAGGTGAAGGTGTACAATCAACATTATTCATGTTATTATTGATAGCCTAAGACAATTGAGTAAGCATCACCATGAGATTTTGATCTCCACCTCCCAAGGCCTAGTAGATATTGTTTGTGAAATATCTGAATTATCCCTCACATGGGTTGTTAGTATAGATAATCATTGTTACCACTACTTTATAAAATAGAAAATGTTTGAAAAAACATAAGTAAACAAGCCATGAATATATAATTTTTTATTTTGTGAAATTAACTCTAAAGGAATATCTATTGGGATCCCTATGTTTAGAATTTTTAAAAATAGTGATTCTTGGGTTCATACATAAACATCGAATTTCACTAATGTTATGCAATCCTAATAACCAAATTAATTAAACCGTGCTCTGATACCAATTATAGGGACCCTAATTTTCATACATAACAATTACATCATTTTAATGATAAACAACATAATAGAGTTAAAAAACTGGGATCCAAAGATTTAGTATCTTTTAAAAAGTAATACCTTGCATAACTTTTGAAAAATAACAAAATAAAAATTTATTTAAAATATTCTCTATTTATTCTTTAAATTCTTATGATCTCATTAGTTCATTTAGTCACCTGAGCATATACATCAAAGAAAGTGCTGAGCTAAAATACTATTAAGGGGATTTATAATAAAATGAATCAATATTAAAAGGGTGAGTGTAATAATAATAATAAGAACATAATCATAGTACCATCATCATAATTATGAAAGGAATAATTATATAATGGCATGTAATGTGTAAATGCGTAAAAATGAACTATAATGTCTTAGTGCTCAAATACCACATATAATTTTAAACCAAGCTTGAATCATGTTCACACATAACATATATTCAGAGTAATAACATCATCATTTTGAAAAAATGTATCATAATTTTAATAAATATTTCACCTTATATCATGAGATACATCACATTACTCAATACATTGGAGTTTTATATAATTTCAGATGCACCCATCACTTCATGATTAGTTTTCTTGTATATATATGTAGAAGTTCATGTAAAATAAGAATTAATATCCAGAATAGAGATAATATGTTATTAATGAACACATAGAAAATTTAACGATATTATATATCATTTTTATATATGTAATGGAGATGATTCAGTAGAATAAAGGCTAATGAAAATGTTTTAATTTATTTTGGCGGATTTAATGACCATCATGAACTTATATCGTCTAATTTAATATCATGTTTACATATTGGTTCCAAAAATTTATATAACTTATAATATGTATAATAAAATATAATTCAAAAATAATAATGGTTTAATTATTGGCCATAAAGGCCATAGTGTAAAATTAAAACACATCATTTTGGATGGTGATAAATCGACACATCACAGATAATGTTTTCATTTTTAGAATAAAAGTGAGAGGAGAAAGAGTTTGATGCATTATATTCCATAATAATAATAAATTTCATGTATATATAATATAATGGATTTATAATTTATTTTTTTAATTGATTTGGTAAGAATATGATAAAAAATAAATGAAATGAAATGAATTTAAAAGAAAACAAAGGAGAATTTATCCTCTTGAACTTCATCTCTATGAGAACCTCCTTTGGGAAATTTGGTTTGGACTTTTTGTTGAGAATAAAGGATATTGTACATGGGGGAGAGACAAGAGAATATTATTGGGTATAATTTGAAATATATTCAAGGCTTGGAAGGTTTGAGAAGAAGCGGTGGTGTGGGGTAGGATTTATAGGGTAGTAGATGGGTTTTCTGATTATTTCATTCATTAGTTTATTATTTTGGCTCAAGAATATGAATAGATTTGACTAAAATGAATAAGGTAAAGTTAAGAGAGTATTATATTTTGAGATTATGGTCTTACATAAGCCATAAATCAAACATGTCTGAAAAATTCACGTATTTAGCGTATAACTTAAATTATTGTATTTTACTATTCACCAAAAATTAAAATATTTTATAAAAATACAAAAAAATTACCATAACCATTTTTTGACATTTGGAATTTAAAAAATGACTCCATTTTATGAAAATAAATATCTAAATATGATAAATTTAATTTTTAAGTAAAATCATCCTATATTCAAAAAGTACCCATTTTAAAATTATAAGATATTTTATGAAGCTTTGAAAAATAAATTAAGGTCTCAAAAATTTATTTTATAGTCATAAGATAAAAAAATTAATTAATTTATTTATTTCATGAAAAAAAATTCTTTAAATTATTATATTAATTATAAAATTTTAAATTAGAATTTATGTTTTATAAAAAACCAACACATAATTCTTCAATTTTAGAATATTTATTGACCTATAATATTGTCTAATTATATAATATTTCAATTAAAAATATAATTAAATTTTATTTATAATTTAATAAGAGTGGTTAATGTTTTATTGATCAGATTACTATTTTTAATGGTCCTGTTACTATTACAAGGGTCATGTTACTATTCCATTAGTATAAGTTCCTTAATTTTATTAAATATCACTTATTTCATTCTTCATATATAATAATTATGTTTTTATTAGGATATCTATTTTATGTATGTGTTTTATAGCATATAAAATAATTATAATAAGAAAACTATACATTGATAAATGTTTGGGTCATTATAGTTCGAGTGAGAATGAACATCCAGATTCATGGAGGATGATCAAATGACAAATGGGATTGTGATTTTCAAATGTATCAAGGTTATTTGTGGGATATGGGTGATTATTTTCATATATATGGGATCCTGGATGATGGAGGGTGAAGGGTAACACATGGGACATGTGGAACACCACCATAGGTGATAAAAATACTTTTTTGGCCACCTGAGGTTGGGACACGATGGATGGAAGTGGCCTCCCCACTAATTTTAGGAGGTCAACATGCATGATTCTTGTAAATAAGGCCAGATCTAGGGAATGTGTGAAGATTCTGGATTTTCACTAAAAAAATTTATTACATGGTGTGTAGTCTTAGAACAAATTCCATTTATCCTCACCAAGCTACAATGACTAATTTTTTGGATAAAAATGATCACACAACATATTGGTGGGGCCATACACCATGTAATCTGCCTCAAGAATATTGGTCGTGTGCCATCTGGCACACGCCTATGACCACATGGCGAAGGACACACCATTAACTATTAGAGTACATGGGAATGTATAGGTAAAATACTAGGTATAGAGACCCATTTCAATATACATGAATATGGAAAGGATGACACAAGAAGGCCTAGAGTGGATAAGACATGTCTTATGTAATATATAAAAACAATTTACTATGACATTGATTCCAAGCCGTGATTAGATAATACAAAGACTTGCCGAGGAGGTGTCGTCACAAGCCATGTGTACCCCCTTACATTCTGAGTATTCCATCCTTCAACTTTTTACTCTCATATTTATTTTGGTTGGGCTCAGATTTTAGCCCATGACTATCCAATACTATATTGTTTTCTCATAGAACTTTATTGTGGAATTCATAGTGTATTTTGAGATATGACATGAAATGTTTGAAGAAGGACTATTATTCATGTGAAACACGGTGATGCTAGTGATTCAACATGATCCTTAGATACATACTAGGGTTAGTACCCCATTTTCACTCAAGGGAAATGGTCTTCTATTCAATCTAAGAGATTCTAGTGTAATTAATCTCTTATCATACCCTGGAGTGGGTTCCCCATTCTATATAAGATATTTTATAATATGTACACACATGTTTCATAATGTCATATGTTACCCTTATTTTTAATATAGATAGATTCATTACTCCCCTAAATGGATGTGGGTCCCCAATCTATGGAGTGGTACTCCCCCAACTTGAAGATATAGTAAGTTACAGGTCCCCCATGGGAGTTGTATCTCCATTTGTTGTGGATCATAGTTTTGACGATAAATTCTCTCCACAAATATTCTAGTGAGGTTGTATTTGATGTTGGACATCAATGTTGGATTTCTAGAGATTCAGGCATATTCATCACCTTCGGTTGGGATGCGAGATGTAGATCCCCTTTCTATCTCATCTAGGTTTCTTTATAAGAATATATATGGGTATTTAATGAGTTTTTTTCCCACTTTATTTTAGAGGAGTTGAATATTTTTTTGTCTCCCTATCTCGCCCTTTCAGTTTTCAAGGCGTCCTATAGGTTTTGTATATACGCATCCCTACAAGGGATTTTCCATCACATTTCATTACTTAAGAAGATAACATACAGATCGATGATGATAATTCTAGATCATAGTGATAATTGATACATTGAACATGTATGTTGGTCGATATTAGAGACTAGGATCTAGTATTATAATTTTTTCTTTCTTTCAAGTTGTTTTCTGCTAGGGACTTTATTTTGGGTTGGGTGTGTATTTCTTCCCTTTACACATGTGTTGTATTAAAATATGCTCTATTGTATTCCCAAGAGTTTATTGCATTCATATTTTATATCTAGATGTTTCATTATTTATTTATTTTTCTTCAAAATAAGTCATAGATATTTTTCGGTGTATATCAATAGGTGCATTATAAAAATTCCACCCATCATAGTTATGCATTCTTAGCACTTTTCCCCATCTCATGGCCTGTTAGAGGTGGGATTAAGGTTATGAAAATTAGGTCCTCCACAAACTAGGTGGGACTTGAGGGGTTATGACATTAAAATCATATCAAGAAACTCCCACATGGGGTGTGGTTGAAGATTACTAAAGGATATTTTTCCACATTTGATTTCTCACACATTTCTATATTTTAAATGGGTTAAAAGTGAAAACTTCATTAAGTCCCCTATCAAAGAATTATTTTGGATCCCAATTATTAATAATCAATCTTTTTTCCTTATGCACTCATTGAATTTTTTTGGGAGATAGTGATCTCTCATGATCCACCATTAAAACCAACACATGGATATTCTATAAACCATTAATCCAAAAAGGACACTCATACCTAATTGACATGTGTAGGATCTTTAACACTTCACACATGTCAATATTTGATGGATCCCACCTTTGATATTTAATAGTGTCTACTAGAGTCTTATATGACAAGGTAGGGTTATATAATAGATAAATGGTAATATTTTTATTAAAAATACAAATTACACTATAATAAATAGTAGCCTAATAAATTTTGAACCAAAAAACTACTCATTAATTCCTTCAACATGAACTCCCTCATCATCATCAAAGCATATTTTTGTTCACAATTTTGTGCATAAGCTTATTAAGAACAAGGATGGTAGTATCTCAGACTCACTACAATCAATATTTCTTCAAGGGCCGAATATCAAGAACTCTAATGGAATAAAATTATTTACAACCTTACACTTTATTTCAATATGATCAGGCACTCTAATAATGTTCTTATAAATCTTGGGAAATAAAATCGCCTTCGATGAAACCCTACATCAATATGTTGAAATTAATTTACTTCCTTTAATTCGTTTGATTCTCATTAAAAACAAATAAAACACAAACAAAATGTTGGTTTATTAATCTACCATTTTTATTTTCATGAAATTACTATATTAGAAAATGGTATATCAATTTTTCAACCAATTATTCTATATCTTCCATAATTATTTCTTCACCCCAATTATTCTCATTTTATTTTATCATTTTATTCTATCTTTATTCTAGATTAAAAACAAAACATACCTAAAGAGGATAAAATCACTCAAAAATATAGTAATTTTCCATTTTCAATCCCATTTTATGATTATGTGATCCATGATCAATGTATAAACTATAATGGTTTTAATTAGACCAAAAACATATTCATTGATCCATGAAAATTGAATAAAACTCAAAACAATCCTTAACATTTTTCAATCAACGTCTTTTCAACAATATTTATGATAAAACCATTATAAACCAACTACTAAATAAACTTTTAATTTGATTTTTAACATGAATTCCAATAAAAAAATTAACACATAGATTAAAATCATTCATGTATACATGGGATGAATTAATTTTAGGTATTGGTCTTGTGATATTCGTTATTTTTTATATTTTCATATAGTGATTAAATGAGTTAATTACCCTAAATATCATCATTTATTCATGATTATAAAATAATGAGAGAGTGTCATGATTTTTTTAATAAATATTTCATGAGAATATTTCATAATTCATATTTAAATGAATTTAATGGGTTTTGGAGTTTCTCATGGAGTTTATACACTTGAATCCCCATCAAGGAGACTCATATCCTCTTTATCGAGGTAGATATATTGTAAAAAATTCTTTATATGTTTAAATGATGAATCACACCATGATAGTTAAACGATAATATCTAAGATATTTATTATATCTTACTTCAATTTATCAGTTCCTCAATTGAAAACTAGAATCATCCTTAATCCATACAATAAGAGAATACAATTAAAAAAACAAATTATATAAAAATAACGTGGAACCTTATTTTCTCATTAGTGAGACATACAAGGATTGAAATATCTTATCAACTATGATACCATTGAATTTTTTTTCTCAGTATTTATGATTGGTCTTCATACTAATTATTGAGGATTTGATAGTTTTCCTCGACAACATGGTTAATTTTAATCTATCAGTTTCATCTTTGTTTGGGGAGTTTTTCTTCACATAATTCATCAAGGCACAAGGATCATGCGGTTTAATTTCCATTTTCCATATAATATTTTATTGGGCTTGTATAATTTCCATAAATACATTTGTTTTATGTCCATATTGTTTTCCCCACACACACAACTTTTCTGAATTACATTGGTTTTCTTCTTTTAAAAACCTCTTCTGAAATTCATATTCTTCATGTGGAATAATTTCATTCCCATTTGGATTGAAAATTTATTTTGCTATATACTATCATGTTTCCTTCTATAAATCTTCTATCAATATTACTAAACAATCTTTGGCAACATGGGAATTGTTTTTTAAATTTCCAAATGGTCTCTTGGGAGTTATTTTTTTGAATCCTTTATGTTATATGTAGTGTATATTTTAATCTTTATCAATTTTTTATTAAATTTTATATCATATTCTTCATCCATTTTCTTCTTAGAAATTTTCATTCTAAGTTTTTCCTATTAATAATTTTATAATAAATACTTACATCCATTCTTAATATTTAGTTTAATTCTATTTGAGTTTTTTAATATTCCATGTTTATCACTAATGTGACCTCATCTATCACATAAACCACATATATTTTCATTATTTTCCAATTTATTTATAGTATATTCACTTTCACATTGACATTATATAATTTATTCTATTTTGTTTTTCTTCTCTTAAATTTAGACTCTCATTTTTATATATAAGATGAAATATTATTCCATTAGTCTAAGGAAATATTACCAAATATGTTATTATTTAAATAATAACAATGAAAACACGGTTTCATTATTTGAAATACGATCTATCTATATTTTTTAGATCTACTGGCTTACTACTTTTTACTATTTATGTCTTGTGGTTGTGTTTATTTTTCCAAACCATAAATAATAGAAACTCATTTATCCACCTATTAAACCCATAGAGTACTTGATAGGGGAGAGGGTAAATCAGGGTGTCAATGGTTTCATTTAATTAAAATGGATATCTTACTCAAATTTTTGGAAACTAATTAATTCTATTTTAATTAATTGCGCCATCACTAAACAAAAAAATAAAATAAATTAAGGCAGAAGACAATAATTTTTCTTAGTTCAAAATAAAATTATAGTCCAATGAAAATACACAAATGATTTTTAGGTTATAAAATTATCCACTAAACATCACTATTTTTTGCTGGATGACTAATATTAATTCCTGGAAAATCAGTTTCAGACACCCTTACTTTACAATATGCCAAGGAAAATACATTGCCTTACCCATTCCACTTCCACTGACACTCTCTTTATCACTTCTTTTATCAATGACTTCCCTAATTTATCAAATTTATGGTCGCCTCCATATTTTATTACATGATGATGAATTTTTCCATCATGATTTTCTAAATTTTATACCACAAATAATTTCATAAAATTTTTTCCATGGTCCACGTAGTCCACACAACTATTTTTTCATAACAACATTTTTTTGAAAGACATTTTTTATAAAATTATAGTCTTAAATAAAAAATAATTTTCTAAATGTATATCATTTAATTATATCAAAGAAATAAATTTTATGAAGCTTGAGTTTATGTAAAATTCATGTTTCTTATATGAAATATGTTCTCATACATCCTGCATAGATTCAGAGTGAATAACCATTATCCAAATCAATACTTCTTCAAATAATGATCAGTTATGTGTTTTAAAAGAAATCACCCATTCATGAAACAGATAAACCCTCTCAAAATGTAGTTATTAGGATATTTTTGTTAATGAAACTCTAGAAATGTACAATATATAGGTAACTCTTTTAAGAAATTTCCATACTATTTCAAAGAATTGTGATTATGAATGAACCATTTCACCATCCCTTAGAACCTAACATTTAAAAAACACTACCATTGTAATAGAAACATTTCATCATCTCCGGGAACATTAATTTAATCAATATTTTCTATATTCTTATAATACTTTATGAAGGCATCCTAGTCAGCTTTAATACAGTTCATTAAATACATTTGATGAATAGAAATTTGTGAAACACTAGAAAGAATAATTATTAACATAATCCTTATAGGCTTCCAAAATCTATAAAAAATCCTCTAGAGTTCTTAGTGCTATACCCACCATTACTAATTTGACAAAAAACACAATACACTTTCAGTGACCAACTTGAATCACCATTGTACCAACAGTCACCCCCAATAGTTTTACTATAATTAAAATCATAAATTAAATAAAATACTAACACCATAATAATTACAAGTAGTAGTTAAATAACTCTTATATCACTATAATCCTAAACGATAAATTATCATTATAGAGAAAAATATTTTAGGAGAGAATTCAATTTCTTTTTTACATTACTCATTCTTCAAATGAAACTCTTATAAAATAACCCAAACTATTATACCATGTTAAAAAAACTTTCTCTCCCATTGAGAAGAAACCAAAAGAGATTGGTATTTTATATTATAAACTCACTAGTCCCCATGAATTATATATCCCCATTAATCTTATACAATATAAAAAATAGTTAGACATAGTTACCCTCATGGGTGGTGGGGGTAATCATAACCTTTTCTAGTTTATGAAGGTGGATTTAAATTGAGATATAATAAATATTAATCAAATATTGGTTTAAAAAATCTTTTATATATCATTTCTTATAAATTATAATGTCTTCCAACATTCTCTATTTTGATCAATACTTGTTCCCATTTTTATTTAATGATGTGGTATCTGATCTCTATATGTTTAATATGAATGTGTTGAACTATATTTTTCATATTCTCAATTAACCTATTTTCATTACAGTATATCACCATCGACTGTTTCACCTCATCAAAAATATCTTTTAGTTTCTTATTTATATAAAATAACTGGTATTATTTTATTTTCCAAGGGATTTAATATTATTCATCTATAATAAAAGGAGTTCCTATTTTTTAGCAATCATCCAACACATTTATTTCCAATAATGAATAAACACCCACTATGGTGTTTTGATTCAACAAATTACCATCCTAGTAATCATTTTAAAAGGATAAAAATTCCTAATCATTTCATTATTTAATAAAAAATCCAAAATTGAGAGTACCTTGAATGTATCTCATGATTCATTCAACAATAGTGAGAGGATAATTCTATAGGTTATTCAAGAAGTAATCTTATATGAATGCTGCAACAAAATATTATTTCATGTTGTAGTAAAATATATAAAGAATCCAATTATCCTCATGAACATGATGGTGTCCTAATATTTCATATCCTTCTACTTACCATGTTTTGATCCAACATCATTTAGATTTTAATTTTTTTTATAATAGTGGATTTTGATGTTCTTTTATAGTGCTTTTTATACCTTTCGTGAGATATAAAATTGTATAACTTAATTTGAATTACCTGTAGCCAAAAATATTATGTGATTTCACCGATAATTGACATCTAAAATTATAATTTCATGTATATAGAAAATTATTCCATGAATTAGGGATCTCTTTCACCAAATATGATATCATACACATACACAAGAACTATAAATTGGCATTCCTGGATTTTTTACAATGATATTATGGTCGACACTACCCCATTTAAAATATAAATTATTTAAATAATAATATATTTAGGCATACCATGCTTGTGGTTCCTGATTTATACCATATAGAGGCCTATTTAATCTTAATACCTTATATTTATCAGTTCCTATTAGAAATACCACTGGCTATTCAATTTAATATTCTTCTTGAATAATCCTATTTGAGAATTATATTTTGATATATATAGGATAAAAATGTTGTCCTCTTTAAATTTATATATCCATAAATAGCCTAGTTGGCAGTAGTTGTGCTACAAGAGAAAACATCACATCAACAGCCCCACACGAAATATTTGAGTAGCCCTTACCAACCATGCATTACTTATTTTTTATCACAATCCAGGATCATATAATGGTTTCTATGATGACTAAAATCATTCCAATAACATTTTAATTTTAGGGCCTCTTAATAAGAACCCGAGCATAGTTTTTATCAATATGATCAAATTCTTAATTAATTATCTTAATCCTTTATTTATACTTCACTACAAATTTAAAAAATATTGACCATAGATTTGAGAGAATAATGTTCTACAGTCCTCATTATATATTCCTATATATGTACTGACTAATCCCTAATAACGTTGGAAGGGTAAAAATTTTATCTTATTTTTCTCATTGGAGGTGTTGGTTGAGTTTTTTTTAAAAATGGTTTAATCCCCTAATTCAACTTCTAAATCATCATCATTTTGAGAACCTTGAATGTTAGAAAACCTTCCAAAACTTTTATATTTTAACTAATTTAATTTCCACCTTCTTTATAGTCACTAAACATATTATTATTTTAGCTCCTTTATATTTTCATAACTTTAACCTTAATAACCCTAACACCATTTCTCTAAAAGAAATTTCTTTTTTTATTATTGTAGTCTTTTTAGGTATTTCTCATTGAGTTACCAATGAATTTCCCATCATGGGTAGTATCACCATACTTCCCTAGATTTCATGTTTTGATTCAAATACAGAATGTACTTCTGGAAATATTGAAATGGTTTTTTTTTCAAAAACCCTTCTATGAAATTTTTCATAGGAATTTATTTCATTACCCAAAATATTATTTATATTTTTTTCTGTATACAACAAAACATGAAAATCCTCTTTCTAGTAGTGATGAGAAGCACTACTCTCAATTAGTATAGTTTTGGCTATATTTTACACCTATCAACGTATTTATTGAAAACCCCATTATTTGAGGTGTTATCATTGATGAATGGATATTATTGATCACATTTTATCAAGGAAATATTCAAATTCAATGTCTATGTATTTCATTCCATTATCAGACCATAATATTTTGATTGTTCAGCCAGTTTCATTCATAGATATTTGGAGGTATATATCTATTTAGCCAATCACTTCTTTTTTTCTATATATAAACATCACATATGCCATTATATTATAATAATCAATAAAATGAATGATGTAAATCTCTCCTAGTGTTATAAATACATTTATTAGACCCCACAATTTATTTTAGAATCGATAAATTAGATTTTATATGATTTTATTTATTTTTTATAAGAGATTTTAGACCATTATTCCTCACCTGAATGCATCACTTGTCTTTTATTAATCACACTTTTGATTGTGACTCCACAAAATCCATCAATTGGAATAAGTTTTCCTTTATATTTTGTTAAATTTGTCCAAACCTATAATGATACATGTTTTTTAATTGTTAAATTATCATGATGTCGGTGACTTCTATACTATTTAATTGTTATATATTATCATTAATCTCCTAGACTTTACTGAGTGATTTTATAGAATTTCCTCTGATAGTGCACCCTTTAGGATTCATTTTCATAGAATGTCTTAAGTCCTAGAGTTAGATCACCCTCAAGAAGTTGTGACGTGCACCATCCACATAGATCACATCCAATTTCCCCAACTCATCACCTCCAAATTTTTTATTTCCATGACCTTTGATCGTTATCACACAACTATTGAAAATAACATTTTAATCTATTATCTACTTAATTTTTTTTGAAAAAATACACATTTCACATCATGTGGGATAATAACCATTCTCATGAATCCTAATGCAAATATTGTTTTTTCAGATAAAACCATTATTAAATTTTCCAAAATCCACATTAAGGTTAAGTTATAACCACACATAAAACTAATCATAAATAATCTAGTAATATACTTTTTAGCTTTGAGAGAAATCTCTCGAAGTTTGGATTTAAAAAACTTCATCATTTACTATCATGAGATACATGTTTTAGTAGAGAAATTAGAAAGTCCCAATATTTTATCCTTAGTGTGTGTGGTTAAATCAAACTCTTATTTTTATCCTTCCAATGGAAAGTATATATTTTATATTATAATTTTTATTAGTTTACTAGAGACCTTTTTCTATAGGATTGGAAGTTAATATTTACCCTTCCCATTTCCACACAATGAGATGATTTATTACTAATGTATGACCAATGAAAACATTATCGAGTTAAATTAAATATTTTTATAATAAAATATATGGTTTTATTCTAATTTTCTAACTTTCCAGTGATTCCCCATTCAAATAACTCTTTATATATTTACATTAATAAATTGTATGAACATGATATCAATAAAATTTACATTCAATAAGTGGAAATATATTTTCCCATTCATTAATCGACATTTTAAAAACCATCATAATACTTCATGACCATCATTAGTTAAATTTTTAGGAATTAAAATTAATTTTTCTCTATGATTTATTTTAATATGTACTTTTTATTCACGAATAGTTTGTCTTTTAGATTTATCATTACTTTTTTTATCATTATTCATCCCTTGATTCTACAACATTACTTATTTTCTAGGATTTGACATCAAACTGATTCCCCATTTAGTTTAAAATATTCATATTTTTTCATATAGAATGTTATAAAAACCATCTAAAACTGGATTGACTATTTCTAAAAGTTCTCTATATATGAACCACCGGATGTGTACCTTATTTCATGGATCAATTTATTTTATTTATATTTCCAATTTTATTCTCATTAAAAGGATTAATTCTTCCAATTATTCAGCCTTATCCATTCTATATTTTACAAATGAATTATGGTCACTGACTACCGTAGTTTGTTCTTCAACCCACAACTTGACATTCAGTGACCCTTTTAAATTTAATTGTATATCATTCTTATTATATAACTCTTTTTTAAGATGATACAATCCAAATATTAATTTGATTCTTCCAATATTTTATTAAAATAATGATTTTTCATCCATTAGAGATTAAGTTCATTGCAATCCCCCTGAAGTTCTAAGTTGAGATCAACTAAAAAATCTGATGATTTTATTTATCTGTTAAATGTTTTTTTCAATTAATCTTTAAAAATCATGAAATCATTGACATCATAATTATATACCTTTTCTACTACCTTTAATAGGATTTCATCATCATCATTATCATCTTTCCTAACTAATACCTTCTTATATAATTTATTAATTAATTAGAAATCCCCTTTTGCGTGAACCTCCACTAAGATGTATACCTTATTTCAGGTTCACATTCATAATCAATAAATTTTATTGATTACCTTGTTTTTATTTTCCCTACTTTACCACTTTGGAAAAATACCAAGGGTAAAATTCTTTCAAATATCCCATTTATTATCATGAATTTATAATCCATAAGTGATATAAATTCATCATCTATATTTTAGTTACCATCAATGAACTAATGGAATGTTTCTTCATGAATTTGAAATCCATATCCTTAATTTATAAAATAGGAATATATTATGGTTTAATCCTTATTTTATATTCTATCAAATATCTTAATAGATTTTCAAGAGAATAATTTGATATATATCTTTTCTATAAATCTGAATATTTTAGGCTATATAGAGGTGGAAATTATATCAAGATCTTCATTACAGTGTCAATGTCAACAATTTATTCACCAATACCTAGAATCAATACAATATAATATGTAATATGATTTGAAAACTATATTAATTTTTTTATGATTCATTTACAAATCATCAAAATTATTGGGCTAAACATGGAGTTTTTTCCGTCAATTTTCTATAACCTTACCATATATTTTCAAGTCTCCCCATATGTAATTGTCCATATTAACACTCACAGAATTTAAAAATATTTGATTATATTTATCTCTAGTAAGATAATTTTAGGCATTAGAATCTGCGTCTATAATTTTTCAACATTATTTAGTGATATGTAATATTTTCATATCAATAACAAAAATATTTTTAAATATGTCAATTAGAAATTAAATTAAAATAGATCAAATATAAGATCTCATTATGTTCTTACAAATCATATTATTTATTCGGTTATACAGGTGGAATCTCTTAACATTCATTGAACTATCAATATCAAGTAGTGGTAATAATAGTTTCATTTCCTATAAACTCTCATTGATACAACTTTTTAGGCCCCAAGAAACCCTATGAGGGGAGGGGTGAATCAAGGTGTGAACATTTTCTTTGAATTAAAATGGATCATGTCCCCACTATGGTAGGAACTTATTAAACCTTTCTGATAGAATTTTTTATTCATTAAACAAATAAATTCTAAAATAAAACCACTACATGTCATTTTTACCCAAATCACTATAAATAGAAATTTCAAGGAGATTATGGTGATGATGTTACAATCATATCATAATCCAATATAGTTAAATATTTTTTAGTGGATGATAATAATTCTTTCACATTAACTTTGTTCTTGGTGAAATTCCATTACATGTATATAGGGGAAATAAATTGCCTCCCTTAGATCTCTTCAATTTTCTCCCCCTTACTAACTAATTTGGGTGAATTCTTCATCAAAATGTTGGATTAAAGGTTGAATCAACATATGACTACATAAGAATGATGTTTTTCATATTTATAGATTGAACATGATTCTTTAATTCATTCCGTAAATGTTTTTGCAACTCCCTCTTAGTTTAGAAAACTATTTTCTAATTACATCATTTTTCAGTTAACTCTCATTTTTAAACATAAATTTTTTGAAAAACATTACTAAATAAAGTACCTATTATCTACATAGTTATCAAAAAAAAAAATTATCATACATTCACATAAAATTCATATTTCATGTAATGAATAAATTCATGATATTCTTACATGAATACAATGTGATGATCCCTTATCTAAATATTTATTTCTTCAAATTTTTATTAATGACATATTTTTTGGAAAATTAAACCTCTCATGAAAGCCTTATACACATGAAAATAATATTTCCTATAGATATAGTTTTTGTATAAAAATAAATTTCAATACCATGATTGTGAAACTCTTTAAAAAAAATTTAAAAAATTTCAAAAATATATGTCATTGCTCAATAAACATTTTTCTATCTTCGATACCTTGAATTCTACGAAACGTTGCTTTCATAAAAAAATAATTTCAACATTTAGAGACTATGAATTTCAAATAAAATACCATGTTTCTTTTTGAAACATTGTTTTATATTCTTTATCATTATAAACTGAATTTGTTTCCAAGGGTTTTAGGGAAAAAAAGTTGGGAAACACTGGGAAAAATAAAAATTGAAAAAATTATTCAAGGAATAAAATTTTTTTAAGTTATAATAATGAGATTCTGAAAGACATTATAAAAATTTAAAGGATTCACTAAACATAAAACAAATAATTATTCTCTAGCTCATATCAGTATGGTTCAAACACCACCCATAATGTGATGATAAACTTATCATCACATTTATTTTTCAATTTTTTTTCAATTTCTTAGATTAATTATATACACATTTCCAAAAAATATTAATCACAACCATTAAATTTTGATATGGGTGGTTTTTTTATTTTTTATAAGCTTGATATTCATTAATATACGATCTATGTATATTCTATGCACCATACATAGGTTATTTTTCAAAAACACCCCTTATTATTATATATGGAAAAATTCTTTTATATCATCTTGTGTATACATTTCCAGAAATTTTTCTAGATTATTTTGTTTAATTTCACGCTCTATGTATTTTAAATTGAGATTTTTTCTCATTAAAAATTAATTTCAATTTATCTCTATAATACATTAATATATCATCAAATTTATCATCATACATGTGTCTTTTACATTGAATTTGACTTTATGGATATTTAATATTATATTCATTTATCATCAATTGACCATTACTAATTGTAGTTACTTATTCCAATTTATGGTTCCTGTTTATCCTTTTCATGGATTCATATATATCATACATTTTATTAAGAAAATCCATATTGAATATGAATAATTTTCAATCATGCTCATAGTTACCAATTTCTTTTAACTTCAATTGTATTAGTAATATTTTTTTATTTATGATCATTCATGGAAAAAGACATCTCCTTCATCAATAATTTAATTTCATGTTGATTGAATTATTGCCATAATTATTTATGGGTGGAAAACAATAATCCAAATCATTGGGAAAACCTTGTGTGATTTTTTTTAAATAATGAAATTAAATGAATAAATGCCTTATCAAATAGATCGTTAGAAATATAGTCTTCCCCACTTATGATTGATTCATCAAAGGAACAACAATGAAAAAATTATAATACTATATATCTAAAGAATAAATCTAATGAACTTCAAAGAAAGGAATTATCCACCATATTTTTATATACATATTAGTGAATTATTGAATATTAATTCTTAGTTAGATATCATAATTATTATAGAATTGAGAATTTAAATTTTCTTCTTAATTTCCCAAGAGAGAAATATTTTTTTCTCCTCTCCTTCTTCGATATGTTATTTTGAAATTTGGAAGAGATAATAATATTTTTAGTATTTTTTATTATCCATTAATATATTTAATCAATGTAACCTTTGAAAAAAAACATAGGTGAAAAAATGATCATGCTTTAAAGTAGTAAAAAATCAAGACGTGGCCATAGATCTAACACTAATTTCTAGGATAAAATTGGGATGTGTAAAATAAAAAGAGAGGATAGGGTGAATAAATGTTTTTATACTTATAAAACATTTTAAACATTAATCCCCTTATCACCACTTCACTTATTCCCTGAATCAATATCATTCTCTATTTATATATTCATTGGTCTCCATTCATCAAGATATGAATAAGAAAAAAAGACAATAATAACACCATTAATTATTGATGTGGTTTTTCTCATTGTGGATGACTATGTCCTCTGTTTTAAATGTTTATAATCCCATAAAAAGAAATTCATTCTTATTATAACATAAATCATCATCAATGGTATAAAATTTGACTCATTATCCTATCACTAGCCATGTATAGAGAAAGTTATCTTAATGTTTTTAAATTATTATAAAATATAGTATTTGGTCGAAATCATTTGATGTAAACCAGAAATGGAAATCCTATCTCCCTTTAAGAAAATGAAAATGATATTCTTCATTAACTACAATAATCAATTAGGTTGCATCACTTTTATTTAGACTTATATAGTATATGGATATAGTTATATAGGTATCTCATAAATTTGGAATTTATAAATATATGATGGAATCAATATTCTCTATTTATCATCTTATTAGTCCTTAAACAGTATTACATATCCTTCTTCTTCAATAGAAAAAAAATATTATGAGGACTCTCCTCCTTTCATCAAAACATGAAGTCAGAAATCAGGCACAATATCAGTTCTTATTGTATTTCTTTAACATAAAAGGTATATAAACATGAATCAAGTTAGGATCTAAAACCATACTTTTAAATCTATTATTGAATAAGATTATAATAAGTTATCCCAATAGAACTTTACACTACTTTTTCCAACATACAATAAATATATATAATGAAATATAGCATCTGAAATTCTTAATCAGTCTCATCCAAACATCAAAAAATATTGCAAAAAATATATTTGGGTGATATTGGCCATTCAATCACCTAATATCTCTGAATTTAGTGTTATTATTCCTATAATTAAATTATTCCATAAAATATCACTAATTAAAGATCCTTATTTTGTTATCTTTAATTTAAATCCTCCGTGAAATCAGGATGATTAATTGGACTTAATCTTCAATATATTTTAAATATCATGGCATTCATTACATTATTTTTCTCTAAAACAATCACACATTAATTTTTCTCATTCCCTGTATTCATGTGTGGAATATGAAATCATGATGTGTACCATTACATGGAGTTTCCCATGCACTGTATCAGGGAAAATATAGTATTCGAGGAATTTTAGGACATTTACAAAGAATAAAATATATTATATGTCACAAAATAATTTCTCTTATGTGGTATTCTTATATAAAATTTCCACCACTAACATGCGGTGTTAATTATTTACTTGTTTATAATTGAAATGGGACTAATATTAGAAACTATCTAGAAATTCTCATCACCATTGTTTGGAGAGAATATTCTTATAATTTTAAAAGCACCACGAAATTCACTGTGTTGTGGTGTGGAACTCATATACTTGAATAATCATTATACATGATTTAATAACTCAAATTGAATCACAATGTTTTTTAATTTAATTTTAATGTAAAATCCATGATGAAAATTCTATAGTGAATCATCTAATTTATATATTATAATACTACTAAGTATTATGATCTTCCCATATTCAGTGTTATATAAATAATTTCATGTGATTGTTAAGTTTGTAGACTCTATGAAGTCTCATACTAAATATACATGCTATATCAAAGGATGATATTAATGTTTGAAAATTGATAATATTAATTCATTCGGTCATATCTTATCTCATGTTCATCTTCTCCATTACTATTATCACCTTTCATTGATCTCATCACAAATTTAATCCCTTTTAACCGAAGATGAACTCAAGATTTTTTACTTCAAAATATTTTTATAATTTAATGTATTTTATTTTCTCATATTCCATAATTGTTTTTAATTCCTTATTTTTCATAAAATTTGAATATAGTGGTAAATAAAACATCATAACATGTTTATTTTTTATGTGATTAAATCCTATTTTGTAGAATATCCCTTCCTGATAGTGTGTAGTTATAGGTATCATGGCATGAAAATCTTACTTAGTTTGAGGTTGAAGAATACCAAAGATGAAAATGTTTCATTAAAAGTATCATTCATATCCATATTGTAGATCGATGAATATTTCACCCTTCATTCAGTCCCACACAAAATATTAAATTGGGATTCCACTACTTAATTGTGACGTCGTGGATCCATTTCACTCTAGAGAAACCAAGCATGGTTAGCCACATGTCCCCAAGAGAGCCTCCCCATATTGAAGATGTTTCTAACAAGAAGCGATGGACTAAGGGGTTTCTTAGGGGAGAAAATTACCTCAACATTTTTTGGAGAACATAGATGAGAATATAAATAATCATCGGAAACATAATAATAATGTTTAAGGTAGCATAAGTAAACATAAACGACAATCCCTTAAAAATCCTCAAAAGAGGTAACCATTATAATATAAAAAGAATTGTTGATTGTTTCTATAAAATGTGAAAACAACCATACATAGTAATAGATATATGTTAAAATACAAAATATTAAAATAAAGAAAAAGGGAAAAAATACCAAAGAATCCAGATCACTAGCCCAGTCATTTACTACCAAGCTCGCATCCTAAAGAAAGAAGTCTGGTGTCGAAATCTGGGGGATTCCCTTTATTCATACCTATGATCATATAATTTTCCCAGGTACCAGTGGTGGTCCTAGATAGGACGTGAGATAAATATCAGTAGGCCACAACCAATTGTTCCTATTTGCTACTAGTTTGTGAATATAATCTGCAATAGTGTGAGAGTATATCAAAAGTAAACAGTATAGTAAAACATACCCATACCTAATTCAACCTTACTTAGTGTCTTTGAAAATAAATTGATTTTATTAATGGATGATTCAATTTATAAAAATAAGTGCATAATATAGTGTCATTAATAAGGTGATATATGACTAATAATAATAAAGGATCCATGGTAAAAATAAGGCATCCTAGACCATAGGGGTCGATCCATGTAATTGCGGTAACTCAGAAAGTCTTGATATAAGTGGGAATGTGTATTCAAATGGGTACACCCATGTTATTCAACTGGAAAAAAGTCTGGAAAGTCTATAGAGATCATTTATTGTAATTCGGGGCCAAGCATGAATGTTCCTAATGGGGTGAATACATGGATCCATGAGTTCGAAGACAAAAAGATGAAGCCATGGATTATACCCAAGGAGTTATAATAATCTTGAAATGATATCAAGTGAATCCTTGGAATGTATTTAAGGTATTCATTTAAAAATAAAAACACCATGTTACAAGGATGTATCTCCCTTGTCAACTGGTTCAATGAATAGGAATTGTGTCCTCTTATTTCTCAAAGAGTTACCTATAGAATCTATGGATGGCTCATGTGTGACCATTAATATAAAGTTGGAATACATCCATATTCAATATACACATTATAAATTTAAATTCTTAATTAATTTTAGGCCATGTAAAACTCATGATTAATATGAATCATTAGGTTTATTCCATTACCTTTCATAATGTGTAACATGGAAAAAAAGAACGTTCAACCAATTATCAATTCAAGTAAATTTTATCTAGGCCAAGTGATAACCACTACTGCATAATTTCCATTTGAAAACATATGAAATATCTATTATTATGAAACCTTAATTAATAAAATTTCTAGTTAAAAAAACCAGAACAATGTTCCCAATAATTACAATGTGATTTAAAAAGGAATTAAAATGAATTCACCCTTCTTGGTGCGGTAAACATTGAGGTCTCAACATCTAATTATTTGAAGGTGTGTTAATAATGGTTTATAATCTTTTATTCAAAATTAAAAATAATTTAATAAGATATTAAGAAGCAATGCTTGGTGAAATTGGTATTCAAAAAATAGAAACAAATAATAAATAGTGAGGCATTTAGTGTAAAGTCATTAACCACCTACCCTATGCATATTTTAGATTCCCTATTCATTATCAACCCTTATTTTGGGATAGACTAGAAGAAAATGCTTGAATGGATGAACTCCTAGAATAGAGGGCATATGAGCAAGCACGAAAATAGAAACATCGATATAAATGTAATTAATAAAAGGATACTAAAGATTAAAGATCATACCAATGGATATATAGTTATATAAATTGATATTAATTTTGATTCTAGATTGAAGACTTATCAATAAACATAGTCCGACTTCTAGGGAGGAGTTCCAAACGAGTGGATATGGGATCATACTATGAACATGGGAAAAAAAATAAGTAGATGGTTATGTTATAAATATTCAATGGAAATAAATTCATTTTACACATATTTTAAAGGGTGAAAATTTGGCCTCACTAGTAGAAAAACAGTGCTCCATCCATTCATGGATTAATATCCATAAAATGGGATCACACTTTTCATCTACGTTGTTTGAGAAAACATGAAAAATGGTGAAATTTTCCTCAATTTAATTCTTTAACTTTTTCTAATGGTCGTACAGTCTGGGTTTCACAATTTCATCAAACAATGAGTCCTCAGATAGTGTATTGAATGACCCTGTAGTTTCATCATATCATGTGGATTAGGAGACATGGTTTCAACTAACGTTATATCAGAACGATTTATTCCAAAATCCGAGGATCTAGGATCAGAATAATCCACATGCACCCTCATTTCCCCCATTATCGTAATATTAATTATTATATAGACAAAACCACATAATTAAACTAAAAGTAAAAGGATCCACACCTCAAAGAAAATATGGTTCATAAAGTCAAACTATTAAAGGAAATTGTCTCAGAGTTTCCCTTCAAAGGGTGGTAAACCATCATATGATAAAAACACCACCCACTGAGCACATATGTCATCCTCCCAGTACAAAGTCCTTTCTTATACAATGCTGTGATTCTATAACAACCATAATAAATTTAAATACCTATCTAAGATATAATTCATGATCTAATTGATGATCCATATGGGATACTCCCCAAAAGTTGTATTGACATCCAATTCAACATACATAGGACTAAAATTATGAGACAAGATGGCATGGTAATGGAGAATCTTTGGAATATGGAATACCTCATGAATAGCATGATACCACTAAGGTAAAATAAACCGGTTAGATATTTGTCTAAATATTTAAAATATCTAAAAATATATAAAAACTTTAGGTGAACACTTCCATCACTACTTTATCCTCATATGATAAAGCCTAGGTGACACTCGTATGAAAATATGATCTTTGAACATGAACTCTAGAGGTCCATTACGGTGATTGACATATGATTTATGTCTAAACTGAGTAGTAATGATTTTCTTTCTGATAAAAAAAATACATTCTCTGAATTATCTAAGATGAGATGTGTTCCTAGTATAACATCCTCCTGTCAGAAAAGATTTTAATGATTTTAAGTACCATGTAAGACATCATAATGATCTATTATCATCCCCTCATGATAGCATTTATTGTAATATATATAGTGAAAAGTGATATTTTTCACCAAAAACCACTGAAATCAAGGATAAATGGTCGAGTAAAGTCCTATAACACATGTATTATCTGTTTGACTAACAATGGGTCTAAGGGTGATAATATTTTCTTAGAAACACTTGTGTTTCCAATGATTTATGTAACCCATATAAGAAACTCACTGAGAAATGAGAATCACAATTAGAAACTCTATTGTGAGGGATGATGTGTAGGTTTATAGTTTCATAAATACAAAGTCTTCAAATTCAACAAAATGAGATAGTCTCCTAAATAAAATGAATGTGGGATACCATCAGTAGTCAATCCAGGACTATATAATCCATGTCAGTTCCACGAGGAGTCCTTGGTAAACCCATAATAAAATCATTCATGACATAATCACATTCCAATTTTTAGATTGATAATATATATAACAAGAAAACATGATACTAGTTCCTAGACTTTGACTACTGATAGGTGGAACACCTTGTTATAAAACCTAAAATATTACATTTCCTTACAGGTCACTAATACTAATGACACATATCACAATACATCTTGGAGACAGCTTGGTGCTCTTACTATTTAAAAGAATGGGATTATCATATGAGTTCCTCTATCATGTCATTAGGCACCCACAAATTCCTACAAGTATGTACGTTTTCATCTCTATCGATAGACCAATCCAGAGGGATTTCCTTACCAAAAATACATTCTTGTAGGATTGATCCCTTAGGGTCTGAATACTACATTATCTTCACCCTATCATAGAGTAAAGAGGTAACTAATAAGTCCATAATAAATGGCCAGTTTAAAATATCTTGACACTCCATATGTATCCTAGAAAAAAGACCATCATCTTCCACTCATCACTAGATTCATGAATGGATTATTCTTGAGTTATCTTTCTCAACACATCAGTAACAACATCACCATTTCTATGCATATAGGAAAGATCAATGTCAAAAGGATGAAGGTATTCATCCCATATTTGATGCCTAAGGTTTAATTCACATTTTGTAAAGATATATTTTAGGGTATTGTGGTCCATAAACACCACAATGTTCACTCCCATAATATAATGTCTCTAACAACACAAGGCATGAATGAAAACATCAATCTTGAGGCAATGTATTGGGTAACTTCATTAATAAGGTGTCAAATAGAATGGTCTTTTTGCAATGAATCAATCCTCTTACATTCATACATGAACCATCCCAATATCTGATGAAATATAGAACACTTTATATCCTCTATAATGATCAAGTAATATTGAGATCAGTGCTAAATTAAGTGTTCATTTCATCTCCTGAAATGACTTATCACGAGCTTCAAGTCATAAGAACATCACAACCTTCTTAGTATGACTGGTAAGAGGTATCACATGGTGTTATTATTCTAAAAAAATTCATTTAATATCCAAAAATTCCTTGGAATCTATATATTAAACATGTTCTTGGTCTGCACCCAAGTAACAATGACACTCACCTTCTCTAGGTCAATAGATACACCCAATTCTAGGATAATTTTACCCTAGAAGTGAATGTTTTCAATTCATAAGTGACACATAGTGATAATAGAATATAACTGGTGCTCTCTCATTAAACCCAAAATGATATCAAGTTGTTTGAAATGATCATGTTGAGTTTATGAGTACACCAAGATTTCATCTATGAATACCACAACAATGGAGTCCAAATAAGGGTGGAAAAAATATTCATCAAGGCCATTAAAATATTGGGCTTGTTTGTGAGGCCAAAATACATAACCAAATACTCATATAAACCATAACAATTTTAGAAACATGTACATGGTTTTTCTAAGGGCCATGATCTTACATGATGAAACCAAATCTTTGGTAGATCTTCAAGACCACTTTATCTCCCCAAAGATGGTTAAATAAATCATCTATGAAATTAATCATATAAAGGTTTATAACTATTAGATGGTTCAATTGATGGTACTCCAGGCATAAACTATGGTTTCTATCCAAAATATTGGTGAAAATGATAGGGTAACCCTAATGAGAAGTAATGATTAAGATAAAAACCTTAGACTCTATATCCGCAAATTATATCTTGATCTTCTGGACATAATTATGTACCATCCTATGTGTATTAATATCTTCTAGAGGCTCTCTTGGAATGAAATCAATTATAATCTCTATATCACTCTCGAGATTTATTCTAGAGAAGTTATTAGGGAAAACATCCATAAATTGATCCACCATCAGAGGGAAATCTATATAACACACAATTCGATCATCGAAGAAAAAACTAGAAATATTGGTTGTCACTCATCCCCACTGAAAATAATATGATCTATCTCGATAAAATAAGACATTGTATTCACCTTTATATACTTATCTATCACCCTCAATAAAATTTAAAGTCACCCATGGATAATAACTATCAATGTGGTCATGATAAAGAATGATACAATCCATCCCAATTATCAGAAAAAACCTGATCATCTCATGGATTATAAAATTTCAAAAGAAGTGATAACCCCCAATATAAAGTGGAAAATCAAATAATTGTAATATTCCCTCCATCTATACAACCAAAAGTGTTTCTAGGTTCATCACCCCACAAAAGTAAAAAGTTTACAGCCGAAGGCATTCCATAATCGATATCTAGATAAAAGATTTATAATCAGCTATATCAAACAAAGAAGATATGATAGTAGAGACTACTAGAATGTTACCTCGTACAATAAATTTTAATGTACTATACTCTTGGGGTATCTAATATAAAATGACAATTTTTTTTGATCCACAACATTAAGTTACAAATGGACTACACTAAACATGTTCACTCTACCAGATATGAAAATTAGAAGTCTAGCTACCCCAATCATACCCTCCCCCAAGCCTTTTCGGAAGGTGCTACTCAAGTGTCCTACCTGATGTATAGTCTCTAATAATTATGATAAAATTTTATATGGTTTGGGAACTATTCTACGAGACATTGGTGTAATATTTAGTAAAAACCACCAATGATGATTCATCATACCGCATGCACAACACTTTCATGGGTCTCTATCACACTATGGATTTACATGACAATTATTTCCACAATGATGGCTTATAATGGAGCTACTAGTGTGGATAATCTTGACTCTATTGTTCTAATGAGAATACTAAAGGATGTGATTCATTTTTCAAGAATAAATACTGCCCTATATTGATAGTAAACCTCTATGCCCAGTACTGCCACCTTCCCTCATGATGTAGTCATTGATGAGAGCTTATTTCCTGATCTATGAGATGGTATCAAGGCTGATGACATTCAACTAACTACATATGGAATACATTAGCACATCCTTTAATCATAAATCTTATAAAATATCATCAGAAGAAGAAAATAGTTCAATGTTTTGATGCTCGATAAAATGAACTAAATATACCATGATGAACATAAAACACTTATCCTGGTGCATAAAATACATGGTTCAGTCAAATCTAAGCATCACTGGAAAGAAGTGATCAAAGAATTCGTTTTGGATGTCTTCCTAGACCATGCATTGATAATAGTATGCATGGGTAATTACTTACCCCCCACAAGATTAACTAAATACCACAACATACAAGTGGAGAGTATCACTCACCAATCGAGAGGTGTCAGTATATGATTAAAGATAGAATAATGGATTCAATCCATGACTTAGTAGTCTAAGTACTACAATATTCTAAGATGGTGAGAAGATGCTATTACTAGAATTCATGAGTATGATCTTACATTATAGTTTTCATGCCATAGTTCCCTCTACATATAATTAACTACACCTAAGAAGCTATCTCAAAGCTAAGCATTAGTGCCCAATTTTGGAATAGAAGGAGGTGTCAGAGGTGGAATTACAAGAGATAATACAAGTGGATCATGGCCCACCATCTCCAAAACATGATCATTAACACCATCCGGGCACATGACTAACATATGTCATGGTGTCAATGTTATAAAAATGCCATGAACGTGCCTTAGAAGAGGATATCGAACCAGATATGATCTCTAATGGAAAAACAACAAATGAAAAGGGTTCAGTACCAAACATACTACAAAACATCCCACATTGAAGGTTAGGATGTTGGTAAGAAATCATGATATTATATTTAGTGGTATTTTATAGAGGTTAAATTTAATGTTAATGAGGAAAACACACTATAAGTTTCACTTTTCCTATCCATTTACTAGAAACTATTTTATTTATAAGTCAAAATATACCTATTAAGTTAATAAGTGAGTTTATACATAATACAATGTTTAATTAAATGGATTTTCATTTCCATTTTAAAAATTAAAATACACATTATAAATTTAAATCAACAACAATTTAATTACCACCAATACCTTTATATTTAGTTTCAGAATGTAATGGACAAAATATGATGGCTTGATTCAAGGAATTAACTTTTCTAATTTATAAAATCCCATACACTTACTAAATTTATATTTTTATTCATGTAATCTTTTCTAAATATCATCTCATGTAACCAGCGGTACAAAGATTATATTGGTTGAAATTGGATATTTTGGATTCCACCATCAATATATATGGGAGAACACCATTTTGGTTGATATTGAATTCCAAAAAAAAACTATTTTCAATACCATTTCTAATACATTAGTTTCAAAATCATATATAGAAGCCATGCATCACTCCACAATCATATGAAACACAAGTAATGGAAGAAAAATAATTCATTTATATGGAATGAAGTATGCATGGAATACAAATCCTAGGTACCTATAATAGTACATGTAACAATGATTATTTATATAGTATGCTATGTTAGAATATTCATAAATTATAGCTGACCCAAAAATAATGTTTCTTACTTAATGGTGAAAGTATGTCAATAGTAATAAGAGAAACAAAATAAATTAATTTCCAATTATGATTAAACATGATGTATACCCTAAACATAGGATAACTACCCACATGAATGTATTATGACCAATTTTTAACACTTTCCAATCTCCTTTTTGACATCTATGAAAATATTAAGTCAAGAAAGGAATCATACGATAACCATTTGTGATGTCCCAATAGTTGTTTAGTTTAGAGAAAAAGATCCTGGTTTACCTCATGGCCACAAGCACACCTCCTTATATTCTAGAGGTTGTCGACTAGTAGTGAGGGAACATGTAATGTATGTGTAAAGTCACCGCCCTCAGGTCAGAGTGGAGCACAATGGTGAGAAATTTGAATATATATCAAAAGAAAAATAATAATGAATGTGGAAGAAAAAATAAGTATAAACACCAATGAAATAAATAATGGTCAAAAAAAGGTAATATGTATCTTATACAAAGTAGGATGTCATGTTTCAAGAAAAATGAAAAACATAATTATGTGGAAGTAGGTAGATAGTACAATACATGATATACAAAAGAATAAACAATGCCCAAGATATCCAAGAATATTGAGGAGTTGCTTGGTCATCTGATACCCAAATCCCATCATAATGAAAAAAGATTGGTTTCTAATGTGGGATGCTTCCCCTTTTCCACATATATTATCATATAATCTTCCCAAGTACCGATGATGACCCAAATAGGATGTGAGATAAATCTTAGTAGGACACCACCAACAGTGTATATAAATGTCCACTATGTGTATATAAACTATAATCGTGTGTAGGTATATAAAAAGTAAAGAGTAAAATAAAACCAACCCACACTTTATTCAGCCAGAAAGAGTGTATATGAACATGAAATCATTTTACTAATTTCTCAATTAGTTTAAAATGAAAATTTCATTACATGATGTCTATAGTACTGTAATTAGACAATAATAATAATAGAGTATTCATGGTAAAAACAAGGCATCCATGACCACATGGGTTTTGCCAACTCATAATGGTAAGTCATGATGTCTATATATAATTTTTACAATGGTGATCCAAGGGGTACACCCATGAAATTACACAATATATTATTCTAATAGATTCTATAGATCTCACCCATAGTAATATCATAATAAGCATAACTAGTCCTACAGGGGTGAATCCATGGCACAACATTTCTGAGTACATCATGATGATTCGATTTATTGTGTCCATGTAATTGGTTAATCCATAAATTATATCCGTGGAATCATTAGTATATCACCCAAGAATTTTCATACTATGAAAAATATTAAGTTCCAAGGTGGCCAGATCCCTTGGAAACAAGTTCAATGAATCAAAATGGCATGCACTGGGTGCTCAAGGAATTCCCTCAGGAATCTATACTGGGTCAAGTCTGATTTTTTTAAAATTCTACTGGTATATATCCAATATGAGGCTGATAAATTTAATATAATAATTCATTTGTCTCCATGTTATACTCTTTTCAATTACAATTCCCTAGGTTTAGTAAATTCCATTTCATCATGCACGACACAGTAAAATATGTAAATGAAACTAGTTATTAATTAAATTAAATTTTATAAAGACCTAGTTATATCTATAAGTATATAATTTCCAATTAAAAAATTAAATTTTTTTATTAATATGACCACTTTACATATCAAAGGAAAAGTCAATCACATATGAACAATGTTCAATATTATAACAATGTGGGTTGAAAATTCATAAAATATAATTCACCCTACTTGGGGTGGTTAACATTTAGGTCTAGAAATAAAATGTTGGCAAGAGGTGTCACTAGTCTTTTGAATATAATCAATACAATTTCAATTTAATTCTTAGGAAATTCATAAGTAATCCCTTATGAAAAAGTGTGATCCCAAATGAAAAAAATTACAAATAGTGAATCAAAGTGTAGAAATTGATAGACCACCTACCTTATTACAAAAATAGATTCCTTTTCATGTATCAGTACTTAGTTTAGACCAGATTAGATAAAAATTAAATAATGTAAAAAATACTAGAAAATAGGGAATATAAGCTCAAAAAAATGACATCATTGATAGAATGAAAAATGTAGAACAATGACTAAGGATCAGAGAGCATACCAGTGGATGTCCAATGAGTAAAAAATATTTTCATTTATAGTTCAGAGAAGGAAATAACATGGAACCTAGGCAGGTGTCATGACATTAGTTATGAATGTGAGGATAGGGGAGCCTATTGTGTGTTCAGAAGAAAATTAATAAAAGGATGGATAGGTTATAAATACTTAAGTATTTTTTAAATTTTACTAGTCTTTTAAATGTTTCACAGATTAGGAAAATTGTGTACTAAATGTGCATGGATTACTTTCTAAGGAAGGGGAACGTACAGTTCATGCACATAGTTTAAGTAAATATTCACAAACCATGAAATTTTCCTTTATTAAATTAGGAATCTTTTTTTCCTGGTAATGTAGCCTGGGTTTCTTGGTTTTATAAATATTTTCTTCCCTAGTAACTAGACTAAATGACCTCACATAATTTTACCAAATTGTGCGGACTAGCCTATATGGTTTCTAGTAAACATGTGGACCAACTATTTCTGCAAGAAGCAAAGGTTTTAGGGTCTATATAAGCCCTTAATTACTTAATTTCCTCCATAAAATTATTATGTAATATTATAAGTAAAAACAATCGAATTAAAATCAATATAAAAGTATCCACACCTATAATAAAAGATAGATTCAAACATTAATAAACCATCATGATTTCTAATCCACTCGTTGGCATCTGATGGGAGGAAATTATCTCACACAACCCATAGTTTGACCTGTATGTGTGGATTATAAGGACCCTTCTCCCAAATACTCACTTATACCTACATGAACATGTGTGGGATCACTGACAGTTAAGGAAAACTGGTATCAGCTGGTTCTGATCCATTGATCTTTGATAGTGTCTCACTGATACCTGGTTACTCATGTATAGTTCTCACATAGAGACCTGACTATTTTTTTAACCTATCAATTTTTTTATCAAATTATTTTATATGTAATATATCACCTTAATGTACTTCAATTATTACATTATCCCAAAATATTTCAATTTAATCCAAGAATATTAATATTAAATCTATTTTATTTTTTATTATTAATCATAAATATGGGATCCAATCACTCTCACTTCTATTATAATCTCCAAAAATCAGTGGATTCCATGACTTCCAATGTAAGAACATTCTTTTAAACTTCGTAATTTCTTTAAACATTCATGTTCACTCTAATCACCTTATACTTAATTTTGGTTAACTCTAATCTTCTTCCCTGAATTTCAATATAAATATATTGGAATCATGAAACTTCCCTTAATTCCTTTGATTATAATTGATAAAAAATACAACACAAACACGAGTAGGTCCATCACACGGTTAACAAAATTATATATAGAGTTATTCAAGTTATGGTTGGGAGAAAATATATTAATAAAAAATAATAAAAAAAGTAGCAATATTTAGAAATATTATCACATAATCCCATATCAACAAATCTATATAATATATATAGCATAAACATATTAATAATAAATTACCTAATATTTCAAACTCTTGATATGAAATGACTGACTTACCACTCATAACTAAAAATTTAATTTTATCATTCCATAATCTTTTAATTTCCAATTTTTATAAATGGTGAAAAAAAAATAAATAAATGATAAATACATTCTATTCTCTGAAAAGTCAAAAATTCAATTGAAATTGTTATTTCCTAGGACTTCATCATATTTTTTTGGATCAATGGGATTTTAATAACATCATGAGAATATAAATCATCCACTATTTTGGGTAATCCAATTTTCAATTACTTGAACATTATCTGAATTATTTCTATAAAGATATGTCACTATAACACATAGTTTACATACTCTACTAACTAATTTTATTAAATGTACAGTATTATATCATGTATTCTTTCCATATATCCATCCTGAACTATCCATTATTTATATTTTATAACACAGAGTATACACACTTTCATGTAAGTTGTAAGGAGTATCAATAATTTTTATAACCTAACATAAAAACCATTGAATAGTATCCCATATTTTAGAACATATCATGGATATTCATGAATGGTTTCATGGATAATTCATTGGTTTAATTATATATAAAACAAGAATTAATATAAAATAGGATTACCCTATGATATTATAAAGGTATATCATAAATAATGATATAGTGAATGTTAGTTCAATTATAATATCATTATTTTGATATGTCTTATTTATAGAGTTCTATATATGGTTATTTCAACAACATAACCATGCATCTCTTCAGAAAAACATATCCATTTATAGAATATGATATAAAAATATTATATTCTATAATATATTTAACTTAAATGATATGATCTTATTATAAGTGATTACATTCTCATTACATTTTATTTCAAACACATTATCTATCATTCCATACTATTGATAAGATATAATAATCATTGAATTACTTTATGGAAAATATTTCTAAAACCCTATAAAATAGAGAAACATTTTTTCACATGATATGGGAATATAATATTCTGTGAAAAAATAACTATATTTGAAAACCTCTTATCATAATGGTTTATATGATTAAATCTATTAAAAATAATATTTCAAGGATAATTATTCATGATAGTCCTACTTGGTGATAAAAAAGATATGAAATTATTTCTATCAGTCATAATCTATCACTCATATATCTTCACCTAAATGAGTAATCGACTTTGATGAAAACATTTTTTTAGAAAATATGATATGATTTCATACAAAAAACCCAATTTAATCTTGAGTTCCTCATAACATACTCTATTTTAATATCTCATAAACAAAAAATCTATTATCTATAGTAAATTTGGGTTTCCCAAGCTTATGTGTCACCTAATTATGCAACCACGTCACCTTAAAAATCACTCTCCTCTCTCCAATATCGTGCTTCTATCCTCTTTGGTCCCATTACCCTGTGCTAACTCCTCCATCTTAGGGATTCCTTTAATCTTCTTCCACCCCACCCCCAATCATGCCACACCTATGCCCCCGCTCCTAGAAGTCGCTCATCCTTCCAATACAAACTAAGGTTCTTGCAAGTTTGCTCTATGCCTCCCCACGTCCCCACCTCTGCTCCCAACCTCCACCTCCATTTAACGGCTCCACCTATGACATATCAGCCTCATACAGCTCAGGCTTCTATGCCTCATGATCCTATGCGTCTAGATCCAATACCTCCAGCCCCTAAATGTCCATCTCCCACATGTCAAGCTCCCACAACTCCGCCTCTTCCTACTTGGCCTCTACCGCCTCGGACTCTTAAACATCCATCAACTCCGCTTCGGCTTTCTTAGCCTCTTACTCATTCCTGATTCTGAAAAACCACTAGGATGAATGATATACTATTTACATGGATGATTTATATGTGTTCAATTTAATTGGTTGTTCTAAAATGTTTCTGGTGTTCTTTGTTGTAGGTTTTTGTGTGTGTCTTTGTACACTGGTTATGCTCGATGAGTGTCATCAGCACAATGTTTGATCATATTGTTTTAGAGTTCTGATATGTGTATCCCTTGGAGATTGGACATGCTTATCTCATCAGACACCCTATTATCCCAACATCGGGGAAGTACGACTTCCAGTTCCCCTTCAGTGGCGATCCATGAAATTTTTAGGTGATTTTTAAGATGTTGCATTTTCTTGAAATATCCACCTCTAGGTATTGTGCCTCCAAATTGCTATATTAATGTATAAAATGATTGATTATATTCTTAGACGTTTTTCTTCTATGATTACATAAAGGTACAAACCTATGGGACAGTCATTTTACTAGCCTTAAATAGAGACCATGTCCTGAAATTATCATGTAATGAGAAATTGTACTCAAGGACACTAGATATGACCCTTAATAATGAATTGTGTTGTCTGTTAGAGATGTAAAAATTGATTCATTTTCATTGTTTTTTGTTTCATATAATCATGTTTCATGATAAAAGAAAACTGAGATAGATGAAAATATGTTTCTACTGTAATAGTTCAGTAGTGCATAGTTTTCAATTGATTTTTATTCTACCATGATGTAGTTTCATCCGAATTATTCCTAAATTTATATTTTTCCATGACAAATTAATTATTAGCATATGATATTTTTAGTTTAATATCACTAATATTATATTTATTTAATTACAACATCCCACTAACAATAAGTTATAATTTAATATTTGCTAATTTATAACTGTTATTTTTTAATAGTAGATTCCTAATAGTAAAAATTATTATTATTAAATATCTTATCATATCATTACAGAGATGGCACACACACCTTCCAATAATAAAGAAAGATTCATGAAATATATGCTACAAAGAGTATTATTTCTATCCAGAGGTATGTATATTATTATTATTTTTAATTTAATTTCATGTTTTTTTCTCCATGATATATTTTCTGTTTAATTGGTCACTGACATTACTGGTTTATGTATTACCTCAACAACATAACCTTATTATTTTCAAAAACAAACACCAAATTCAAATAAGGGACAAGATTGACCTATACTGAAATAAATAAATATATGACTTCTATTCTTTACCATGGTTGTTTTGCTTACCGTACTTCTTTATATTAATGATAAAAAACAAGTATTCTATATTATTATTTCAATATCCATTTCAGACTCAAAATATCCCATTTCTTTACTTTTATCTTAATTTATTTTGTAATTACATATATGTTCTCTTATATGTTCAATAAGAGTTTTCAAAAAGGAAGTTCCCTTTTTTAAAAGATCACATTATGTTACCATTATTTCTAATTAATTTATATTACATTACATATATAATGACTACCACTACTGGATAAGATAATTATTTTTAATTATTCCATCAGAACATTCTGCATCTATTTAGATATAACATGATAATATTAGTATAATGTATGTCAATTTTATTTTCTACCTGTTTTAATTTGAATGGAATCTTTTTTACAGGTCTTTCGGATTGATTCTGATGTGGTTCTATACTATGAGCACATGATAATAAGGATAAACATCAACATTTTAGACCTTATTTCATGATATTCATTGTATTGATATTTGTGTTTGTCAATTCAAGTTAGCTAGCTTCACTGAAAATGAAAATCAATTATCGTGTTTATGTAAACATTTGTAATCATTATTTTATCCTATAGTTTTTAGTATTTCCCTTTTGTTACGAATTTCTAATACATTCTAATAATAGATCTTTTTTATGATTCAATAATTAGGGCATCGCTTTCATTTGGTATTCACCTTTATATTTTATAGGATTAACACATAATTTATCAACATTTCGTATTTAGCCTCCTGGTTTCATCACAGTCTAGTGGTCTATTGGCATAACCTTCAAGTCTCCGTCACGAATGGATTTTAATGGAATGATGTCGTTTTTTGTTTCAAAAGGAGATGTATTATTTTTATGTCATATTATATGAATTATATACTTTCTTTCAACGTATGTTTTGTAATTTGTTGAGGCCAGTGTCAATAGATTGATTCCATATCAAGATCGATTTTTTTGTATAACTATTACTGCTTTTTGAATACTGGATTTTGTGCACATATCTCTTATTATTTTCCATATCACTTCTATATACAATTACTCTAATAATTTGGTTTAATGTCCTATATATTTAAAGGTTTGTTATTTATATAGTTTAATCTTTCTTAATTATTTTATATAGTCTGTGTGTAGGTGTTAGAATCTGTAATTTTATTTCCTTAGATAGATGAATAGCTTCACTGAAGGGTACTGTTTTTTTAAACGTTGATCAACATAACTATTTACTAAAGAATCATCTCTTTCTATGTTAATTAATATTTTTTTACACAAAATTCATCCTTGATGTTCAATAGTGAATCATGTTTTCATTTTTCTATTTCGTTTCAATAGTGACATTATCATGGTTGAATTTATATTCATATTATTTGCTCCTGATTTAAGAATTTTTTGTGTTGTAATCTTCTTATGGATGAGGATTTTAATCTCCAGGTAGATGATATTACAACAAGATAATGAATGTAAAACTGATGTGATAGACAAATTTCCAATTCCTTTTCAATACTTGATCCATATTCTAAAACTATAAGAAACACCTTGAAATCTACTCATCTCAAGGATATAATAGTATCATCCTTTCTTCAATTTAAATTTCAATACTTTTTAAATCTATCGTTAGATGAAAAAAGTGGCATATATGAAATGAAATTTGTTTCAAAATATTTATTTTTTTTATAATTTTCCATTCAATAGTTTTATTTATATTCTTCATTTGATTGATTTACATTCATTTTTATCTCATGATGCACAGAGAATTTTTTTTCAATGGGAAATGATGTTTATCATATCAGTGGAATGGATGGGCAATGTAAATTCAACCAGCCTTCAAACATACCAGCCATCACAGGTACAGGATAATCTATATTTTCACATGTTGATCATATTAGTGGAAAAATGAGATTCTTTGGACAAGTTATATTCTCATATGTTGTTGTCATTTATATCATAGGTTATATGGAAAAAAAACATGGAAATGTATTTCAGAAGATATGTTATATTTAAAAAGAAGAAGGTTACAAATATAAGGTACATGTATGTTTACCCCTTATACATGCATGTATGAAAAAAAATATGCCCTATTTTTTAGTATTTATTTTTTCAACATTTCAAATTTTTTGGGATATATTCATCCTATTTACATCCCTAATAACATCAAATTTTACAACTTATGTGGTATGGAATGCTTGAAATATATCGTTAAATGGTTTTAAATCTTTTACTTCTTTCTCGTTTATTATCTCTTTTTCCAATAATAACCATTACAGATTTATTATTTATTATTCCTCTTGGACACACTTGATTCCCAAATAACTATAAAATTTTTAATAGTATGCTTTTATGATCTCAATACTAGAATCAAATCCCCCACCTATAATTCTAGCCCAAGCCCCAATTAAATCTTGATCGACTAGTTTTTTCATCTATCCATGATTAGGGAAGAGGTTTAATTAGCACATTTGATGCATAAGGTGGGGAAGGAGTAGTATATTATCCCATGTCCACATAACTAGGAAAAACCACTAATGTAGGAATAATTAAGCCTAAATAAAAACAAAATGAATCAAAACCCTTAGCATCCAAGTGACTTAATCCATATTCTAAAACTGCATGCAAATTCATATGATCTACACATCTCAAGGATATAAGGGTAAAATCCATTCTTCTATTTTTATTTCAAGACTCCCTAATTCTTTTGTTAAATGGAAAAAGTGGCATATGTGTAATGAAACCATTTTATAAGATAGAAAATGGATGTATAATTCTCCATTCAATCATTTTATTTATATTATTCTTTTGATTAATTTATATTCATTTTCTTGTCAGGATGCATAACTATTTTTTTTAATGAGCAATGATATTGATCATATCGGTGGAATAGATGGTAATTGTAAATTCAACCGGCCTTCAAACTTACTATCCATCACTAGTAGAGGATGGCCTATATTTTTACATGTTGATCATATTAGTGGAAAAATTAGATTCATTTCACAAGATTTTTTCTCATATGTTGCTATCACTCATTGCATAGGTTGTATGGAATGAAACATGGCTAATTTTTTCAGATGATATGATATATGTACATGAATAATGTGACTAATATAAGTAACATCTAGGTTTACCCTTTATACATGCATTCATGATAATAAAATATGCCCCATTTTTTAGTATTTATTTTTTCAACAGTGTAGATTTTTTGGGATATATTCATTCTATTAACATCCCCAATAACATAATGTTTTCCAACTTATGTGGCATAAAATTTTGAAATATATCGTTAAATGGTTCTAAATAATGTATTAATTTCTCATAGATTATCTCTTTTTTCTATAACAACAATTATAAATTTATTATTTATTATTTATCTTTGACACACTTGATTCACAAACAACTATAATTTTATTTAACAATATTTTTTTATGATCTCAATAATTGAATCAGATCCCACCACATATAATTCTAGCCCAATCCCCAATTAAATCATAATAGATCAGTTTTTTCCATCTATCCAAGATTATGTAAAAGATTTAATTATCCCATTTTATGCATAAGTTGGGGAAGGTGTAGTAGTGCTTCACAAGTCCATATAACTAGGAACAACCACTGATGCAGGAATAAGTATGCCTAAATCAAAACACAATGAATCAAAACAAAATGAATCAAAACCCTTAGCAACCAAGTGTCTTGCTAATTCTTAGTGACCTGAAATATTACATTATCACTTTTTAATGAATTCAAAACATCTAAATTGGATAGTGAAGATAAATCCCTTACCCAATCCATGAAAAAAAACAGAATGATAAATAGGATCGATACAATAACCAGTAGTAGGACATCCTCCTAATGTATGTGGCACTATTAAAAGAGAGGATTAGTGATATATTATATATCAGTTGATAATTATATTTTATTTGAGTTATTAGTTACATTTTGTTTTACTAAATATGACTTGAAGTGTATTAGACCGGTGGATAATTGTTTATAGTAGTGGATTTTTCATTTTCTATGAGAAGTGGATTGGATTATGTATTTTATTTCAGTAGTGGATAATTTTTTAGAGTAGTGGAACATCTTTTTATATGAGCATTGGAACGTGTATTTTTTCAGTTCGTGGATCATGAAGTTTGTAGTGGATCATGTGTTTTATTTTAGTAGTGGATAATTTTTTTATATTAGTAGATCATGTATTTTAGAGTAGTGGATCAGGTATTATAGAGATTGGACATGCTTATCTCTTCCGGCGCCCTTCGATCCCAACATCGGGGAATGACAACTTCTAGTTTCCCTTCAGGGGAGACCACTGATGATTTTCAGGTGATGTTTCAGTTATATCTTCTGCGTGAACTTCCCACCATTAGGTATTGTCCTTCCACATTTCTATTTTTATGTATTAAATGATTGATCAGATGCTTTTATGTGTATCTTCTATGATAACTTATATGTGGGAACCTATGGGTCATCCATTTTACTAAATGATTCATATTCAACTGGAACATTTATTTTATTAATAAGTACAAAACATATCATAATTGGAATATGTTTTCTTTTCTTCTAATGCTTTAATATGGATTATGCAGGGGGATCAAATGGTTTTTGATGAAAGGGTTGGATAGAATGTTTTTATTGGATGATTCGTTTCCAATTTGTTGTCCTTACCACTAACATCATTGGACTTATTTCATCACCCACAACTTCTTTCATGGGTTAAAAACTATTTTGACTAGAATTGATGAATAGTTAGGGAAACTGACAATGCTTGATGATGAATCTGGTTTATCAATAACATCCCCCATGATATTGGAACTCATGTCATTTGTCCACAATTTATTCGAATTTATTAGTACCATATCATTGAAATATTATGTACATATTTCATTACCTTATGATGGAATTAGTCTCAATTAATGAATGCGCTGAGGCTCCGCTCATCTCTCTACGTTTCAAGATTACCCTCTATCTCCCCCCAAAGGCTCTGTGTAGCCTTTCCTCAGAGTATAAATTTACACTTTTTGAATGTTTTCACTACTAAAGGACCCAAGATGAAGACTAATAAGGCTTTTGCAAAGTGGTTCAGGGTAAAAAGAAACATGAAGATCGTGAGGAGATCAGGGAAGCAACACAATGTTGGCATGAATACCAGGAAGAGGAGGCTACGACTTAGTAAAATTCATCCTATCACCCGGAGAGATTATGTAAATGTGATTGGAATGTTTCCTTATTTAAAGGTAAATAGACATGCTAGATAAGATATTATTTGTGGGAAATATTATGAAGAACCTTCTGAAATTTTCCATGGTGTTGTAAAAACTAGTAATTTGAAGCTAATAGAAAATCCTCTTATGGGTTCTGGAATATCTTATTACAACTAATATTGTTCATTATGAAACATTAATTCCTCAATTTCGGTAACTTTTGTTCCCATTCTACCAGTAATTTTGTGACTTTTTTTATTTAATTAGGTATTTGATAGAGAAGGTTGCTCATTATGTAAATTTTGATCCTCAATATCTCTAACTTTTACTCTTTCATTATGTATGTCAAGCTAATTTTAAAAAAACAATATTAATCTGAAGTATTGTATTTGATAAATGGTATTCTATTATAAATAAATATAATTACATTATAGTGTCGTGTGAATGCACATGCAGAGTACTAGTAAAAATAAATTCAAATTCTTCCATGATATTTTAATACTAAATAAATAAATTTTTTGAAAACCACTCAATATTATTGAATTTAGAAAATAATCCATAAATACACCAAAATAATAAAAATGTGATATGTTTATTTATATTAAATAAATTATATAATTATATTCTTTTTTAATGGGAAAAATATATAAATTAAATTGATTAATAGTTTATGATGGTTAAATGTGTTCTAAAGGGATAAACCCTCATTGTTATCACGATTAATCAATTATTTAAAAATCTGGTTACCTTGATAATTTGGGTATGAAAATGATGATATTTACCCAGAAGTGTTGTATTCATCTATGAGATAGTTTTTGTGAATGGTATGTTGTGATTGAAACTCATGAGAACCAAGTAGGGACCAAATATTGAGTTGTATAATGAATTTTTGTTATCGATATTTTTTCTAAACATAAAAACGATTGAGTTATCACATCCTTATAGTGTGTAATGTTACTATACATAGGGTCGGAAACATGATCATGTACCCCTTGTTGTGGATATTATTCCAGATACTGTTAAAAGTATGATTTTTCACCCCCAAGGTGTCTATTTTTATTATAGAGAGTGGTGGTTATATGAAGATACACCATATAACATGGAATATGAATTTAGGCCTTAAAACTGGGTTGAGGAACCTCAATATAAGGATTATGAATGACTATACTATGTCGATTATGGATTTCCAAAATTTATTGAAGTTTGTGGTATTGAGTGAATTGATATATGAAATCTGTTATAATTTAATATACAATATTTTATATGGACTAAAACACATATGTTATGAAATATCTCAGAGGCATGTTGGTGGCTTCTTACTTAATTGTTCACTAAAAAACAACATAAAAACCACATTATATATATATAATTTATGGTTATTAATGAAAAAAGGGATAAATGCTTGAATGTATGTAGTTAATATGGAGGAGATTAACTTGGACATGGATATAGCACTAAAGCGAGGAAATGAATCATTTTGAAGTTAGAGAATTTTCATACACTTTTATTCATTTTTCTTATTACCATGTATATGAGTGAACCAATGTGGGTGATCACTTTTATGCGTGGCCAATATGACTAGATATTTGTTTTATATTACATTTCCTGGTAAAATATTATAGTAAATTATTAGATTTACACTAATTTTACACATGTATACACTTGTGTTTTTATATTGTCAATAATTATTCTTGTTATTGGATGGTTATGATATCAATGGAATAATAATATAATTAAATGTATTGGGCCCTCATGATTAGTATGTATCCTTTGGCTAATAGTGAGGTTTTCCTATGGTCATATGGAATACCCTAATACATTTATATATATTTTTCATAATCTAGGGGAAATTAAAGAATAATATTAGATTGCTTGAGTTTCATTAATTTATTTATTTTTGGACCTATAAATAGTGATATATTGGTTGAAACATTATATAAAAGTAGAAATTATTCTTTAAAATCACTTATTTGTTAGAATTAATATTTAAAAGGTAATTAAATTATGGTTATTGGTTTCAATAATTAATGTGTAGTTATATAAGAAATTTTTTATGTTTTTTATGATTTTTTTTATTTAATCACAAATTTATATAGAAATATAGTGTGCATATATCTACTATACCTTGTAACCAAGTCAACATGACATGTGAATTAGTTTTTCAATTGAAAATATATGTTCAAAAGTTATTTTCATCAAATTAAATACTAATATTTAATTATTTAATGTTTTATAAAATATATAATTGTTGGAAGGTTAATTAAACCAATTAATAATGATGATTTTCTTGGTATTACATGTATTAGCTATGATATTTATGGGATTATTGTACATATATAGTGGATGAGAAACTAAAAGGAATATGTATAGGAATGTTGATTACATGGATGTGTATGGGGATAAAGGAAGGGTAATTTGAATTTTGATGTATAAATGAAATTAGAGAGAAGATTAATCCTCTGGTTTGGTGTGAAAGCCTAAAAATAGCGAGATACCACACATAATGTCATGAGATTAATATTATAAAAGGGTAGAACAATACTTATATTTAGAAATTTTACGCATTTTTATTTTTTGGATTTATTTATTATAGGTTTTGGATATTATATTTCTTCATTTCAATGGAGGATAGGGAGTATTTGTTCATGTGATTTACATGGTATATAGTTTGTTCTATCATGAGATTCATCATATGATGGTTTATTTATTGATTACTCACCTGGTTAAGAATATTGATGTGAATGTATGTAATGTATGTCTATTGGGAATGATTATTCACTTGAATAGTAATTTTTATTCATCAAAACAAATTTAAATTTGGAATGGTAGGAAAATATATAGTGTATAATATTTTGAATGCATGTGTGCCATTAAAATGGATATTACATTTTAATTAAACAAAAATGGTTTCTTTTAAAATTACTATTGAGTGGGGATGAAACAATTTTCTAGATATGTAAGAATTGGATTTTATAACCTACTATTACAGTTCAAATACAGTAGTGACTGTTTTTAATATAAAAATCTATGTTTTTCTTAGAAACTATCGATGAAAATTTGGGGCTTTTTATAATGGTGTATATATATGGTAAATGACAAAAAATATTCTACATTACCAGGAGATATTCTAAAATGTGTCTATTATTCTTTCATATGTTAGTATTTATCATGATTTATGATCATAGTGACTAGTGGGATTTTATTTTTTAATATTTTCTAATTGGTTTTTTTTGGAATAGTTAAAATTGTTAAATTATTATGGATTTACTATATAATTATTAACCATTTTTATGTAAAAATACATAGTAATGACCATAATAGATGGTTCATTGGGAAGAGGGAATGAATATTTTTCAAATAATCAGCACCATATTCGACATTGAAATTATGAAAATCTTGATACATATCATTTTTTTGAAATATAAGGTTCATGGAAGAGGATGTAGTAGTTATATGCATATTTCATGAGTTTTAAGTCCTATATTACCCAATGTTATTGGGAAATATGTTATCATAATTATATGATAAATATATGTAAAATTTCCTTTTCTTGTTTAAGAATATTGGTACTCAAATGTGTATAATTATTGAGGTGGTTATTAAAAAAATCGAAGGTGTAGTGTATAATTGGAGGAGAACCAAAGATTATAATGAGATATGTAAAGGTTAAAAAAATTCTAAACATCCCAAATTTATTTAATTAGACATTTATTTGAAGATATTGTAAACCTAAAAAATGATTTGGTAGTTCATAGAACATTATAATCCTCGATAATGAATTATTGATTTTCATTTTTAATTCAAGAGGTAGATTTACTTGTATAAACTATGTACTTAAATTAGTTAATAAAATAATATTATATTGATAAAATAGTTAGTTATACAATTCAAAAATGTTTCAAAGTATCCATGAAGAAACTAGTTGTGGATACAGAGGTTCTATTACATGTCATAGTTATAAGATGTAATGTCGTGATTGGGTTGAGATTTAATGACACTTACAAGTGTTGGGGTTATATAGTTTATACCTTTCATTTGGGTTGTTCATCAATTCTATGACCCAATATAAATCATCCAATATAATATATTCATTTTGTAAAATTATTGAATATGTGATCAAATTATATTCATTATTAGAGTGTCTTCCAAGAGGTGATATTAGAACTGATAACTGTTTTGTAATATTTATTATTAGAAGGTGTTGATTCTGAAATAGGATTGAACATGCGTATCACATAATGAAAATAAGAGGGCACCAAATTTTATGGGATGTCTTGTGTTATCATGTTTATTTTTTTAAGGTTAGTTACTTTTTTCTTACAGGTATTATTAAAATATATATTTTTGATAAGTCTATAAAGAACATTCCTCAGAAAGGGAGAGAGCATATGATGTTTTATATTGGTGGAACAATGTATCATGATAACATTATTCTCTATAATGATACTTGTGGGTTGGTTTTGTTAAGTTATGTTGAGGCTGGATCATGATATATGGATTTCACATGATTTTGGAATTTTAGAAGGTTAGCTTTAGTGAGACAATGATTTTTAAAATATTATATTGGGGAGTACCCTATTAGTTTCTCAAAAGTATGACCCTTTATCTCATTCAAGGAAATAGTAAGAGTCAAGATATATATATGTGGTAATTTCAGGATACTGGTAACCAAGGTGTCACTTTAATAAAAAAACAAAACAGACTAAATGATATATATTTAAAATTGGAGGGCAGTAGTTGTTAAAATTTATTTCTTACCATTATGATAATACATCATATCTAGTAATTCATGGAAAGTATTATTTGATGATTTTTTCATGTCTAACCTAATATTTCACAATGTAGGTACTTATGAGATATGTATTCTAAATATTTATTGCATTCTATTTTATAATGGTTACTAATTCCATTCTATTTTATTCTATCTTGAGGAATTAGAGATGAAATTTTTTAGATGGAGTCTCATAAAAACAATAATGGATCTGGTTTTTTTGATTAGTAGATTCATAAGAATTATTTATAATAGGAAATAATCTCATATATACTTAAGAATTTTATTGTTTGAGTTTTACATATGTGTCCAGGATTACATAATGTTTTTTATAGTTATAGTGGAAATGAATATGAGATCATTGATTCATTCGACCATTTGTGATTATATAAATAATAGATATAGTGGTGCATCCACTGATACATACTTCATACACGATTGGTTATAAAAATATTTATTTTGGTGAGTCACCTCATTTTAGGGGAGAACAAAGTGTACCATTGATTTTTGTGAGAAAAAAACAATCATGAAAATAATTTCAATTTTTTATGTATGGTGGAATCCATATACATACATAAAGATTAAAGGATTATGTGTTAAACATGATATCTAAGTGGTAAAATATTTTCACTATATATAATTGATGATTTTCTCAAGTACTAGAGGCTTTCAAATTTAGAATTTAAAATGAAATAATATTATTTGGTAAAAATATTGATTTCAGGTTTTTATTTCAATTCTTATGTATTCATCTTATTCCTATATATTTATTTTTATGATAACATAAATAAAAAATATATATAATTGGAAAGCCAAATGGGTTGGTATAATGTGTTAGAGTTCCAATCAAACCAGTTGCTGGATGAAACCAGAAGTTTGGTTCCCTATTAGAAGTTCAGTGTGGATCCAATGAAACACCAAGGTAAGCATCAACATCAAAATTTAAATTAATAGTTTTGGTTATATCATTGAAAAAATTTATAAATATCCCCACTTTCCACATTAAAACAAACAAACAAAATGGAATAGAGGTTATTTTTTATCAACCTACTTTCCCATTTCCCTTGTGAGTCACTTCTCAATTGGAGAATAATCAGATAAAGTTAATTTTTTTTGTTATATTATATACTATATGTTAAGGAAAATTATAATAATTGGTTGCTATCATTTTTTCCATGTGATGCTTTTTTTACTTTCTCAACTGATATTTTTAATTGCTATGTTTTTTTATAATGATAGTGGATGGATAAAATAAAAATATTCAATGAGGGAAAAAATATTTGATGTTGTTTAGTTGTCCATAATATATTCCATGTTTTATTGTATATTAATTTATATATATATTTTAGTACACATGGTTGGGGATTCTAGTTCAGGGGAAATGAAATAAAACCAAGAGGGTTTAGTTATATGTGAAATAATAGGTGGAACTAATTAAAATCATGATATCATTATTTATGTTTGAGGGAAAATTTAGGGTCATTTAATTATAATGGTGACAAGGGATTCATTATCTTATAATGGTTTGTAGGACCATAATAGGTGATAACGTGTGGAATAAATATTATACAGCCACACGAGGTTAGGTTTGACGGTTAGAAATGATCTATTAATGGAGGACTAATTGATTGACCATTTAATACTTTTTTTATTTGGGAGTTGAAAATGGTTGAGGTATGTTATGGATTAGGGTAAATTTTCTCACATGATAGGTGATTTACTTCTTTATGTGAAATTTAATTTGATACAAACAATGTTTTAATCAATAATGGTTCAATGTTTCTAGAAGTTATAGTTCATCAAGGATATGATGATTAGTTTTTTATTTAATGATTAATACACATTGAGGATCTAGGTATAAAAAGTAAGATTCCTGGTCTAAAGGTTTCATTAATTATGGTTGCAATTTTTGATAATAGTGACAAATGACTCGGATGAATAGATTCATTGAAAGGTGTTTTAGGATACGTAATTCATGATTTGTGATTGGTAATAAATGAGGCCTAGGTTGTGTGAATGTGTGATTATATGTGGCTGTTGTTACTTATTTTTACAAATGATATGTTGTGATAAATATAGTTACATAAAATGGGGAAAATTATATAATATTATGATCTATCATACTATATATTATTATGATTACCATTTGGAAAAAATACATCGATGTACCCCCACAGTGATAATGTTACTCATGTTAGGGTGATCGGTATGAGTTGATCTTCCCCTATAATGAATATTATTATTATAAGAGGGGAAAGTGTACATATACCCCCATGGTGGAGATTATGATTAGGGGATAGATATTATGCCTAGGCATTCCAATGTGTGCAATTTTCTATTTTTTTAATGAAAAGTGTATTTCAAAAATGATATATGCATTAGGTGTATTGAACGAGTTAATTTATGATGGATGATATAAATTTTTATAATCAATTATATATAAACACACATATATAAATTTTTAAATATATTAGGGTCACATTGTTGGTGTATTATAAATACTTTTAATCACAGTACACACAAACACACACATAAAAATATGATTAAAAAACAAGGTTCCTGATACATGAGTGAGAATGGGTCCAATGATAATTAGTTGATTCTATGGATATTAATAGTGGTAGATATGATAACAATGTGAGGTTGATTACTATCTCAAAATCGGTGTCTCAATGTATAATTTGTAAATTTTTTCTTATTACCATATATGTGATAACCCTACTAAGGGTGATCCATTTGATATATGAAAGATAAAAATGACATATGTTGCATTTGAAATTTTATTATGATATATTGTTTTGTATAGTTATCATTACACTATTATTCGACATGAGAATTTTGAGAATTATATATAATATTTGTTTATCAAATTATTTTTATTTGTTGGTTATGACTTTGAGGGAATAGACTCCTCACGATGTGGTGTTGGCCCTATATTCAAATGAGAATCATCAAACTATAGGATAGTGTTATGTAGTGTACCATGGCTGTGTCATTTGAGATGATCATTAGTGGGAGTATGTTTTATAGATAATAAATGTAAGTCTCACTATATGATTAATTATTTTATTATATTATTTATTTCATTTTTATATTTAAACACAAATATGGAGTTTTAAAAAATTGTAAGTTTAAAAAGGGACAATGGTAAAGTATGGAATCCAATATTATTATTTCCTTATACAAATAATTAGTGCTTGTTTTTCCAGTCTTATAATACTGGTTAATACAAGAATAAAAATAGGAAATTATCAAGAATTTACTATATAAATAATAACATGTTTATAGAGAATTAAAATTGATTCTTGATAAATATCTCAACATGGATCTTAAATTATAAATAATAATATGAAAATCTATATGTGGGATGGTATTTCCTTAGAACAAATTAATAGTATTATAATAATATTAAAACCAAATGCCTAATTACTCAATGATATATATTAAAGAGAAAAATGTTAAATGGAAATTATGTATATAAAAATTTTATAATATTGGTCATAAATAGGAATACGATTAGAGTATATAACATATAATTCCCCAAAACATATTATATGTAATAAAGGTCACCATATTTGAATGAGTTGATTTATGTTTTATAGAAAACTTCTAATCACCCCTTACTATAATTTTATGATTTTTATTTTCTCTATTTTTATTTCTTTATGCTCAATTTTGGTTTGTTTTTGTATTCCTATAATGAAATCAAGTCTTCTTAAGATATTTGTGTCATTCCTTTAGAAACGGTGGTGAACACTTTTGTTGTCCCACCGTAAAAAAATCTATTTTATGTTATTTTTGTTCCTATATTCCCCAATGGTATATTATTATATAATGTGACTCCAAAATTACATTTCATGTCTCATACTATATATATAAACCTCTCAAATAGATATTTAGGGTATAAATAGAGGACAATGATAACATTAATAAAAAACTATTAAAATATTTTGTTTTTTTAAATTGATTATAATTTTAAAATTTTAATTCATACACCTCATTACATTAAATTACAGTGAACAAATGAAAGAAATTATTAATATTAACTTTATTTATAATGAAACTGTCTTTGTATTGTAAAAAAATATAATTGATCATTTTAAAAATTAAATTGTGTCAAATTATATGTATTTAATAATATTATTCTACACTGTCATCATTTCTTAATTTCAAGTGGGGCCTATATTCTTAAAAATCATAATTTTAGTTTTCTTTGGCATTGATATAGTTTAACTTTTTATTTATTTATATATTAATTTCCTTGAAAATGTTATCATTTTTAATAAAATTTATGGAATTTTGATAATTATATAGATGTCTTCCCGATAAATAATCACAATTTTAACACTATTAAAAAAGACAATAAATTGGGAATAATTGTGCCCAAGAAATAATAGAAAGGTAACATTGAATAAAACTATGAGTTATGTAAATTAATCCCACACGTCATGAATAATATAATATGAATTGAAGACCATGGGATTAATATGTGGTGATAACCTTCCATATATACACAACACACCTTCCAGTAACATAAATTCTTGGGATAAACTACCATAAATGGTTTAGGAATTATGGTGACACATTCATAGAAATGATATATAATCATTTATGATTTACACATCATGTACCTTTAACACACCAATAAGAGGCCTATAAAATATAGGGACCAAAGATCAATCATGTAGAAAAAACATAAAAATGAATAATTAACGTTGTAAAAGTTGTGAATTTTTTATTCATTTTTAGTAGTTTCAAAATCAAATAAATAAAAAAAATTGATATCAACCCATAAAATAATAGAAGAGTATAAGAGTTAATCCCTATTCCTTTAAATTTTTTTTTACTAATAATATATTTCAAATTATTATTATTTACTATAATCTTTATTCCTTATATTAAATTTTCTTCTTTACAAATTTTACCCATGAGAGAGTTTTTTTATGGCAATATATGTGATGATTTCATGGCCCTAATTTGCATAAATATTTTAATTTTGGGAATTATTGTTATTGTATGGTTTAATTTATCTTGTTGTAATGGTTATTTCATTTAATAAAAATAGATTAAGTTTATATTGATATTTTATTCTTCCTCATAGTCTCACTTTTTGTGTATTATATGATTTTATAAGGATAATGTAATCAATTTGAGTATGTTTTTTTTCTTATAAAAAAAATGGGCATTGTATTTTAAAAATTAATTATGAATTTATTATTTTATTATGGATTTTTATATTTTTATACAATATAGTACCCCTAATTCAAGTCATGAAGAGATACTATAATTTTATTAAATTGAAACAAATATAATATCATGCATGCATGGTCATAAATATTTTAGTAATATTGGAACCATATACATATAAATGTATTAAATGTCCAGTATAAAAAAATTTAATACACTGAAATTAAAATAATATCATTTTTATTTCATATTCAATTCCATTATATATATTATTCTTCTATAGTGATAAAGGAAATAGTGGAATATATGAAAGTGGTGATTTTTAATGCTTAATAAGTGATAACATAATCATTGAAAATGAAATGAATAGACCGTATAATTTCATTAATAATCATCATAACATCATGGATTTATTCCTAGACATTATATATCAAGGATAAGAGAATTTAAATCACCCTATATTACTTGTATCATGTGACCTACCAGTGCATTTTAGGGACATATAATTTAATTTCCCAACCAAAACTTATATAATTCAAGGAAATTCAAACATATGAAAAATATTAATATTTATATTTTGGAATAATATTTTATTTCAAATAATTCCCTAATATATGGTATAATATTCAACAAGTATTATCATATAAAATATGTTTGTATAGATTCATATAGTACAATAAAACACAAATAATTTATGTAATCATAAGAATTATGTAGTTACTCATGTGAATACCATTAAATTGCAATAATAACGTATAAGTTATTCATAGTGTATAATATTTGAAAAAATCAACACTGTAAACTGAATTTGTTTCATAGGTGCATACCAAAAAGATAACAGTATAGTTATATGATATTCCACAATAGTGGTATTATTTTATATAATTTATTTATATATTAATTAAAATTTAATTATGTAAAATAGATATATTAAATAAGAGTATGTTAAAATTTTATTTTATTCCCTTTTGGTTTTAAACTCCTATTACAAAATAATTCATTACACTAGATATATTGAAACGAAATGTCCACTTGTTCTTCGATATTGAATTCTCCCTTTTATGTTCAACCAAAGGTTTCATTGGATAAATCAAAGACAATTGAATATAGAGTAAACCTATCATAAATTCCTTATATATGATACGAAAAAATACATGGAGGCCATGTGATTTATAATTACAATATATTTTCAGACATATGAATTGACTATAATATAAGGATATCAGATGATAGTAATCATAATTAATGAAATTGATAATAATTTATTATATTTAAAACAATACAAGAGTAATAAACTTAATTTAGAAAATATATAACGAAAAAATAGATGATTAAAAAAGACAGGGATATTGTGGAAAGAAAATATTTCCTTTCTTAAACTATTCCTTTCTTTGGATCCAACCCTTATAGACTTTAGAATATATCCAGAATAAAAAACAAATATCTATGTGATAGTATTAGGTGAATAAATTAATATAAAAAATGAATTATAATTGACATTAATAAACTGAGGAATGGGTATTTATGGTGTAGATATGGGAAACATTTCCTAGAATTTTTAGATTTGTAAAGGAAAGTTTTAAAATATAAGTTTTTGGGGAAGGGTAAAATTAAGTATATTGAAATGGATGTTGTTTTTATATATAATATTACCTGAGACAATATTTTTATACTTCAAAAATAAATATAATATAATATTAATTTTCTAAAAAAATAATCAATTAATGTTTTCTTAAATAGTATATATAAATATTATATTTCACTATTTATTATACTATTTAACTAGTCAAGAAAATAATAAAAAAATAAACCTAACCAACTTGGGTAACCAAAAAAAAATGTGCCCCATTAGATAAAAGTAATTCCTTATTTTGGTGGTATTTAATTATAGAATAAAACGACTTATTAGCTTTTTATTTATTGTTTCAAATCAAATGGATTTTATTTTACCATTCATTAATCATATTATTTCTTTATTTTTTATAGTGTTTTAATTATTATTTATGTGATAGATCAAATTACTTTTGTTTTTTACTTGTATGATTTATGTTTTACATGATAGTTATTTTTTGTGAAAAAAAATTAATATATAAGGGATATATAATAGCAATATTCCAATTTTTAGATTCTAATATCTTATTTTTATTCCTTAATTTTATATTCACACACACAAAAACATTTTATTTCGACTCTTTGAAAATGTTGTCATAAATATTTTAATTCTCTTAGTTTTTAAAATATATGTATCTCATAACAAATAGTGTTTTTTTCAATATTCATGTATCTTTCAATCATTATTTTTATATAAGAATACAATCAATTGTATGTTTAAATTATAATTTTTCACACATTATTATTTGTATTCTATTTTTAGTATTAGATATTTTATAAAATTGAAAATTTCAAAATTTTATTAAAATTTATGGAATAATTCTAAATTATCTAATTTCATTTGTGGTTAATGTTACAAATTGATTTTTATATATTTATTTTCATAAATTAATTCTTAGATCATAAATGATGACTTGTAATAGTGGTTCCTTTATTTAAAATAAAATACTTGAGTGCAACTGATGAAATGTATTATCTACAACCAATAAGCTAAATTATCCAATTCCATTAAATTAATTTAATAATTTATATTGAAATAAACTTAATGTAATTGTACAACCATTCCCGACACAGCGTGTTGTGTATTTTGGTCATTGGTGGCTTCCAGAAAATATTGAAGGAAGGGTAATGTAATTAGGGTTATGTCTTTAATGAGGAAGATTGTCTTAAAGAGTGGCCATGGGTGTTGTGGTGTGAAGGGCTGAATGGACGATAAGGGAGTTGTATATACTAGTGTGTCATGCCTTGAATGAGGATTCATGAATTGAGGTTCTAAAAAATAAGAATTTTGGGATGTGATGTTTTGAGGATATATTTGGGCCATTTCATAATGGATCAGTTTCATGGTGTGAATTCAGTAAGGAGAAATTTGGATAAGTATAAAACCATATATTTCTATAAAGTGATTATTTTATATATTTTTATTTATGGTTACATTTTCCTATGTCATTTTTTCAATCATTTAGTAGTGTGTTAGGTCATGATGTGTTATTGTTTTGGGAGTTTGTTTGATTTTTATGAGTTTCCTTCCTAGTGTAGTCCTCTCTCTCATGTCATAGAGACTTGGTGGTTGAATTTGAAGGTTTTGAATTTATGAGGGGAATTTTTACATGGTTATTTGGTCATGTTGTTACCCTTCTATGGAAATATCAAATTATAAAATTGATAAATATTTAAATTGGGGTTATATTTGAGATCATGGCACAAAGTCACAAAAATTTCCCTAAATAACCTCAATGCTTTGTGAAAATTACCTAACATGTCATAACACCTTAAATTTATAGAACATGTTCTACGACATAATATAGTATGAATTTTTATTTATTCCTTATTTCTACATGATCTATAGGAGATTATATGAATTTATTTGAGGAAAATCTAGGTCCCTTTAATATATTTTGATTACTAGCTTCATGATATTGAAATTCATTATGATGTAGGTGAAGTGTTTGTTTTCCATGGCGGGCATGCGATGTCTAGATCTTAATCACACGAACTAGTAGTTTAACTAGTTCACCATATGACCTTATACACACATACCAAAATTTTATAGCTTACCGAATAGTATGGGGGGTATAATAAAGAATATGGGGAGACTATACCCTCTCCACCATTGAATTTAAATTGAGGAAATCAAGAAAAACAATAACCAAATTAATTTGGATCAATATCCAACAATAATCGTACATTATATAAGTAAATGAAAAAATAGGTAAGTGTTCAGAAAACAATATAATACGAATAAATTGTCAAAATAGTTTTATGTTTCTAGAAATACCAAAATTATTACACACTCTCAATCATAAAAATGGGGACTGACATCAGGTACATTCCCTTTATCCATGTTCCATTCAAAAATCTTGAATCAACAATCCATTAGAGGTCAGTTTCTCTTATCATGAACTACAACCAATAAATCTATTTAGTTACCCTTGGAGGACCATGAAGGGTTTGAGTACAAATCATTAGGCCACCACCAACAATATTTAAAGAAGTATCATGTATAATAGTAGTAACAATATATGAAATAGTATAAAAATCCAATAAAGAATAAAAAACATGATGCATGTATCACAATAGAATTTATTTTCTACTTTGGACCATCTATTCCACCACGATACCCAACCAACTAAACCTTCTTTTCCCATTATAGTATTCTGTACCATGAACTATGAATCCTTACGGTTAAATACTACACATAAATTATTGGTAATTCATCTAATAATTTATTATTATTGGAGCCAAATGAATCAATCTAACAACCTATACCATGTCATATGATTTTAATTCCTAAATGCCATGATGGAACCCTATCCATTAATAATGGGTTCTATGTCCATAAAATCTTGTAAATGATGTTTAATTACCTTAATATCTATTCTAAATCAAGGATAAGGAACGTCACATACAACTTCCTTACCTATTGGTTTAGAGAACAATTTCTAACATTACAAACCATACAATAATTTTTTAGAGGTATAACATAAATGATCATTAACCAAAAAAAAATAAAGGTAAATATAGTTTAATATTTATCATTCCTCATAGAATAAAACTTTTAAAACTATTAACCCCATTCCACATTTCAATTATTTCATTTTCCCTTCACATAACTCAACAATGAATTTTTTTTAAAAATATTCCACATCATAAACATACGACATTAACCATTTTATATTTCTTCCCTTAATAAATACATGACCAAAATATCATAGTGAATCCACATAATCCATTTTGTTATTCGAACATGTAAAATGAAAAAAGTTTGTTTTAATCTCATAATACCTCTATATCACAAATCCTAATTCAAATTACTATGCTCAAGAGAGTGGTATACCCCATTGGTGTCCCTAGGTCGAGTTTAATAATCATCAATGGAACCAAAAAGATCTGTGATGGGTATACAAAATTATTTAATGTCAAAATTTAACATTATTAATAATCAATAAATTGTTAAACACGATGAAAAATTATCACATAACATATACACATTAATTACCATCATGACTATGTGAAATAGAAGGTAGACCACCTATGTCATAATTTTAGACATCCAGTCATGCATCCAAGTATTTTAATTCAATATTAAATGGATTCAAATAAAAATTTAATGAAATCGTAGGAAATAGGTCCCATGATAGTTCTATGAATGTAAACAACCAAAAATATTGTCAAGACTATAGAATAAAATAGAGTCAGACTGTTACTGAGGGAATAAAATTTTAATAAATGCCACAAAAAACACAGTAGAATCAAAAGAGAACCACTATTATAAGAGGATGATGGTTTTGGTTCCCACCCTAGGATCATGGATAAGAAATTATTATGGATATTGGTTAAGATAACATAAATACTAATAGGGAAAAATATTCCAATTGATACTTTTCAAGGGATGAATGGTTAACCCACATGGTATGGAAAATTGTGCACCAACAAAGTAGGAACTTTGTTCCATGGGATGCATAGATGACATTGTTAACAAGGCCTACTATATGTTTAAAAAACCATGGAAAATCTATTTGAAGGGCTCTTTCCATCCTCACATGGTTTCCATCACACCCATTTCACAGTTTATAAACTATGAACATACCTCCTCGATGTGGAATATTCATGGTTCATGGATAGTACTAACATTTCACCAATAATTCACTATGAACTATACACCAATTTAATATCATTTTCATGTCTTGAACACCAAAACACCCATAATTCCTTTAAAGAAACCATGAAACACTCCATTCACCATTTTAAAGGGTGTTTGACCAAAATTCCAATGCAAAATTAGCTCATTAATGTTTTGGATCTTATATGGAATGAGAGAATTTAGTTTATATTGTATTGGTAGATGTGGTGAAGGATGTGCATGTAGTGTCATGGATGGTTTTTTTTGAAAGTGGACATATAGTACAACTATTTTTATTGTTATTTACAAGTGTTGTGAAATATTTTGTGTTACAGTTTATTGTGTATTTCCGGGATTTTTACATAGATTCCTGGTGGCATGGAATTTAAATGATTAGTATGAATGAATATGGTAACTAGTGTGATATTGGATTGGATGGGCCATTGATATTAATAAAATATTAATTATTCGAATAATATATGTAACTACTATGATAAATAGGTAATTTTTATATAATTGGTTTGGAAGTTAATGTGAAAATGAATGGAATAGTAAAAAATTTATATAAAGGGTATTTATAGAGAAAAACTAATTGAATGATTAAATAATAGGATTTAGAATCTTATTGCACGTATTTTTTTGGAAAAATGATTTTGGATTTCATTATAGGTCTATCATTGAATTTTAGTGAGTAGTTGTGATGGTGGTGATATTAATAATTTTTTTTGGTGTGAAACCATTATGTTGTTATTTTTTGTTGTTGAATTATATATTAATTTTCATTATAATTTAAAACACCCTATACATATGTTATATATTCACATTAATCCCTAAATGTTTTAGGTTCTAGTTTTTTTCCAACAACCAAGTTGTTGAGGGAATGGATGGATGACTACTCCCTCTAACATCTATCCCTTATAGGTGTATTATGTTCTATAATGGCTCAAATAAAGTATAAAAATATATAATACACTGGTTTAATGTTATAGTATTTTATATATTGGATGACTTAGTTTTTCATAGTAATCAGGATATATTACAGGGGTTGTGCATGGTTGGAGGATGATCCAATGACGATGTCTATCATATTCACGATACCCTATTTTGTTTGATATGCGATGAGGATATAATGTGTGGTGGTTATGTATTTTGGGATATTTAGTGTCATTTAAATATGGATACTTTGTAATGGTGATATGGTTGTACTATGTTGTATATGGCATATGTTTATGATATAAGATATGATGTGTTGTAGAATAGATTCAAAAGTGATTGTGAGAATCAAAACACTGTCCATTGGGGGTATGATAGTGATAAAATTGTGGGTAAATTGTTTAAAATTGTATTCTTGATATAATGTTTTGTTATTAAATTGTTATATATGGATTTTATATTTGGTGAGTGGGTTTGTGGGGTTCTGTGAGTATTGACCTAGTTAGACGTGTGTTCATTTTGACGCTTGTTCATTATTACATTAGTAAAATTATCCATTATTTTATGTGATAAAATGTGATGGATTTTAATGAGTTTAAACGTATTCTCAACCCTATATATATATATTGATTTTTTTAGGTTTCTTGTAGGGTTTTAGATATATATCTATATATTACTAACATAGATATCAGAGTTATTGTTAGAGTCACTATGATAAGATTTTCATTTTACTTTTTCTTTTTGAAAATTTTATATCTGTAAGAAATGACATGAATTATGGTTTAGTCATTTAATTTTACATCATTATGTTGATAGGTAGGTTATTATATATATTTTTATGATTTATAAGGGTAATTAATCCATTTTGTATGTTTTATACCAATTTTTCTTGTTTCCTACCCATGGTCTATTGGGGTTGGGATTTGAAGGACACAATCATGTTTAATACATGAGACAGATGGGTTCCCGATGGGTTTGGATCATGAAATAGTGGTATAATGTGAATGGAAAAGATTTAGGGTTGTGATTGGAGTTAATTAATTGTGATAGATAATGTTTTTTGTGGGGAAATAATGTTTTTTTATATTTATAGGAGATGTAGTAAGGGATAATAGATCAAACACATGATTTTAGGGCCCCCATTTATATGATAAAATGACCAAAAATTTAATTACAATCCTAGGGGATATGATTCTGATTATGTGGTTGATACCAAGGAGAGGTATATGAGTCATACTTGTTCATTATTATGATAAATTTGGGGTGATTTTAGTGAAATTAAAATGAAGCTAATTAAATAGTTTTAAATTATTTATGGGATATCATCCTTTAGAGTTTTGTTTATTGTTTGTAGAGTTAGATCTTGGTCATTTGACATGTTTGGTTTTCGGAAAATGAGGAAAAATATGATGATTATGTTGGATAATATAGGGTTTGGCCCTATTTAGGGAGATAAAACATAATTGAATAAGATATACACATTCTAAAAACAAGGATTAGTGATGTATAAGGGGAGTATATTTTATTTTTAAATACAATACTTGTTTTAGGAGCTGATGATTTCCTTTATTTTGATCCATTATATAGAAGGACATTATATCCTTATAGAAATTAGTCAAACGAGAGGTGTCACACACTAATGTTGGATTATTTTCTACAGAGTGTTAATAAAGGTGAACAATTCATCTGTTGATTTTTAAAGGTAGTTTAATTTGTAATTCCTTTCATCAATGATGTGAATGGTGAAGATTCAATAGTTTCACTATCATAAAATGGGATGTTTGGGTGTGTGGTTGAATAGGATCTGGTTAATGTATATTCTTTTATTATCCCATTATCTTATCCAATATGAGGAGGCCAAAGAGAAATAATTATAGTAGGTTGTGCATCATACTATCTAGTATACTAATAACAAAATTTATAATTCCTATGAATTTATATGTACAATTTTATCCAAGTTAACAGAGAGAATGCAATCAAAATATGAATAATCTCGATAGGGGAGTTATTAGAGCTCTGAGGAGAAAGACTATTATGGGGATCATGGATGTTGGGGTTATTGATATTTTAACCAGAAGGGAGTTATCCTCAGTAGTTTTAAACTAATTATGTTATAGTTGGTTCTTACTATGCGTACACCCTGATATATCTAAAAATGTTATTTATTTATTGGAGAAATGGTCTTATGTTATTTTAGTTCCTAACCATTATTAATTACATGGAATACATAGTTTAATCATTTTCATTCCATCCTCAACAACAGATGCCATTGAGGTAGTACTAGGAGTTGGTTTAACATGTATTTCTTTCTATGATGGTAGATTTAGTAGGATATGGAAAAAAACATGATGCCCCGAATCCTCCTAGGTATTGGTATATTCATAATCATAGAGGGTTCCATCAGCTGTAGGGAAGAATATTTAGGCATGGTTAGTTTAATTCCATGTATATTCCTTCCCCAGAAAGGTTAGAGGTTTTCTTAGGTACCATTTATTTATTTTCCACCATAAATTTTACATTATAATATTGTTTACCATAAAAATACATAATTGTGACCTACTTGGTCAAAACCATGGGAAGAAAGGTGGTGGGGCTTTTAGTTCACCTATTCCTGACTATTATAGTTAGAGGTTGGAAAAGTTTGATTTCTATGTTCTGGGGTTGAGTGTTAATGAACGATTTGTATTTGTTATTTGGTGATTTATTCTTGTTGCAGACAAAACCATATAAATTAATCCTAAAAATTTATTATGTTTATTCTATTCGTGTATCCATTTATTTCTTAGAGACAATAGTATTTTTTTACGATGTGACCGGGTTGTGGTGAGGTTGGTTGAAAATGAAGACCATCAAGTGAGTTTTATGAATTTGTGGAAACTCTTATATCAAATAGATATGTTATTAATTGTATTATGTAAGGTGTACGATGTAGAGTTTACAATAATTAATTCAATATTTATTATCTAAATAGTTTGTTATGCTACTACCATGATGTGATATCAACATTGGGGTAGAGTTGCAACCTGATGACCCTTAAATTTTGATGGATTTTTATTATGTGAAAATATATAAATTTTGAGAGTTAATTATTTAAATTAAGGATTTGATATAGAATGGTTTTATGCATCCTAGTGTATCACCATGGGGTTATATAATGTTTCTCTCCATGCAATAAGATTATAGTCAAATGTTGTGTATAAACCACAAACAGTTGTATTAGGTGAACTTTAATAACCATAATCTTATCCAAAGGATGGATTATTTTTTAATTAGTTAATGGGATCTATTATTTTCAATTATTGAAAAGGTTTTTGAGAATTATTAGATGAGTGTGAAGGTAGAGGATATCCCATATAATAATTTTTGGCATCAATATGGAATCGTTGAGTTAACAATTTTTTTTTGATTTCATAAAAAATGTCTTTTACTATAATTGGACTCATAAAGTCCTTATTTTGTGAGTTATGGGTTTAATTCCTGGTATTTTTCATTTAACAATATCATATACATAATTTTATATGATTATTATGTAGATTATATTATTTCTATTATAAAAATCATTTAAAACCATAACCTCTATAGGATGTTTTCCAAGAGTACATTTTCAAATTGAGAGGTTAATTTTTAAAGTCTATTTTTTCCTCAAAAGGGAGTGTAAGTCAATCATTGAATGATAAAATAAATTATTTAATAGGAAAAAAATATAATGAATCAAAGGTATACCACTTCCTTGGTCTCATGAGATATTATCGATATTTTGTATCTGATTTCATTCAAGATGTATCGCTGATGATATCCTTGGATGGAAAAAACTCTAATTTTATTTAGACTGATAAGTGTCAAGAAGAATTAGATTACCTAAATTGGATGTTGATCAATTTTATTGTTCTTTAGTTTCTAGATTAAGGATTTAGGTCAGAGGTTTCCTATTATTCTTATCACCTTTTAGGGGTTTCAACTAAATTAAGTAGTGGTCGGTTATCTTATATGGTCATAGGAAGTAACATATCCATGAGTGTAACTATGCCACCAATGATATGGAGATGTTGGTAGCAGTGTTCTCTCTAAAGCATTGGTGACAATACCACATCAGTGGGTGCCAGGTGGTCTTAATAGATCACTAGTGCTGTTGGTATATCTACCATCATCCTGATTTGAATCTTTATCAGTAGAGGTGGATAAACTTCTTATATTTCTATAAATTCATGATATACCTTATTCGAGTAAATTTAATTTAATTATTGAATCACTGAGTACAAATTCTCAAGGATATGTAGTTTAAGAGTACAGATATGGTTGGAGAGTGATGATAGAGCTTTAAGTCATATATCATGATGTAAATGATGTTGGTGGAAGATTTTTTCCACACCTAATGATAGTGGATTTTTTGTGGCTATAGGTGGAGGAGTCTCAGTCGAGGTACTCATAGGTAATGTTGATGCCAAAAAACATCTTTCTCGATGACACTCTGGATGAATGGACAAAGTATAATTGAAATTCAGTATTGTTTTAGTGAATATTTTTTGTTTTATTAGTAGTGTGTGAGGAGGTTATTCATGATTTTAAAAGATATCCATTGGGAGTGGATCATGGTATCATTAAAATATATCATGACTTGAAGTGACGGGTTTGTTGGATAGTGATGAAGGGGGAAGCAGTGGAGATCCTATCATGATATTTGCCTTCCAGAATATAATGGCTAAGAATCATGACCTTGGTGTTCTATTTCAGCCATTTTGTGTCCCCAAATATAAAATGGGTTTCATTTATAAGGATTTCATCACCAAGTTTCCTCGATCTCAAGGAGTATGATTGGGTATTTTAACAATTATTGATTTATTGATATAGTCATCCAAATTCTTGATGAATCGGGAGTCAAGTGTGGTTGATTTTGTGAAATAGAAGTATTTGGATGAGATTTTGAAGCAAAACTAGGTACTAAAGACCATAATCTCTAATTGGGATAATCATTTTACCTTGAAATTTTAGGGAGTTCATCATAAGGATTTTGGAACTCCACTATTTCAAAAAACGTATTCCCATCATCTCATTGATGGTTAGACATAGAAGACCCTCCAAATATTGGGGGATATGTTACAGGCATATGTCTAGTATTTTGGTGGATTATGGGTGAAGAACAAAGATTTCGATGATTTTTTATATTATTATAATTACCACATTCCCATTGAAATGGTTCTGTTCAAGGTGTGTGGACTACCTTTTCTATTTCTACTATACATCAGAAAATATGGAGAGTTGGAAGTACATAGATAAAATGTAGTACAGATCTTGACCAAGAATGATTGTATGATTTAAGAGAGGATAATTGTGGAACTGTACATTCAGAATACTTATTCATATTAAAAGGGGAACATATAGAGACTAATGTTGGATATCATGTACTTATGAGGGTTTCCATTAATCATGGTAAGTCTAGGTTTGGATGAGGTGGTAAAAATTATCTCCAGTTTTTCCATCATTTTGAGACATTTGGCAGTATAAAATTTCTTTTTCATGAGTTAGAACTTTCCACATTACTTGAATGGGTCAATAATGTTTTACAAGTGTTAATAATTATTGATATCACTAGAATAACTCCCTCTTAATTTACTAGTAACATTTAGACATGGGAAATGACCTGACATTCCGGGAGTGTATAGTAATGATTTAGGATCATTGAGAGAAGTTTATTCTTAGGCATTTCATTCCCTCAATTTAAATTTTTTTTGAGAATCAATGGAATGTTTGTGGGATTTTGATTCAAAAATGCGTGATTAGTAAAACAAGCTATTTTTAGCATTTTTTGGAATTTTTCAAGACATAAACCCATAAAACATTGAGCATCATATGAAAATCTTGTGGATTAAACCATTGTGAGCCCCTAATTTTTTTTAACATAGGTTGGGAAAACCCCCCTTTTGTATGAATTGACCCATGATTGTTCAACCCAACATCTATTTGGTCATCCATCCTTCTGACTCACTTTATTAATAATCCTGACGATTGAGAGATAACTGTAAATTACATGGAACATGATGAGTGAGCCTATGCACAGCTGCATTCCAAAATTTCTACCATAGTTTTTCTGTATCTAGATCTCCTCTTTAAACCTCACATTAAGTTCCCTCCCCCCCACATCATTTATCTAGAAAACATGGTCACCATATTTTGAAAACAATTCACAACCCAAAACAATTCACTCCTACAAACGCACCCCCATAAAACCCCAAATTTTTTGGGTAATCTGTGTTAGAACTCTACTTCTAGACACCAATATACATAGAGAAATATCTACAGTACACTATGATATTTTGAAAAAAAATTCTAAGATAATGGAGATATTTTATTTCTTCCAATTTTGTTGAGATTAATATTTTCATGTTGTATTATGGTTTGGGGATGGTGTTTTTTCTTTTAGTTTCATCTCCCATGAGAGTGTTTTTATTCAAATTTGTTGGTTTCCTTTTGGGATTGGTTTTGATTCATGTGGAAGAAAATTATTTGACATGTATTTTATATTAAAATCTATCCTTTAGCTAAAAATTTTATTTCATATTTTTATAATGGGTGTGTTTGGAGAAGACTAGTAGAAGGGTATTAAAATCATAGCTGAGTGTTCATATCAGGGAGGTATTTCATATAATGAGAATTCATTTCATAATATGATGGGATGGCTTAAATATAAGGGATATATGCATCATAAAATTAAATTTCATAATGTATGAGTGGATATTTATGAGAATATTATAGGGGAATTTGGTTCAAAGTTAGTTTGAGATGAAATTTGTGTTATAATGTGATAAATGGGTTTCATAGTTTGAAATTAAAAAGTAGGATTTTAATAAGTCTAAAACATTAAAATTAATTGAATTAACTCTTATATATGATTTTAGTTAATCATAAGTTTTCATTTTCTATTTATTTGTCTTGTGTGCTGTTTAGGAAATGTAATGATATGTTTTAGGAGTATTACTATGACATTACACTCATGGTGTTTGCGCTTATTCTATGTCTTGGAGACATGAAGGTTGAGTTATGAGCTTATGGATCTTTATGTTTCATCACATAATAGTTCTTTGGTCACAACATGAACATTCTAAAGTATAATCATATTAATATATTGAAATATAAATAAATAGGTGAGAAATAGGTGATTATGACATAGATCTTGAGAATTCACTAGAGAAATCAATACTGCTATGTGACCATTACATGTTGCACCATGAAAAATGGAATTTCCAACACTTGAATAAATTAGGAATCTAATCTCATTTTATCCTTATTCATTAATGATTCCCAAGAAATAAGTGATCATATGTTATTATTTTGAGAAACATGATGCCCCTTTAGTATTTTGTTTAATATTGGCCTCAATAGATTGATCATTGGTGATATGAGGTGTGTTTCTACACATCCCACCTTATTATTCTTCGCAGTTTCATATTGAAAAAGTTTTGGGTATAGTTTTTATGAAAACATTGAATAGACGTTAATATATTTTACAACATTTTCAAAAATTAACAATTAAATCTCAAAAATAATTACACAACCCCAGAACAAAAATGTTGTGTGTCATTAGTGTTTATCAATACAAATATCTAATTAAACATTATTTTTAAAAATACCTAACAATGTTATCCAAAAATGGATACCTTATACTCATAATCATGTATATAATTAACTATGGAAGATTCAAATAATAGATGATGTGATAAAAAATCCTTATTAAGGGAAAAAAATCAATGAGTCATACATGAATCGATAATAAGATTGTAAGAAAAGAAAAAAATGGGATAAATATCTAATTAAAAGGGTCATAAAGCTACATTATTTAATTTTAATGAATTTTATATGGGAATAAAATCTATAATAATCAAATACAAGTCATTTTTTTAGTATGTGATATCATGATAAAAAATCACAATCGATGTATCATAACATAGGTATAAATTACAGATGTGTGGCACAAATAAAAGCCTAAAATAATAACATAGTGAATCATGAAACACTACCCATTTCCGTTAGTGGATAAGAAATCATAACCTATTTACCATAGTGGATATAGCATTATAAATCTTTTCTTATAGATTATTGAGTTCCATAACTCGTTTGTAAACGTTATATCATGAGATAAAATCATTTACCCAATACAGTGCATGGTTTTATATGTAATTAACATTATATAAAAAGAAACCATTCATATGTCTGCCACATGAACAAAATTATATATCATAAATAAAACTCTTCTAAAAACATTTATTTCATACCATTTTCAAATCGAATCATATTCAATGATAGAAAGAGTTATATTAGTTAATATCGAAAAAATAATATCTCAAAGGAACTATAACATAATATTAAAAAAGGATGAACATGAAAATTGTTCAATAAATTATTGATCATTTTGAGATAGAGAGTAAAATTTACATTAAATCATGAAAATAAATTTTCTAAATCATTTCCTACATTATTTTCGAAATACTATGTTTTGAGTAACATTCAAATATATATTTTTTTTAAAACCAAGAGGAATAATTTTTGAAAACGTCATTTTTAATTTTTTCCAAATAATGGGGTGTTTAGAAAAATAAATTTCATATAAGTAAATATAATTAAGAAGATAAAAAATGATTAAAGATAAATTAAATACATTTTATTATTTTTATGTATTTTTAGAGAGAATCCCACATTGATAAAGAAGTTATAAACAATAATTTTAATATGTGATAAATATAAATAATAAAATTAAATTGGATGATACATATTTATCATTAAAAATATGATAAGAAATATTTTAGGAAAAAATTTAATGTGGAAGTGAATGATCCATTAGAAAGAATGAGAATTATTCTTAACAAATCCGATTTTTTATAAGGAATAAATCCATGAGAGAAAAATAAATTGATATAAAATGAAACAATTTTCCAAAAACTATTAATGAATAATAAAATTTAAACATAGTTCAGTCAAATACAAACTTATAATAAACTATTTAAAGAGTAATTATTATGAAATAAATAATGAATATTGTGTTGGAAAAAACCATTACCTTGGAATCCAGCTGGGTCGAACACAGAATAAACTACCATATAATAAAATTTACAACCATAATCACTTATTTAAGAAAATTATTATAATAATTTTAAATTTATACTCTTCATTCATAATAATTTATAAAACCCATACTAGTCAGTTATAGATATTTCATCATCAGATAATATTAATTTAATTTTTTTCTTAAATGTTTTGTAATGGATATGTTCGTAATAATTTATTGATATCATGATCATGAATAATATATTTCTCAATATATTTTTATCCTTATTTTTGAATTATTTACGTATTACCATTTTCACTCAATTTAATTCATGGGTATGGTATTTGGAAATGGAATTCATGGGGATTTGTTTTGGATAATTTGGTTAATAATAACGAGGTACAATATATAGATCATTTTTAGGATAAACTTATAAAACCATATACATAATATAATCTTCCATTTGATATTATATATTATTATTAGTTATGATTCAATATTATTCCATGATATAAATTATTCACATTGTATATGTATATGGTTATAGAAACCTAAATAAGAACATTCTCTAATCTATGGGTTATTATGACTAGGGAAATTATTATTTTAAATAATAATATCATTATTACAGAAGTATACTGATATTATATGGGTTATATTAATATTTTTACTAATGTTAAAGGTTTTTTGGTTGGAAATATTGATACTAATAGATTAGGGGGTGGATAATATATAGCATCCCGCCATTTGATTACATAACATTAAATTACATTTTAGAAACATAGGATCTTTAAAGTGCAGTGTCTTAGAAAACCGGAACTTAAAACATGAGAATAACATAAAACATTCTTCTAAACCACTTGTAAGGCTTCATCATAGGTTTATCCTATGTACATTTACTGAATCTCATATCCTGTAGATAGACATCAAAGGAAAGGGTGAGTAGAAGGCCTAGTAAGGGTAAAAAAGGGAGTCAATGTACTTGTGATATCAATAAGAACATGAATAAAAACATGAATACATGAGAAATAGAAGAATAGGAATGTCATAAAGAAAAGAAATTGAATCATAACTTGAATATGTCGCTAAAACATTTCATTTATACATTCATGAACATATCACCATGGTCCATCCCTAAGGTTTAATAAATATTACCAAGGTTATTCAACAAGGTATCATGAAACTTGTCATATCTACAGATTAAATCTTTTCCCAATGCATTGGAGCGCAATCAGGTCACACCCTTAATATGTCTTTATATTCATGTGATCCGCATAGATCATAATAAAACATTTCATAAATAACCCATAAATAATAAAAGGATTGGGTTTCATTTCCAAATCGTGACGTTTTAAAAGCTCTTAAAAATAATATCATTATATCATTTATAACCCATGGAAATAGATTGAGGGTTATATGTATATAAATTCTATAATCAAATACATCATCGTTATATATTTATGAACACCCATATAAATGAAATATGTCTGGGTATCCACATAAATAAACAAGGGTATTTCTTGAGAGAAAGATATAGAAATTTGAGATGAAATTTCCGCAGCATAATGGCTATATAACATGGTATTAGAAAACAATGAAAAGAGAGGAGACAAGGTTAAACCACTCATAAATATTTAATAACATAGTATGGGTATTGAATAAGATCATGGTATGGATATTTTAATGAGATAACTCATGAAAAGGAAACATGAAAGAAAAGATAAGATGTGATTTCTTTTACGAGAAATCCGGCAGCCTAACGGCATCACATAAAAATTCAAAAAAAAAATTAATGCGAGACGAAAGGGTCCATCATAATTTATAAATGAAATTGGAAGTAATAATAACTTATAAGAACATACCCTCAACATAAAGTGATGAAAAATATAAGACACAACGTAAAGGAAGTCATGACTTAAAAGAGGAGGGTGAAAGAATCCTTTACCGATTTGGTAACTTTAAAAATGAACAACTTATGAAAGAAATATAATATAATTAATATGTAAATACCCATAAATTAAATTATATATCACAAAGAGTACAATAATGCTCAGTACATACACTACACAAAAGTAAATAGTGGAAAATATACCATGAATCTCACAGGAATAAGAAGTGATATGAAAATCCCCTACCACGTTGAATTCAATCGAATCATATGACCAAAAATTACTAACCACCAAAAGAATCATATTATACCATGAATATAAAGAGAATAATGATAATATATATCCAATATAATTATACAATACACCTCATGCTATAAATAAATGGAAAACAATTTAAATTTCTCGGACTTGAAAGTGAGATAAGAATCCCTTACCACCTTTCTGACTTGACTCGCATGTATGTTCCTTGTTCTTCCTGAATGATAAAATTAAGTTAATTTCTACTTTCCTAAGAATAATTTTCAAGTTTATTATCCCTTTTGTATCACTTATTACTTTTCTATAACAATTATTTAATTGTTTGAGGTCATAATGGACATTTTGTCGATGTTCGGAACTTGAGTCAAAAAATGGACTTCTAATAATCACATGATGTTCATGTGGTCTAAATTTCATTAAATATAGAATGATATTCATTATTTATATGTAATATATATCATATATGTCCATTATATATATATATATACATATTATAGTACATAACATTTTGAGATAAGAAATAAAATGCACTGTTCATGGAGACGGTAAGCCGAACGTACGCATGAATGATACTTTCATTTCTATTTCATACTTTAATGGAATGAAAAAATAATGATACATAGGTATATTATAATTAATTTATAATATAAAAGTTATATATGATACATAAGTTCATAAATTCTGTCCTTTATATGATCCACATTTGGAATTAACGATTCGAATCATTTTGATGGGGCGGTAGTCCGCACTTCCTAAAATAAAATTATCGTGTTTACCTGTTATGGAAACCATAAAGGTATTCAATGAAAGAAAAATACTGAAGAATATTGTAAACATAAAAATAATATTTATATCATATATAAATACAATGACATATTAATGTCCACCATGAGAGGCGGTAGGAGATAATTGAACAATCATCATTTCGTGAGGTAGTAGTCCGCCATCCAAAGAAACACTATGTTCTTCACCCATTATATTAAGGTGTGTGTTATTGTAGCTCAAATAATTCTAATAAAAACATCCTATTATATTTAAGATACTGTTTTTGTAATAAAATAATGGAATAAAAAGATTTTAGGGGTTTGGATAAGCAAAATAATACAAAAAGAACATAAGAGAAGACATTACCTTTAAATCGGGTAACTCCCCTTGGTTTGAACCAAACGGGTTTCCTAAAGTGCTTTATTCCTAAGGTAATGCTTTTAGGTTGAATAGATGGATCTTGGGAGATTAATTTAGTATAGTTTGGAAGACCCAAAGGGCTTGAGAAGTGTAATAAAGGGGTAGGAAGTGGGGTCTTTTTATAAGGGAGAGGAGAGGCTCTTTTGGAAAGCATGAAAATATTATTTCATTATATAATGATTTTCGGTTTTTAAAGGTCCAAAAATCATTAACATAAAAGATAAGGTTTCCATAGATCGAAATAAAATCATCCAATAAGAATTGGATAAGTGTTGGATATTATTATAAAATTTATCTTCTTATTTATTTAAATCATTAATTGATGACGCAAACACTGCATCATCATTGTGTCACAGATAATTTTATTTATATGATGTATAAAAATTATAAGAAAATTACCATGATGTAGGAAATATTTTTATATTTCTAATTAATATTTATAGTCAAAAAAATAACTTATATAACCCCATGTAAAATTTTTTTAGTAAAAAAATACATGTTTCTGCCATTTTTATTTTTTACATTAAATAAAAAGTTATTAATGTCACTATCTTACACAAGTGGATATATGGGCCCCCAAAATTGACTCATGGATTGTCTTTGTCGAAAATGACTCATACAATAAGGTTAGAATATGTGTCATGGTATTTTTATATTTTTATAATATTATTTTTACCTTAAATTACCGTAATTACCTTTTATCGCGGTTAATAAAACTCAAAAGTTACTATTCACCAAAAATTATTTTCATCCCATTGAACCATATTTTACTTATTAATGACAACCATGTATGTTGGATTTTTCAAATTTAATTCACAGAAGCGTTAATATTTCATTTAAACGTAAAATTCAGTTTTTTAAACTACTACTTAGTGGTTTCACTATTCATCAAAAATGGATGTTTTTCAGAAAATACCAAAAATTTACACTAATCTATATTTGATAGTACAAATTCAAAAATGATATCCCTTTTACCAAATTCAAAACATAGAATATGAATTAATTAATTTTATAATTAAATCCCGCTGTCAAAGCAAATAACATGTTTTTATGAAACATTATCTATCAAAAGATTAACACTTGTTTATGTTCAATTTCAAAGTGAAATTAACTCCAACGACCACCATTAGATTAAATGGTAAAAATATATTATAATTATAATTTAAACCAAATTAAACAGATAATCTAACCATAAAAATAAATTAGATTAAAATGAGGTTTTGAATTAATTACAACATTTTTCACTATTAATTAAAAAATAAACTTTATCGGAAAAATAACAAAAATTTACACAAAGTAAATTTTGATGTCCCGATTCCAAAGAAGGATTTTATTTTGTCAAATATAACATATAAATGTGAAGAAAAGTAGATTTAAAAATGGTTCACCATCAAAAGGAAGTTAATCAACCTTTTAAAGAATATTAGAATATTTATGCTCAAAATTGGATTCATTCATATTTTAAGCCTATAACATTTATAAATGTAAACCTATTTAGAAAACGTATATAATCATATGTTAGTTAGTTCTGTTTATTCCTTCCAGTACAACAGCTATACATTTTCTACCATTTAAAATAAAATTATTATATTTTTATTGTGCAACGTTAGGTTTCAATGAAACTCGTTGTTGTGTATCAGGTACGCTATCGAAGATAGCAACCCATTTAAAGTAATATTAATACTTAATTAAAAAATATTAATAAATAACAAAATTTCATATTTTTTATTTATATGGGATGTTACATTCTTCTTCCCTTTTGGATATTGCTTCCTTGCAATTTTAATATTTGTCTTTGAAACTTCATTGAAAGTCCGACATAGGAAAAAGAGTTAGTAAAACTATCACTTTAAAAGAAAAAAAAGAGAAGTAAAAAGGTCACCCAAGTTAACCCATACTAGGATTCTATGTAGGAAAACATGGATATGGAAGAGAAAAGAAACAGTCAAGTTCTGATGGAGAGTGATAGAAAACATGATTATGAGAAAGCTAACCACACAAAAATCACAAACTTATGATGTGTGTAAATAGTCGTTGATTACTCAATAAGAAACGTAAACCAACAACATTTTTGTTTTAAGTTCCTTTTCATAATTTTGAGGAATTCATTTACTACGTAGAATAAAAACATAATTAAATATACATACATTCAAGTAGAGTTTCATCCTTTAATATGTTTCTACAAAAACTAATCTTTTCTCCAAATGATGAGCATTCAAAAAGACATGGTCACATTAAAAGAACAAGAATCATCTTCTAGAGAATCACATAATCCCCAAAAGGAGAACTATATATTTATTTTGTATTTAGACATCAACTAAGACCAAAATGGTTAGTATGAGATCATATAATCCCCAAAAAGGATAATCCATTATAAAAAAATACTACTATTAATCTCCAAAATTAATCAAATAGTACCCAAAGTTCAAGAAAGACCAATCAATACACATTCATTATTAAAATTCACTAAAATGATCCAAAATAAGATTGAAACCCAAAACTCAGAAGGATTTAATCATATAGTCTTCCACAATAAATCTTAACATTTATCTCCAAATAACATCGACTAATCTTAAAGTATTATACTAAAGTGTAATTAACCTAATCACATATTATTTATTCTAGGTTAATAATTTACCAGAAATAACCCAAATCACCATATGTCCATAATATATACAAATATTCTTATAGAATAATAATTTCAACCATTCCTCCACAAATCAAATCCTTTAGTATTTTATTTTCCTTAGGCATATAATATTCCAAAAGAGAAAACATATTCTAAAATAACCTTTATCATTTAATCAACAAATCATTTTCTTATAACTAGGATACCCATTTGATAAAACATAATTTCCCAAAATATACTTATTAATGATCCATAAAATCATTTAACTAAAAATAATAAGTCATACTAACTAGGGACATCACGTAAGCCAGTGGTAGGCGATAAATCCCAATGACAGTTTGGTTGTGGGTTTCATTCCATAGGTTTGTCAAATGCGACGGGTTATCACACGGTCTATGTGTTGCCATTTTTATAAAACTAATTTTTTTTACCCTAACATGTTTTAAACTCAACGGTTTTCTTATACCATTCATTTTCGTCCCAACACATTAAGAGAGTTCTACTCGTATCCAGATAGGGATGTATTTGCTTGATAAACTACTTACTCCATACTCACCAAAATACTAGGAAGTTTTATTTTATTCAAACTTTTATATAGGGTTCCTACTAATGTTTCTATAGCCTAATTTCCATAAATAACTAAACTATCATTTGATACCATCTATAGCATCATTCCTTTTTATTACATAACATTTCATTACATTTTACAAACAGAGGATCTTTAAAGTCTAGTGTCTTGGAAAACAGGAACATAAAACATGAGAACAACATAAAACATTATTCTAAACCACATGTAAGGATTAATCATAAGTTCATCCTATGTACATTTACTGCATATCATATTCTGGAGATATACATTAAAGGAAAGGGTGAGCTTAAGGCCCAGTAAGGGTAAACAAGGGAGTCAATGTACTTGTGATATCAATAAGAAGTTGAATAAAAACATAAAGACATGAGAAATGGAAGAAAAGGAATATCAAAAATAAAATAACATGAATCATAACTTGAATTTTTGGCTACAACATTTCATTTATACACTCATGAACATATCACCAAGGTCCATCCCCAAGGTGTCATAAACATTATGAAGGTTATTCACCAAGGTATCCTGAAACTTGTCATCTCTAGAGATTAAATCATTACCCAATGCATTGGAGCGCTATCAGGGAGCACCCTTAATATGTATTTACATTCATTTGATCCACATATATCATAATCAAACATTTCATAAATAACCCATTGAGAATAAAATGATTGGGTTTCATTTCAAAATCGTGACGTTATAAAAGCTCTTAAAAATAAGATCATTATATCATTTTTAACCCATGGAAATGGAGTGAGGTTTATATGTTTGTCAAGTCCATAATCAAATAGATCATATTTTTATATTTATGAACACCCATATAAATGAAATAGGTCTGTGTATTCACATAAATAAACAAGGGGATTTCTTGAGGGAATGAGATAGAAATTTTGAGATGAAATATCCGCAGCATAACGGCTATATAACATGGTTTTAGAAAACATAAAAAAGAGAGGGGAAAATGGTCACCCACCCATTAATAATTCATAATATAGTATGGTTACTGAATAATATCATGTAATGTATATTTGAATGACATACCACAAGAAAATGAAACATGAAAGAAAAGATAAGATGTGATTTCTTTTAAGAGAAATTCGGCAGCCTAACGACGCCACATAAAAATTCAAAAAACAAATTGATGAATTAAGAGATGGTATCTCATAATTTGGAAATGAAATGGGATGTAATTAGAAGATATAAAAACATACCCTAAACATAAAGAGATGAAAAATATAAGACACAACATAAAGGAAGTCAAGACTTAAAAGAGGAGGGTGAAAGAATCCATCACTGATTTGGTAGCTTTTGAAACGTACACCCGATAAAAGAATGATCATATATTGAATATGTAAATAATCATAAATTAAAGTATATTACACAAATAGTACAATCATTGGATGTACATAAACTACACAAAATTAAATAGTGGAAAATATACCGTGAATCTCATAGGAATAAGAAGTGAGATGAAAATCCCTTACCACGTTGTATTCAATCGAATCATATGACCAAAAATTACTAACCACCAAAATAATCACATAATACCATGAATATAAAGAGAATACTGATGATATATATCCAATGGAAGTACACAATATACCTTATTCTATAAATAAATGGCAAACAATTGAAATCGCTCTGACTTAAAAGTGAGATAAGAATCCATTACCATGTTTCCGACTTGACTCACTCGTATGTTCCTTGTTCGTCTGGAATGATAAAATTAAGTTAATTTCTAATTTACTAAGATTAATTTTCAAGTTTATTATCCCTTTTATATCACTTATTACCTTTCTATAAAAATTATTTAATTGTTATAGTTCGTAATGGACATTTTGTCGATGTTCGGAACTTGAGTCAAAAAATGTACTTCTTATAATCACATGATGTTCATGTGGAGTAAATTTCATTAAAAACAGAATTATATTAATCATTTAGATGAAATATATATCACATATATCCATTATATATATGTACTTATAATAGTACATAACATTTGGAGATAATAAATGAAATGCACCGTTCATGGTGACAGTTAGCCATACGTACGCATGAACGATACTTTCATTTCAATTTCATACTCTAATGAATTCAAAACATAATGATACATAGTTGTATTATAATTAGGGTATAATATATATGTTACATATGTTCATAAATTCTACCCTTTATATGTTCCACGTATGGCATTAACGATTCAAATCATTTTGAGGGGTCGGTAGTCCGCACTTCCTAAAATGAAATTATCATGTTTACCTATTATGAAAACCACAAAGTTATGCCATAAAATAAAAATACAGAAGCATAATGAAAACATAAAAATAATATATATGTCATATATAAATACAATGACACATTAATGGCCACCATGAGAGGCAGTAGGGGATAATTGAACAATCATCGTTTCGTGAGGCAGTAGTTCGCTGTCCACATAAACAGTATGTTATTCAGCCATTAGATTAATGTGTGTGTTAGTGTAGCTCTAATAAATATCATAACAACATCCAATTATATTTAAGATACTGTTTTTGTTACAAAAAAATTGAATAAAAATAGTTTAGTGGTTTGGAGAAGCAAAATAAAAAAAAGAACATAAGAGAAGACATTACCTTTAAATCGGGTAACTCTCCTTGGTTTGAACCAAAAGGGATTCTTGAAGTGCTATCATTCTAAGGTAAGATTCTATGGTTAATATAGGTATCATGTGATCTTATTTGAGTAGAGTTTGGGCGACCCAAATGGCTTTAGAAGTGTAGCAAAGGGGTAGGAAGTGGGGTTTTTTTATAAGGGATAGGGGGCTCCTTTGGAAAGCATGAAAATATTATTTTATTATAAAATGGTTTTCGGTTTCTAAAGGTCCAAAAATCATTAAATTAAAATATAAGGTGTCCCATTTTTTAAATAAAATCATTCAATAAGAATTGGGCAAGTGTTGGATATTATTTTAAACTTTATATTCTAATTTATTTAAATCATTCATTAATGATGTAAATACTGCATCAACATTGTGTCATAAATAAATTTATTTATTTGATGTCTAATAATTATAAAAACAATTACCATGATGTTGGAAATATTTTTATCTTTTTAATAAATTTTATTGTCTAATAGATAACTTATATAACCCCATGTAAAAATTGTTTTAGTAAAACAATACATGCTTGTGACATTTTTATTTTTACTTTAAATAAAACATTATTAATGTCATTATCATATCCAAGTGGCTCTATGGGGCCCCAAAATTTGCCCATGGATTTTATTGGTCAGCCATAACTAATAAAATATGTTTATGACATGTTTCATCATATTTTTATATTTTAATAATATTATTTTTACCATAAATTACTCTAATTACCTTTAATCGTGGTTAATAAAACTCAAAAGTTAAAATTCACCAAAAATTATTCTCATCTCATTGAAGCACATTTTATTTAATAATCACAACCATGTATATCGGATTTTTGAAATTAAATTCACAGAAGTGGTAATATTTCATTTAAATTAAAAATTAATTTTTTTTAACTACTACTTAATGGTTTCACTATTCATCAAAAATCAATGTTTTTCAAAAAAAACGAAAAAATCACCCTAAGCTGTATTTGATATTTCAAATTAAAAAATTATATCCATTTTACAAAATTTAAAACATAGAATTTTCATTAATTAATTTTATAATTAAATCCCGCTGTAAAAAAAATGGCGTGTTTTTAAGAAACAATATTTATCAAAAGATTGACACTTGATTATATTCAATTTCAAAGTGAAATTAACTCCAATGACCACCATTGGGTTAAATGGTAAAAATATATTATAATTAAACTTTAAAACCAATTAAAAAGATATTCTAACCATATAAATAAATTATATTAAAAGGGGTTTTTGAATTAAAATACAGCATTTTCACTATTCATTAAAAATGAACTTTATCGGAAAAATAAAAAAAATTACACAAAGTAAATTTTGATGTCCCATTTCCAAAGAAGGATGTTATTTTGTCAAATATAACATGTAAAAGTGAAAAATAGTCGATTTAAAAAGGGTTCTCCATCAAAAGGCAGTTAATCAACCTTGTAAAGAATATTAGAATATTTATTCTTAAAATTGGATTCATTAATATTTTAAGCCTCTAACATTTATGAATGTAAAAATATTTAACAAACATATATAATAATATTTTATTTGGTTATATTAATTCATTCCAATACAACATCTAAGAGTTATTTACCATTTAAAATAATATTATTATATTATTAGTGTGCAACGTAAGATTTCAATGAAACCAGTTGTTGTATATCGGGTAGGCTATTGAACATAACAACCCCTTTAAAGAAATATTATTACTTTGTTCACAAATATTAATAAATAAGAAAATTTCATATTCCTTATTTATCTGGGATGTTAAATAATACCCATGTTGATGGATTGCTTTTTAAATTAGAGAGCCTCTTAAAAATGGAGGAAATGGAACTAATTATTATGGACAGGTGCTACCAAATGGGGATTATGAAACTTGGAGAGGTAAAATGGGATGATATTCATTAAATATTTTGATCGTATGTTTTTTAAGTGTGTGTAAGTGATCTCTTTTTATATTTGAAAATGAGGGACATCATTGGAAATCTAAGATAGGTAATGTGTAATGGAAAAGACTAATTTGTGTTCAGTGAACTAGGTAATGAAATTTTGATCATACATGTTGGTATTACATAAAACCAACCACATATCTTATATAATTTTTATATGGAAATTAAATTTAACAAAATTATATATATGATAGATTTCCCCGTTTTAATCCATTGTATACTTGTTTAATTATTTTCTATGATAATTATTTTTTTACTAAAAATATAATAGGACGTTTCATAAAAAATGGAAATGTAATGAATATGAATGTAGAAAAAAATTAATGTAATGTATATTATATATATAATAAAATATACTTTTTAATTAAAATATAAGATACATAAAAAATATTATTTTAGTAGAAAAATGACTTTTTAATCATTTAATACTTTTATTATTATTTTCAATGATATAATAAGTATATGATTGTTAATATATTTAATTATATATAAAATAATTACATTATATTAATCATTCAAAATATTTTATTTTAATTTAATTAGATAAAAATGCACAAGACATACAAAAAGAAATTTTTGTAAACAACTATTTTTTGATTATTGTGGTAATTAAGAGTTTCCTCGATAACATATTTTTGTGTATAAAATTGAAACAACCATATTAAAAAATTGTGAAATGGTGATTAAGAATCAGAAATTTATTTTATATGTATCCATTTATAAATGGACTAAAAATTAGTTTTAATGTAAAAACCCATTATAATTGTTTTTGAAAATATTTTTTTATGTATTATATTAATTTATTATTACCATATGGAATTCAGTGAAAATGATTTTAATGATAATTTATTCTATTATATTAAAAATAGTAAATTGAAATAATTATTTAATAATGATCAATTTAATTTATTACAACACATAGAAAAACAATTCAGTTGAAAAAAAATATATTCTTAACATTAAAAATTTTTATACTAATTTATATAAAATTGATTATCATTTTATTAATGATGATGAATTTATTTATATGTTGTGAAAATTTATTTCATTTAATATTCCAAATCTAGGGAATTTAGATTTAAATTATATAATATATAATAAAAATAATATTTTTTAATAATATATTTCCTTAACAATGAATAATTAAAATAATATGCAACATAGTTATGTAATTATTTTATGGATGTTATTTATTTATATTTACTTTCACTCATGTTTATCAATTAATTTCTTTGAAATAAAAAATAAAAAATTATTTTAATAAAAAAAATATTTTAAAAAAACAATTTCATAAACATATAATTTATATTAAAAAATGAATTTCCATCCTCCAATTATATTAAAAATATACTAAATTATTTCAATTTAATTATTTATTATAAAAATAAATATTTTTATAATCTAAAAACTATATGTATATTAAATATATACTATTACCTCTAAACTTTGGATTGGTTTACATGTATTATACCAAAAGAGTATATCCACTTTTATAATAATTATATAACCCCCCCATTTCATCCAACAAATTCACTATATTCTATGTCATCAAAGAAAAATTATTATAAAAATTGTTTCTATTACAGCTTTAAAACATTGTTTCTCATTTCATGATGTTTTTTATAATTGTAGGTGTAGTTATACTAATAGCGATTCTCAAAAGTTAAAATAGTAGAGGGTATTTCCAAGTTGAAAACATATTATTTTTTTCAATTCATTTTCCCCTTTTAATTTATTCATTTTTAAGAGATTTAACATCCATGTTTTATAATAATCTTGGGTGTGACCTACTTGGTTTTTATAACTTTTAGTATAATTTTACACAAAGAATGAATTATGTATTGTACGATTCATTTATATATTCTATAAATTATTTCCAAATGGAATTTATTTATTTTTAATGAATATAATAGAAAATATTTAGAATTATCGACATATATTTTAAGTAACTAAATTGATTATCAAAACATGGGGTTTTAAAATCTCCCTTCAAATAAATTGTTTCCAATCAATTTTAATTTAACTCACTAATAGAAGAAACTGGCGGTATCAATTAGACCTAAATCACTCATGATATCGTTTCTAATGAGATATTAAGCTCACTATCTATTTTAATTCTAAGAAACTAATTTTCATAAATATTATTCAATATTTGGATGTTATATAAATAGTTTATTAAGGCATACATTTTACAACATCACTTTTAGTATCCTATTTCAAAACCAAATATAAATCTAATTTTTTTATAATATCAAATAAAATAATTTTTATATCATTAAATTAATCTAAAATATCAATCCTAATATATATTATCTATAGAAACTTTTATTTCAACTTTTGAAACATTTAGATTAACAATGGAATAACTTGATTAGCCTATATCTCTCATATTTCAAACTAGTATATTTAAGGTCATCTAAAAATTAGGCTTCATAACCTAACCAATTATTTCTAATAATAATATATTCAAATAATTTATAATTATTCAAAAATTTAATGTGAAGAAACCACATAATATCCCCTAGGATTGTCATATTTAGTGTGCAATTAGGTCTCTTTTTATGCACTATTTGAAGATAAAGTTAATACTGAAACAACTCTTATTTAGAATTATTAACCCTAGGTGAATCTAAGCCAGTCCTAGCATCCAATTATTTGTATCTTTATTGGGGAATAATTTCTAGGAATCCATACACTATATAATTTACCAAAATATATAGATTTTCACCAATACAAAGGCTTATACATAGTGTCTTCAAAAAGGTTTTATATTCCCAAACCTAAATGAAACTAAATCATAGTCTGAAGAAAATTGATATGATGTAGAGTAAAACTACATAATTTTAAATCCATTTCTATATAATTATAATTTCATCTCAAAAATAATCACTTAATCATAGAACCCAAAAATTTAGTCTCTTTTGATATTTTTAACATAAATCCACAATAATCAATATTTATTTAACATCTTCCCTAAAATTATCTACATAATACTTTATCTTAATCATAATTAAATATATAATTCATTAGTGGGAACATAAGAAATATAATAAATGAGAACAAACACTGGGAAAGGGAAAACATGTAAATAATTCATGAAGGGTTTTCTTCGAGTCCTTTACAAAAACATGCTAATGGTAGAAATAAAAAATTAAAATCGTTATAGGATCATAATATTAAGTCACAAGGCATTATATAATGGTATATATCCTCAAATTATAAAAAATATAACATTGTTTCAGAGTGAGGAAACCTGAGATAAAAACCATGATTTTTTGAATATAAGCTTGTAATATTCTATAAAAGTATGATACAGACATCAAAATATAAATAAAAATATAGTGCATCAAAAATTAATACATATTTCTTTTATTAGATCAGGAAAAAAATGATGTTTCTCATAGTTGATTAAACATCGAAAATTGTTTCCCACAGTCGATCAGGCATTAGAATTAAAGTACTATTATCATCTCAAGAGATATAAATATATAATAAATTAATTTTAGGGATATATTGGGTCATCCCATCACATAATAATAACCCATACATATTTTTTCCACATGAAATTAGTCTTATGTAAAATAATGAAAACTTCGTGGAGATAAAATGGGATTCATATAATTTTCAAATGGTGTAGCCTAAATGAAATAAAGAGTTATATTAACAGATATATAAAAATAAATATCCCAAATAATGTTAATCATAGAAGATAAAATATTATTCTCAGGAATAATACTCCATCAAATATAAGTAATTTAGTGATATATAGGAACAAAAAAATAATATCATTAAATATATTTCGTAAAACATTATAAACATTATCATAAAGGACAAAGTTATGAGTCACTTTGAAAAATAAGTTTTCATGAATGTTGGAAGAATATACTTTGAAATCATATTTTTAAATGATCTCCAATAATCTTACTATGAGAATAAATAAAAAACAAGTTTTGAAATTTTCATTGGAATATTGAATAGTGATAAATGTGAAATGAAATAGGATTTTAATCTTTTTAGATACTTTTAGTGCAAACCCCCAAACAATTAAAATGTTATAAAATATAATATTAAGATTGATAATGATAAATATTAACATTATATAGTTTTTTAAATCATTATCTTTAAAAATAATAGATAAGTATTTCTTATAAATAAAAACTTTAGATGTGTAAGATATTGACTCATTAGAAATGATTTTATTATTATTAATAATTTTAAAATTTTATTTATAAATAATTACATAAAATAATATTACTATGATGAAAAAAATGTAAATTACCCACTAATTAATGAATTAAAAATGTTATAAAATCATAGTGTAGATGAATCAAATCCTAAAATAACATATTTAATGGGTGATGTTCATGAATTAATGAATAGAGTCCGAGTCCTGAAAAAGCCTTACAATGGAATACCAATAAGTCAGACTTATTATAATCACATGTAAAATAAATACAACCATATTAATATTTTATTTAAAAACCTAATTCTTGTATTTCACCATTTATAATATTCATTCATAGTAATTTAGAACACCCATAGTGGTTATTTATAGTTTATTTTCATTACCCGATGTTAATAATTTTATGTGTTTTGTATAGGTATTGAAATGGAGATGGTGATTATTTTTTATTGATATAAATTCAATCATTCCATAACTGTTCATAATTTTTTTATAATTTTGTTTCAAATATTTATATATTCATATTTTCAATTAATCTTAAAGTTTTTGAAAATGTAAATCATAATGAACATGTTTTGGGAAATTTGGTGATTTCAATGAGTTAATTTATATAAATCATAATTTTTTTATATCACCCTTGCAGAAAAAAATTTATTACATAATTTGATTTAATATCATTTATTTCAAATTATTATGTTTTTATATTCATCTCTGATATAAATTTACTGCATCATTCATGTAGGTGGATAAATTCATGAAAATAATAACATGTTGTAATTAATAAATGAGTATTACTATAAAAGTTATTATTTTGTTATATTACTATTTTTTTAGAAGTATAATGATATTTTATAGGTTTTATTTTCTTTTTGATAAATATTATTGGTGGGTAGGTGGATTAAAATTTATACAATAGAAGGTAATGAAGTGTATAATAATAAATTTGAGGATATGATTCTTCCCCATGAGGTCCTCTTCTAAATGGAGGACATGGGTGTCCTTATTATGAATAGGTGATTCAAAATGAATAAGAGGGATATATGGGATAATAATAGTTATGAATTCTAAAGTAATTATATAGGAATTTTTTGTTTGAAGTGGGCGTAAGTGATCTCATTTTGTTAGTGAAAAGGAGGGAGATTTTCTTGGAATCTTATGTTAGGTAAAGGGTAATGATGAAACCTTGGGGGGGGGGTGAGTAAGGTGAAGAAATGTTGGTGAGAAATATTGATATTAAGTACACACTAATAAATATTCTTTTAGAGTTTAAATCTGTCTATTTGTTTAAATGAAATTCAATCCATGAAGGACTACCTCTATTTACCCTTTGTTAATTTGTTCATTTATTTACGTGTGTAATTATATTTTATCTAAAAATATAGAAAGGTAATTTTTTCAAAACAATAAGATGATTATTTGAAAAAAGAATGTATTTAGTATAACAGAAATTATAAATATAATAAAAATAAAATTAAATAAAATAATATATATATATATAGAAAATATTGTTTTTATATAAGAATGACATTTTATATATTAAGTGGTTTTTTTATTACTTCATATCAATTAAAAATAAAATCAGTGTCAATCAATATATATATATTTGTGTGTGTGTGTGTGTTAAATTAGGTTCATCATTTAAAATATGTAAATTTAGTTTATTTATATTAAAATACACAATAGTTAAAAAATAATTATCTAAAAATAACTCTAACTCTTACCATGGTAACTAAATTCTACCTTGGTAACATATTTATTTTCCTAAAAATAAAATTTCCCATATTTCAAAATATATACATGATAGATTGAAATATGAAATTAATTTTTCTTATTTATATTTAAATAATTGATAATAATTTATTTTAACAAAAGAACACATACCACTGTTATAATTTTTTTTCAAAAAGTATATTCTTATACATAAAATTAGTTCATTATAATTCCTTTACAATTTTAGAACATTTATAATTTAATTTATTATATTATATATAAAAAATTACATTAAATTGAAACAATTCTTCAAAAATTATCAATTTAATTTTTTAAAACACATAATAACAATTTATTTAAAAAATATACATTTTTAACCATTAAAATATTTTATCTTCATTTATAACCAAATGATCATGAATGTATGAACTATTATTTGTTATTTTATTTGAATAAAAAACATTATTTGAATATAGGAAATCGGATAAATTTATTTTTTAAATATATAATATATAAGAAATCTGTATTTTTAAATAAGAAAATATTTGTTTGGCTATGGAATACTAAATTATTCATCATTGTATTTAATTATCTCTTTCATTATATTTATTAAAATCACTAACAATTTCTTATTATCAATCCCTATTATTAAAATAACTATTTAAAGATAATAAGTTTAATAAAAATCCATGTTTTATTTAAACAGTAACTTTATAAGAAATTATATTTTAATAAATGAATTACATTACATTAAAGTTATTAGAAATATTATTTTATTTCAAGAAAATTATTTTTAACGAAGATGTACAATTTTGACTACTAAAAACAATATATATAGTAACTATATACTAGTAATTACAAATTGGTTACTTTTATACTTGTGTTATGCACAGTAGATATATAATTTTTTTAATGAATATATATAAATTATATTACCCCAATGAAATATTATAAACTCATTCAATTATTTCTCATAATAACACACTACTCATTCTTATTTTTTTTCTTTTTGGGTTTTACTGTATGATTTCTCCTTTCATGATGTATTTTTATCAATGTAGGTTTATTTTTACAAATTTTTATTCTACAATGTAAAGTTTATCTAAGGGATTTATGAGTTCTAAAGATATTATTCTTTTCTATTTATTATCCCCTTAAAATTTTCTAACTTTGGAGGTATTTAATCATCATGGATATGTAATGTTTCATGGTGTGTACTACTTGGTTTCATAAACATTTATTATAATATAATTATGAATGAGTAAATTGACATTATTTTGATTCATATATTGTATAACTTATTTCCCAAACAAATTTAATTCTCTCTAAATATTTGAAAGAATATATTTTATAATTATAGATATGTAGTTTATCGAAAGAAATTATTTCCTAAAACTTAAGGAGTTAGAGTTGATTTATCATTATAAAATGGTTTTTATGAAGATATCAATGTGTTATAGGTTATCAAATAATTCTAGATGTGATCATGGATTTTATAATCACATTCCCCACTCTATTTATGGATAGTGTTTCTGATACATTGGTTGAGGTAGGTGATTTAATATTTCTCTTTTCATTTGTGTATCATGTTGAAATAACATGATTTTGTTAATTTGAGTGGATGATAATGATTAATTAAATAAAAATAATTAATCATTATAAATGAAAATTGAAGGGAATATGCTCATTCAAATGCATATTTTTATATGATATTTCTAATAATATTTATGGTTGTCCATTGTTATTATGAAAAATATTGTCTTTATTATTGTACATAAATTCTTATTTTCATGATTTAATGACGGAATCGCCTTTAAAAAACGACTAATCATGTGTATATGGTAATTAAAAGATTAGATGGAAAATAATTTTTTTTTGATGTTTTCTCTTATAACCATTAATAATTCACATTAAATAATGAATACGATCAAGTTAATTTATGTGATTTTCCATTAGTATTGATTTATTTTGTTTTAGTGGATGTGTTTCCATTGTATTGATTTGTGTGTTAATGATTGTGGATGGTTGTGTCTATATATTTGATATATAAATGTGTTGGGTAGCCTGTGCTACCCATGCATTCCATGGTTAGAAAGGGAGGGAGTGGTTGATGTTAAAAAGGTAGATTGGGATGTTAATGGGTCAATATTATTATGGTTTGTTGTGTGGAAAGAGGAATTGTCATGTGACTATTTTTGGGGGGGTTTTCATGTGTTGTGAGTTGGTTTATGTGGTGTTTAATTATGTGTTGTTAGGATTATGTTGTTAATGTAAACTAGTTTGGAATGTAAATGATTGATAACGATGAATATGATAATAGGTGTGGGCTAGAATTAAATAATACATAAGGTGTTAATGAACTATTGAATATATGAATGAAATGGGAAATAAATGAGGTCAATTGTTAATGGTAAAATTAAGGGTTTGGAATTTAATATGGAAATTAATAAAATAATTATCATAATACAGATGGACAATGGTATTCCAATAAATGAATGAATGCTATGAATAAATGATAAGATTGATAATGCTGTTTTGGATGTTTATTATGGAATGTGAGGAGGGGTTATACTGTAGGGATATCAACTAATACTGGTGATAATTTATGATGTTGTGATTATGGTCATGGTCTTAATGATATTATTTTTGTGTGAAACCTATATGTTTGGAATATGTATCACATAATTAAACATGTATACTCCTTTTTATTTTAATCGCACCCCACCCTAGCCGGATAATCTCATTGATATAATAATATTTTTGGTTCCTGATGTTTTCCCCAACATCCATATTGGTGAGGTAATGGTTGACTGACCACCCTTACTCCACTGATCTCCCTTATAGGCTTAGTACGATCCCTGAAAAATCAATGTAGGTATATGAATACATTATTTAATTACAAAATGTTATTGTATGTGATATAATAGATGACATAGTTATGTGGTAGTGAAGTGAACACATTTTGATGAACCCAACCAGGTTATCCTTAACTTGTACCCCTATTCCATCCACTAGATAAGCCCAAATGGTGTTTCGGATAACCATAAGCTTTCCATGAATAGATATTAATCAATAACTATCTTTGGGAATGAATCAAACCCAAATTGAAAACCTAAGGAATCAAAAAGGACATATAAAAAAATAAAGTCAACATGCATTATAAATTCAAAAAATAGAAGACATTATTTATAAAGAAAATATAAGTTCCACTCCAAAATAGATAAATATAAGTACATGAGATAAATTAAAACCTAGAACCATATGATATGTGGTTACTAATACAATCATTTAAAAACCAGACTCTTTCACCAAAATATCATAGATACCCCAAACTACAGTGTGGAATGTTTCCTTTTTCCTACATCACACAAAATGAGGCCTTGATATTCACAAAATCATATAAAATGTGTGAGAAAAACATACCTAGTAGGATAGAACCAAGTGATTCGCAGTGATCATTTAAATAAAATAAAGGCATGAAAAATATTTTTTTGATGTTTGCAACAAAACATTGAAATCAACCTTTACATAATAGTTTATAAAATATTACCTAATAATCCATTTTTTGAATAATAAACATTTTATCTCATTTAAAAGAATAAAAAATAGATAATGATTCCTAGTGTACATGAGGAGAAGTTTATGTAGGATTATCACACTATAGAGAAAATATGATGATGTATACATGAATCCCTAGAAAAATAGGCATAGTTATAAAAGAACACCCAGATATTTTTTGTCCCTATTATAACAAAGTTTAGTTAAAGTTACATAAATCCCTTCTATGCATCTACCCACCATCATGGAGAATTTGTACCTAATATACCCACTCTTTAGTATCCTATGTTCTCATGTTCCAAAGACCAAACTCAAGGTATTATATTTTTCATTTCAAATAATTTCAAGGTAATGCCATATATTAATAATTGGGTATCCCATATAACACATAAAACCAATATTTAATGTCCATTTTCATAAAAATAATATTAGGGGTAAAATATATTTCATAAATTTATCCATACCAGGAGTTTTTAGTAATCATAAATACTTCCTATAAACAATTTATAATCCAATTTATGATGATCAAGAAAGCATAGTTAAAAAAATAGACATTCAAGTAACTATAATCCATAAGAAAATTTATTTTCTAGAAACCAGACGAGATCCACAAGATGAAGGAAAAAAGGGATCCTCTATCCCAAAAAAATTGAAAAAAATTGAAATAGGCTATGAAGTGAGATATCATCTATGTAGGCTATTCAGATGATGATTATCCATATAAAACTCACCGTGTAATCATATTGATTAATAATATCTACTAAATACGTAATGAGGAGGTGTTTTTAGGGAAGATATGGTGTTATGGATAAATAAATAACTATTTAGTAAATATCACACACTCTAATCAATGATTGTATCGCCCACCCAAAAAAATATCATGGCAGATTCATTCGTTTAAAAAATTTGAATAACCATCATCACAAAATGGTGATTCCCACCACTGGCCTGGTAGATTCAATCACATCATTCCTAGGGGATCCAACATGGTTGTTAACTATGACAGGTGGATACATACTTTGCTATTTTAGACCCACTAAAACATCTACCATAGTGTAGATATGCCTTTGTAGACATTTCAAATTGGGAGAATCATTTAATCATGTCTAATACCACACCCAACCATTAGTTTATTTTTTCTCCCCATTTTACATTATAAAACTATAAGAAAAAATCATCCCAAATCTACCAAGAACCCTCTAACAAATCATGAACCAAAAAAACCATAAAAATGATAAAAATTGGGAAGATTTATCTCAGAAAATATCACCCACCTCTAAACAAAGATGTAATGATTTGTATGGATAGTTATTCAAAGCCTTAATGGGATCCATTTATATTGATGACTAGTAAAGTATCTGATCCATTTAGCCACCTGTCTAAGGATGGAAATATATTCTCAAATTAACAGAATTTCTTATCTTCTCCTAGATTCATTTATAAGACTATTTCATAAACTAAGGTTCATTTCAAAAATTATAGTAGAAAACACCCTATAAAACATCATAATTTCATTCACATACAACATTCTATAATAATTAATCTTCGTGGTGTCATAAATTATAATTAAATGAAATGAATTGGATACTCAATTAATCTTTAGAAATATAGTATTGTTACCTATGGGTGTCCTTGGTAGTAAAATAATGAAATCCATGAATATATCATCTAATTTCTATGTGGGAATAAGAAGCAGTTGGAATAAACCCAAAGGATTTGAGTGTTCAACCTTAATTTTTTTATTGGAATAGAAATTAGATAAAAATTTATCTATGTCACACTTCATACTGAGAAACCAAAATTCTCATTTTAGGTCATAAAACATATTTTTAGATACTAGGTAAATATCCTAGTAAAATAACTCAAATTGTCTATCCCTGACTATCATACTGACACAGGAACAACCAAAAAGTTACTGATACAAAGAACTCCATTCAAATATGAAGACCAATCAGAGATGGTATCCCCACTACATAATTGATTCCTTACATTTTGGAACTCATCCTCCTACTACTTTTCCTGAGAAATTTAATCAAGGAGAGGATCTATTATTTTTTCACTAAACTTGTTAATATGTGTCCCTTCTTACACAAATTTTGATAGAATTCAATGATAGGGTTTCATGAGGCTCCATTATTTCCTATATTATATGAAATCTTATGTGTGACATTTCTTACAAAATATTCCTAAAACATTCCCTTTCATTGGTTATAATAAACATCTAAAATGGAATTTTGAAGGAACATTACCCATCCCCTTTTACTAAGTTTAACTTATTTATAAGAAAAGATATAACTCAAAATTTTATTGTTAGAACAGAGGGATCACTTCTCTTTAAAAAGGTTATTTCACCAACACTTAAGTGAAGGCCCGAATATTATGAGTTATAACTGATGACTGAGGTAATTATTTTCATGTGGATGTGTTTGATGAGAACGATACTCCTACACATGATCTCCCTATATCAAGAAAAATGTAATCAATTCAGCTAAATAATCACGATGAAACATATATTCTCATTTGTAATTTAGAAACATTAAGACGTGTTCTGATGTTAGAAGTCATTTTAATTCATCAAAACAAGTATTAAACTTTGTGTCCCACAAACATTATACCCTCTTTCTGGTAATTGAAGTTAAAAATGATTCTAGTTTAGAGAAATTCTTCCGGAACCACATATAATATATCACTATCCCCAATATGCGTTGAATATCAAAGACATTCCATGGATGTTTCTAAGACAAGCCAATATTCTTCTTTTTATGTCCAACTGAGATGCCACAATTTAAAAACATATATCCTCCAAACATATCTTTTTGAATCCCAAAATTAAATTTTGATCATTTATAATAAGGGTGTTGATCCATCCTGATTTCCAAAATAGATTCCAGGTGAATCTCATGCTCTCAATTATATTTTGAATAATCTATACTATCATTCATGAATACCAAAACTAAGGAATCAAGTTACTAGTAGAATATTCGGTTCATCAGGTCCATGAAGTCTAATGGAGTGTTATTAAAACTAAATGGAATCAAAATATTATCAATGTTATCATACCTTCCATTAACATTGGTCTTCATAATATCCATCTCCTGAACTCTATGCTAATGGTATCTAGACGAAGATTGATTTTGTAGAATCTCTTATCTATCTATAATTTATCAATCAATTCCTTTATATAAGGTAGATGATACAGATTATTAATCATCTCCCAATTAATATTTGAATAATTAACACACCAATAGAGAGTCACATCTACCTTTTTAGTTAAACAAAAAGGGTCTACCAATAGAGATATAGATGGGATAATGAAATCCTTATCTTTTGATTCATACAACTAAATATTTAATTCCTATAATTCCACCAGATATATATGTTTTGACATAATGGATTTCTTATTTTTTCCCCACAATAAATCAATTGAAAACAAGATTACCCACTATAGAGTTAGACCTAATAAATTAGATGGAAACAATTCATGAAAGTACTAAACCATTAAAGGGAGTTCACGACCCATAGGGGTATAATGTTAAACTATTAAAGAGTAAATAAAATTTCAATGTTATGATATAGGATTTAAAACCTAATGAGACCTCAGATCCCACTCTCTATGTAATATTTTGGTCTCCCATTTAAAGCAACATATAATGCTCATCGATAATAGATATAAATATTTTCTTTTGGGGTAACTAACCACTCCATCCTGTAGATTAAATCAAGAAGAACCAAGTCAAAAAGTTGAAAATTACATTATAATTTTACTCACAATACCTATATTGAACATGGGATGTAATTTTCTAGGTTTTTGGAGAGGGTATAAATCATCAAAACCTTCGAATTTTTTGTGGATGGTGGTCATAAAAACTCTTTTCATGATATTTGGATTATAATTCTAAGAGTTTTTGAGACATGAAGAAATTTCTTATAGATGAATTTCAAGGATTCAAAGTTTAATCGGTGTCTTGAGTGTCGTTCGTGTGAGGAATGTCCAAAAAACAACATTTAAAGGTGTGTACACTGATGCACACCATTTGGAAAATAGTACATCCACATAGGAGTAACTATGAAACCCTACTTCACAAGGCATGGTTTACCAATCCATGTATGATGGGGAGAAAAAAATGTGTGGGAGATATGGAATGTTTGACAGAGGGATCATGTATGGGCTATACATGGTTTGGGAAATCTTGTGCCTAACCCTTCAAGGTGTGATGCTTAGATAGTGGGAACCCCATGGTTTTTGCATAGTTTTTTAAACCATGAGGAAACTATGAAACCGATTTAAAATGATAAAATGGATATATACATTGTTTTCAATAATAATTCTTTCCCTATTTTCCCTCTTCACATGTGGTCTTCCAAATTCCCATCCATGGTGCTATCCCCCTATGTCACCTAGGTTTTAATACAATTTCATAATCTAAGATCCATTTTGATTTTTATTGATCTTATTGCAACCATATTGGTATGGAATTTAATTCACTAACTTATAGTCTTATTTTTAAATTCCATATATACATCTAACTTCATGTGAGACATTTTACCATATTTTCACAACTTTCATCTAAAACGCCAATTTCATACAAATTCACTATTGTTAGAGGTTGATAGGAGATGATAAAACATCAACCAGTATGAGGTATGTTGTTCCTAGATTTCTCATTGATTTTATGATGTTTAGGAGGGGGTGTTCTTGATAATTCTATTTGGTTGTCTGATAGAGAACCTAATTAATTAACTCATTATTCTAAAATTAATTATGAGACATTATGTGATGTGTATGGGAATTACATAGCCATGATCAGAAGTGTGAGTCTAATTTAGAGTCCATGGAAGACTTTCCAATATTAGGATGAGTTTTTTTATTTATTTAAATTGAATCATATATAATTCATATGATGGTTCCATGGTAATGTGTTGGTTTGGACCTGGGGATTGAGTTGGTGATCACTACTATGATAGAGGGGATATGATTCATCTTGTTGGGCCACATAGTCATTTCATTGAAGTGATGAGGTTGTCATGATATGGGAATGACTAGTGTGATTTTAGAAGGTGTTCACCATCAGGTTGAGCGGCATGGTCATATGGGAATGTGGTTTCAGGATAATGTGGATTAGGTACTTTGTTAGTGATTTACACTTACCATTATTGGCCAACACACCACTAGAGTCATGTAAACATAGATAGGGATCGAATAATGAGGTGGGGTTGACCACTAAAGTGGGTAGAGGCCGCCATTTTTTTTTGGATAAGGATGTTATTGACCATAAGTGAGGTTAGAGGATCTTTATATAGAAATATGCCTGGATGGTGAGGAGCTATCATGTGATGATAATGAGAAAATAGTTTTGGAGATGATCATCTCTTTAAATTTTAGTCTATTGGGATTAGATTATTTGGGTGTAAAAATACAATAAAAATTTAAGAGGTCAGTTGTTAAGATAAATGTGTTTATTATTTTAGAGGACATATATCATTGTTCCTTGGGACATCAGTAGTTAAACCAATGATGTTATTTATTATTAGTATATAAATTTATATGCACTAGGATGTCGATCTTTAATTCAATGTGATATTTTCAGTATGGGTATCTGTGAATAGGTACTTATTATATGGGTGTGACTTTTTGGATTCTCACACATGGATAAGGAAATGTGGTTTTGAGTGATAGTATCAGAGGTATAACTTGAAGGTTCACCTTGGATGATTCTCATAAAGAGATACCTTGAAATTTTTCTAAGGATCCTCATTACCACATTTGTATATGTGAATACATGTTTGATTATTCCATATATATATCTGGGGGATGATAGTACAATATCCATAACAGAAGCATGTGATTTCATCCTTGTGGTTGTTGAGAATAAGAGAGTCCGATATTTATTTCTCATGAATGTACTGCATTTAATTTATATAGACAGACCTTTTATATCATATATTTATGCAAGGAAAATGTTGGTGATGACCTACATAGATTTATTATCATACCCTAAATATACCTTTGTTATGTATGTAGATTTTATACTTATATAATCTGGTAAGAGTTCAGGCTCTAGTGTTGGACCATAGTTATCATATAGGGATATTAACATTTCGTCGATTGGAAGTGATCTTGGATGTTCCTACCTTAGTTTGAGTTTATCTATATGTCCTTTTATTCACTGCATGTTTATTATATTCATATATGTTTTTCTTCCATGGGTGACCCTTATAAATTATTTTCTTGTAATACCTAACCTAAATGCATGTTCTATAAATGGTACCATGTGGTGTTTTATTCTGCAAATGGTATGTTGATTATTATTGGGGCTTCTTGCTTTCACTATTTCTAGTTACATGTCAATCTATTCATGGTCTTTTTTAAACAAACCTATTTATATATATCATTAAAATAATCACCACCATAGGGTATATTTTCTACACTACCAACTCTTAACACCCTCTCAGATAGTCAAAAACCTCTTATATATTGGGATGAATGCATATGTCCTCATGGTAAACTGAATCATGGCATTGTTAAGGTGGGGAACATAGGTAGGGGATCTATAAATGGTATTAGAGGTTTATATTTACTTCATTTTGGGTATTTTTTCCTTATGGTAGAATTGAGACTATGATAGTTTTTAAATAGGGTTCATATATTGTGTTTGGTTTACTACAACCCCATGCCTGAAAGACAAACCAAGATTCTATGGGTGTGTAACTGATTCTATACTGTATAATGTTATAGTTTTTATATGATTTACACCTAGTTTGGTGAAGAAGGATGTGATTATTATTATTTTTTACGAACTATGAACATTGGCCTCGCATTGGAAAGGAGGAGATATATACACATGACTTGGAAAATAAAGGGATTATTATTCCTTACTTCTGGATAGAAATATAGATTTAATGAATGATATATATATATATATATATAAATGTGTTTGTGTATTTTTGTTTGGGATGAAATAATTGTAATTATCTTTGGGAACCTATCGTACACTAATAGGGGTTGGGTTTTCTAAAGTGTCTACAAAATAAGTTAATGAGTTTTTTCTTTATTAGCCTCTCTTTGGTGCCATTATGAAAAGTTAGCCTAGGAATGTTCTCCCAATGAAATATGTGGGTGATGTGATACATATTTATATATATTCATTTCACTCTAGTAGGATATGGAGAGATGAATACACAGGGAGAGTTTTTTAAAATGTTAACAAAGATACAAAACATTACTTTCCTATATAGCCTCTTTGTTGTAATTTTACTCTCCTACAATAGATTACATGTGACACCTGGCTCTTTTTTGGGAAGTTGTGGGGCCATGAGGTTGGTTTTCTATTTGATACCTATATCTAGTTTGGGTGGATAATGTTCCAGGAGGCTAGATGTCGTGTGACATGTTTTTTATGGCGAAGTGGAATGGAGGGGAGATTACACTACTTATTACACTATTACCTAACCATGTTATTTATATTTATGATATTATGGATATCGAACCATGGTATTGGTATTTAGTGGGATGCCACCTAAATTGGATTTGATTGAGGTTCAGGATGGTAGTGATATGGTGCTACATGATCATGCACAAGATTTGGCCCCTAGGGGATTGGATGAGGCCTTGGAGGGTCAAGCTGATCAGGAGCCATAGGTGCATGCATAAGTATATGATCCAATAATGGTGGAGAGATGCAAGAAATGACACCATTTGGGTGATGTATTTTCAATGTAACTCAGGGAAATCCTTGAGATTGTTTTCTAGGGGTTTGATAGGGGAGATCAAGGATTGGAGCCTTTGATGGAAAACATGTCTTGGGAGTTCTATTCATCACACAACCCACATTTTTAAGGTGATGGTGGACAATATGCGACATAGAAACTGATAGAGTTAGTACAGACCATCATTACCCTGCTTGAGACACCCCTAGACTGGAGGGTAATGTTCGATACTTATATGATTTGAGGATTAAAAATGTGTTATTGGGATGTATCGGTGTAGTATATAAGACATAAGGGACTGTATTGGATGTATTTAGAGGCTATTTTATTCTATCATTTATTCAATGAGATACAGAGGGATGAAAGAGCTTGAGATTTCATGAAACTTCAGTAGTGATACATGTCCATCATATACTGTGCAACTTCTTTCATAAAGTTGTCTCATTTCTCCCCCAGTATTGTGGGGAATAAATTGTTGAGGGTGAGGTGTTTTGAGGATTGTTTCATCATGCCATCAGTTTTTAGTTAAGAATATTCAAATTAGCCACATTATTAGACTCTATAAAATAGACATTGATAGTGGAGGGAAATTTGAAAAATTAATCAGACTCTTGCCATGTGATGACATCAGGTGATGTCAGTAACGATGTTTCAAATATAAGCAACCTAGATCGAGAAGATTCTCACCAGGGCATTTAATCTAGAGATATGAGTAGACCATTGAGAAGTGGGTCTTCATTGGAATTTTTCTAGTATGAGATGCGGAGAAATGTGTGAACATAGTGTGATTGATAACTGAAGGAATCTGGGAATGTGGCTATATTAGGAACCTCAAGAGGCTATGAAAGCTACCTTGTTGGATTACTAGGATCCAAGGACTAGGAGTGACTTACTCATCTAAGGTCTTACTAGGAGTGATACTAGGAGATGGTAGATAGAAATCATCTACAAGTATAGGTCAAGACCGAGATAGTGGGACCCAATAGCGAGGTCAGTGGATAGTGTCGTGTGTAACAACATGAGGAGGAAAACCTCAGGGGTTAGGATTTAGGTTTGGTGCTTGATGTAGAGCTACTGGGGTTAGAGAAGGCTGGTGAGATGATGACAATTAGATGTGCATCGTGTTCGTCACCCTGTTTATTTTTTCTTTAACATGGCCCCTTTCTATAGGGATGTCCAATTTTGAGTGTTTGAGGTGCACATTATGTATTTTAAGACTTTCCAATTTTTTTAGTAGGTTTTCACTAGCTTGGATGAAGAATATATATATATATATATATATATATATTTATATATGAGGTGTGTAGAACTTGGATTATTTATGGGAATTTATTCGGTGCAATATTTTGTTGATATGTGTTGGCATCTGGGCACTAATGTTATATAGGTTTAATTTGTGGTTTTTGACACTGGGAATGATTATTGGAATCTAACGAGATATAGAATTTATAGTTCCCCAATGATTTAAGGGAAAATTTTATTATCTGAGGAGATGCATGACCTCAGAAGTTTCATTTATGACAAGGGAATAGGGTGAGTATCTAATGAGATGTGATGCTTTATGGGTGCCTAATGTAACATGGGAATGACATGAACACATGATGTAGTGAATGGGTGATGAAGCATCATGGTAAGTCTTTTGAGTCTAGGGATGATCTCTAGACCATAAAAATTATGTGTTTTGGGTTAGGAAGAGACTTGGGTAGGTAACTCATATGTTGGAGAGAACTTTAAGAGATTTTACCTACGACCTAATGACCAGGATAGATTGGGTTATTTTTTAAGAGATATGTATGATTGGTACCATATTTGTTTAATGATTTATAGCTCATGGATTAGTTATTTTAATGTGGGGAGATTGTGACATCCTGGGTCATTAGAGAGTGTCGAAATCCTAAACCAGTTTTAATTTTTAGAGGTTAGTGGTTAAAACAAATCATTAATTGACCTTTGAAACTTAATAATGAGATTTACCTTGATCCAATGAATTTTTTATGAAGATTTTCAAGGTTAAAAACTTTCCATGGGGTCCCATGTCAGTTATTGGTGCATTGGATAATGAAAACCCAACATTTCGGTGTGCATAGACTGCAGTACATTGCTTGAAAAAATCATGTGGCCCCCTAGGAGTAATCGTAAAACCCTACATCCTCACAATGAATGGTTTATAAATTCATGAAATATAGTGTTAGAGACCATGTGAGAGAAAAAAATTTGAAAGTGATATAACATATGTTATGTTCATGGTTTGGTAAATCATATGCCTAACTGTGGGGGGTGTGGTGCTTGGATCGTGGGCACTACACAGATTACGAAAAAAATTTCAAACAATGCAGAAACCCTTCTTCCAATTTAAATGGTGAAAATAAAAAAAAATCCATTTTTCACCTAAAGAGGGATTTCCCTATTTTCTCTCTTCTTGTGTTTCCTTCTTCCATTCTGTGGAGATATGCTCTCCATCATATAGACTTTGAGCTAATCTACTCATCCGAGCTCCATTTTTATCTATTTATATCTCTTTGAAACAGTATCAATAAATCAATTAATCATCTACCTTATATTTTTATTTTCCCTCACTATATAGTGTGCTAAATATGTTAAATCCCTCTTACCCTATTTTTAAATCATTCATATAAAAGGAAAATTTATTCCATATCATCTTGAGTTAGAGGATGATATTAGAAGAGAAAACATCTACATTTATGAAGTAGGTGGTTCATTGATTACATGATTATTTTTTTCATGTTTTTTGGTGTTAATTATTGAGTGGTCCAATTGGGTAGTCCGAGCAAGACCATAATAAATTATCACACTTTCCTTAAATTAATTATGGACATTATGGAATGTTGTTGAAAATTTGATAACCATTATTATATCTGTCAGGTCGCATTAAGGGTCAAGGAACACCTGGAGAGTTTATGCCAGATTTTTTTATTTATATAAATTAAATTATATATATTTCATGTGATGGTTCCATGGAAATGTGATGAGAATGACCCAATGACTTAGGTGGGGATAACCACCTAGATTGAGGTGATGTGATTTTTTGGTTGTTCATAGTCTGAGCTCTATTTGTGATTTGGATAATAATTTGGGGGACATGGTTATCAAATTATGGTGATGAGGTTATCATGTATCAGGAATGGACCATGTGTTTTGAGTTGGTATTTACCTTCACGTTGAGTGACATGATCGCAGGGCAACAAGGTGTGATGATAATGTGGATTAGGTACTTTGATGGTAATTTCTTCTCACTGTTATTGGTCAACACACCATTATAGTCGTGTAATAAAAAATATGACTTAGATGATGAGGGGGTATGGAATGATCATATGGGTAGATGTCTCTTTTCATTAATTATTAAGATAATGTTTACCATCAGTGAGGTTATATGTTCTTATCATAGAATGCCACATGAATTTTTAAGAGTCATCAATTGACGATTATGAGACCATCGGTTTGGGGATGATGATTACTGTATTATTGATGTAGTTGGTATAGGATTAGTTAGGAGTATATATATTGTTGTTCATTAGGACATCAGATGTTGATCCAATTATGTTTACTATATGGGAGGAAAAATATTTCCCTTTCTCATTACATTGGTTTTTGAGATGACAATGTAATTTATTTTGAGGGTATACATCATTATACCTCGGGATATTAGGATTTGAGCCGACAAGAACTTTTTTTCATGGGTCTATGGGGCCATGTGGTAATTATTTAAATAAGCTTTTTCGGACATTGGTTCATGGTTTATGGAACAATGTTCCATGTGACACTTGTAGAGGTGGAAGTTAAGGTCTCAATAGGGATGATTCTCATCAACGGATTCCTTGGGATTTATGCTAAGGATCCTCACCACCATGTTATATATATATATATACATGTCACAACATTACATATATATAACTAGGGGCCAGGTGTATACCAGTGGTGACCAATGTAGTTGATGTCATCCTTGTTGTTGTTGAGCGTAAGGGAAACAAGTGACAATTTATCATGTATGCAGTACATTTATTTGGTATGGATACACCCGTTATACCATAGATGTATGTTAGGAACACATTTTTGGTGGCCCACTAAGATTTATTATCACATCCTTCATGGGACCCTTAATATGCATGTGTAAATTATGTTTTTCAATTCAGTAAGGTTGGAGGCTCTAAATATAGATCATAGTGATCATGTTGGGATGTTTTCCCAGGACTAATGGAAAGGTACATTGGATGTTCCATCACCAGCTAGAGTTCTCCATTATGTCTTTCTTTTTTTCCTAGAATGTATATTACTTGTATATACTGGTGGTAGACCATGGTTGATCCTTATTATTTATTATATAATAGCAAATGACTTGTATACATTTTCTATAAATGGTATCATGTTGTGTTTTATCATTAAAATGGTATGTTGATTCAAATTTTTTCTTTTTGAATCTTTTTTTGCGGGTTACTGGTTCAATTGTTCATGGTATTTCATCTGCATCAATATTTATATAGACCATTAATTTTATCATCACCATATTCCATATGTACCCCAATATAAACTATATACACCCTCTTTACTATTTGGAAAATTTAGTATATGAGGAGACACAATTTAGGCGTAGTGGTTAATCGATCATCTACACTATTCGAGTGTAAAAATAGGTTGGAATGCCACATGAGGGATTTCCAAAAACATGCTCCTTATTTTTCTCCAATGTACATCAGTAGATCAATAATAATGGGAATGAGTTCCATTGTATTATTTAATAGGTTCTTGAATAAGGTTGATCTAAAATAATTAGAGGAACAAGAATCAAAGAAAGATGTCTCTAAATATGATTAATTAAGTATAGTTCCTCACATAGTTATAGATACCATGCCTACTTCCACTAAATACTATTTCACTGTGTGTAACTAAATTAATATAGATTCTAACTTTCATATTCGTATAGTCATTGAATCATCTAACTAGATTGTATATCATTTAGGATTCTATGATATAATTATATAACATGGATTAGAAATTTCCTAAAAGAACATCTATAGATAACCTTGATGTTTATATGAGTTACTAATTTTTTAGGAGGTTGGTGTAAAGAATTCATTAAGTTATCTATCATATAGAATTTTTATTATTTTAATGGTCTAATACTAGCTATTTAATAATGTATGGTTTAAGTTAGTGGTTAGGAGACATTTATAACAGACATGAGAGTCTCATTCAATTTTTTATTCTAACAGGATGATTGAATGAAAACACCACTAGGTGAAATATAAATCCCTATTATCCCCCATATTCCTTCCATGTTAATTTCTGTCACCATACATCTATCCATAGATTTCTCATTTGTGGAAATATTATTCATGAAAACCTATAGTCTAATATCCTATCTCAAGACCATCTAAATCTATTCTGTACTAAACTTACCAATTGATATAATATGATGTGAGATACAAAGTAGCTCAGTAATGTTTTTATCGATATTACATTAAATTATGATCACCTTTTTGAATTGTGAGAACCTCCATGGATTAATCCATCATTAACAATCAATGAAAAAACTACTTGAATAAGATGGAATTAAAATATTTCCCTAACAAACCTTTTTATTGTTTTTATTGAACTATAATGTCCCGCATTCTTCTATGATAGTCATCAAGAATAAAAGAGAAAAATTCCACTTTAATATAACATAGTGTTTCTAAAAAATTGGAAATATATTGTTTCCTCTCAAAAAAGTTCACCAATACCTTAGTGTAAGTAATCCTATAAAAGTAATGTGTGTTCTAGAAAATAAATAAATGGGATCAACCATTATCTCATCTTGATTATTCTTACACCTCCCTAGCTTCATCTCTTCTAAATGTATTTCCTTTTCATTTTCACAAATAAAACATACTAAAGATATAATGATATTCTGATCAACTAGAAAGTTTTCCTATTGAAAATTTTCCAAAGCGTGCTCCTAGGGAATTCTAGGGGTCTTGGGGGGATGTTACTATATATATATTAAAGGTAATAGAAAATGAGCTATGAAAAAAATATAAATTTAAATTAAGAGGAGAAATGTAATGAACATAAATCATGTCACAGATCAAAATGAATGACACAAATCCCAATATCTAGGGGTATGTTAATGTTCATTCTGAGGAGAGATAACCAAGAATTCCACAATAGTTTCCCCTTAATTGTTGAAAATGTTGTGTCATATCTAACAAATAATACCAAGGAACAAATAACACATACACAACCACCAATGATATATATTTTCCTTAAACCATCATGGTTCATCCAGAAATTTGAATCCTGATCTAGTATGTCTTAAGCATCAAAGGGTGTTCAAGATCCCCATGTTCTTAAAATATGCATCAGGGAATCGATATATACATTTGGGTATAATTTTTACCACATAGAAAAACAAAATTAATAAAACTTTTAATATATAATAAAAGTTAACATTTCATTACAAAGTCAAAAAATCGAGTAAATATAGTTAAAGGAAAATACAACTACCCATCTTAAATTGATAAACCAATATACCAGAGATAAATAAAAACCAAGATCCATTTAATATTATGGTTACTATCAAACCATGTAACCACTAAACACCCACACCCATCTATCATAGATAACCACTAGAACTATACAGAACCATGGAATTTTATTGCATTACATAAAAAATTATTATATATTTCCAAAGGTATAAACAGGGTGTGAGAAATAATACCCAATAGGACCCCAGATCCTGATTAATTCGGAATTATTGAAAAATTTACCCATTATAATCATTTAATGAAAATAATTTAATGAATTATAGTTTATCACAATTTAAAAAACATCAATTTCATCATTTTCATAAACTTTTATAAAAAATTACCAAGTAGTAACATTTTCAAAGAACAAATATTAAATCATATCCAAATGATATTAATATGGAAATTGAGTCCTTGGTTATATTAGGTCCAGGATAGCTAGGATATTCACACCTAGGATAAGAAATGATGATGTGTTCTTTAATCCCAAGAACAATGTTCCTAGGTATAGTAGAACACCATTATAATGAAACCCTCAACCATAATTTCTTTTGTTAGAGTATATGCATAAATCAAAACTAGGTAGACGGAAACCATTATTGCATGAATGTCCAAAATCATCCCCCCTTCTAAAAACCTTAGTTTAGTATGTTCTGTAGAATAATCATGGTGGTTTCTATTTTAAAATTCAATTCCATTCAAGGTAAAATCACATATCAATAATTAATAATATCTTGTAACACATCAAAAAAATATTTTAAATCCATTTTCATAAAAAACCCAAAAGGGTAAAGACCATTCATATATTTAGTAAAAATATCAATTTTTAATAATCACTAATAGTTCCTTTAATTAATTTAATACCCAATTTAATATGTGAAAGAACCATGGTTTATAATACAATGTATTTCCATGATACCACCAACCTCAAAAAATTATAATACTATGTTATAAAACAAGAGCAGTAATACAAGGGAAAGAGGAATCCTGTAGCCCAAACACAGAACAAAAACCCCATTGGAACAAACCTAGAATTGATATATCATATAAGGTATAAATTTTAACAATGATAGGCTTTCCCAAAATTTCATTGGATGCATCAAGATGTAAATATCATGAAAAGGAGGGATGGTGAATGGTTTTTAGAAGAATAAATCAAGTGATGGTTTTATTAGTATCCCTCCATCAAATATCACACATTCTATAATAAAGGGGTGTATCTCCCCTTAAATATTTCTTGGTTGATTTAAAAATTTAAAAATATTAAATATCGACCACCATGTTTTCATCATTCTAACCATGATCATGGTGGATTCGATTACACCAATATGTAGAATCATCCATGAGGACACTCTATAGTGTGGAACAGAATTATTCTATATTTTTGAACCACAACACCTTCAACCAAGGCATAGTGAATTGATTAGAGTGGTGGTATCTAGAGAGAGTACTAGAGGATAATTACAAATACCCTGTCGTACCATTCATATTTTTTGGTTTTCCAATTTTATAAATTCAAATTATAGGAGGAACAAAACATCCACCACAACATGGGCCTAGCCATGGTGTAACTAAAAACACCCAATACTCACCCAATTACACCCAAAATGATTTAAAGTATCCCAAATAAAAAACCATTACTTGTTTCAATAATACACAACATAAAATTGGTATGTGACATGCATTGTATGGGTTTTTCATGGTAAGAAGGTGGAATACATTTAAACACATTCATGTTCATGAAACCTTAATATGATGGATATGTGATAGGGTTGTGATGTGTTTTATTATTCTATTTTGTGTATGTGGTGGAATGTAGTAGGGGATATGTTACGAAGATGTTATGGATATGGTATGCAGCATGTGTTTATGATATTATATATGATTTAGTGTGGACCGACTATAAAAGAGATTTGGAGACCTATGTTTTTTCTATTGTGGAATGAGAGTGAAAAAAATAAGGGAAGTTGTTGTAGGGTTCCTTCCAGATATATTCCACTGATATTATGATATTATATTTGGAGGGAATATTCTGTTAGAGATACATGGTGAGGTGGGGTGATAACCAACCTAGTTAGGTACATATTGTTTCTACTATTTGTTAAATCAGGGATTAGTATAATTCATTAACATTACCCTAGGAGGTTTTAAAGAGGATCATACTAGTTATACTTGTATTCCAACCCCTATATAAACATTTATGTTTTGGGTATCCATGAAGGATTTGGAGATTGAGTTGGAAATTACTATCAATGAGAAATGTGTTATGGTAGGTGTATCTAATATAGGAATTTATTTTTGATATTTCATTTCAAATATATTTTATCAGTATAAAATGATAGGCATGTGGTATATTGGTTTTATTTTATATTATATCATAGTTTCTTGGTTTAAATTTTATATTTCTATGAATTATGTGGGTAATGCCTATATTTTTTATATTATACACCCTCAACGCTAGCCACAATCTGATATACCATTGGTGGTGGTTTTTAGGGGTTACTCCCAACATCACGTAGGCATAATAGGGTCTCCCAATGGGGAAATTATGCGACACCTAGCACTCGGTAGAATCTCTAAATGTATTTAATTGGAATATTTATTTTAAAAAATCATTTTGACACCATTTTTTCAATTAATTTAAACGTAAAAAATCTAAAATCATTATGAATAGAGTGAAACTGTCACTTCTGTTGGATTAAAACTCATTTCTCATCACCGATTTATTTTTATGATTATGAAACATAAATGGTGAAACAATATAAATTTTCAAATTTAATGAGCTTGATGAACTAATAATTTCATAATTATGTATAAAAAAATTTAATAAATGTTTCAAGAAAAACACAATATCACGAAAACAAATTTAGACACATAGTTTCTATTATTTTTATTTAATTATTTTCTTATGTAATTTATTTGTCATTATTTATTAATTTGTTAATTTTTTCTTGTACTTATTTTATTTTTTATGGTTATTCTAGTTAATTAGTTGATATCTCACTCATTTGAAGACTAATAATTTAGGGGTTATTGTCTCTCCATGACAATGACTGCAAAATTGAGAAAACACTTTAGGTTATGAGTAAATATATCATGAAAAATGAAATTTAAAAAGATAACCTAAAACCATTATAAACAATTTAAAATCCCACATTTTTCCTAGGTAATATCCATCCTAGAAGAACTACTCTCTGTTATGTTTAACCTTCAATTATTATTTTTATAAATTATAGTATTTTTCATCCACCTATATAATATAAAATAAATAAATAAAAATGAACATATTGGAAATGATTCAAAATTCTATGAAATTTATAGGGTTACCCATCCCAGAATAATATAAAAATAATATTATTATCTATATTATGTGATATTTTTAAAATTTATAGTGTATTTATATAACATTTTTTAATTATTTTGTTTCCATTTTTTACTCTTAAGATGAGAAAACACATGATTAAATACCTATCAAAAAAATCCGTAATTTCAAGTTCCTAACATTCTGAGAATGTTGTGGATAAATAAATACCTCTTTAAAATTATTAAATCATTAGAAAAAATTACAAAACAAATAGTCAATGGGAATGATAACTTATTAATTATTTGAGTAATATATTTTATGATACTTTAAATATTATATATTAAAATCATAATTTCAAATTAAATTATATTATTCAATTTTGAAGAAAAATAACTAAATAATTGTGGGATTTACTATTAAAAGAGGTTAAAAAAATTCATCCAAGGTTGCAGTATATATAATGGATTACATGGTCTAAAATAATCATTAATGGAAATACCAATGAGGTAAAAATAAATATGCTATGTAAAAAATTACTTCTAGTAACAAATTTATTGAATAACTAGATTATGTGAGCCCGCCCTATTTAACATGTAAACTTTGGGGAGTATCCCAATATATAATGGAGTGCTCACAAGGTATATTAGAATATTATATAGATGAATCCAACATTAATATATCTAGTATAATATTTGATAAATTTTTAATATATAAAAAAATGATGCAAATATATTCAAAAAACACCTTGAAGAATCATATATATACATCCCCATCAACTTAAAAAGATAGACAACATAGTTTCCAATAATAGGGGAAATGATCCTTCCAACCATTTAACCTATACAAAAAATTCCAAGGTATAAAACATAGAGAATATTTTCATTAAAAATGAATTTAGTTTAAATTTTTCTATAACATACTATTACATTATATTCCATATTTATCACCACTATTTTCATTTACATATTTATTTGGGTTCATTTTGTTACTTCTGATAATGGAGATAATTTTATGGGAAAATTTCCAAATGTTTGGGGATGTATGTTTTTTTCATTAATCAATGCTAGGTATTAATGTGTAAAATGATTAAGAGGATTTACTTTTGGGTATGGGTTGTAGCATATTCTTTCTCAAGGTGTTTATATGTAATCTTCCAGCATGAAAATTACACATCATGAAGTGGTAACAAGACAGGAATATGTTAACATGATGATTACAAGAACTGTTTTAAAGCCTCAAATGTTTATATGTTGTGAAACTGGATCACATCATGTATAGGTTGATGAAGGATATTTTTAAACATAGAATACATGTTTTTCATTGTATATTAAAAATAGTTAAATTTTCATCATGAAAGGGTTTCACATAGTGAATGTTTTGGGATCAACAATTTTATCCACACTACATGGATGATTTTATTTTTAATCAACCATATGATTATCAATAGAAACCTAATATGTCTCAAAAGAAATTTTAGGTATCTTCACTTTTTTAGGATTTATTCATTCATTAATTGATATTCATTTTTGTTCTCCTTAATCTCTCTTAGTAAGTGATCATTATACTTATTCAATTCCCTTATACAAAACAACATCATTGCACTACATTTTTTATCCACTGGTCTTGTGGTGTTGATTCTCTTGATCCTTTCATGATTCATTGTTTAATGTTCTGTTATAGGTTAACCTTTGTGTTTTTTGTTGTGCTCCATGCATGTTTCATGGGGTATTATTGTTTCACCTTCTCCAAAAACCTTTTTTATTGTTTAATTGATTCTAATTTGTATATATTGATTATAGTTCCTCCATTTTTGTATTTTTGTCCCATCCATGTTTTTGGGTCCCATTGCATTTATGTGTGACTTGAGTTTGAGGTTTTTAGCTCCATCTGTAGCCAATGATTTATGAACTATATAACGTTGGTTTTAAAAAAATTATATTTAATTTGCAATGAATTAATTGTATGTCTAAAAGCATGTTTTTGATATATGGTGGTGTTCCCCGTGATTTGGTAAAATAAAATGTATTTTTAATGCATGGTGAAATGGATTTATGAAATGGTTTTCAAACAATGGTTTAGATGAATTTGTTTTAAAATGAATCACATGAGAATGCTTTTGTACCTATGTGGCAGGTGTGGTAACAGGTCTCGTGCATTGATACTATTATGGTGGGGTTGGGTTTAGAAATGGGGAATTATTTTCCCCCTAGGACCATTGTTCTAGGGACTTATTAAACATGTTGAGAGGTCTACTTACTAGGGTCTTCCTCTACTCTCAAGATTCAATGTATATGTCTAGAGAATTTATGCACATGATTTTCTATATGTTGGTAGGACTATTCCAATGAGCCTAACCTATAATGATCCTTGTTGTGATTTACCTTTTCATCGGTTAGTACTTATTTGGATATTATTTGATATGTGATGTATAATTTGGTTTCACGACGTTTATATATGTGGTATGCTCTGAAACTATTTTACATGGATTATTAGTAATAATTGAAATGGTTGAAATTTTTTACCATAATTTTGATATTAAAACTATTTAACTGATTATCCTAACTTATTCTCATTAATGTTGAGAATATTTATACTGTTTTACTAAGACTTGATATGGAATACCAATTTGGGGTCCTACTGATCATTTTTCGATCACGCCATGCACACCCCTTCAACGATGTGTAGAACATGTTATATATTCTGATGCTTGGAATGTAAAGGTGTTATAATGAGGTGGGGAGGTTCCTATTAGCTACATCTGAGTATCTTGTGGGAATATGGTGGGTGTTTTTCCTTTCTATCATGTGGAATAATTTTATTTCTTTTAGTTTTCCTTTTTTGTACTTGTACCTTTGAAATTATTGAACTACTTTTTAGGTTATATCACTTTTTATTTATAACTTTTTTATGTAATATATTTCAAATTATTAGTCCTACTATTTCTTCCATTTATGTGTATATATTTGTAAAAAAATTTCTTCATGTTGGGAGAAATCATTCCCAATGGTTGTTGTTGATTCCTGGGTTCATGTCAACAAATAATGGGTATTTGGAACCCCCTTTGGGTATATGATGGTTTAGTTCAGTTGCTGGATTGTGAGGGTATCTTCGTGAGGTACATAATATATTAGTTTCACATCATTGTTGTGATCTATTTTGGGATGCTGGTAGAATGGAGAATTGATTTTTGAGATTTGGGTGGTAGATTATGGTGAGTGCATGTTTGGATATTTCCATGATGAGAATATAGTCACCATGGGATGTTGGGATGTATGTATCCTATTCAGAGTTCATGATCTAAATCATAGTTTTAGCTTAATTGTTTCTTGATTTAATAGTGGTTACCCTATTGTATGATATTCTACTCTATTTTGGTGTGTAATAGTATAACATTGCAACATCTCCCATAGGTTACTCAGGATGTTGTAGTAGATTCCACTTATGGGAATTAACCTCTATATCAGAATCTTATTGAGGATATCATGTGGGATATTCATTCTGTAGACCAAAATGTACCACAAGTATAGAACATAGTTTTTGAGGTACAACCAAGAGTTTCAATATAAAGTGATTGATCATAGGAGTTATTACAGAAGAATCCATTGTCATTTATTAATAAAATGAACCCAGAAGATGGAGGAATTGATGGAAAAGAACGATAAGATCTTTGAACTCCTATATACACCATTGAATATCAAGGTGAAGTGTGTTGTGTTATGACTTGAGGGTCACAGTAAGTGATTTTGGTAGTTTATGGTATAGGTTGATTGATATGTGGTCTTGTAATGAAAGGGATTAAAGAAAACTCTTTTCCTATAGTTTTCTCCATAATCAGTAATAATGGAAGAGTATTTGGAGTTTGTTTCCTTATAGTAAAGAGAGTGTTTTTTGTTGGAGTACACCAATTTGTTTACAAAGCTGGTTCATTTTTCCCCAAATGTAGTAAATAATGGCTAGTTGATGGCTCAGAAGAACATGTATGGTTTGTGATTAGACAAAATATCCTAGGTATTTATGATGAATAGTTCTTATTATACAGAGACAACATATAGGCAAATGATGGAAGAGAATGATATGGTAGGAATTTTTGGTTATTCCACACCTTATATTCCATCGAGGGGAATCTTCAGTGTCACTATTAGGAAGAAGATAATGTTTCATGATCATTACATTTGTGGTGGGAGTGGTTCTCAGCTATGGTTTTGCTCTACAACTTTAGTTACAACTATTATTATTACCCTGACATTCAATCAGTGTGGAAAGTTTGGAAAAACCTATCAAAATTATTTTTCACCTACAAATTTGCGTAACATTTGTGGCAATTATAAACATCTATAGGATTTTTGTCAAACTATTTCTATACCTTTTTATGGTTAAGGAACATCTAATATAATGTCTACTCTAGCATAGTAAGATGATTCAATGTTTATAGGGATCTAGCCATAGGCCTCGGGAGTAATGCTTCTTTACACGGTGGAGGAATTTCTGGTGGATGTAGTGGTGTGTAAAAAATCAATTAGAGGTACCATATTTACTTCATCATCATTAGTGAATGATTTATTTGGTATTGTTTCATCCCACTCATTTATATCCTCCAATTTTTAAGATATTTTTCAAATTACAATGAAACTCATTTCTTTCATTATGGAGTTAGCGATGCCTCTTAGAAAGATGAAAGGGTAGGGGTTGTAGTGTCATTATTAGTTATAGATAGATGATGCAGAGTCAGTGTGGGTTTCCACATTCTCAAACTGGGTCTATTTAACTCCACAATTGGTATTTTTTGGTTTTTTCTGATCATTATGATGCTGATTTTTATCATCAACATGTCTTATTTTTTAGTTCTTATGAGTGTCCTCATGTGTTTTAGTATAGCGACCCAATATTGAACTATATGGAAATTAAATTATTTTTTCAGAATAATTATTACATGACACAAATAGATGCCCAAAGACTGTATTAGATTAGTGTATTTGGAAACTTTGACCATAATCTTCCAACATGGTGAATTATCTTAAACATCTCCCATAAAGATCTTCCCTTTTTTCCCTACCTAAATTCTTTTATTATATCATGGGGAAAATAAAACAAAAAAAGGGAGATCCCAAATGATCAGTAAGGGTTAACATTGAGAACATAAAACAGACCAAGAATATAAGAATGTAAAAATATGGACATAATGTTTAAATATCGAAATCACGAGTCATGAAATAAATCTTGGAAGTATGTAAGGAATAAATTATAAAGGAACATTAACCATGATAAAGTTCCATTGGCATAAAACATGGAATTATTGAAGAAAAATATGCAATTAATATGATTTCCATAGTATCCAAGGCATTAATACCAAATACTATCATTATGGACAAAGTCCATTATTGAACCAGGTATAATGGTCATTCAAGCCTAGTATTACTGAACTAAATTTACTTGTCCTTCCATCCCTGTATTACATAACCATGTTTTGTTCGTTCTAGCCCTGTATTACTGAACCATATTTACTTGATGTATAGTCATGTCGATCTCATGATATATAAATATTTACACAATGCATTAGAGGGAGATATAGGTCCCACCCATCTCATAATGAAATCATTCTTACATGTTCCACAATAACATAAATCATTCATCAAATTATAGACTAAGAAAAAAATGTGTTCTTTTTAAACATAATTTCATTATAAAACATCATTCCATCATTAAGACAATAATATCATAGTAATATTAGGGATATTAACATTACCCTATTTAATGAGAAACTTCATAGATGGAAACTAATTTTGATAAAATACTTGAACATAATTTTTGAGGAATATATCATTTCTTCTTAAAAAATATTTTCTTTTCCCAAAATGTCCTGAAATTTCAAAAGATTAGAATTTAGATGAAAATAAACTTGAAATTGGGTAGAGTAAGTTTCATAGAAATAAGGTGTCACGAAATTGTTAAAATCACTTCATGTCGTATAACATAAAATACATTCTCCATATACTTCTACCAAAAAAGTAAAAAAGTTCCTCAAATCGAATAAAAAAATATTCATTTCATAAAGTTTAATAAAAATTCACCAAATGGTAAAATTAAATTTAAAAAACGTTAGAAGATTTTAAATAATATAACATTATTATGAAACATGGATATGGATGTTAAATATACCCTAGTAAATACTTATGTATATATAATCTATGATAAAAATGAGAATTCAAAATTATTCATTATCTAAGGTATGATATGCTTAATTTCTATCGAAACCACCTATATAATGATTTAAATAATGTTATTTACTTCTTATAGAAGCATAGTCATTTTTAGGATATCATATATGATCATATTATCATTGTTTTTAGTAACATTTCATTGTTATATGTTATTCAGGTGTTAACTAATTTATGTTGCCCGAATGGCCCGAAGGCCTTCTTTTTTATTTTATTAAGGATAATCCCCCTTTTACGAGTTGAAGGGGAACCCGTACATGACCCGTAGGCCCAAGGCACAAGACCCAACTGACTTACAATACATGACCCAATGGCCTAGAAGCATACCATGCCAAATACATGACCTGTAGGCCCATCCCACTTGAACCGCCCCTCCCCATCTTCTGCATCATTGATCAATTAACTCCCGACCATGCATTGCTGATCGACTAGCATTGCCCTGTACAAAGCTGCACGGTGCCTGGTCCCGATGGCCGCTGCCAAACCCTCTCATTCTTACAATCTGGTTAGCTCTACATCTGTTGGGTGCTACTCTTGTTGCTCTGATCCTCATCTGAGGCATGTTCTGTGTGAACTAGGCTACTCCATGGTCTTTGTGTCCCGAAGGCCCTGTGGCCCGAATACCTTTGATGACCCGAAGGCCCTTGACACCCGTATTCCCAAACCAGTGGCCCAAAGGCCCAAATTGGGTAAATATATCTAGCTGCTACAGTACAGAACAGTAACCTCCACAGCACTACTACAGTACCCAAAAATTCACCTCCAACCAGTTTTGAACCTGGGTCTCTTGGATACCAAACAGGAGCCCTTACCACTCGGGTGCAGGCTTGTTGGCACTACTTTATGTTCTTATGCATGATTTGTTGAATAAGTGTTGGTTCTTCTTCTTAGGTCAAAGTTGTATCATTAGAAAAATATGTTAACATAATAGATACCATATTTATTCCTTCTTAACATTTATATAATCATTATTTAATGCGGATTATTTATAATGAATCACATAACATCGTAAAGATGGTAGGCCATACATACGCACGAGTGATGTAATCATTTGAATTTTTGATGAATTATTTTCAAGTGAATTGTTTATAAAATTTCAGAATAAATATCAGGATTTAATAACCATATATAGTTATTACTTCAATTATAATATTCATCCATGTATTTAGGTGGTGGAAAACAGAGTACACCACAATGTGGAGATGGTAAGATGTACGGACGCGTGCGTGGTGATTTTATTTTTTTGTAAGCTGGATAGAACGTGGAATATATTTGTATCATTATTATAATAACATGTCATTATATAAATTATAATGGACTTATTTCCTTATAATTAAACAACTAATGAAGTTGAAGTAGAAGAATAAAAAAATTAAATGAATCGGTAGAAGAGATTACCTATTTTTTGACGTGCTCTGTTTAGATCTCCTCTTGATGGCACTAGAGTTGTTGTTTTGAGATTCACAAATGTAACAGGGGTAGTTGGGAAGATAAATGGTCAGGATATAGAGGAACATGAGGTCTTAATGAGTTGTATATAAATGAGCGGGGATGTTCCCTTTTATAAATGGGGTGAGGGACACTTTTGGAATTTATGAAACTATTAAATTATAATAATTCATAAATGAATCCAAATACCTCAAAAATGAGATATATTCTAAGATAAGAAATAATAATATTGTAATTTCATCCACCAATAAAATTTTGACATGTTTTGATGTCGATTTTTCCAATATCATTTTAATTAACAATTAGTTATTCTATTGTAGTTTAATTGAGATAACAAATGTTTCAAAATTAAAAGGGTAAAATATTTACATAGATGATTTAAATTATATAATAAATGAATTATTTAGAACATTTTAGACCCATCATAATTGTTATATATTTTTTAAATTGTTTTGTGGTTTTTAAATAATTCTATAAAACATTAATTTATGAAAATATCAATTTTTCAATTCAGACACTATTCAATTTCATGGATTTTCTGAAATACCAGGATAAGGTGTTATACTAGAACCAAATATTTTATTATATCCCCAATAGTTAAATTTTATCTATAAAATTCCTTGGAAAATTTAATTATCCAAAATTATATTTATTTTTAGTATTTTTAATAACATATATTTGATATCTCCATTATTAAAATTATCACTACATCAATATTTTGTAATTATTTAATATACATATTTTTAGAATAAAATTTTGGAAAAAAACTACTATTATAAAGATATATTTACTATATTTCATATTAATATATGTAGTTGAATTTATCTTCTAGTAAATCCATCATTAAAAATGTTATTCTTATTAAAGTATGAATGTGACAACTTTAACATCACTCTAAATAAAATAAAATAAATGTCATAATCTCATTTATAAAGATCCAAATGGACATGTGCTCAGTAATTGGATGATTTTGGTCGATATTTACTCGACCAATATGATTTATTCATGTGTTTAGGCCTTTTTATGGGTATTATAATTGTAATAAAAATTGTTTTATGGATTTATGATAAATTAATTAATTTTTAACATTATCAAAGTATAATAATTTATGATAATTATTAATTTTTTAAAGACTAAAAAATAACCATGATGTAGGAAATTATTTTATATTTCCATTTATTATTTATTTTGAAAGATATCATCCAGTTATCCATATAATAAAATTATTATACTTATAAGAAATGTGAGGATTACATTTTTGTCATTTTCATTGGTTTTATTGATATCTATTTCATTTTCATTATCAACTGTCCATTAAATGACTATGTTTAGAACCTAAGATATTAAGGGTAGAATGTTATTTATAAAATATGAATTTTTAAGTTTTTAGGGTAATTTTATTATCCCTATCATACTGTTTGTTACCCTGATTTACCTGATTTACATTTAAAAGTGGTAAATAAAAATTAACATAGTTACTATTAATAATATCTAAAAAAATAAAAGTAACCTTTTAACATAACTTTGAACCACTGATTCCCAAAATAAAATCTATTTTTCATAATTCCAAAAAAATAATTTGCAGATATAAATTTAAAATTAATTCTTGAAGACAAAACAAAAAGGCATATTTTTAAGAAGTAAAAACGTATCAAAAGATTGTCACGTGTTTATATCAAATTTAAACTTCAAATCACATACAAGGAATCAACATGGATTAAATGATAAAATATAATCCAATTACACTTTAAACCTGATTAAAAATATAACATAAATATATAAATAAATTAGAAAAAAATGCAGTTTTGAATTAAAATACAGTATTTTTCACTATTCATCAAAATATAAATTTAATCAGAAAAATACCAAAATTTCAAACATGTTAAATTTTGATGTCCTGCTTCCAAATAAGATTTTTATTTTGTCAAATATAATATATAAAAGTGTTAAAATTGAATTTAAAATTGGTGTGCCATCAAAAGGCGACCAGAATGCATTTTTTTAAATAATACTTCTTTTATCCGAAAAAATATAATTTTTGTTAAATAATGTCTAGATAGTATATAATATTAATTTAAATGTTATATAAAATTCAAAATGTGGATAATCATATTCATAAGGGTGAGTATATATCCCATTAAATAATAATATTTTAATAATATATCTTTGTTTTGTGAAACTAGGTATTGCGTACAATGCAAGCTATCGAGGAAGGTAAATCTTGCGTGTAACGCTAGCCAAGAGTAGTGTTGTGTATAATGAAAGGTAATACGGTGATTCATATAGCACAAGATAATATTGGTGTATCATACAACACAAGACATCAATGAAATTAAAATGAATCTATCTCATAAAATCTCATGGTGTTACATTATACCACCCTTAAAATGAATTTCGCCCTCAAAAGTATTCAAGGTTATAAAAGAGTTACTACTTGAAAGTCCCTTTTATAGAACCCACATTGTAAAAAAATACCAAAACTTCATTTTAAAAAGTAAATTTTGAAACATATTAGTAACCCAAATTAAAACATCACACAGTTTCCACATAAGAGAGAATAGGTGGGATGTGAAAGCATAGATATGGAAGAAAAAAATATAACCATCACTTTATGATGGATAGTGATAGAAAATAATGTATGGAGAATGTTAACTACCAGAAAGCCATAAATCTGTGATGATTTAAGTGTCCATCTGATTCAGCAGATAATAATGTACTGGGATAAAATTTTTGGTTTTCAAGATCATTTCCTAATGTTGAATAATTTTTCATAAGAATAAATAATTAATTGATTTTGGTACTATCTCGTCATAGTTTGTTCCTAGAAAAATTTCAACTTTATCTATTATTTAAATAAATGAAGTTGAATTCTTCATTCTTATAGTGTTAGCTGATCATGCAATATAATGATAAGTCATTCCATTTATCTCAAAAAAGGTTAGACAATGTTATCAAATATGCATAAGTCCACCTATAGTGCGATAATACATTAATATAACAAACTTAAATTGGAATATAAATTATAATATCCATAAATGGATAATATTACAATTATTTCAAAAATTGAAAATATGAAACTTTATAAAGAGTTGATCTAAATCGACATAACATTTATCTATTATATTATTGGAGTTGGTGGCCTATAACCAACTACATTGTACTTTATTCAACAGTGAATACCTTATCATATCATGATTTTTCTTCTACGTGACAATGCATTTGATAATGTTTTAAGGATAACTATTGCAATAAATGGTCTTAGAATATCCCTTATATGATGAGAACCTAGAAGGTCCATAACACTATTCTTGAATATATGTTCTATGGACAAATGATATTATTTGAGAGAAATAAAAAAATAGCCCATTAGGGGTGATAACTCATTAAATGTTGAGGCACTTTCTCATGGCATTCACCAGTGGTAATATCATGGAGGATATTATGAGAATAAGACCCACCAGTAAGAAATCCACATTTCATAGTGTCATTGGATGTTACTATCTGCGGACATGTGTATTGGTCCTTAATTTTAAGATTATTATTAATGGGTATTACAACTCATGCACTGATATTTATTGATGAAAACTGTGACAAAACTCTGTTCTTAGTGAGGTATGATATGCTGGGTGTGTCAGAACAAATAATGCATTAATAGATAATGCAAGGAATGATTTGTACCATCTATTCCATAGTAGATGTAGATATCTCTGGCCCTTTGATGGAATTGATATAGCCTAAAAAATCTATGGCCATGGTAATGAATGGGAAAGTTCAATTCCAAGAAGTCAACAAAAGAATAATCAAGCACATGGGATGATGGCACTGGCATGCAACACACTTGATTTGAGATATTGAGACAAAGGGATTAAATTTCACAGTAAGCTTTCTTAGGAGGTGGCACATCCTTGAGGTGTTAACATCTTTCTCTTGGAGTTCCTTGGTGTGTTTCTAGATTCTAACCTTGGAAATTAGGTAGGATGCATCTAATTTTACTAAGAAAGAGGCATAGAGGATCACACACTATGTTTTTCCAAGTATCTTAGTTAAATATTAATTTAACAAATTGAATAAAGATTATTACCAATTGAGGTTTAATAATTATTCAAGGATGCTTGATTTCATTTAATTCAAAACTAGTTATTCGAGAAAATATATTGTGGTAGAAATAATATATTTATTTGTGAGTAACACAGTTATATTTATTTGAAAAATAAATAGCCATTATTCATGGTCTAATAAATGTGGTGGTGGAAATAAAGAAAATGAAAAACAAAAGCACACATTATCTATATTAACATACACGCCGTGTATTTTTTCTGGGGATTTTTGAGAAATAATATTATTTATTTAACTAAAAAATATTTGGTGTAATTCACTGGGTACATGTTAAGTAAAAATAATAGTTAATTGTTATTATTAGACATGGGGTATTACAAAGAATTAAATGAAATGAATAAATTCTTTTGGGTAATTAATTCATTTTATTATTACATGTAATTAAAATCCCAATTATATAACTATCATTAGCCTATATATATTTTTGGGATTTTGTAAAACAGAACTTGAGAAAGATTACAAGCCAGGAGAATATTATTTTCTTCCAATAACGCTCTCAAACTACGCAAGAGATCCTCCTCCCCCAGATCCAGTAGAGTGCTTTGGAAGTGACTTTCAAGGAGATCGAAGCAGGACATCGCATGTGAAGGCTCTTCCATGTTCCCACCCAGAGATCCCATCGACAATGTCCAGAGATACGTGGAGCATGTGTGGATCACCGCTAAGGGAATACTACACTTGGATTCTATGACACAATGATGGATCACATCAGATCATCACCAGAAACATCAATGGAGTGATAATTGCATTAAGGTAATTCTTGTCTTTTAATTAAATTAATTATAACTAGCATATGATGACACACTCTATGGTTCTGATAATCCCTTACTTTCTTCCATTCTTCAATATATTCTGATGATCTGACTTTTTGTTATCATGATAGATCTTGGATTGATCATTGTTAACGGAAAAATAAAAGTAGGGTACACCCACCAATGTGCTTCTATTATTCTTATAACATACATCTGGTATGATAATGGTGATATCATTGATTATAATCATTTATTTTTTTGTTGATGATTTACAGATTTAATAATTTAGCTGTTTCAATTCAAGATATTCTCTCTGCAAATCTGAATATCGAGATCTCTTCCACCTATCTGGTTTCTTGTTCACCTTACATAAAAGATTTTTTCTTTTAATTTTTTATTAAAATAAAATAGAGGATCTCATTTGGGGGTTCCAAATGTTCCTAGACATAAAAAACTAGAACACACAGTGTGTATTTGGTAGTATATGCCATTTAGTCTAGGTTCAATGCATCGGAAAGGTCCGTCAAACCAGGAAATGTCAATGGATCATATCTAAGTCCTTATGACTCTTTGTGTTGAACAAGAACTGGGGGTGCATGGTTACTATATTACATGCCATGTGGCCCATTGAACATGGAATGTAGTCCGTTTGGGTTTGGGTAGGACCACGTACCTGATACGTGGCTTTCTTGGCTGGAAACTATGTAACGCCGATATTACATAATGTGTGTCCCACTAAACACGCCATGTACTCTGAAGATTTCCAAAGTACAGATTCACTCCATGTCCTTTGACGTGTACTTCATATGGTTGGTGAAAAAATGAAGACACTGTTTAGTCAGAATTAATGGTCATGTACTCATCCAAATTACTAGATTTATTATAATTTTTTATTAAATTATACTAACCCTTGAGAAGTGTACCATAGTACAGATTTAAAGCTGGGGCACAACACATGATAGGTGTTTTATATATATGTGTATAATTTAACATCTTCATAATGTTCATTTCTACTCATTAGGTATTTATGAATGAGAATTAATGATATACATGGATTTTTCATGTATTTTTTATAATTTTATAACTTAGTTTTAATTAATTAGTTTAACTATTTATTATATTTTCAGTTTATTTTCGTAATTTTGTAGTAGTTTAGATATATTAATACTTTTTAGTTAATTTATATACTTATATTATTGATTTAGTATTTTTATTAGTTATATTAATTTTATATATTTAAAAATATATTATTATTATTAATTTCTTTAATTTTAGTTTAGTTTATTTTATTAATTTTTATTAATAGTATTATACTTAATTACATATGAATTAACATTTAATTCTTATCACTAATTATTATTATTATTTTTACTATTATTATTATTATTATTTTTACTTAATTAGATAATTATTTTTTTTAATTTGAATTTAACATTCTATTTTTTAAATTTTTTATTCACCATAACTATCCACACACCACCCCACTCCCCCTTTGACCCCTTCCCCTTTCCCACGTAACCCCTTCCCATCTCCCCTTTTTTTCTCTACCCAACCCCCCCTCCTAACTTCCTCTCCCTCTCTCCAATCACCCATGCCACATCCTTTTTTTAACCCCTCATCTCCTTATCCCTCCACGACACCTAATCTCCCTCTCTCTCCAATCCCACTTTTTATATTATTCCCCATGCCTCTCTTATCTCCCCACTCCCCACGCCGCCCCCTGCTCCCATCTCTCACCCGCATATTCCCCAATCCAGGCCGCCACTCTCTGAGTGCCTGCCCACCGTCTCCCCTCTTAACCCACTGACCCGCATCACCCATCTCCCTTTATCTCCAACCCCTCACCAGCAAGCAGTCACAGAGGCCTCCTCACGTTGAAACTCTCTCCTCACACTACAGTCGACGGTTATCGGTGCATCGGTGATTGATGATGATTCACGCACGTCGTTGACGCGACATTACAACACGAGAGTATGCACAGATTTGATAATTTTTTCTTTGGTGTGAGATGGTTTGGTTCAATGTTGCGGTGATCAGCGGAGTGACGATTACAATTGCATGATCATTGACAGTGTCTTGCAGTGACAACTATGACGACATGAGCACGGTGATTTCTTTTTTTTTTATTTTATGTGCTGCGTTGTCGTCGTGATGGCAGGATAATTCATTGGTGTCAGAGTTGTGATAAATGTGACGGTGAATGCATGTCTTCAATTTATTCCTATGTCTGATTTCATTTTAAATTAATTTTAATTGGATGTTTATTTAATTAATTATATCTGCGTTGAAATTGATTTTCATTTGGTCTCTACACACATGCTTTGGTGCCCTTTCGTGTGATACCTAATAAGTAATCACGAATAGGATTTGATGAAAGAATTTATTTATTTTCAATTCGATCAAGCGCATGATCGAATTTTGAATAAATAAATATATTAATTGAAAAATTAATATTTTGTGTGTGCTATCCTTCAAAATTTCATGAGTGATACCTAATAGGTAATCTCATGTGAACGAACCCAATACAGGTAGATACTTCGACTTTGTGAGAAATGGGTCATTGTATTTAACCAAATGATTCAGTTCTATAATGACGCTCAAATTATTTTTTAGGACAGAGAACTAAAGGATAAATATTTTTTTTGAAAATTAGAATGTTATATAACATCAGAGAATGAGAACAAATGGCATTTTGATTAAATTTGGAATCAGTGATAATTGAATAAAAAAATATTCAAATGTAGGAATTATATAATTGACATTGCATGCACTTGAACGCACGTCACGACTCTGACACCTCTATCTCTACCAGTTTCTTTCATATCTTAGTTCACTTAGATAGTTTTTGTTAATTTAAATAGTTATTTTTAAAATAGTCATTTAGTATTTAGAACATAGATGTTAATCACACAATTAAATCCCATCTGCCTGAACATTCCTCCAAAAGGACATTTCTAGTGTCTACTCACATTCTCTCTGTGGTTCAACCCTGCTCACCACTTCTACAGAAGTTAGTTGGTAAATAAATATTGCAAATTTGCACACGTTGTGACGTGCATGCCAAATTTCTAGCATCGTTGCTGGGGAGAATAGTAGCATTAGGAGTTCCTTTAAAAGAGTGATTTAAGTAAAAAAAATTAAAAAAAACTAATCCAACAAAAAAACAGTTTACTACTCTGGGAGTTTTTCATTACAGGTATTTTCAAGACACCCAAAAGTTCAAAATGATGTCGGCCGCACCACACAATTACAACCGGTACCCGCCCTACGCAGCCCCAACTCAAGATAAATTCTATAATGATTCACTGCACATGAGCTATCCAAGTACTCCCATCTATTTCAATGATCTTAATTCAAGTCCATGCTATGATCCATATGATAATATTTCTTCATGATATGAAACAAGTTCTTATACATATGTTGATCATTTTCAAAGTCAATGCATTACTGAAAATTTAGGACTTGATAATTCATGTCAAACAAATGATCCAGTAATTGAGTACATGTTGCATTATGCTATCACTGAGACAAACTGGTGGTTTGAACTTCAATATTGAATGCAATGCAAAGTTATTTTCCTCAACAAATTATATAGAAAATAAATTTAATAATTTATTAAACCAAATGAATCATACTTCCTAAATAGATGCTTCATTACCACTTGATGATCTAATTCAAAAAAAATTCTTTTGAGGAGACTGCGATAGAGCTTCCAATTGAACAACATTTATGACCTGAGCCTGATAATGGGATTGATCTTCCTTCTTTTCATCCAAGTGATGACTCATATCCGTCACAACATAATTCTTCCAATCTAATCACATTTGAAGAATTTGAGAGTTTGGTCTTCCACCCTGTTGAACATAATGGTCCCTCAGAAAATGTGATTTCATTTCCTTCTTCTATGAATTCACAACACAACCATCCTAAAGTAAAAAAGGACATGATCAATGTCTATCAAATCACACCTTTTGAGGAGGAAGAGGATATTTAACTAGGACCATTCTTTACCATGATAGATTCAGAATTGAACCAAGAAACAATAGATCACCATACTCAAGAGGACATCACTTCAAATGACATCGAATCACCTCTTTCTGAATATTTTTGTGAGTCTGAAACTTTTTCAAAAATGGATACATCTGAAACTTTTTTGGATTCTGAGAATCAATCAACATTGGTGGTAGAGAACACTCATAATTTTCTACAAATATTGAAAGAATGGGATTTCTTGGAGGATCCTGATTTCGTGGTGAAACATATACCAACATATAAATGTGATGAGGGTGGTATAGAAGAAAATATTGAAAAATATTTCATTCTTGACACAATGGAGTCATCTGCTCTAATTGATCCTATGACACTTGCTCCATGCATCGAGGTTAAAAACACTTCACTTGAAATACCCACATATGCTAAAAATATTTTTGACCTTGGCAAAATCAATGAAACCATAAAGCATGAATTGAGTTGGAAACTGGTTTATTTTCTTGTGCTAGTGGTTGGGTGTGAAAAAGAATTGGGATACATCATCAACCCAGATACTGCATTCAAGGATGAGATGGATATAAGCCGACCATTGAAGGAGTCTTCTAAAGGCACTTTTTCAACTATGTACATTCAAAGAGGTAATCTTTTTTATCATTCCACTGATGACCTTTTCCCAAAATTCAATAATTCGATTAGTCTTCCTTCAGACATGGTATATTCATTCCCTCGTGAGTTGGCATATTTTCATTTCACACTACACATCCATTATTCTAACAAGATTCTGTTGAGATTTTCGGCAGCTTGTATGATAAAATCATCTTCAACGAATGGATTCCACACTCCTACTGAAAAAGAAGCAGATGCATGGTTTATATTTCTGTTCGACCCTGGTAAATTTTAAATAACTTCTAACTGAAGACAAAGTAAACTTAGCTCTCAATGGGAGGCAACCCATCATTTTTTTGTTTTCTTCTCACTGCATTTAATTTTATTTCATTTAGTTTTTTTAAATAAAAAGGCAGGAATTTACCACAATCTATTTTCTCCTAGAAGTGTAGTGGATTTAAATCCATAAAAAATATTTTTATCATCCACATTATTTTGATTATTGTGTGACTTATTTGATATGATGCGAGTGTGTGTTGTCAATGTGTAGGTTTTACAGGTATATCATTTCTGGAGCTTCATTAGATATAAATAGCCTCTCTGCATCTATCTACACTTACACAGTGAAGTGTTTTATTTTTTTTCATATTTTATGCTTCCAAAAAACCATGTAAACTAAAAGAACAACAAGAAATTTTTGAAAAAAATTTAACATTCCTGTCATTGATGAACCCTTATAAAATCCATTGTATCTCTGTCCCAATATAGTCCAGAACACACCACTTGTGTCCCTAAGCAGTTTGAGCACATGATTCTTGTTCGGAATTCTTTGATCCTTGGTCTCATGACATAGATGATAGCTGATATTATTTCATGCTTCTAAAATATTTTTCAAAAACTTAAATATTTTTTAGACACTTATTTGCACTCATGCTCATCTGTGCTGTCCAACATTATATTTCCGTACCCACGAGGACTCTAATCCGTTTTAAATAATCTCTTATTTATCTTTTTCTTTAGGTAATCTCAACCATGTTATGTCTTCTAGAACTTTCCATGTTTTTCCATCAAAGCCATAGGAATTTTGAAAGTTTCACTAAAATGATCGAGGAATCTATTTGATATTTTAGCCTCGTTGACCCACTGATCCACCCATATATTTTCTCCATCGTGTAGCCCTTAGAATCCATGAGGAATCCTTTTTAGGATAAACCCATAACTAATACCCTTCCCTGCCCATTTCTTGAATTTCAGCATGATAATTTTCAATATAAGTGTGGGGGAGAGATTTACTCATTGAGAGGGTTCTTCGAGGGGTAGTGAGTCATTTGATGTACATTGATTGACATTTTTCCATCCGGATCATTTGAGTTATTTTTCCCTATAGCCACATTCATTGCATGTATTTTGATATGGGAATATAGATTTTTTTTGGTTCCAATAATGAGTACATTGGTGGTCATTACGCGGTAACCCTCACTTTTGGCGATACCTATAAAAGTGATGATTCATTACTCCAGGAGTTAGGAAGTTTTCTATATGACCTACATTCACTGATATGTTACAGTATACGTGCTACTTGTGTACCATTCTTTGGGATTATTTTCTGACATTTATTTCATGGGGTTTTTGAGTTGATACTCACCAGTTTTTCCTGATCATATTATTTGAGTTAGTTGTGTCTAAAAAAAAGGGTAAAAAAAGAGAGCGAAACATTGAATTGTCATATGCTTGGGGACAAGCAATGTTTTAAGTGTGGGGGAGTGAGATTTTGGGGGAGAAATTTGAGGGAGACATTTTGATTGACATATATCATGAATTTTTTCAAGATTTAACCCTCCTTTTACCACAAAGATGTCAATTTTTTTAACCCACCATCCCACAGCCTCAGAAACATTTGGACCTCATGTAAAGTCCTTAATATTGGTGTATTCTTTTTATTTCCTCTAGTGGAGATGTGAAATTCATGGAAAACATGTGGTAATCATGCATGTGTATGAGAAATGAGAAAAACATTGATCAAATGTTTTGTGAGATGAGAGTGATGGCGAGGTAGGACACATGATACATGAGTGCACGTACTTGTTTTGAAAATAATGCAAGTTAAAGAAAAATTGTTTTTGAAAATTGGAGTTTTAAATGAAGCATAATATTTTATGGGTAAATGAGATTGAAGAATTTTGAACTTGTAATTTTGATGTTTTGATTTTTCTACGGGTCCACTTGTGTTTTCTTTCTGATTGTTTTGCCTAGGAGTGCAAAAGATTAAGTGTGGGGGATTTGATATATATGGATTTCATATGTATTTTTATAATTTTATAACTTAGTTCTAATTAATTACTTTAACCATTTTTTATATTTTTAGTTTATTTTCATAATTTTGTAGTAGTTTAGATATATTAATAATTTTAATTAATTTATATACTTATATTAGTGATTTTGTATTTTTATTAGTTATATTAATTTTATATATTTAAAACTATATTATTATTATTATTAATTTCCTTAATTTTAGTTTTGTTTATTTTATTAATTTTTATTAATAGTATTATACTTAATTACATGTGAATTAACATTTATTTCTTATCACTATTTATTATTATTATTTTTACTCTTATTATTATTATTTTTACTTAATTAGATAATTATTTTTTTAATTTGAATTTAACATTTTATTTTTTTAATTTTTTATTCACCCTAACTACCCATGCACCACCCCACTCCCCCTTTGACCCCTTACCCTTTCCCACATCACCCCTTCCCATCCCCCCTTTTTTCTCTACCCAACCCCACCCTCCTAACTTCCTCTCCCTCTCTCCAATTACCTACGCCACAACCTTTTCTTTTTTTAACCCATCATATCCTTATCCCTCCACACCACCTAATATCCCTCTCTCTCCTATCCCACTTTTTATTTTATTCCCCATGCCTCTCTCGTCTCCCCACTCCCCACGCTGACCCCTACTCCCATCTCTCACCTGACTATTCTCCAATCCCAGCTGCCACTCTCTGAGGGCCTGCCCAGCACCTCCCCTTCTAACCTGCTGACCCACGCCACCCATCTCCCTTCCTCCCCAACCACCTCACAAGCAAGCAGTCGCAGAGGCCTCCTCACACCGAAGCTCTCTCCTCATACTACAGTGGGTGGTTTTGGGTGCATCAGTGATTGATTATGATTCACGCACGTCATTGACGCGACATTACACCGCAAGAGCAAGCATAGGTTTGATCATTTTTGCTGTGGCACGAGATGGTTTGGATCAAAATTGCGGCGATTGGCAGAGTGACGATTACTACTGCACAATCTTTGACAACGACTTGTAGTGACAACTGTGACTACATGAGCATGATGATTTCTATTTATTATTTTATGTGCTACGTTGTAGTCTTGATGGCAGGCTCATTCATTGGTGTCAGAGTTCTGATAAACGTGATGGTGAATGCATGTATTTAATTTATTCCTTTGTCTGATTGCTTTTTAAATTAATTTTAATTAGATTTTTATTTAATTAAGGCTATATGCGTTGAAATTAATTTTCATTTGGGCTCTGCACACATGCTTTGGTTCCCGTTTGTGTGATACCTAATAAGTAATCATGAATGATATTTCATCAAAGAATTTATTTATTTAGAATTCAATCAAGCGCGCGATCGAATTTTGAAAAAATAAATATATTAATTAAAAAATTAATATTTTCTGTGTGCTCTCATTCAAACATTCATGAGTGAGACCTAATAAGAAATCTCTTGTGAGTGAACCCAACGCAGGTAGATACTTTGACTTTGTGAGAAACGGGTGGTTGGGTTTCACCAAGTGATTCAGTGCTATAATGACGTGCAAATTATTCATCAGGAAAAAGAATGAAATGATAAATAATTTTTTTGAAAATTAGAATGTTATCTAACATCAGAGAATGAGACCAGATAACAATTTTATTGAATTTGGAATCAATGATAATTGAATAAATAAATATTCAAATGTAGGAATTAAATAATTTACATTTCATGCACTTGAATGGACATCAAGACTCTGACACTTCCATCTCTACCAGTTTATTTAATAGTTTAGTTTACTTAGATAGTTTTTGTTAATTTAAATAGTTATTTTTTAAATAGTCATTTAGTTTTTAGAACTTATATGTTAATCACACAATTAAAGCCCATCGGCCTGAAAATTCATCCAAAAGGATATTTCTAGTGTCTACTCACATTCTCTATATGGTTCGACCCTGCTATCCAGTTCTACAGTAGTTAGTAGGTAAATAAATATTGAAAATTTGCACATGTTGCGACAGGTGTGCCAAATTTCTGGCACCGTTGCAGGGGAGAATAGTAGCATTAGGAGTTCCATTAAAAGAGTGATTTAGGTAAAAAAAACTAAAAAAAATTAATCCAACAAAAAAACAGTTTATTACTCTAGGAATTTTTGATTGTAGGTATTTTCAAGACACTGCGAAGTTCAAAATGATGTGGGCCGCACCACACAATTACTACCGGTACCTGCCCTACGCAGTCCCAACCCAAGGTATGACATATAATGATTCACTGCACATGAGCTATCCAAGTAATCCTGTCTATTTCAATGATCTTTATTCAAGTCCATGTTATGATTCATATGAGAATATTTCACAATGCTATGAAACAAGTCCTTATACATATTTTGATCATTTTCAAAGTCAATACATTCCTGAAAATTTAGAACTTGATAATTCATGTCAAACAAATGATTCAATAATTGAGCACCTGTTTCATTATGCTATCACTAAGAAAAATCGGAGGTTTGAACTTCAAGATTAACGCAATGCAAAGTTTCTTTCCACAAAAAATGATCTAGAAAATCAATTGAAGAATTTAGTATATAAAATAAATCATATTTCTGAACTATCTTCTTCATTACCACTTGATGATCTAATTCAAAACAATTCTTTTGAGGAGAGTGCGATAGAGGTTCCAATTGAACAACATCTATGTCCCGAGTCTGATAATGAGATTAATCTGCCTTCTTTTCATCCAAGTGATGACTCATTTCCATCAAAATATAATTATTCTGATCTAATCACATTTGAATAATATGAGAGTTTGGTCTTCCACCCTGTTGAACATAATGGTCCCTCAGAAAATGTGATTTCATGTGCTTCTATTATGAATTCACAACACACCCATCCCAAAGTAAAAAAGGACATGATCAATGTCTATCAAATCACACCATTTAAGGATGAATAGGATATTGAACTAGGACCATTATTTAAAATGATAAATTCAGAATTGAACCATGAAACAATAGATCACCACACTCAAGAGGACATCACATCAAATGCCATCGAATCACCTCTTTCTGAAAATATTTGTGAGTCTGAATATTTTTCTAAAATGGATACATTTGAAACTTTTTTGGAGTCGGAGAATCAATCAACATTGGTGGTAGAGAACAATCATAATTTTATAGAAAGAATGGAAGAATGGGATTTCTGGGAGGATCCTGATTTTGTGGTGAAACATATACAAATAGAAAAATTTGAGGAGGGTGGTATTGAAGAAAATATTGAAAAAGATGTCATTCTTGACACAATGGAGTCATCTGCTCTAATTGATCCTGCACCACTTGCTCCATGCGTCAAAGTTAAAAACACTTCACTTGAAATACCCACATATGCTATCAATATTTTTGACCTTGTCACAATCAATGAAACCATAAAGCATGAATTGAGTTGGAAACCAGTAGATGTTCTTGTGCTAGTGGTGGGTGTGAAAATGAATTGGGATACATCATCAACACATATACTACATTCAAGGATGAGATGGATATAATTTGACCACTAAAGGAGTATTCTAAAGGCACTTTTCACCATTGTATGTTCAAAGAGGTAATCTTCTTGATCTTTCCGCTGACGGCCTTTTCCCAAAATTCAATAATTCGATGAGTCTTTTTTCAGGAAAGGTATATTAATTCTATTGTGAGTTGGAATATTTTCAATTCATTCCACACATCCATTATTCTAACAAGATTACGTTGACATTTTGTGCAGCTTGCAGGATAAAATCATATTCAACGAATAGATTCCACACTCCTACTGAAAAAGAAGCAGATGCATGGTTTACATTTCTGTTCGACCCTAGTGGAGTTTCAACAACGTCTGGCTAAAGACGAAGTATAATTTCCACTCAATGGGAGGAAACCCATCATTTGTTTGTTTTATTTTCACTGCATTTAATTTTATTTCCTTTAGTTTTTTTTAAAAAAAAGGAATGCATTTACCACAATTTTTTTCTCCTAGAACAGCAGTGGATTTAAATTCATCTTAAATATTTTTATCATCCACATTCTTTTGATTGTGGTGTGAATTCTTTGATATGATGCGAGTATGGGTTGTCAATGTGTAGGTTTTACAAGTATACCATTTCTAGAGCTTCATCGGATATAAATAGCCTCCCCGCGTCTATCTGCACTTACACAGGGAAGTGTTTTATGTTTTTCCATATTTTATGCTTCCAAAACACCATGTAAACTAAAAAAACGAAAATTTTGAAAAAAAATAACATTCCAGTCATTGATGAACCCACATAATAGCCATTGTATCTTTGTCGCAACACAATATGGAACACACCACTTGTGTCCTTAGGCAGTTTGAGCACCTGATTCTTGTTCGGAATTCTTTGATCCTTGGTCTCATGACTTAGATTATTGCTGATATTATTTCATGCTTCAATAATATTTTTCAAATACTTGTATATTTTTGAGACACTTATTTGCACTCATGCTCATCTGTGATGTACAACATTATATTTCCATAACTGTGAGGACTCTAAGCCATTTTAAATCATCTCTTATTTATCTTTTCCTTGAGGGAATCTCAACCATGTTATTTCTTATAGAACTTTCCATGTTTTTCCATCAAAGCGATAGGAATTTTAAAAGTTGCACTAAAATGATTGAGGCATCTGTTTTATATTTTATCCCCATTGGCCAACTGATCCACCAATATATTTTCTCCATCGTGTAGCCCTTAGAATCCATGAATAAGTCTTTTTAGGATAAGTCCATACCTAACACCCTTCCCTACCCATTTCTTGAATTTATGTATGATAATTTTCAATCTAAGTGTGGTAGAGAGATTTACTCATGGAAAGGGTTCTTTGAGGGGTAGTGAGTCATTTGATGTAAATTGATTGACATTATTCCATCCTGATCATATGAGTTATTTTTCACAGTATCCACATTTATTTCATGTATTTTCCTATAGGAATATAGAATTATTTTGGTTCCAATAATGAGTATATTGGTGGTCGTTATGCGATAACCCTCACCTTTGGGGATACCTATAAAAGTGATGATTTATTAATCCAGGAGCTAGGAAGTTTTCTATATGGCCTACTTTCACTGACATGTTATAGTATATGTGCTACTTGTGTACCATTATTTGGGATTATTGTCTGAAATTTATTTCATGGGGTTTTTGAGTTGATACTCACCAGTTTTTCCTGACCATATTATTTGAGTGAGTTGTGACTTAAAAAAAGGTTAAAAAAAGAGTATGAAACATTGTATTATCATATTCTTGGGGACAAGCAATGTTTTAAGTGTGGGGGAGTGAGAGTTTCTGGGAGACATTTGAGGGATACATTTGGATTGAAATATATCATGCATTTATTTCAATATTCAACCCTCCTTTTTACCAAAAAGAAGTCAATTTTTTTTAACCCACCATCCCACAGCCTCAGAAACATTTGAACCTCATGTAAAGTCCTTGATATTGGTGTATTCTTTTGATTTCCACTAGTGGAGATGTGAAATTCATGGAAAGCCTATGGTATTCATGATTTTGTATGATAACTGAGAAAAACATTGATCAAATGTTTTGAGAGATGAGAGTGATGGCGAGGTAGGTCACATGATACATGAGTGCACGTACTTGTTTTGAAATGAATGAAAGTGAAAGAAAAATTGTTTTTGGAAATTGGAGTTTTAAATGAAGCATAATATTTTATGGGTAAATGAGATTGAAGAATTTTGAACTTATAATTTTGATGTTTTGATTTGTCTGTGGGTCCACTTGTTTTTTCTTTCTGATTGTTTTTTCCATGAGTGAAAAAGTTTAAGTGTGGGGGATTTTATATACATGGATTTAACATGTATTTTTTTAGTTTTATAACTTAGTTTTAATTAATTAGTTTAACTATTTTTTATATTTTTTTTCGTAATTTTTTAGTAGTATATATATATTGATAATTTTTAGTTAATTTATATACTTATGTTAGTTATTTAGTATTTTTATTAGTAATATTAATTTTATATATTTAAAACTATATTATTATTATTAATTTCTTTAATTTTAGTTCAGTTTATTTTCTGAATTTTTATTAATAGTATTATACTTAATTACATATGAATTAACATTTAATTCTATTCACTATTTATTATTATTATTATTACTATTATTATTATTATTTTTAATTAATTAGATAATTAGTTTTTTTTAATTTGAATTTAACATTTTATTTTTTTAATTTTTATATTCACCCTAACTACCTAGGAACCACCCCACTCCCCCTTTGACCCCTTCCCCTTTCCCACGTCACCCCTTCCCATCTCCCCTTTTTCCTCTACCCAACCCCACCCTCCTAACTTCCTCTCGCTCTCTCCAATCACCCACGCCACAACCTTTTCTTTTTTTAACACCTCATCTCCTTATCCCTCCATGCCACCTAATCCCCCTCTCTCTACAATCCCACTTTTTATTTTATTCCCCACGCCTCTCTCCTCTCCCCACTCCCCATGCCGACCCTTGCTCCCATCTCTCACCCGCATATTCCCCAATCCCAGCTGCCACTCTCTGAGCGCCTGCCCAGTGCCTCCCCTCCTAACCCGCTCACATGCGCCACCCATCTCCCTTTCTCCCCAACCCCCTCACTAGCAAGTAGTCGCAGAGGCCTCCTCACGCTGAAGCCCTCTACTCACACTACAGTGGACGGTTCTGGGTGCATCAGTGATTGATGATGATTCACGCATGTCATTTATGCGACATTATACTGTGAGAGCAAGCACCGATTTTATCATTTTTGCTATGGTGCGAGATGGCTTAGTTCAACGTTGCGGCGAACGGTGGAGTGACAATTACTATTGCACGATCTTTGATAGTGGCTTGCAGTGACAACTGTGACTACATGAGCACCGTGATTTATGTCTATTCAATTTATGTGTTGCATTGTCTTCGTGATGGAAGGCTAATTCATTGGTGTCAGAGTTGTGATAAATGTGATGGTGAATGCATGTCTTTAATTTATTCCTATGTCTGATTGCCTTTTAAATTAATTTTAATTGGATGTTTATTTAATTAATTATATCTAAGTTGAAATTAATTTTCATTTGGGATCTGCACAGATGCTTTGGTGCCTATTCGTGTGATACCTAATAAGTAATCATGAACGGGAGTTCATCAAAGAATGTATTTATTTGTAATTCGATCAAGAGCGCGATCAAATTTTGAATAAATAAATATATTAATTAAAAAATTAATATTTTGTGTGAGATCTCCTTCAAACATGCATGAGTGATACCTAATAAGTAATATCATGTGACAGAACCCAACATAAGTAGATACCTTGACTTTGTGAGAAACGGGTCGTTGTATTTCACCAAGTGATTCAATACTATAATGATGCGAAAATTATTCGTCGGGACAGAGAACGAAATGATAAATAATTTGTTTGAAAATTAGAATGTTATCTAACATTAGAGAGCGAGACCAGTTGTCATTTTGATTAAATTTGGAATCAGTGATAATAGAATAAATAAATATTCAAATGTAGGAATTAAATAATCGACATTGCATTTCCTTGAACAGACGTCACGACTCTGACACTTCCATATCTACCAGTTTCTTTCATAGATTAGTTCACTTAGATAGTTTTTGTTAATTTAAATAGTTATTATTAAAATAGTCATTTAGTTTTTAGAACTTATATGTTAATCACACAATTAAAGCCCATCTGCCTGAACATTCCCCCAAAAGGACATTTCTAGTTCCTACTCACATTCTCCCTATGGTTCGACCCTACTCGCCACTTATACAGTATTTAGTAGGTAAATAAATATTTCAAATTTGAACGCGTTGCAACGCACGTTCCAATTAACCAGGTTTCCTCCAAGGTACAAGTTATATACAAAGATAATTTTAAATAAATATGTTTTTTTAAATTATGATGGATGAGAATCTCAAGGAAATTCAAAAAATGGTTTAAGATAAAAGGATTTATTAAGTAAAGATAATTAATTGATTCGAGTGTGATTTATCTTAAATAATAATGATTAAATAATTTAATGACATTTTTATTTAAGCGTAAACATCATTGCATGTATGGATGATCATGATCTAGACCAATACCTTTATAAGTGAATGGGTATTTTTAATAAATTCATTTTAATTAAATTTTTTGGCATGCGATCCTTCTATTCGTTAATATATAGGGCATGTGTGCCCAAGGTTTCATTTATTTAAAAACCCATTTTACCCCTCACCTGTAAGTCAAATAAAATCATATGTAATGGATGGTGCTCCAAAGCTAGTGGAGGTGGCTCAAGTTAATATCCAAGGTTCAACTAATCCAAGGAGATACAAAGGTGGACAGGTGGAATGCTGTAAACACAAACCCAAAACCTTCAAGGTGTTTCTCCCCTAGGTCATGGGATAGTTTATCAACTTCTATATAAATTAACTAATAGAACAACCTCATGAGAATACCATTTATTTTATTCCTATCAGTTTCACGGTTTATTTATTGTGGGTATATTATCATGATCACACAATTAATGAATTAATTATGCATAGAAGATGGAACTAAAATAAGACTGGCTTATGCGTAAATATTATCTTAGACATGTTTAATCACTTAATTATATCTCACATAATATTAACAATCATGTAATCAAAGATAATAAAATGGAAATTTACATATATGGGAAAAAACCCTTAAAGAAAATATTATGTCAGTATAGCCTTCTATAATCATGGTTTGAATTAAACAATCATTCGAAGTGATTGACCAACCATGTTGGGGTTATTTCAATTATTGGGGGATACTAATTAAATGTTTTTGGATAACTTAACATGTTTTAAATTGAGGGATGAATGCCATAGTAGGACTTAGTGTGACCAAGAGGAAAAGGTTGAGGAAATAAAAATAAAAGGATTCCAAGATTGGGTTGTCCGCTCAGCAGATCAAGGAGCTACGAGAAAATTTTGTTGGCATTTAGAATACCGACCTAAAACCCTTAAAGTTTCTTGGCCTACCCTATATGGGGTAATAAAAAGTGAAATATGGATCCTTACCATAATAATATTCATGAAATAGAATATTCCAAAGTCAATGGTGAGGGCTATTGGATTTCAATAAAATATTGGTATACTAATAAATATTAATTAATTTATTTGTCCTAATTTTATCATAATATACTACTAAACCTTTTCCCATATTAATCCTTAGAAAGAGGAAGAAAAATGACTTCAAACATATTATTGCGAACCATACTCGAGAAGTAAAACCTTCTCACTGACACTAATTTCCATTAATGGTAGAGGCATTAGCGTGCCATCCTTTTCCATGAGAGGAAATTGTATGTGTTGGAAGATCCTGTTATAGTTGTTCCTAGAAAAGTTTCCAGTGATGAGGAACTATCTATTTATATAAAACATCTAGATGAGGCCAAAAATTTCCAATGTTTAATGATTTCAACAATGTCTAATGAACTCTTGAAGCAACATGAAAACATGGATGTGTATAACTTGATGTCTCACCTTAAGGATATATATCAAGAGAATGTGAGATATGAGAGATATGAGATCTCAAATGCTTTGTTCAAAACTATGCATGGAGAGTCTGCACTAGCTGGGCCTCATGTAGTCACGCTTATTGGCTACATTGAACTCTTGGACATCTTAGGGATTAAGTTCCCAAATGAGTTGCATACAGATCCCACTTTATCATCACTTCTCAATGCCTTATCTAGATTTATTTTCAACTAAAACATGAGAACGAATGAGAATAGTCTCTCAAAACATATGACCATAATTAGCTAGGATGATAAGGACATGGGTGTGACAAACCCATATTCCTTATGGTGAATAAGAAAAGGAAGGACAAGGCAAAGGGGCCAAGGACATATAAATGGTCTGAAGCCCCTGAGCACCATCCCTCCATGAAGGGGAAGATCTACAGGCATGGCAAGGAAAGGGAGATGGTATGTTTTTAATGTGGCATGAAAGGAAACTGAAAGAATAACTACATGTATATGTGTGGGGACACTAATGGTGTGTTCGTTATCGAGTGAAATCCTTCCATTTCTACTCATTAGGTATTAGATACAGCTTGTGGGGTTCACATCTATTTTCAAATATATAAAACAATTATATTTAGATACATTTATTGAGAATAGGTGGATCTTCTAGCTGTCAATGGCATAAGGCTGGCTGCATGGACCATTAGAGATTACCATCTCTCATTTCCAACCTGAATGCTTTTCGTTTTACGTAACTTTTATTATGTTCCTATTGTTACCATGAACATAATTTCATAATCTCTTTAGGATATGGATGAATTTATTTTCAAATTTGGACATAAGCTTTGTCTCTTTTATAAGAAAAACATATGTTATGGTATGGAACATTTAAATAATGGTTTGTTTGTATTAAATTACAAAAACCAAGTGTTAGAAATCGATAATGAATCATACTCACAAGACACCAACATCACCCAGTTGTGGCATCGCTATATCGGTCATGTAAATGAGAGGAACTTAACAAATCTCATCTAAGATGGTTATTTGGACTCTATTGAGATAAAAACACTTGATATATGTCATTCTTGTTTACTAGGTAAAATGACCAATCCACCTTTCGGTGGATAGGGTGAAAGTGCCCCAAAGATTATGGGATTGGTGCACACGGATGTGTGTAGACCATTTCTAGAAGAAGCTAGAGGATGATATTCTTACATCATTACTTTTATTGATGATTTGAGTTTATTTGGCTATGTCTAATTAATGAGGTTTAAGTAAGAGTCCCTAGATAAATTTAAGGAATTCCATAATGAAGTATAGAATCATCTTCGTAAGAAGATAAGGAATCTTCAATTGGATCCTTGTGTAGAATATCTAAACCAAGAGTTCATCGATCTTATACTGGAGTCAGGGATTCTATCTCAGATCACCCCTCCTTATACACCATAGTGTAATGGTATTAGTGAAAGGAGGAACCACACCTTGTTCGACATGGTGAGTATGATGATGATTCATGCAGATCTTATAGTATCCTTTTGCGAATATACATTACAAAATGAGGCAAACACATTAAACAGAGTACCAAATATAGTGGAAAATTGAATTCCCTCTGAGATATAGAATGAAAAGAAGCCCATTTTATTGCACACTAGTTTATGGGGATGATTGTCATTTGTTAAGGCATTCTCAATAAAAAAACTAGCACCCTAGGGCACGAAGTGTATATTTTTAGGATATCCCAAGGAAATTAAAGGATATTACCTATATAACCCTTCAGACAACAAAGTCACTACTTCCTAAAAATACATATTTCTTGAGAGGGAGCACATCCTCAAAAAGGATAGTGGGAGAAATATTTTCTTTGATGAAGTTGGTGCTCAAGATAAATAAGAGTTGCTATAGGAACAAGTTCCGTAGGTCCATGTGGAATAGGTTCCAGAAAAACAAGTACTATGTAGGAACTCAAGAGAGGTAAAGGGACCAGATATATTTATATTCCTAGTCCCTGAGGATACTGAATCATTATTGTGGAATAATAATGAACCTCTATCTTACAAGGAATCATTAGAATGATCATAATCTAAAAGATGGCTAGAAACTATGAATTCTAAGATGGATTCCATGTATCAGAACCATGTCTGGGTTCTAGTTGATTAGCTGGTTGAAGTAAATCCTATTGGATGAAAATGGGTGCTCAAGAAAAAACTTTTCACGACCCGTCCTCGGGGCCCATGTCGTGACTACCCCATGCTTGCCTCCCATCGGCCAGGGGCTGGAAACTAGCACGAAAGGCGTAAATCCCAATAAAATTGAAGGCATTTCCTTTATATAAGTAAACAAACAAAACATAGTAGGCAAGCTGAAGTAAACAGTACATAAACTGAGTGCAAAAGTAAGTGCTGGAAGTAAATGGGCTAGTATACAAACCCAACTGAAAGTACAGTACAACTGAGAAAAGTGAAGTACAACAGTTGAAAAGTAAAGCAGAAACCACCAAGACATCCTCCGAAAAACCCACCAGAAGTGTGGGTACAGATGGTCTCCTTAGCTCCTCGAATTCGTTCATCTACTCCGTGTACGTCCCACCTGATAGTCCACCTCCGGATACCGTCCCATTTTACAAGCCTCAACCACGATCAGCACTGTCTGTCATCTGCAACCAACACAACGTAGTACGAGCATAGGTCGTGCAAGGGTGTGTATATGATACTCAGTAGGGATCCTGAGACACCCGAAGGCCTCCCAGAATCCACAAAGGATAAACCACAAAGGAAAGATACAAACACAAAGTATCAACCAAATCTACTTAGGTATATTCCCATACATATACCTAAGTCATCATTTCCAGTTTAGCTCCAACTCACGAACCGAAGTACAACCCAGTCCACACAGGATATCACAACCCAGTCCACACAGGAAAGTACAAATCAGTCCACACCGAAAAGCAAGACAATCATATCAAAGATAATGATTGAAAGTCAAGACTCAGCTCACATGGGTATACTACTCACGATGAGGGGTGGAGATGATTATATGTAGTCTCTGAATCATCTCCTATGTTGAACCCACGTAGGATCCAAGTATAGAAGTCATCACTGCCGAACGCACGTAGGATCCTAGTATAGTAACCATCGCGGCCGAACCCACGTAGGAACCAAGTACAGTCATCAAAACTACCGAACCCATGAAGGATCCACGAACAGTCGTCCTTGCTGTTGAACCCACATAGGATCCAGGTACAGTCGTCATCGTCGTCACAGTGGCAGCCAGTTCTAGGGTTCCCGTACACAGCACACTTGATTCCGGGAGGGTCCGCTCCACGAACCAGGGGTGTTGATACATCAACTATCACGATGTCCAGTTTTGATGTATCCCAAAGTTCCGTCTTTTCAATAAGAACTCAACGTGACAGACGGTGCGTCAATTGGACGCCCGATCTGAGAGATATTGGTTTTTCCAACCTAGAGGCCCGATTGGTTTTTTAGATAAAACCAACCTGACCGTACTCCAGCCATGTCCAAACCACACATGGATTATGACAAAAGAACTGTCTCACTAAGAAGAATTCAACGTAATTGACGGAACGTCATTCGGTCGTATGGTCCTTATGTTATAAGTGTTTCCGCTCCAAGGGCCCAGTTGGTTTCTAGTTCAAACCAACCGGACCGTACCCAAACATTGCTGAAACCTCGAGTGTAATATACTAAAACGGCCATATAATTCCAATGATTCCTACGCAATTGACGGTGTGTCTATCGGAGGTTTGTAGCTCATGTTATGGGGAAAAGACCGAAAATGGTCCAAAGTGGGGGGTTTGGGCCTGGCCCGACCCTGCCCGATCCCCCCTGGGAAGGCCTGAACAGGGTCCAGGCCCGGCCCGGCGGGGTGTGGCCGGTACGGACCGCGTGGCCTGTGGCTTACCTGGCCCACGTGGCATACGGCTGGCCCGGCCTGTGCGGTCTGCGGCCCTGCTCGGAAGCTGGCCGAGCGGGACGCCAAGGGGGCGTGGCCCCCTATTTCTGGAAACAGCAGACCTAGTGGGGTCTGGACTAGTAGCAGGTCGGCGGGGTTACACCCCCATGGTTTTCCAGGTAACAGACGGCCTTTATGGCTGGCCGGTTGTGAGCCTCCGTGGGACCCAGATGGGGTCCCGCCTCATGGAGACGTCGGCGGCCAGCTCAGCGGGCCGCCCATGCTGGTCCGCTGCGGCCTAAAGTCGCGGCACATCTCACCGGTGCGGTGTGACGGTGCTGGGCCCCTCTGTCGCAGACCGCTCCGAGCCGTGGCCTTCTTCGGCCTCACTGGCACAGCACGAACGCACCACGCACCACTGCTGCGGCCCGCTCCGACCGCGTTTCTCTTCGTCCCCGCGCGATGCAACGACATCGCGCCGCCTTCGACTCAAACATCAATAGAGATCAACAAGGAAGAGGGGAGGGGATTCAGCCGTGTTTGTGTCGTCCGATCACCTCTCGTTATGATGATATCAAGCGGACAATCCTTAAGAAAAGAAGAACGACGATTAAAACTTGAACAAAAATAACCCCTACGTCAATAATGACAATGAACGTTGGTGTCATGGTTGATGGCGTTGCGAGGTGAGGATTCTTAGACTTCGATGAAGATCGTCCGAGGAGGAAGTGAAATCTCGTCTTTTTGTCATGGAGAGATGATAGGATTGCGCATCATTGTTCTTCGTGGAGAGAATGACATTCGTCAACAATGGAGGAGCTTCCTTCTTTCTTCACACATGGCTCTCTCCCCAAATTCCCACACAACAAGCCAACAAAATTAAAATAAGTTCATCCCTTATTTTAATTGTTTATTCCATGCATTTCAAAATTTAATAATTCAAAACACTTAATTAACTAATTTAAGTGGTTCAATTAATTGTTTAATGTGTGTTGGCAAGAGTTAATAGGGAGAGAGAGAGAGATGCTGGAAGGGTTACACAATTAATTCCGAGGGGGTTGAGGGGTAATGGAAAGTGAAAAGGTTGGGGATTGTGTGGGCCCCACCTTGCATTTATCCACACATGGGTGTTTAGGATGCTAGTGGGTCCCACCCTAACTCCCCTATATAGGATAAAACTACCTTAGAAAAAGAAATAAAATTATACCACAATTTTATTCACTTTTCATTTAATCCACATTTTTTTAACATCTCTTCCCGAGCAAACGCATCTTTGATAAAGGTCCTATTATGAAATTACTTACACTGTTAGTTCATCGGTGCCCTCAGATTCCAATTCCAATCACCTGTTCAAAAGATAGAAAACCCCACTCGTTCGTTCACTGAATGTACCTGAGCTAAACTTTAGAAAATTATTCCAGGCACACCGGGCCTTGGAATCAGGTACCGTCAGAAACTAAGTACTCGTAAAATCCCAAATAATTTACGAAAAAATTTTCCTTGAAATTTATGGGTCTTTACATTACTCCCACCTCAGGGCTTTACATCCCTGTAAAGCTACATCATAAACTAAGAAAAAAAATGAGGGTACTGTGCACACATCTGAGCCTCCCGCTCCCATGTGCTCTCCTGGAGGTTCCCATGATTCCATAGAATGTGCACCAGAGGAATCAACCATCCATGTAGGACCCGCTCCTATTGATCCTCGATCTCCACCGGAACCTCCGCAAAAGACTCCCCGTCATCAATGTCCAGCTCCCCGTGATCAATGATGTGTGTCGTGTCGTGTGTGTATCTCCTTAGCTGAGATACGTGGAAGACATCGTGCACCTGGTGCAACTGAGGTGGAACAACTAGGCGATAAGCCCCCTCGCCTATCCTGTTGAGAACCTAAAATGGTTCAATGAAGCGCGATGATAACTTTCCTCCCCATCCAAATCTCTGTAATCCACATCAAGGTGAGACCCATAAGAAAACGTGGTCGCTATACTAGAACATCTGTTGTCTCCGCCTCCTATCAGTATAGGAAACCCGCTGGCTCTATGCAGTCCTCATCCTTTTCAAAGGACGTACCATGGTACCAGTTGCATTTTAGGAGGAGGTGTTGAGGGAGTTTCACACTTCCCCTTTGCTGGTACATCCAAATGTAGTGAAGATGTACCAGGATGTCAGACGATAGCACTGGTGGCTAGGTATGAAGAAGGCTATGGTTGAGTTCGTTTCACGATGCCTCACTTTCCAGCTGGTGAAGGCAGAGCACCAGGTGCCAGTAGACTTGGTACAACCCTTAGAGGTTCCAGAGTGGAAGTGGGACGGGATATCCATGGATTTCATGACAGGGGTTCCAGATACTTCCAGAGGACATGACTCCATCTGGGTGATCGTAGACCGACTCACCCTTTCAGTCCACTTCCTACCGATTAGAGAGCAGGGATCAGTGGAGAGCATGGGGTGCTTTACGTTCAGGAGGTCCTATGGATTCATGTTGTGACATCGTCTATCATCTCTGATAGAGACGCTCATTTTACTTCCTGGCTTTGGAAGGGGTTTCAGGATGCATCTGGGATGCAGCTACGCCTAAGCACCGCCTTTCATCCTCAGACGGATGTCCAGACAGAGAAGACCATTCAGACTCTCGAGGACATGCTCCGTGCATGTGTCCTCGACTTTGGTCGCAGCTGGGAGGATCACCTACCTTTGGTGGAGTTTATTTACAAAAATAGCTACCAATCCACCATCTGGATGGCACCATACGAGGCATTGTACGACCGACCTTGCAGATCACCTCTGTGCTAGACAGACCTTAAGGAGTCAGCGCTTGTGGGACCAGACATTGTAAAGACCCGTAAATTTCAAGGAACCCACCCTTCAGGTTGGGTTTCCGGAGGATGTCTCAGTGGTTGCTGCTTTACTTTTCTATTGTCGTTCTTTACTTTTCTCAGTTGTACTGTACTTTCAGTTGGGTTTGTATACTGGCCCATTTACTTTCTAGCACTTACTTTTCTACTCAGTTTACGTAGTGTTTACTTGGGCTTGCATACTCTGTTATGTTTTTTCTCTTATATAAAGGCAATTTCTTCCCTTTTATCGGGATTTTCGCCTTTGGTGCAAGTCGCCAGCCCCTGGCCTATGGAAGACGGGCTTGGGGTAGTCACGGCATGGGCCCCGAGGACGGGTCGTGATTTAAAGAGCCGTAAAATTAAAGGAAATTGTTTTCATAAATTATTTTGGATTTTACGAGTACACAGTTTCTGACGGCACCTGATTCTGAGGCCCGGTGTGCTCGGAATAATTTTTTTCAGTTTATCTTGGGTACATTCAATGAACGAACGAGTGGGTTTTTCTATCTTTTGAACCGGTGCTCGGAATTGGAATCTGAGGGTACCGATGAACTCGCAGTGTTGGTAATTTCTTAAGAGGACCTTTAGCAAAGATGCTTTTTCTCAGGAAGAGATGTTAAAAAAATTTGGATTAAATGAAAAGTGAATAAAATTGTGGTACAATTTTATTTCTTTTTCTAAGGTTGTTTTATCCTACATGGGGGAGTTAGGGTGGGACCGACTAGCATCCTAACTACCCATGTGAGGATGAATGTAAGGTGAGGCCCACATGAGCCCCAACCTTTTCACCTTCCATAACCCCTCAACCGCATTGGAATTAAATGTCTAACCCTTCCACCTTCCCTCTCTCTCCCTCTTAACTCTTGACAACACACATTAGCCAATTAATTGAACCACTTCAATTAGTTCATGAAGTGTTTTGAATTCATAAATTTTGAAATGCATGGCATAAATAATTAAAATAAGGGGTGACCTTATTTTACTTTTGTTGTCTTGTTGTGTGGGAATTTGGGGAGAGAGCCTTGTGTAAAGGAAGAAGGAAGATCTTCCATCGTTGAAGAACGTCATTCTCTCCACAAAGAACAACGATGCACAATCCTTTCTTCTCTCCGTGAAAAAAAATTGGACACGCCGCTTCCTCCTCAGATGCTCTTCCTTGATGTCTAAGAATCCTCACCTCGCAACGCCATCAACTATGACGCCGACGTTCATCGTCATTGTTTATGTAGGGGTTATTAATTAAAGACCCTTAAATTTCAAGAAACAATTTTCCTTGAAATCTACGGGTCTTTACATTAATAACCCAATTTTTCATGACATGTCCTCGAGGCCCATGCCGTGAAAACCCCAAGCCCGCCTCCCATAGGCCAGGGGCTGGCGAAGAGCATCAAAGGCGTAAATCCCGATAAAAGGCAAGGCATTGCCTTTATATAAGTAAACAAACAGAACAATGTACGCAAGCTGAAGTAAACACTGAGTAAACTGAGTGCAAAAGTATGTGCTAGAAGTAAATGGGCCAGTATACAATCCCAACTAAAATTATAGTACAACTAAGAAAAGTGAAGTACAACAGCTGAAAAGTAAATAAACAACCACTAAGACGTCCTCCGAAAACCCCACCTGATGGTTGGGTAATGATGGTCTCCTCAGCTCCCTGAATCCATTCGTCTACTCCGTGTACATCCCTCCTGATAGTCCACCTCCCGATAACATCCCGTTCCACAAGCCTCAACCACGATCATCGTTGTCCAGCATCTGCAACCAACACAACGTAGTGTGGGCATAACCTGTGCAGGGGTGAGTATACGATACTCAGTAAGGACCCCGAGACCCCCGAAGGCCTCCCAGAATCTAGAAAGGATAAACCAAAAATGAGTGATACAAACACAAAGTATCAACCATCTCTACTTATGTATATTCCTATACATATACCTAAGTCATCATTTCGAGTTCGGCTCCAACTCACGAACCCAAGTACAACCCAGTCCACACAGGATAGCACAACCCAATCCACACAGGAAATCCCAAATCAATCTCCACCGGAAAGCAAGACAATCATATCGAAGATAATGATTAAAATTCAATACTCAGCTCACACAGGTATACTACTCACGATGAGGGGTGGAGATGATTAGATATATTCTCAGAATCATATCCTATGCCAAACCCACGTAGGATCCATGTACAAAAGTCGTCGCTTCATAACCCACGTAGGATCCTAGTATAGTAACCATCACTACTGAACCCATATAGGATCCAAGTACAGTCGTCATCGATGCTGAACCCATGGATCATCCAAGTACAGTCGTCCTCACTGCCGAACCCACATAGGATCCAAGTACAGTCGTCATTGTCGCCACAATGGTAGCCATCTTTAGGGTTCCCGCAAACAGCACGCTCGATTCTCGGAGGGTCCGCTCCACTATACAAGGGGGTTTTGATAAATCAACTATCATGAAGTTTAGTTTTGATGTATCACAAAGTTCCTTCTCGTCAATAGGAACTCAACGCGACAGACGACTCATCAATCGGACGCCCGGTCTGAGAGATATTTGCTTTTCTATCCAAGGGGCATGGTTGGGTTTTAAGCTAAAACCAACCCGACCGTACTCTAGCCGCGTCCAAACCTCAAGTGGAGTAATCCAAAAGAACCTTCTCACTAAGATGAATTCAATGTAATTGACGGCACATCATTCAGACGTCTGGTCCTTACGTTATAAGCGTTTCTGCTCCAAGGGCCTTCGAACCAACCCGCTTGTACACAAACATTGATGAAACCTGAAGTGTAATATTCCGAAATAATCTTCTCATTCAAATAATTCCTACGCAACTGACGGTGCCTTGATCGGAGGTCTGTAGCACATGTTATGGGAAAAAGATCGAAAATAGTCTGATGTGGGGGGTCTAGGCCCAGCCCGACCCGGCCCAACCCCCCCTGGGTCGGCCCGAACCGGGTTGAGCCGAACTGGGTCCGGGTCCTGTCCTATAGGGTACGTCCCAGCCCAGCTGGGCATGGCCGGCCTAACCTGCGTGGCCTGTGGCTGGCCTGGCCAGCGTGGCCTGCGGGGGGCCCGACCCGTGTGGCCTGCGGCCCGGCTCGGAAGCCGGTCACGGCTCAGCTTCTGGACGAGCGAGACACCAAGGGAGTATAGCCCCCTATTTCCAGAAATGGCGGACCCAATGGGGTCCGCCTTAGTAGCAGGTCTGGGGGGTTACACCACCTCGGTTTTCCGGGTAACGTCTGACCTTTCTGGTCGGCCAGTTCTGAGCCGCCGCAGGACCCAAATGGGGTCCCACCTCCTGGAGACGCCGGTGGCCGGCTCAGCCGGCTGCCCCTGCTGGTCCATCATGGCCTAGGGCCGCAGCTCATCTCACTGGTGTGGCGCGACTGTGCTGCACCCCTCTGAAGCGGCCTGCTCCTGGATGCGGCCTTCTTCGGCCTCACCGGCATGGCGCGACGGCGCCGCGCACCCCCGCCACGGCCCGCTCTGGCTGCGGTCCGCTTTGTCCCTGCGTGGTGCAACGGTACCGCGCCACCTTCGCTAGAAACATCAATGAAGATCAACAAGTAAGAGGGGAGGAAAATCAGCCGTGTTTGTGCGGTCCGATCTCTGCCCGTTATGACGATATCTAGTGGCCAATCCTTAAGCAATGAAGAACGATGATTAAAAGTTGAACAAAAATAACCCCTACATCAACAATGACAATGAACATTGGTATCGCAGTTGACGGCGTTGTGAGGTGAGAATTCATAGATGTCGACGGAGAGCATCTGAGGAGGAAGCGGTGTCACCTCTTTTTTTCACGGAGAGAAGAAAGGATTGTGCGTCGTTGTTCTTCGTGGAGAGGATGACATTCTTCAACGATGGAGGATCTTACTTCTTCCTGCACAGAAGACCCTCTCCCCAAATTCCCACACAACAAGCCAACAAAATTAAAATAAGGTCACCCCTTATTTTAATTGTTTATGCCATGCATTTCAATATTTAATAATTCAAAACACTTTATTTACTAATTGAAGTGGTTCAAATTATTGTTTAATGTGTGTTGGAAAGAGTTAAGAGGGAGAGAAAGAGAAGGTGGAAGGGTTACACATTTAATTCCAAGGGGGTTGAGGGGTTATGGAATGTGAAAATATTGGGCTCGTGTGGGCCCCACCTTATATTTATCCTCACATGGGTAGTTAGGATTCTAGTGGGTCCCACCCTAACTCCCCCATGAAGGATAAAACCACCTTAGAAAAAGAAATAAAATTGTACCACATTTTTATTCACATTTCATTTAATCCACATTTTTTTAACATTTCTTCCTGAGAAAACAAATCTTCGGTAAAGGTCCTCTTATGAAATTACCAGCATTGCGAGTTCATCGGTGCCCTGAGATTCCAATTCTGAACACCGGTTCAAAAGATAGAAAAACCCGTTCATTCGTTCACTAAATGTACCCGAGCTAAACTTCAAAAAATTATTCCGGGCACACTGGGCCACAGAATCAGGTTCTGTCAGAAACAACGTACTCATAAAATCACAATGAATTTAATAAAAAAATTTCCTTGAAATTTACGGGTCTTTAAATTGAATGTACCCGAGCTAAACATCAAAAAATTATTCCGAGCACACCGGGCCTCAGAATCAGATGCCGTCAGAAACTACGTACTCATAAAATCCCAAAGAATTTATGAAAAAATTTTCCATGAAATATACATGACTTTACAAAACTGGTCATGGAAGGTCAAGTTGGAACCTATAAAACAAAGCTTGTGGATAAACGATTAAAATAACATCAAAGAATTGACTATGATGAAACCTTCTCACCAGTTTCCATGTCTAAATCGATAAGAATCATACTTTCCATAAAATATTACCTGGACTACAAGATTTTGAAGATGGATGTCAAAATAGTGTTTTTAATGGTAACCTTCATGAATATGTCTATATGACACAACGAGAAGGGTTTGTGACTCTAGGTGAATCCAAATGGGTTTTAAAGTTGCAGAAATCCATTTATGGATTAAATCAAGCTACAATGACATGGAACATTTGATTTGATGAATACATAAATGAATTTAGTTTCATTAAGAAGAAATTTGAGCCCTGTGTTTATAATCAGATTAATGGGAATGGGGTCGTTATCTTGGTAGTATATGTTGATGACATATTTCTTATTGGAAATTATGTAATAGTCCTATTGTCAGTTAATGACAGGTTGAACAAGTGTTTCTCCATGAAGGACTTGGGTTAATTAGCCTACATTCTACAGATCAAGATCATTTGCGATAGATCCAAGAGGCTTGTTTGACTACGTCAGGGTACAAAAAATTACTAGATACTAAAGAGATTTAGTATCGAACAATCCAAGAGGGGATTGGTTCTAGTGTCACATGGACTGCATCTTTCTAAGAAAATATGTCCTCATACACAATAGGAGAATGATAGAATGAGTAAATACCATATGCTTCAACTATAGGATCCATCATGTATGCATTCCATGTTATGTACTTGGCTTGATGTTGCCTATGCACTGAGCATGGTAGGCACATATCAAGCATATCCCAGAGAACAACATTGGATTGCTGTTAATACTATCCTTAAGTATCTGAGAAGAACGAAGGATATGTTCCTTGTGTGTGGAGGAGACAAAGAGATTGTCATCAGAGGTTATGCTAGTGATGGTTTTAAAATAGATTAGAATGATTTGAATTCACAATCTGGATATGTTTTATATCTTAATGGAGGAGCGGTGAGCTTGAAGAGTTAAAATAAATCAGTTTTTTCTGATTCTACGGCAGAGTCTGAATATATAGTAGCTTCTGATGCAGCCATATAAGACGTATGGATTTGGAACATTGTCTAGGATATTGGTGTGGTTCCTAGAAGTAAATATCATATCACATTGTATTATGATAATACTATAGTGATGGATCTTGAAAAAGAACCAAGTTCACATCAACAGATATAACACATACTCTGAAAGTATCACCTCTTGAGGTATTTATATCAATGGGGTGATGTTGTAGAGATCAGAGTGTACACAGAAGAGAATGTGGTGGACCCCATGATTAAAGGACTATCTCAGTAGAAGCATGAATATCATGAGAGAGCTTATAGGTTAAAGGTTGATAGTAGTTGGCTCTTGTCCAAGTGAGAGTATTTTGGAGTTCATGGCCTAGAAACAACTACATTGTACTTTATTCATTTAATAAATACCTTATTACATATTGACTGTTCTTATATGTGATAATTCATGTGATAATTTCCTAAGGATAGCTGTAACATTAAAGGGTCATAGTGGATCCCTGCTATGATGAGAACCCAGAAGTTCCATACCACTATTCTTGAATATATATTCTATGACCATATGATATTATTTGAGGGACAAAAATAATATACGCCATTATGGGTGAGGACTCATAAAACATTGAGGCACATTTTCATGGTGTGTTACCTTGGCAATATTCTAGTGGATATTATGCAACGAGACCCACCATTAAGAAATCAACATTTCATAGTGTCATTAGATTTTCATGTCGACAGACATGTCTATTTATCCTTAGACTTTAAGATTATTATTAATGGGTATTACAACTCACACACATAGATGTATTGATGAAAACTGTAAATATACATTGTTCACAGTGAGGTAGAATATATTGGGTGTGTCATGAGTAATACTACATTAATAGATAATGTTAAAAAAGATATTTCCCTTCTATTCCATAATGAAAGTAGATATATCATGCCCTTTGATGGAAATGATATAGCCTAAATAAATCCATAGAAATTGAAATGAATAATAAGTTCAATTTCGGGAAGTCAAAGAAAAAATAATTGAGCACATGGGATGATGGTACTAGCATTCAACTCACCTAATTCAATATATTGAGACAAAGGGATTACATTACACGGTAATCATTCACATGAGGTGACACATAATTGCAGCGTTAAATTCTTTCTCTATGGGTGCCTTGGTGTGTTTCTAGATGCTAACCTTACAATTTAGGTAGGATCCATATAATTCCATAGAGAAAGAGGCCTAGAGGGTCACACACTAAGTGGGTCCAAGTATCTTAGTTAAATATTAATTTAACATGTTGAATAAAGATTATTCCTGATTGTGGTTTAATAATTATTCAAGGATTCCAGATCACATTTATTTCGACACTACTTATTCGATAGAATATATTGTGAGAGAAATAATATATTTATTAGCGAGTAATTCAGTGATATTTATTTGAGAAATAAATATACATTATTCAATGTCAAAAAAATGTGGTGGAGGAAATAATGAAAATTAAAAACAAAAGAACATGTCGTGTATATTAATATACACACCATGTTGTTTTTCTGGGGATTTGTGAGGAATAATATTATATATTTAATTAAATAATGTTAGGTGTAATTTATTGGGTACATGTAAAGTAATAATAATAGTCAACTATTATTATTAGACATGGGGTCTTAGTAAGAATTGAATGAAATTAATAAATTCTTTCGGGTAATTAATTCATTCTACTATTCTAAATAATTAAAATACCAATTATATAATTCTAATTAGCCTAGACATTTTTGTGGGGTTGTGCACAATGGATCTAGAGAAAGCTGTCAACAAAGTAGAGAATTCTTATCTTCCATGAAAACTTTCATTCTACATGATAGATCCTCCCCCACCTGATCAAGGAGAATGCTTTGCAAGTATATCTCAAGGCGATAGAGGACGGACATCTCAAATTAAGGCTCATCCTTTCTAGAAACTGGAGATCCTTGAATGACATCCAGAGATATGTGGAGCATGTGTGGATCACTACTAGAGGAATCCTACACTTGGATTCTATGACGTAATGAAGTATCACATCAGATCTTGGTCAGAAACATCAACAGATAGAGAGTTCCATCATGGTAATTCTTATAATTTAATTAAATTAATTATAACAAACATATGACGATCCTCTCTATGGTTCTAAGACATCCTTTCTTTATTATGTTCTTTGTTCTATTCCTAAGATCTGACATTTTATTATCATGAAGGATCTTGGATTGATCATTGTTAATGAAAAAATTAGTAGTTGGGTACACCTACCAACGTGTTACCACTGCACTCAGAACATACATATATCTCATAATGTTGTTCTTGGCTGTTACATTCCAAACATATTTATACCTTGATCGTGTATTCTCTTGAAACGTGAATTACCATAGATCCTTAATGAAAACATGAATTCTATTAAAATTTAAACTTTATACACTATAAAAATACCAAAAATTATATATTCTCAAACCATGATATCAGTTTTCTTTATATTAGCCATTAGATAATTAATACTATCAAAAATATCATTATCTCATTATCTATTCATTATTAACATATATTGTTCATTCCAAAAATATTTCTATCACTTTTCTTGGTTACTAGTACCCTATACTTATGGAAAACCAAAATGGAAATAGATATTTTAATATTACATAATCCCATAAAAGTGATTTTACAACTCCGTTTTGGAATCCCATTACATAAAAAATTAGTCATTCCACCACTTCGTTGTCATAATCGACATCGCTAATAGTTATTTCATCTGATTTTCCATTGTATTTTTCCTTGAGAGGTTGCTGATGTCGATCATCATCATTAACCCTTGGATTTGGCATTGGTTACCATAATGCCTATTTCCATGCACTTGTAGCATTGAAGTGTGGGTGGTGCGTTCTCTGTAGTCCTTTATCTATTCACATCCTTAGAAACCTTTTCTCTATTAATTCGGCACTCAACTACTCTATGACCTTATTTTCCACACATAAAAAATTTTCTAGTCCTTTTAAGTCAATATCTACCATTATATTTTCTCACTTTTAGTATAAAGAAACATTAATATTCTTTTTATGATTGTTTTTAGATTTTCCATTAAACTCTATCATTCATTTCTTGTCAAAACCATTAGATTTATATGTAACACCACCTTCCATTTCTACCTCGATAGAACAACGCACAATCTCTCCATATCTAAAAAGTATCTAATATCTAATTCCCATCGAATACTTGGATTTAAGACACAAAAAAATCAATCAACTTTAATTTCAGGTTGGATGATAAATCTAGATGTATACCATGACAGTATAGTAAAATTTTCCCTTTAGGTACCAAGTGATTAATCATCCATTTTATTAATCTCATGGAACTACTTTTACATCGTTGTTTATATAATATAAGGAAAATATTTATAGAAAAATATGTTCTTGAACTCATCTCATTCCATGGATTCAATTTAATCTTTCTCCCTTGTCACCACTAGTGTGATTCATCTTCTAAATGATAAACAACCTTATTAACTTTTTCATTTTCCAAATATAAAAGATGGAAAATATATTTTCAATGGTAATGATCTATTTTTTTATAATAAGTGGATCAGAAGACCCACTGTAAGAATGGGGATGTTGCATCGTGAAGGACTAAACATAATTTTGTTCTATTCTTTACTCATTAGGTAGTATTAAATGATTTATAGCTTGTGTAAGTAGATAAATACAATTTTTCATTCCATATCCCATAAAATTTTGTTGTTGAGGAAGAAATTCAATGCATTTCTCAGTGTATTGATCATTAACATGGTTCTTTCAGGTTCTACTAATTGTCTAAAACCCAAAAAGTATAGCGTGATTGGAAAAAATAATACTTGGAAGAAAATCAAGGGGGAGTACTTTCAATCTATAAAATCACAGGTTTAATCAATGTTTCTTCAGGATCATTACCATAATTATAGGAATTTAACCAATAGTTTCACTTAATCTTATGGACATCCCTAGGCATACCTTAGAAATATCTCTAGTGATGTCACTAATATTTTTGCATCCTAGTTTCCAAAGGTTGACTAAACTTGTACTCTAATACCAACTATAATGACCCAAGATTTACATACATGGAAATTACAATACATATGTAGAATACATCAAATGTGAAACAAATAGATGCCCAAAGATTATATTATTTTAGTGTATATGGAAACATGGACCATAATATTGTAACTTGGTGAATGATCTTCAACATATCCCCTAAATATTATTCCCTTTTGTTTTCCTACCTAAAACCTTTCTTTATATCATTGAGAAAAGAAAACCTGAAAAGGGTGATATCAAATGATCAATAAGGTTATATATTAATAACATAAACACACCATAAAAATAATAATGTAAAAACATGATAATGAAGTTTAAATATCAAAAACATGGGTCATGAAATAAATCATGGTAATATGTAAGGCGAAGATCATAATGGAACATTAACCATGATAAAATAGCATGGGAATGAAACATGGAATTATGGAAAAAAACAAAAAGCACATAATATGTTTTTCATAGTAGCCAATGTATTACGTCCAAGACCATCATAGTGGACAAATCGTATTATTGAATCAAGTTTACTTGTCGTTCTAGCCATGTATTACTAAACCACATATACTTTCTGTTCCATCCCTGTATTACAGAATTGGATTTACTTATCATTCTAGTTAGGCATATATTATGATATATAAATCCTTACCCAATACATTGGAGGGATATATAGGTCCCACCCATCTCATTATGAATTCATTCTTACATGTTCCACAAAAACATAAATCATTCATGTTAGAATAACACATGAATTAAATTGGGTTCTTTTTAAACATTATTCCATCATAAAATTTCATTCCATCACTAACACAATAAATTTATTTTAATTTTAGTGACATAAACATATCCCTATTTAAATAGACTTATCTTATATGGAAAATAATTTTGAGAAAAGACTTGAACTTAAATCTTGAGGAAAATTTCCTTTTTCTTCAAAAATGTTTTCTTTTCTCAAAATTCTAAACAATTTTGAATGAAAAGAATTTACTTGAAAATAGTTTTAAAATATTCTAAAAGAAGTTTCATGGATATAATGTGACATTAAACCATAAAAATACATTAATTTCATATAAGTTAAAAAAATATTCTACTCATACTATTACCAGAAACGTCAAAAAGTACCTTAAATCGAATAATGAGAAAAGATTCATTTCATAACAATTAATAAAAATACCTAATTGTAAAACTGACTTAAAAAATGGTTTCAAAATAGATATAACATTACATAATTATAAAACATGGATGTGGATGTTAAATATACCCCTATAATAGTAACGTATAAACAATCTCGAATAAAAATGACACTACAAAATTATCCATTACCATAAGTCCAATTTGTTTTGCTTGTATCTGAACCTCCTTTATAATGATTTAAATAATTTTATTGACTTCATATATAATCATATACATTTTTATTATATCATATATGATCATACTATCATCATTTTTTATATTTCATTGTTAGTTGTTATTCAGGTGTTAACTACTTCATGTTCTTGTGCATGTACTGTCGAATCAGTTCTAGTTATCCATCTTAGGTCATAGTTTTATCATTATAAAATTATATTAGCATAATATATACCATATTTATTCATTATTAACATTTATATAATCATTATTTAATGAATATAATTTAAAATTAATCACATCACATCGTCGAGATGGTAGGCCATACATACGCTTGATCGACGATATCATTCAAATCATTGTTGAATGGTTTTGAAGTGAATGGTGTATAAAATTTCAGAAACAATATCATGTTATAATAATCATATATATTTATTAATTAAATAATTATACCTATCTATTTAATGTGATGGTGAAATAAAGTGCACACCATGACGCGGAGATGGTAAGACGTATGTACGCACGCGTGGTGATAACATTTCTCATAAGAATGATAAAAGGTGGTATATAGTTGTATAATAATTATAATAACATATAAGTATATAAATTATAATAAATTATTCCAAATTTTTTTATTTATAATGAAAAAACTAATCAAGTGGAAGTATAAGAAGAAAAAAATATTGAATTAATCGATAGAGGATATTACCTCTTTTTTGATGTGCTCCCTTTAGATCTCCTATTGCTGGAAATAGAGTTAGTATTTTGAGAATAGAATAACCTCTATATTATTATTATGGAGGTTTATATGAGAAATTATTAGGGTATATAAGAACATTAAGGCTTAATTAGTTGTGTAGAAATGTGGGAGGATATGTCCTTTTCTAATTTGGGTGATAGACACGTTTGGAATTTCCGAAACTATTAATTTATAATAATTTTAAAATATATAAAAATTCCTCCTAAATTAGTTATATTCCCATATAATATATGATAAAATTATAATATCATCAAAAGATAAAATTTAGGCATGTTTGGATGTCAATTTGAACATTATTATTTTAATTAACAATTAGTTATTCTGTTTAATTTTAATTAGGATAAAAAAGTTTCAATATTAAAAGGGTGGAATATTTACATATTTGATTTAAATTACACAATAAATGAATAATTTTTAACATTTTAGACCATATAATAATAATTATATAGTTTTTAAACTGTTTTGTGATTTTTAAATAATTTTATAAAAAATTATTTTAAGAAAATCTCAATTTGACAATTCTGATACTATTCATTATTCATTGATTTTTATAAATATCATGATAAGGTGTTTTATTAGAAATAAATATTTTATTATATCCATAATGGGTCAATTTCATATATAAAATTCATTTTAAAATTTAATTTTCACAAAATATATTTATTTTAATATTTTTAATATCATTTTTTTGTATCTCCATTCTTAAAATAATCAGTACATCAATATTGTCTAAGTATTTAATATTAAAATTTTTAGAATAAAAATTTGAAATATAATAATATTATAAATATATATTTAGTATATTTTATAATAATATATGTAGTCAAATTTATCTTCTAGAAAATCAAACAGTTAAAATGTTTTATTTATTAAAGTATGAATGTGACAACTTTAACATCACTCTAAATAAAATAATTTGTTTTTCATAATCTCTTATAAAAAAGCTCCAAATGGTGACATGATTATAACATGTATTATTAGGGTAGGTCAATACAATACCGATATTAATTGGTCTTGTTTTTAGGCTTTTTTTATTGTTAGTAATATTTTAATAAAAATTGTTTTATGGATTTCTCATCAATTAATTAATTTTTTACATCATCAATGTATAAGAATATAATGTAATTATTAATTTCATTAAAACTATAAAAAAAATTAACATGATTTAGGTAATTATTTTATCTTTCCATGTACTATTTATGTTCGAAGATATCAGGTGGTTATCCTTATATTAAAATTATTATACTTAAAAGAAATGTGAGTTTTACATTTTGTCACTTTCATTGGTTTTATTATTATCTATCTCATCTTCATTGTCAAGTGGCTATTAAATGACTAAATATCGAACCTAAGATATTAATTGTAGAATTTTATTCATAAAAATAGAATTTTGGTAAAATTTATGGTAATTTTATTATCTCTATCATATTGTTAGTTACCCAAATTTACCTCATTTACCATTACCTGCGATAAAAAAATTATCGTATCTAGAAAATAATAGTTAACTATTAATATAATTTTGACCAAATTATTTCCAATATATAATAATTTTTTTATAATTCAAAACATTTAATTAGAATATATTAATTTAAAATTAATTCCTCTTGTCAAAAACCAAAAGTAGATTTTTAGGAAGTAAAAAATTATCAAAAGATTTTCATGTGTTTATGTCAAATTTAATTTTGAAATCACATCCAATGACCAAAGTTGTATTAAACAATAAAATAATAATCCAATTACACTTTAAAACCAATTAAAACTCTAAACTAACTATATTAATAAATTAGATGAAAAGGTAGTTTTGAATTAAAATACAGTATTTTTCACTATTCATCAAAATTTGAATTTCACCATAAAAATTCAAAAATTTCATCCAAGATATATTTTGATGTTCAGATTCCAAATAAGATTTTTATTTTGTCGAATATAATATATAAAAGTGTTAAAAACTATATTTAAAATTGTTGTGTCAATAAAAGGCAACAAAACTGCATTTGTTTGTATAATATTTTTTTTATCTGAAAAAATTGAATTTGTTGTTATATCATGTCTAAATAATACATAATATTAATTTCAATGTTATATAAAATTCAATATGTGGATAATCACATTCATTACTGTGAGTTTATATCCCATTAGATAATAATATTTTAATAATATATCATCGTTTAATGAAACTCGATATTGCGTACAATGCAAGCTATCGAGGAAGGTCTCTCTTGCGTGTAACACAAGCCAGGAATAGTGTTTTGATAATGCAAGATAATATTGTGATTCATATAGAACAATATAATAATGGGTTAGCATAAAACAGAAGACCTCAAATAAATTAAAATGAATCTATCTCATAAAATCTCGTGGTGCTACATTATATCCTCCCTTAAAATGAATTTCGCTCTTGAAATTCGTCAGGGTTATAAGAGATTTACTACTTGAAAGTTTCTTTTTTAGAAACCCACATTGTAAAAAGGAATACTAAAACGTAATTTTAAAATATTTTTTGAAACATAACAATAACCGAAAGTAACTCATCACAAAGTTTCCACATAGAAGAACAAAGGTGGGAAGTGAAAGCATGGATGTAGAAGAAAAAATCTAACCATCCCGTTTTGATGGATTGTGATATAGAATAAGGTTTAGATAAAGTTAAAAACCATAATTCCATTAATCTGTGATGATTTAAGAGGATATCTGATTCCACGGATATAAATGTACTAAGAAAACATTTTTGGTCTTCAGGATCCTTTCATGAAGTTGAAGAAGTTTTCATGAGTATAAATACTTACTTGACTTTGGTACAATCTCATCATTGTTCATTCCTTGAGAAATTTCCAGATCATCTCTTATTTAAATAAATTATGTCAAATGTTTTATTCTTGAAGTATAACAAGATCATGCGATAATGATATGTCATTCCATCTGTCTCAACAAAAAGGTTAGTATATGAAATAAAATCTTCATAAGTCTGCCTATAGTGTGTTAATACATTAATCTAAACAACATCAAATGTAATATAACTTATACTATCCATAAATGGATATAATTACAATTCTTTCAAAAAATGAAAATATGGTTTTTTAGAAAGAGATTAACTAAATCGACTTAACATTTATCTCCCATATCTCATAAGGTTGTTCTTGGTTATCACATTCCAAACATGTGAATACAGTTATCGTGTATTCTATTTATACATGAATTACCATATAACCTTAATGAAAAATTGAATTATTTCAAAATTATCAATTTTAAACACACACAAAATACCAAAAATTATATATACTCAAACCATTATATCAGTTTTTCCTTATATTAGTCATGAGGTCATTAATACTATCAAACATCTCATTATCTCTGTATCCTGTCATTATTCCCTTGTCATGTTCTTTCCAAATATATTTCAAATACTTATAAAATAACACAACAGATATCGATATTTCAATATTCCATAATACCATAAAATTTATTCTACAACACCATTTTGGAATCCCATTACATAAACACTTTTTCATTCCACCACTTCGTTGTAAAACTCAACAACGCCAATAGTAATCTCAAGTGATTTTTCCTTTTTCTTTTTTCCTTAAGAGGTTTCTGACATAGATACTCATCATTAACCCTTGGATTTTTGAATTTGTTAACATAATGCCCCATTTCCTTTAACTTGTAGCATTATGTTGTAGGTGGCATGTTCTCTACATTCCATTCTATATTCACATCATTAACAAAAAATTTCCTATTACTTCAACACTCAATTACTTGATGAACTTCTTTTCCACACATAAAAAATTTTATATCCCATTTATGGAATTCTCCATCATTCTTATTTACAAACATTTATCAAAAAAACATTCTTCTTATTTTCACCATTATTTTGAGATTTTCCCTTGAACTCCATCTTTTGTTTCTTGTCAAAACCATGAGATTGATATGTAACTCCAACATCCATTTTTACCTCGATAGACAAATGAAAAATCTCTTCATATCTATTAAATACTCTTATAGATAATTCCTTTTGAAGACTTGGTTTTAAGCAACTAAATAATCGATAAAATATTACTTCTAAGTTGTGTGATAAAACCAGAATAATACCATTCAAGTCTTGTAAAATTTACCTTGTATGTACCAACTAATTCATAATACTTTTTATTAAGCTCATGGAACAACTTTTAAATCATTTATTAAAGAATAATAGTGAAGTAATTATAGAACAATAAGTTCTTGAACTCATTAAATTCCATAGATTAGATTTCATATTGCTGGCTTGTATTCTGGATAAGAGTCCACCACTTATCTGCTTCACCTTCAAAATGATAAACAACCAAAATTAACTTTTACTATTATGAATATAAATATGATGGAAAATATGTTTTCAATGGTAGTGATCTATTTTTTAGCAATAAGTGGACTAGAATACCCACTGAAAGAAGGGGGATGTTGCCTCATGAAGGACCCAACATAATTTTGTTCCCATCTTTTCTCATTTGGATATCTAAATGATGCATATATTGTGTACATATAGCAATAAGATTGTTCATCCCATATACTATAAAATTTTATTGTGTAGGAGGAAAATAATTTCATTTCATAGTGTATTTAATATTAACATGGTTCCTTCAAGTTCTATCTATTGTCTAAAAGCCAAAAAGAATAGTGTTAGAGGCAGAAATCATACTTGGAAATAAAATAATCAATGGGGAGTAATATCAATCTCTAACATATTATGTTTAATATTAGGTTATTCAGGATATTTACCATAATTTTTTAATGGTAAAATATTGTTTGACTTATCCTTATGAACATCACTAGACATACCTTTTGAAAATATCTAGGGAACTCACTAAAATATTTGTATCCTAGTGTCCACAGGTTGACTAAAACTATACTCTGATACCAACTATAGTGACACAATCATGAATTATACGGACATTACATTACATATTTGGAATACTTAATACATGAAAGAAACATATTCCCAAAGACCATATTAGTTTAGTGTCTTCAGAAACTTGGTCCCTAATCTTGTAACCAGGTGAATGGTCTTCAAAATCCCTTATAAAGATCTTCTTATTTTATTTTCCTAATTAAAACCTTTATTTATATCTTAGAGAACATAAAAAGGGTGTGCTCAAATGATCATTAAGGGTAAATATTGAGAACATAAAACCTACCATAAAAATAAGAATGTAAAAAACCTGAACTTAAAGTTTAAACATCAAAATCATGAGTTATGAAATAAATCTTGACAATACATAAGGAATAGATCATAAAGGAACATTAACCATGATAAAATATAATTGGTATACAACATGTAATTGTGGGAAAAAAATAACATTATAATATTTCCATATTATCCAAGGAATTACATCCAAGACTATTATAGTAGAAAAATTCCTTTACTGAACTGGGTTTACATGTCATTCCAGCCATATATTAATGAACTAGATTTACTTTCTGTTACAGCCCTGTATTACTGAAGACGATTTACTTTTCGTTCCAGTCATGTCTATCTGATAATATATATATCTTTACCCAATACATTGGATGGAGATATAGGTCTCACCCATCTCATAATGAAATCATTTATACATGTTCTACCAAAACATAAATCATTAATCATAGCATAACCCAAGAAATAAAATTGGTTCTTTTTAATCATAATTCCATCCTAAAATTTCATTCCATAACTAACACAATAAAATCATAGTAATATTACAGATATAAAAATAATCCTATTTAAATATATTCAACTTAGATGGAAAATAAGTTTGAAAAAACACTTGAACATAAAAATGTTTGAATGTTTCTTCAAAAATGATTTCTTTTCTCAAAATTCCATGCAATTTTGAAAGAAAAGAATTTTGTTGAAAATAGACATGAAATCATTTAGAGGAATATTCATGGATATAAGGTTTCAAGAAACCATAAAAATCCATTCATGTCGTTTAAGTTAAAAAATATTTTTCTCATAGTTTTAGCAGAAATGTCAAAAAGTACCTCAAATCGAATAACGAAAAAATATTCCTTTCATACAATTTAATAAAAAGTTTTCAAATAGTACTACTAACATAAAAAAATTTATAATAATATAAAAAATATTATATAATTAGAAAACATGGATGTTGATGATAAATATACCCCTATAAATACTTATGTATAAATAATCTCAAATAAAAATGAGATTGCAAAATTATCCATTACATTTAGTCTGATATGCTTTGTATGTATCCAAATATCATATATAATGATTTAATTAATGTTATTTACCTCTTCCAAATTCATATATATATATATATTTATTATATCTTATATGATCATACTATCATCGTTTGTTTGTAACATTTCTTTTTCAGTTGTTATTTGTGTGTTAACTACTTTATGTTCTTATAAATGTTTTGTCGAATAAGTTATAGTTCTCATTCATAGGTCATAGTTAAGGAATTAAAAATTTATTTTAACATAACATATACCATATTTATTCATTTATAACATTTATTTAATCATTTTTAATGAAGATAATGTAGAATGAATCACATCGCATTATTGAGATGGTAGGCTATATGTACGGATGATCGAAGATATCATTCAAATAGTCATAGAATGGTTTTAAAGTGGACGGTGTATAATTTTTTAGAAAAAATTTCATTTTATAATAATCATATTTAGTTATTAATTGCATCATTATACCTATCCAAGTAATGTGGTGGTGAAAAAACAGTTTACACCACGATGCAGAGACGGTAAGCTGTACGTACGCACACGTGGTGATTTCATTTTTTGTAATATTGATAGAATTTGTAAAAAAGATGTTTCATAAATATAATAACATCTAATTATATAAAAGATACTATATTTATTTCTTTATAATGAAACAAATTATGTAGTCTGAGTAGAATAAGAAAAAAAATATTGAATGAACCGGTAGAGGAGATTACCTCTTTTTGGACGTTCTCCCTTTAGATATCCTATTGATTTCACAAGAGTTGAACTTTTGAGAATACCATATCCTCTAGATTGTAACAAGGGAGGTTTAGAAGAGAAATTATTATTTTATATATAAACATGAAGGCTTAATGAGTTTTGTAGAAATGAGGGAGGAGGTGTCCTTTTCTAATAGGGGTGACAGACATGTTTGGAATTTTTGAAATTGTTAATTTATAATAATAGTAAAATAAATCTAAATAACTACAAAATGATATATATTCTATGGTAATATATAATAATACTGGAATATCATCATACAATAAATGTTATACCTATTTTCATTGAAGTGCACTGTGTTGCATTTGTTGTCAATGAGGCATGATGTTGTCATAAGATGAATGGTTGTCAAGGAATGTCAAGATGTGAATGAAAAAGGATGTGATGGTGTTGGTGAGGAAAGGAGAATGGCCATGGTACTAAGATGCATGTCACTTAGGAGGTTCACTAAGTGACATAGGATGTTGTGGTTGAAACATTCTCTATGCATATCAGACGATTGTAGAACTGATCTTAATGTTTCAATACTTGTATCAAGGTGATACTAAGTGACAACACTTCAAGAATGAATGATGATGGAGCATCATTAAATCAGACGATTGTTGAGCTATTCTTAAAGTTCCAAGAACTTGTATCAACTGGATACAATGTCACAACAATGTTCGAAGACCATGCATTGTATTGACAATGCATGATGAGATGAAGTGATCCATCCACAATCACTAAGTGGATGAAGTGGTGCTAATGAAGTCCATGCACTATCACTTAGTGCATGTGAATTGAAGAAGTTCCAATTGATCTCTGATTAGATCAATGAAGAACATTGAAGATTATAAATGATTCTGGAGTTCGATTGATGAAGTGATCCTTGAGAATTCCATATCCTAAGTGAAGAGCATGAAGAAGTACAAAGGAATTCTCAAATGAACAAAGTGAGGAAGAAGGCTTGAAGGGCTTGTCATTTGGATTATACTCATAGGAGAACTTTGTATTTGACAAAGTCCTTATTCATGCCTTTGCCAAAAAATATGGCCAGCCAAGGCACCTTGAGGGTTCAAACCCCAAGGCATGGGCGCTAGGGCACCACGCCCATGGGGGAACCACGTGGGGCAAGCCAGGGCGGCAGGGGCGCACCCGCAGGACGCAGCATGGGCACCAGGGGCACGCCCGGAGGAGCGCATGGTGGGCGCCAGTGGCGCACCCGAGTGGCAGGGGTGGGCGCAAGAGCGCGCCCGCTAAGAGAACTCGGTGCGGGGCGGCACCGAGAGGGGAGAAGTGCAACTGAAGGGAGGCCGGCAGCGCGAGGTTGTTATACCGTGGAAATTCCGCGAGGCGTTTCGATGTGGGATGCGGAAAAATCTCCAGGAGCGGATCCTAGCCGCACGATTGATCGCGCGCCAGATCTCGGCCGCACATCTCATCTCGCCGCTCCCGTTCATATCCAGGTCGTCCAAAGTTTTCTAATCGCCCGATCCGACGGCTCCCAGCTCGTCTCCTTCCTCGAGCTCGCCCGAAGGCCACCCGCGAGCAGCCGCTGAACCAGAGGCTCCCTGACGACGTATTTCGAGTTACCAGCCACCTCCGAACGAGCTAAAGCCACCCTCGAGCTCGTCTGGACCTACCAAACATGACCATGTATGAAAATGAGTTTGCATGCAACAAATGAAGATTTTCGAGTTTCGGCCGAAGGCAAACGAAGTGTCGAGGCTATGTTGGTTCGTATTTTGCATGGAGTGGATTTTAATGAGGCTCTGCATGTTGTTCCATGCACGTGCATGAAGAGGAATAAAAAATAAATAATAAATAAAAGAACCCGCGTGCACCAAAGAGAAAACGCAAAAATTTGGAAAGATTTTGAAGATCCGAAATCTTCGGTGATTCAAGATTTAACACGCGGATGGACAGAGGCATCTCTCGCCAATATAAACAGAGGCCTTGCCCTCGTAGTTTCTTGCTGAATCTTTGTTGAAGAACAGAAGTCCCGTGAGTGCTCTCTGCCTCGCGAAGAAAAAAGCCCCGTGCATACTTGCGCGAAAGAAGAAGGAGGGAGTCCCCTGCGCGTCTCCCTTGCGCGACAGGAAGGAGCTCTCTCTGCCCGCATACTTGTGCGGCAGGAGTAGCTTGCACGCCCCATAGTGTTGCACCTTGCACACCTGAGTGCTTGCGCGGCAGTAGCACCTGCGCGCCCGCGGCCAGTGACACCCACACCCAACGTGGTGTTTAAAGTGAGGAGAAGTCCGCACCACTTGCTCCCCCGAGCCATCCTGCACCCTTGTGGCTTGCGCGACCCGTGACTCAAGCATTTGTGTGGTGCTTGAAGGAGGACATCCTACGGTGTGTGTGCAAAACAAGAGAAAGGCCGAGGCCTTAGTGCCTTGTGTGCAAAGTGAACAAGAGAAGGTCGTGGCCCTAGTGTGTGCATAAGGAGGAAGACTACATCAAGTAGTATGTGCAAAGAAAGAACAAGGCCAAGGCTAGCACCCATGTGGACAAAATTTATATAATTTGTGTGTGCTTAACAAGTGTGAAGGCCAAGCTCAAGTGTGTGCCAAAGTGAAGAAGTTTTGTGTGCAAAGAGACAACAAGGCCGAACCTTAGTGTGTGTGCAAACTAAAGTGTACACACTAAGAAGAAAGAGAAGAGGACTCTCACACTATTGTAGAACACACAATCAATGTGTGTAGACAAATTGAATAAAGTGTGTGAAGTTTGAGAAGTTAGTGTGTTCTTAAAGTGTTACACCCTTTGAGGGTTTGCTGCACCAAGAAGAGAAGAAGGGGAGTGCATGCATGCATGCATGCACATGCACACGTGAACAAAGATAAATCTGGTTGTGTGCATCTGAGTTGACCAAGACTGAATGTTCGTGAAGAAGATTTTGAGAAACCATGCAGTCAGTGCATGAGGAAGAAGAGTTGCCATGCACTCAGTGCATGAAGTTGATGTGATGTCAGACTGAAGCCAGATCGAAGTTAGAGATATCAGTTGTCTGAGTTTTCAGTAATTGAGAAGAGCCTGATCAACAGAAGTGATCAGAAGTACTGAGCAAGACCAACAGACCTTTTCAGAGGCTGTTGAAGATTCTTGAAGAGAGAAGCCAGGTCATCCTTAGAAGAAGGTGATAATGCCTGAGCAAGATGAGAAGACCTGATCATCACAAGTGATCAGAGGTACAGAGCAAGGCCAGCAGTCTTTATCCCAGACTGCTGAAGATACTTGAAGAATCTTAAAGTGAAGAAGAGCTACTCGTGCGACTCGAGGAGCCAAGAGAAGACCCTGTGGGACTCAGGGAGAAGAAGTCTTCTATGGGATTCTGGAGCAGGCCAGTGGGACTCTGGTAACACTGTGGGACGCAGTATAAAGACCCTCCTATGGGACTTAGGAGAGATACAGTGGGACTCTTTATCGACCATTGTAATTCTAACAAGTTATAATGGAGAAACCATGTTGGGGCGTATAACCAACATGGCAAGGACGTAGGCCTTTGGTGCCGGACCTTGTAAATCCTTGTGTCCAGTGCCTTTACATTTACTGCATCATTCGAGGAAAGGTGAGAGATACAAGAAGAGTGGATCGAGGCTTTAACCAGCCATAGAGGTTTAATTGATAAAGAATCAATTAGTAAAAAGTTTTAAGGGATCACTGATTCACCCCCTCCCCCTCTCAGTGATTCACACTGATCTGTGCACTTCAATTGGTATCAGAGGAAGGTTACCTCTAAAAGATCCAAGGGTGTCTTTATGAAGTGCAGATTTGAGGAAATGAGTGACCAGCCTCAAATGGAGATATCTGCCAAGACTCCGAAAAATAGAAAGAAGAAACAGGCCAAGAAGACGAAGAAAGCCTGTCCTAGCTGTGATGAAGTTGGAATAATTAATGATATTCAAAATGCAATCGAATATCTTCAGAAGACAGTCCCCAAGGAAGTGGAAATGTGTATAGCTACAGGCATCCTTGATCTTCAAGAAGAAAAATCACAGTTAGAAGAAGAATCCAATGCAATGGAAGATCAATTGGCAAAAAGGGTTGGCATAACCAACACTCTCAGAAAGCTGGTGAAGGCTAAAGATGAAACCGTTTCTCTTTGCAATGAAAGATATGATGAAACTGCTGAAGAATTGCAAAGAAGCCTTTCTGAGAAATAATTCTTTAAGACTGTGGTCAAAGATGCACAAAGTTTCAATGAATGTCAGAGATGCTCAACTTGAAGACAAAGTAAACAGGGTAAAAGAGCTTGACAATTCATTACAAGAAATGAAGAAGGTGCATGAAGACCAGTTAGAACAGCTGAAAGAAAATTGGGAAGGAAGGCTAAGAACTGTTGAGGATGAGAAGAACTCCCTTAAAATAAAATGCTTATAACTAGAGGTGATATTGAAAAATCTGCAATCACCCAAAGCTGAATCCTCCCAGTCAGCTGAAAGTAGAAATGTTGCTACACAAGTGTGCATTGAGAAGGATGATTCCAAAAGAAGGACATCCTCTAATAAAAGGGAAACATCTTCTAAAAGGAAGGTACCATCCATCCCATCTTGTACTAATTCTTCTAATTGTGTTTCCACAAAAAGTGCAGGATGGAAGAATAATTCCAAACAAGTATGGATGAAGACAATGAAGAAAGAAAGCTCTCCTGAAGCAGCACAACAATTCAAGACAAGTACCCTACAATCAGAAGGAATCAAAAAGTCAAGATTTGTGGGTCAATGTTGGTGTTGTAACAAGTATGGGCATTGTGCAAAGGATTGTTGGTACAATCCACTAAATGCCAAAGCACAGAGGAAGCCCATGACTAGGGGGAGCAAGCCAGAAGAAAAGAAGCAGCATCCACAGGTCCAGAGACATCTGTTTACTTCAAATAGATTTGGATTACATGACAACATCTGGGATGATTGCAAAAGTGGTCAAAAAGATACATGTCAATCTCCAACTGTATCCAGAGCTCAAAAGAAGAAAAGATCACAGAACCTGGCTCAGAAAGAATCCTTGGGAAGCAAGCATAAGAATGTGGAAGATGCTCCCAAGAAGATTATGAAAAAGGAAGAGAAGACCTTGGAGTCTAAATCCAAGAAGGGTGTTTCATCCAGAAGGACCACCAAGAAGAAATTCTTCTACTGTGGAAAGAAAGGTCATACCATGGATCTTTGTGAAAAATCCATGGAACTGAATAGAAGCAGACTGGACTCAAAAAGACAATCAATCCAGAAGAAGCAGAAGGGATTGATTGAAAACAAGTTGCCTAAGAAAGGTAGCTTGAAAGCATCAAAAGAACCATGTGGAACTTCCATAACTGAGGCCACACTTCCAAGTGACTTACTAGTCATATGGCCTAATCAGTTGCAACTTTCTAGAGAACTACAAAGAGATGAAGATGAAGCACTGGTAGTAGCTAAGGCAAAAGGGAAGCAGAACATTTCACATGAAGATCAAGTTCTGTGTGTGAGGTGCAATCAAGCTAGTCATAATAGTGATAAATGCATGATATTCATTCCAGCTCAGAAGGGATTCTTCAAAAGAATGAAGATTGCACCAGGAGACTCTAGTGCTCAGAAGGCACCTAGAAATAGAGGAGTCACACACAAAGAAGTTAAAGAGGCGTTGAGATCCACACCGGCACAAACATCATTGAAGATCAAATGTGCAAGTGTGAAGAATGGTGAAAATGGGACATCTCAGTTGAGAGAATCTTCTCAACCTTGTTGTTCACATTGATGAACCAAGGAGGATCCATCTTATTCCCTAATCACTTGTATTTACATGTGCTAACACTGCATGGAATTGAAGATGATGATCATTCTCAGCTGGAGGATGGTTTGGAAGGAATGGAGTGCACCCCTTGAGGGGGATCCAATCTATAGAAGATGGTATTCTAAGATTTAATACCATCTTGAGAAAAGCTAAAGGTATTCCAATCATACTTTAATCCCTTGTTTCTTAATTGTATTCATCATGATAATTAAGGGGGAGTATTGATTGAAGGCAAATGGTTGAAAGGGGGAGCTTTATCTTTGCACTGAACTTTCTAATGAGTTTTGTGAAGTATGTGCAGGATTTAGCAATTCATTATTATATCTGAAAAATTTCAAACCCCTGAAGCATGATTTCACATGTACAGTGAATGTTGGACAACATTGAGTTCCTTGGTTACATCACTCTTGTTTTCTACACCGGGTTAGCCCAAGTAGACTTAGAGATGATTTACTAAAGGTTCTTTGCTAAAAAGAACATGTGACATCATCCCTCTCTTAGTGATTTTGATGAAAATGCTATTCAAAGGGAGGAAGAATAATTTTGAAAGAGAACCACACCACACCTTTTCATTTGATTGCTAATAAGGGGGAGAAATATTGGCACACATATTGACCCATTCATATGTGCTCTAGTGTATTGCCAACAAATACAAAGGGGGAGATTGAAGTGCACTGTGTTTCATTTGTTGTCAATGAGGCATGATGTTGTCTTAAGATGAATGGTTGTCAAGGAATGTCAAGATGTGAATGACAAAGGATGTGATGGTGTTGGTGAGGAAAGGAGAATGGCCATGGTACTAAGATGCATGTCACTTAGGAGGTTCACTAAGTGACATAGGATGTTGTGGTTGAAACATTCTCTATGCATATCAGATGATTGTAGAACTGATCTTAATGTTTCAATACTTGTATCAAGGTGATACTAAGTGACAACACTTCAAGAATGAATGATGATGGAGCATCATTAAATCAGGCGATTTTTGAGCTGTTCTTATAGTTCCAAGAACTTGTATCAACTGGATACAATGTCACAAAAATGTTTGAAGACCATGCATTATATTGACAATGCATGATGAGATGAAGTGATCCATCCACAATCACTAAGTGGATGAAGTGGTGCTAATGAAGTCCATGCACTATCACTTAGTGAATGTGAATTGAAGAAGTTCCAATTGATCTCTGATTAGATCAATGAAGAACATTGAAGATTATAAATGATTCAGGAGTTCGATTGATGAAGTGATCCTTGAGAATTCCATATCCTAAGTGAAGAGCATGAAGAAGTATAGAGGAATTCTCAAATGAACAAAGTGAGGAAGAAGGCTTGAAGGGCTTGGTATTTGTCTTATACTCATAGGAGAACTTTGTATTTGACAAAGTCCTTATTCATGCCTTTGCCAAAAAATATGTCCAGCCAAGGCACCTTGAGGGTTCAAACCCCAAGGCATGGGTGCTAGGGCACCACGCCCATGGGGGAACCACGTGGGGCAAGCCAGGGCGGCAGGGGCGCACCTGCAGGACGCAGCATGGGCGCCAGGGGCACGCCCGGAGGAGCGCATGGTGGGCGCCAGTGGCGCGCCCGAGTGGCAGGGGTGGGCGCAAGAGCGCGCCCGCTAAGAGAACTCGATGCGGGGCGGCACCGAGAGGGGAGAAGTGCAACTGAAGGGAGGCCGGCAGCGCGAGGTTGTTATACCGCGGAAATTCCGCGAGGCGTTTCGATGTGGGACGCGGAAAAATCTCCAGGAGCGGATCCTGGCCGCACAATTGATCGCGCGCCAGATCTCGGCCGCACATCTCATCGCGCCGCTCCCGTTCATATCCAGGCCGTCCAAAGTTTTCTAGTCGCCCTATCCGACGGCTCCCAGCTCGTCTCCTTCCTCGAGCTCGCCCGAAGGCCACCCGCGAGTAGCCGCTGAACCAGAGGCTCCCCGACGACGTATTTCGAGTTACCAGCCACCTCCGAACGAGCTAAAGCCACCCTCGAGCTCGTCTGGACCTACCGAACATGACCATGTATGAAAATGAGTTTGCATGCAACAAATGATTATTTTCGAGCTTCGGCCGAAGGCAAACGAAGTGTCGAGGCTATGTTGGTTCGTATTTTGCATGGAGTGGATTTTAATGAGGCTCTACATGTTGTTCCATGCACGTGCATGAAGAGGAATAAAAAATAAATAATAAATAAAAGAACTCGCGTGCACCGAAGAGAAAACGCAAAAATTTGGAAAGATTTTGAAGATCCGAAGTCTTCGGTGATTCAAGATTTAACACGCGGATGGACAGAGGCATCTCTCGCCTATATAAATAGAGGCCTTGCCCTCGTAGTTGCTTGCTGAATCTTTGTTGAAGAACAGAAGTCCCGTGAGTGCTCTCTGCCTCGCGAAGAAAAAAGCCCCGCGCATACTTGCGCGGCTAAGTTCCTTTTGCGCACTCCTTGCGCGAAAGAAGGAGGGAGTCCCCTGCGCGTCTCCCTTGCACGACAGGAAGGATCTCTCTCTGCCCGCAAACTTGCGCGGCAGGAGTAGCTTGCACGCCTCGCGGTGTTGCACCTTGCACACCTGAGTGCTTGCGCGGTAGTAGCACCTGCGCGCCCGCGGCCAGTGACACCCACACCCAACGTGGTGTTTAAAGTGAGGAGAAGTCCGCACCACTTGCGCCCCCGAGCCATCCTCCACCCTTGTGGCTTGCGCGACCCGTGACTCAAGCATTTGCGTGGTTCTTGAAGGAGGACAGCCTACGGTGTGTGTGAAAAACAAGAGGAAGGCCGAGGCCTTAGTGCCTTGTGTGCAAAGTGAACAAGAGAAGGCCGTGGCCCTAGTGTGTGCATAAGGAGGAAGACTACATCAAGTAGTATGTGCAAAGAAAGAACAAGGCCAAGGCTAGCACCCATGTGGACAAAATTTATATAATTTGTGTGTGCTTAACAAGTGTGAAGGCCAAGCTCAAGTGTGTGCCAAAGTGAAGAAGTTTTGTGTGCAAAGAGACAACAAGGCCGAACGTTAGTGTGTGTGCAAACTAAAGTGTACACACTAAGAAGAAAGAGAAGAGGACTCTCACACTATTGTAGAACACACAATCTAAGTGTGTAGACAAATTGAATAAAGTGTGTGAAGTTTGAGAAGTTGGTGTGTGCTTAAAGTGTTACACCCTTTGAGGGTTTACTGTACCAAGAAGAGAAGAAGGGGAGTGCATGCATGCATGCATGCACATGCACACGTGAACAAAGACAAATCTGGTTGTGTGCATCTGAGTTGACCAAGACTGAAAGTTCTTGAAGAAGATTTTGAGAAACCATGCAGTCAGTGCATGAGGAAGAAGAGTTGCCATGCACTCAGTGCATGAAGTTGATGTGATGTCAGACTGAAGCCAGATCGAAGTTAGAGATGTCAGTTGTCTGAGTTTTCAGTAATTGAGAAGAGCCTGATCAACAGAAGTGATCAGAAGTGCTAAGCAAGACCAACAGACCTTTTCAGAGGCTGTTGAAGATTCTTGAAGAGATAAGCCAGGTCATCCTTAGAAGAAGGTGATAAACCCTGAGCAAGACGAGATTACCTGATCATCACAAGTGATCAGAGGTACAGAGCAAGGCCAGCAGTCTTTATCCCAGACTGCTGAAGATACTTGAAGAAGCTTAATGTGAAGAAGAGCTACTCGTGCGACTCGAGGAGCCAAGAGAAGACCCTGTGGGACTCAGGGAGAAGAAGTCTTCAGTGGTATTCTGGAGCAGGCCAGTGGGACTCTGGTAACACTGTGGGACGCAGTATAAAGACCCTCCTGTGGGACTCAGGAGAGATACAGTGGGACTCTGTATCAACCATTGTAATTCTAACAAGTTATAATGGAGAAACCATGTTGGGGTGTATAACCAACATGGCAAGGACGTAGGCCTTTGGTGCCGAACCTTGTAAATCCTTGTGTCCAGTGCCTTTACATTTACTGCATCATTCGAGGAAAGGTGAGAGATACAAGAAGAGTGGATCGAGGCTTTAACCAGCCATAGAGGTTTAATTGATAAAGAATCAATTAGTAAAAAGTTTTAAGGGATCACTGATTCACCCCCTCCCCCTTTCAGTGATTCACACTGATCTGGGCACTTCATTCATGTGAATTTAAATATTATCATTGTAATTAACAATTAATTATTTTGTTTAATTTTAGTTATAAAAAAAAATGGTTCAATATTAAAAGGCTTTAATATTTACTTATTAGATTTAAATTATAACAATATTAAAAATTTAGAAAATTTTATACCATATAAAAATTATTATATATTTTTAAAATAGTTTTATGATTTTTATATCATTTTATAAAACATTATTTTAACATAATATCAATTGTGTCAATTTTGACACTATTCATTTCGTAGATTTTTAGAAATGTCAATATATGGTGTTGTCCTTAAAAAATATTTTATTATATACCTAATGGGTATAGGTAATCTATAAAATTAATTTGACAAATTAATCATCCAAAATTATTATTTTTTTTAACATTTTTAATAACATTTATTGGATATCTCGATTATTAAAACAATCACTACATTGATATTGTGTAATTATTTAATATAACTATTTTAAGAATAATAATTTGATATAAAATACTATTATGAATATAAATTTACTATATTTAATAATAATATATTTTTTTGAATTTACATTCTGGTAATGCCAAATCTAGCAATGTTATTCTTATAAAAGAATGAATGTGACTACTTTAACATCACAATAAATAAAACAAAATAAATCTCATAATATCTTATATAAAACTCTAAATGGTCACTTTCATGACACCTAGATTCTTATGGAAGATATATAATAGACAAATATTATTTGGTCGTGTTTTTATTCCTTTATGGTAAATATTATTTTAATAACAAATTGTTTTATGGATTTCTCAACAATTTATTTTTTTCAAATCATAAAAGAATAAGACTTTATGGTAATTATTTATTTCCTAAAAATTAAAAATAAATTACCATGATGTAGGTAATTATTTTACCTTTCCATGGAATATTTATGTTTGAATATATCACCTGGTTATCCCTATATTAAAATTACTATACTTATAAGAAATTTGAGTTTAACATTTTGTCACTTTCATTGGTTTTATTAATATCTATGTAATTTTCATTGTCAAGTGGACCTTAAATTGCATAGTTTCAAAACCAATATTTTAAGGGTAGAATTTTATTTATACAATATTATTTTTGTAGGTTTTAGGATAATTTTATTATCTCTATCAAATCGTTAGTTATCCTAATTTACCTTTAACTCTTGTAAATAAAATGTATTGTAGTTACTATTCATAATATACAAAAATAAAATTAATATATAAAAATATTATGGACCCAATGATTAAAAATATTCAATAAATTTTTTATAATTTGAAACACATAATTGGCCGAAATTAATTTAAATTTAATTCCAGTTGCCAAAACCAGAAAGTGGGGTTTTAAGAAGTAAACTCATATCAAAAGATTTCCTTGTGTTTATGTACTATTAAAATGTGAAATTACATCCAATGAAAAAATTTTGATTGAATGATGAAATAATAATCCAATTATACATTAATAGAAATTAAAAATAAAATATTACTATATAAATAAATTAGACCAAAAGACAGTTTTGAATTTCAATGCAGTATTTTTCACTATTCATCAAAATATAAATTTAATCAGAAAAATAAAAAAATATAATCCAAGATAAATTTTTATTTCCCACTTCTAAATAAGATGATTGTTTTTTAAAATAGAACATATAAATTTTTAAAAAACCAGATTTAAAATTGGTTCTCCATCAAAAGGCGCCAAAACTACTTTTTTTTGAATAATACTTCTTTTATCCAAAAAACTAAATTTTTTAAATCATATCATTAAAATACATAAGTTGAATATTAACATTATGTAAATTTTAAAATGTGGTTAATACTATTAGAAAGGGCCATTTTATATCCCATTAAATAATAATATTTTAATAATATTTTGTTGGTTAGTGAAACTCGGTATTGCAAACAACGCAAGCTATTGATTTAGGTCGCTCTTATGTGTAACTCAAGCCAAGAATAGTTATGTCTGTACTAAAATATATTATGTTATTTCATATAGAATAAGATAATATTGGTGTATCATACAACACAAGGTATAAAATAAATTAAAAACAATCTCTATCATAAAATCTCAGGGTGATACATTCAGGTTGAGTGGGATCTGATGCATAGTCATGCAAGACATTACTTCACAGAAATTCAGAGTTTGTTGTCTACATTTCTAGTTGATCCCAAGGCCATTTATTTTGTGGGTAATCTTCCTTTGGTTGTTAGAGTATTTCCTGATGTCGTACCACCTGATTTATCTATTTATTCTCTAGAGATGGAGTTATAGTTTATAATTTATCCTGTTCCAGATATATATCTGATCATAATACCCTTTTATTTTATAGAACCATTAGAGTTTAAATAATTATAAATTTAGTTGGATGATTTAATGTTTAATTAGTTTGTTATAACTAGTGTTGCACCCTGGGCATCGTTTATTCTATTTTCCAAGTATCTCGATGATTCACTCTGATTATACATGGACTATCAGAAGTTGGAATGGGTAATAGTTAAGAAAAAGTACCATTTTACCATTGTATGGATGATTTTCTTGACTAGTTTAAGGGGGAAGTGGTTTTTGAAGATTAATAATTAGTAGGTTCATCATCATATCATATTTAATGACTCTAATATACCAATGATGAATTTTAAGAGCATGTATAGAAATTAAAAATATCATGTAATGTTTTTTGGTTTGACTAAAGCTTCATAAGTTTTCATGGCCTTGATGAAATGAATATTACAAATAATGACACATTTTTTTTCGTTTTAATGAAAGGTATTTTAGAAAATTCATTATATAAGTCTGATCATGAGATCCTTTTTAGTTTGGTTTTAGAAATTAAGATGACTCAATATTTGATTGAATTGTATTCAAAATGATGTTTCTAGATCAACGTAGTAATTTTATTTGGGCACATTATTTCTGAGCAGGGATTTTATTTTGATCCTAATAAGGTGAAGGCTATCTTTTCATGGTACTTCTCACATAATTAATATGATATTAGGACATTCCTTGGTGTTTTTGGACACTAAAAATGGTTAATCAAGAATTTTTCTATGTCAGTGTCACCATTTACCTAAATTTCTAGGAGATGGGTGAAATTAATATGGGATAAAAGTGTGAGTCTTTTTTTGAAATACTGAAACAAATTCTATGATCATCTTATATGATGATCATACCTAATCCAAATCATGGGTGTATGGTTTTGAATGATGTTTCAAGTATTGTTCTAGGTTTCACACTTATAAAAAATGATCATGTGGTATCTTATGTCGCTAATTAGATATGACATCATTAATTAAATTATTGAACTAATGATTTAGAGATTTCTATGGTGATTTTTGTGATTAAATGTTGGTGAAACTATATTTCTAGGGAGGCGATAATAGTGTTTTCTAACCATAGGTGTCTGAGTTATATCATTTCATTGAAAGAGTTCAATACCATAAATAAGTTGTTGGAGGATTACATTCATATGTATAACATAGACATCTCCAACACCCCAAAAAATGGTAATTTCATTATAAACACTCTTATCTAGAAAGTACCAGCACATACCATTCATGAATTGAAGGATGAGTGGAACCTTATAGAGATATTCATATATTTTCACTTATATTATTAGGATTGTGTTTTTGGTGTGGGTATGAGTAGTGTTAAGTTGTTATCACTACTCCCTAAGTCTATTTGGTATGATTAACATAATGATGAAGAGTTCATGGAAATTGGAGAAACCCTATTTGGTGGGGATACTTTTTTGGATAGTACCTCTCTTCAGATTTCATTCTCTATTTTTGGGGATATATTTTTCTTCTGAGTAGATATGAGGAGAACCGATATTTTTACTATCATAGTTCTTCATGTTCCATTAATTTGAGCACTATAAATAAGAGTTTGGAAATAATGTATTGATTATGGTGAGAGGGTAATAAGAGTGACCGTATAGATTACATGTCCTAGTGTCAAACCTTCCAACCGATAAAGGAAGATCATCTAAATCATTTTGGTTTAGTCCAACATAATCCAATTCTGATTTTATAAATGGGTTGATGTTTCTATAAAAAATTTTATTGGATTACCATAGACTCCCCAATTTATGAAATATATATGGGTGGTGAGTCATTGTTTGACAAATTTATCTCAATTCATTCAGATTAGAAAAACTAATAAAGATGATGACCTTAGAAAGCTGTATATATAAGAGGTTGTGAGGTTATATTGGTTTCCCTAAATAATTGTTTCAAATAGGGATTCTAGGTTATCCTTGGAGTTTTGGATGATTCTCCAAAAGGAAATGGGAACTCAGGTATGGTTGAGAACAACATAACACCCACATAATTATGGTCATATAGTGTGTTCCATTCAGATCTTGGAGGATATTCTCTATTCCAACATATTTGGTTTTCATGGATCATGTGATAACCTGTTGGGAGAAGTTTACTTTTCTTATAACAATTGTTGTTAGTTATTCATTATAATGGTTGTATTCAAATATTTTTATGATCACCCAAACAGGTGACCTCTTTTTTAGAAAGCGGTTAGAAAGGCATCTATTATAGGCTTGAGTCTCATTGAAGAGATGTTAGAGAGGATTAAGGCTATACATAAACATCTTTTTATATGTTAGATGCAGCTGAATTTTAATTTCTATAGTAAGTTTCATCCATTGGAGTTTTTTTATGGTGAACGTGTTTTCTTAAATTTTTCTCCCACGTTGGATCATTTCCACCTTGGAAAATAGATAATGTTGGCTATGAGGTATATTGTATTATTTGAGGACACTTTGAAGATTTTTTATTATCAGTTGGAATTTCATATTATATTGGAGGATATTCGTGATAATTTACAAAATATGTCATCCCATGGTGTACCATCTTGATCCATCTCACATTTTTAGTTGGGAATATATTTAGTTGGATCATAACATTTCTATTGGATGGAAACCGGTGGATATTTTTCAATCTCAAGAGAATGTATTGCATGGTCAATAAATTCTGTTGGTCAGGGTATTATGGTGAAAAGGATCAAATTTTCATGGGAAATGGGAACGTGAGTCATCTTTGTGGGTGCAGTGGCCTCACATATTTCCATACACCATTGTTTGAATTAAATTACTTTGGAAAAAATATCTTATAGTGCAGAGTTTGAAATATCACATTACCTTCGTTTAGGTATTTCTCATCTCTCTATTAATTTCCCCAATTGTTTGGGTTTATTTTCGTACTTACCATGAAGGAGAATGTTTTCTTGGGAAACTGAACTCAAGTTATCATATGTATGTTTATTTCAATTATTATATACTGTGAATAAATGTTTAAAAATCTTAAGATAATTTTAGTTGGGTCCAGTTTGGCACATATTATTTTTCATGGTAGTTCAACAAACATTGTCTCTATGAAATTTTAGGGTCATGAAGTGGTTACATGATGTGAATATATTTCTAGGATGATGATGAGAAATGTTTGATAGTGAGAAATGGTTACACATTGGGAAACTGGGTCACATCCTGTAGAGGTCGATCTAAGTTATTTTTAATCTAAGGTGATGTGTTTTTTAACCTGTATCTAAATTTTTGTAATTCACATCTTGAATGTGTTTCATGTCCTGAACTTTTTAGAATCAATAATTTTTACCAAACCATATGTTTTTTGTCATTCAATCAATGGATTATATCATTAAAGCAATTATCTATACCATGTGATTTTAGGGATATCCTCTCCAAAAATATTGGTTCATTTTGCAATTGATCTTCATTTTTGTTGCACTCTATTTGTCTGGGTAAATGATCTTTATTCCTTCTCAATTCAATTGGATGTAAATACTCATATTTTCTATTTTATTATATATTTTGGTATTGGGGTGTTGATTATCTAGATAAATTCAATATACTTTTGTCCATATTCCTCTAGAGGCCAACATTGGGGTTGATTGCGGTATGATGTGTGAGTTTTTTTATGTACATGTTTTTATCTTCTTTATCATCTATTTTTATTCTTGAATTGATAATGATATGATAGAATTGATTGTGAGGCCTCAATTTTTTTTTCTTTTCATTCCTTCCTTGTTAATTGGCCCCATTTAGGTTCTATTATACCTGATATTAAGGTAGGTGGTTCCATCTCAATCCTATGACCGATGAAAAACATTGATCTAGTTTTAATTTTTTTATAAATTAATTTTCATGATTAAATTGTGTGAGTGTAAATAGATTTTTTTGTGAAAAGGTGGGTTTCCCCTTTTTGGAAAAAGAAATAGTATTTTCAATGCATTAAGTAATTTATTTGTTAAATGGTTTTAAAATAATGTTTTTGATTAATGGGTTTTGAAAATGTAACACATGGGAATCCTTGGGTACATACACTGAAGGAGTGGTGATAGGTCTTTCCCATTGATTATATCAGGGGGGTCACTCAAGGGGTGTTCTATTTCTCACTAAGAATACTATTCAAGGTACATGTTAGAATTTTATAGAGGTTCACTTTCTTGGGTGTTACTTTTCTCTCTAGATTGAACACATATATCTTGATACATGATGTATTCAATTTTCTATGCTTGGGTATGAGTGTTCTAGATAAGTTGACATATATTGATCCTTGGTATGATTTCCATATTCTTTGGTTTTTATTACTTTGGATTTAATATAATATTAGATAAATGATATGGTTTGACTATTTTGATATATGTGGAATTATTTTAAAAATATTTACATGGATTTTTTTAATCTATAATAATGGGGGAAATATTTTACAATTATTTGATAATAAAATTCTTTAACTGATTATCCTATGTTTTTTCTGTAAAGTTGAGCATATTTGGATTTTTTTTATTAATACATGATATAGACCACCTATGTGGGATCCTACTGAGCCTGTTTAGTTTACACAATTTCGACCCCATTAGGTGATGCACATACCTTGTTATTACTTTTGACGTAAGGAATGGAAAGGAACCATAGTGAGGTGGTGTTGTTCTAGTCTACTGTGTTTTGATATATAGTGTCCCGGGCTTAAAATACATGGATATTAAATCATTTTAGATGAATATTTAGTACATTTCAAAGACATATACATGTGGACCATAATAGTTTGGTGTCATTGGAAATTTGAAAAAAAATTAATATCTTGGTGAATAATTTTGAACATATCCCATAAAGATCTTCACATTTAGTAATTCTACCTAGAACCTCTCTTCATAACCTAGACAAAGAAAACAAAATAATGGGGTGTGCTGAGATGATTATTTAGTGTTAATAAAAGAAATTTTTAAGCATAACATGAACAAGTAGGGTATAGAACATGAGCATAACAGTTTAAGACCATACCTTACATATTAGAAATCATAATAAGGATTGTATGTTTATAAGAAAAATATCATAAGAGGATTAAGATAATAAGTCATGAAATCATAACATAAGAATACGAAATTGAATTTGGGGTATGCACATTGGTTTATAATGTTGTCAAAATGTATAAGTAGATACAAGTTCACTCATTAAGTTAAGGACATGAAATAAGGACCTTAAAATCAACTTGTGGACATGCAAACAGGTCCAGGTATAACATTGTTGACATTTAATCAAATTCAACCATAACAATATGAATATTTAATTAGGTTCACATATAATCTTATGGACATGAAACCAGGTCCATGAATAACATTAAGAACATGGAATCAGGTTCCTGCATAACCTTATGGATATGAAACTAATTCCATGCATAACTTTGTGAACATGTAATAAAGTTAATGAATTACCTAATGTAGATAAAACCATGTAAATTCATAACATTTTGAACCTATAATTAGGTTCACACATAACATTATGAACATATAATTAGGTTCAATCATAAACTTATGTACATGAAATCAGGTCCATTTATAACATTATGAACATATTATAAGGTTCACTCATAACATCGGGAACTGTAGTCAGCTTCGCAACATTTTGAACTTGTAATCAGGTTCACACATAACATTTATACTAATAACTCACCCATCATTTCAAAATTAATTTAAGGGAGATATTGTTCTCACATATCTCATAATAAAATCATTAATACGTGTTCTACAATATAATAGAATACTCATCATATTATTACCCATAAAATGAAATAGGTTTTATAAACATCAAATCACAACCGATTAAATGAAATGGGTATCATTAAAATTTCTTCTAATAATAACATATGGAAAAGATATAGGTCTAATAAATATTTCATCAAAGAATAACCCATGAAAAAGAGAGGGGTTCATAAACATGAAACACATGCAAATGAAACAGAAGACATAAACATATAACCTATAGAAGAGAAATAGGTTTCATGAAGACTATGAAATTAAGAATAACCCATTCATATAAAGGATATGAATACAAAATTTAAATAATTATCTAGAATGTAATGAGTAATATCAAAAGATTTCACCTTATATGTAAAATAATTTTTAAATATATTTTTAAATCATTTCTTGAAGAAAATGTCATTTATTATTTGAAAATTACTTTTTATAAAGTAAAACCTTTTGAAAACATTTTTCTTTGGAAATAGCATTGAAAAAATATAAAGGATTCTTTGAAAATAATTGAAAAAAATCAAAATCTCTTTTCCATGAAAATTATCATTAAGAATCTTTTGAAAGTATTTCTGAAAATATGGTTTTTGAATATAATAGATTTCCGACTAAATAAAGAGACAATCAGATTGTACTTAAAACAATATCTTAAGTATGAAAGTGTGGGAAAATGATAATAAAAAAGTGTATATATTGATAATTTAGGATAATGAAATTAATTTTTATTCTCGAGATATGGATCATAATATTTCATCAATGGAAGCATAAACATAAATAATCAGGAAAAGTGATGAGATTGTATCAATAAACTCTTATTACTTAGAAACCTGGGATCATACTCTCCATGTAAGTAAAGGAAATAAAATTAGGGTTTATATATCATAAAAATATTGAGATTCATGATAATAAATGTAAAATTTATGTATATACAACTATAAAAATAGAGTTTATGTTCACAACCAAACATGTGTCTCAAAGAAGGAAAAATGCAACAAAGCTGTTTTATCGATTTGGTAACTTTTGAAACTTTAACACCATGAAAGGAGGATCGTAAAATGGAAATGTGAATACCCATTAAGTTAAGTGTAAGATACATAGAATAATATAATTGTAAGTACATACACCATACAAAAGGGAAGAGTGGTGACCATAACATGTATCTCACTGAAATTAAAAGTGAGATGAAATCCACTTTCATTGGGTCTTGACTCTTGTCGTACTCATTCAAACCACTTGTATAATAAATATAAATTTGGTAAATATATTTTAAATAACCATATTATTATATATAATACCATATGTGTTTTGATTATGACCTTATATTATCCTCTTATTGATGATCTTAGGTTAAGGTTTCACTTCATGTCATATTTTCTTTGTTCTTCGCATGTGTTTTAATTTGTTATATCATTGGTCCTTTAACTTATATCATGATTAATGAATATAAATAATGGTTTAAACATAATTTATATCCTGTATATCTATATTATAATAATTTATAGCATTAATATGTACAAAATGGAAAACACCATTTATGGAAATAGTAATCCGTACGTACGCATTGACAATGTTTCTGTTTTTATTATAGTATTGAAAGAAAGAATATAAATAATATATATATATATATATATAATTTTAAGCATGATTATTATGTCATATATATCATATAATTTCATTAAACACATCCTTTATACCTTCCATGTCATGTGTGAATGGATCACCTCGCTTTGAGGGGCTGTAGTTTACACATCTTCAATGATATTATTGCATTAACACGAAATTGAAAGTAAAGTGATGGATATTTAAAAAGAAATAAAGAAAAATAATAGAATAATAAATATAATATTATATATATATATAAAGATAGTTCTGATCATAATGTCCACCATGATAGGTAGTAAAGTAGAAATTAACAATCGTCGTTCTGTGAGGCAGTAGTTCTTTGTACATAGAAACATTATGTTCAATATCCATTAGATGTAGTAATGTGTAATTTGAGTTAAAAATAATTTCATAAAAACATACAATTATATGTTGGATATTATTTTTATCACAAAATAATAAAATAAATATATGGAGGTGGTGAAGAAGGAAAACAAAGAAAATGGTCTTGGGAGAAGACGTTACCTCTAAATCGGGTAACTCCTATTGGTTTGTGCCAAAAAGATTATTTGAGAGGATTTATCCACAAATCAGGGATTTAATGTCTAATAGAGTATTTTTGAGAGTATACATTATATTATTTGTTCTAAACATAAAAGGTTTGACATGTGTGAGGAATGGGTAGAGGTGGTGGTCTTTAATAGTGGAAGTGGAGTGGCACTCTGGAAAATATTTGAAGAGAGAAATCCACACATGTTATTCATGTTGAAATTAGATCCCATAGTTCACCATGGATGATAAAATTTATTATAGGGTCTAATTATGACCAAAAATGGTTTATGGAGTTTTATCTAGGTTCTTTTCCGTCATAAATTAATTGTTTAGTAATTAATTAACCCAATTTTTCTCTTAACTGATGTAATTAATTTTAATCACTTTCACTAATAATTTTTGGTCAAAAACAATGATGAACATATTATACATTATAAATTATAATTATTCTAAATATGGAATCCATTAATCCAAATTATAATCACCTAAGTATAAAAAAGTAATTTAAAATTAATCCCACTTATGGGACAACATTGTGCGTTTTTAAAGAAAAAACATCCAAAATTTTTCTTAGTTTTCATATCCAATTTCAAGGTGAAATTGGTTCTAATAACAAAAATTGTATTAATTGATAAAAATATAATCTGACTAAACTATTAAACCAATAATAAAACATAATCTTAAATAAATTTGATAAAAATAATTTTTGAATTAAAATCAAGTATTTTTAACTATTAATTTAAAGATGAAACCTTTTATAAAAAAAATTAAATCGCCAAAATTTTATGTTTCAAATAAAACATACAATTTTATTTTGACATGTTAAATCGATTGAAGTTCCAAAAATTTTATATAAAATTGGTTCGCCATTAAAAGGAAGCAAAACTACCTTTATAAAAAATTGGGTTTTTTTGCATAAAATTAGGTTTGTTCTTATCTTATGTATATAGAATCTATTTTATGAATATCACGATTATTTGATTTATTATATAACATATGTATTAAAATAATTTAAATTACCAATTGTAATTAATTTAAATTACAAGGATAAAATTGATTTGTTACTATACTAATATTTTCTTATATATTCAATCAGTTTTCATATTCATTAATTAGAAACCTATGAATTCATCGTTCTGTTTTGTGTACACCACATATATTCATTATTTTTATAGTACTTTTCATATCCGTAGAATTAAATACTAGGTCAGATTCCATTATAATATAATTTTTAAATATAAATTATAGTTAGGTCACACTCGGTATGGCGTGTTATGCAAGCCATCAAGGAAGGTAAACATTGCATGTAACTTTTGAGAACCTTGTTGTTCCGTGTAACATACCCCAATATTATATTGTGTGTAACATATACCAAGTCATATTTGCGTGAAAGGATTTTTTTACTTAGTGAAAAACTATTTTCAGTGTTTCATGAAGTGAAAAAATATCGAAATAATAAATTAACTTGAAAAATATATCTCCTAAATCTTAGGGTGATACATCCTACCATCCTTAAAATGAATTTCACACTCAAAATTTATCAGGTTAATAAATGGTTTAATACATTAAAGTTTCATTCAGTTAAACCCACATTGTAAAAATTGATACTAAAATGTCCCTTAAATATAGATATTTGGGACTATTAGTGTTACCAAAAGAAATATATAAATGGGTTTCCACATAGGAGAACATATGTTGGGAGTGAAGACTGGACATGAAGGAAAAGAATAAATATTTATAGAGAGGGATTGAGGTCCCCAATCATAAATAAGTGAATGAAGAAAGGACATTTTAGGGAATGACTCACTGAAAACTAATTTTTTTTATTCTTACACTTTAGAGAAAAAGGTGGGACACCAATCATGATATGAAGGACTTAAAAAACCAAATCACCATGTTACAAAAGATTAAGTACAAAAAACTCATTCATGTCAACACAGAAGAGCCCCACCCTGTATAAAAAATATTATGATCAGATTCCTACTACTCCCCACTTCTCATATAGTTGTCTCGTGCATCAAATCGCGGGCCTAGTACCGATGGAAATTCCATAACCTCTGAAACATCTTATTCCGGATAGCAAGGACTAGGAGAAAACCCGTAGCTCTGAACCCCATCTTGAAAAACCTCTTTTAAGAGAACAGTTGTAGAAACCCTAAAACCTCGAACAACTAGGCCACAAAGAAATCATCCCCAAAAATATCATATCTCGATGCCATACATACAAACATCAGAGTCCTTCACAATACCCCTTACCCTTAAAGTTTCATGAGACATCCTCCAATAGAAGCAATCATCACACACCAGTTGATCCACTAAATCATTGCAATCAACAAAAACACATAGGATTCACCAAGATAATACCGAAAAGAAGACTGTAGGACTATCTAATGGCTAAAATAAGAGGCCCTCCCCCCTACACACCACTTTGAAGATGATGTTGAGCCACACCTGCAAAAACCGAGCCAATATCGGAGATGCCATCGCCCCCCCCCCCCCCCATATCTGAAGCCATGTCTGCTGAAACCGTAACCCGCTAAGTGTGACAAGACAATGCCTCGCCTGAGTAGAAAAATATGAAAGCTATCTGAAGCCACAACCACTGATCTGAGGTTCCATCACATTTTCAATGCCTCCACCCACCCAAATCCGATATTGGCCCACTGGATCCTTCACCCACATAGCATGATAGGATGATGAATATGGAACCTCACCTAAGATAATGAATCCATAAGACACCAAAATGAACTAATATGACACTAATATAAAGGACACTAACACCAATCCATCTGAGTTATGCATGAGGATGGGAGGGAGAGACTTCGGAGGCAGAAACCCTGGACCTTTGAGAGAGAAGAAACAAAACTGCTCATAGGACCCTTTCTTCTTTTATTTGTATCATTCAAAAGATGAGGGCCTCAATGTCTCAAATCTTTGATTATTCTTGAAGCCATTGGTTCAAAATAATTTAAGGTATTCAGAATGTATTTTTTATAACTTTCAAAATGTTGATTAATCCATAATATATTTCTATAAACAAAACTGCATACATTTTTTTCTTTGATAAATTTCTCATATATCCATTAACTCATCTAATAAATGTCTAGAAATAATGTCTTAATAGATCTTAAGGCCTAAAAATAATGAAAAGTATAACTATATACATGAATTAATAAATAAATAGAAATAGTAACTCAACTGGTTGATCACAAATATTTATTCAAATAAATATACATTAAGTAGGATATCGTATAGGCCAGTGGTAGGCATGGAATCATTTTAATCCTTCAATCATGGGTTGATGACCCACGACCTTCCATAACTTATTATTTTTCACCCAACATACATTATGTTCTTTTATAAAACCACACTAATATAATATATAAGATGGAAATCCTGAAAATAAGTTTAATCACTGATTATCCTTTTAACGAAGGGTTTTATCACAAACTCAGTGCACAAATACTTCCTCTAAATTGTAAATTAAAATTTTCATGGAAGCTAACCTTATCACCCTTCTCAATGCTGAACATCCAAAAGTTTAGAAAGAGAGTCAAAAATTTGATAACAATGATTCACTTTTATATCAAAATGTATCTATCGGTTTTCAAATTTCAAACATATGAATACCCTCATCATAATTCCACATCAAACATGGTAACAACATGAATTTCCATAAATCCTTTTCAAAAAAATGCATGTTTCTTTATTCCAAAAGTTTATTGGATCTATTCTCTAAATAAAAAAACATTAAAAACTTCATTGGTGGTAGTATAAACCACCTATTGAAAAATACCTACTTAGTTTTATTATAATATATACTGTCTAATTTACTTATTCATAACCCCCATATATTTTTCCAAACATCATAATCTCAACGTCGGGCACTAATTAAGGGTTACCATCACTTAATCAAAATTACACATATCCGTGAAAGAAAATTTCTATATCTCCATAACCATTCATAATGTCCTTTAAAATCCTTAATGAAATACTTATATATTTCTTCATTCCTATAACATAATCTTTGAATCCCAAAACATAATTACATCATTCATCTAATATTATTCTTAAACCATTACCCATGCTTCATAAACATATTTCAAAATACCTATTTACTATAATATAAAATATGAATAATGTATTAATGTTCTTTAACCTGAATATAATTATGCTTCTTATGTTTAATGTAAACAATACTAGAAGAAAATCACATATCTTTCAGAAGTTGTCTGCAGTCTCTTTATCTTCAGATGTATAACCAATAATCGAAACACATTCTTGATTATCATTAGTGGATTTACACTTGGGGAATATATTATCATAATACCCATACCTTCCACATCATAAAATATATGTTTTAACAATGTTCATTCTAGTTATCCCAATTTCTAAAACTAGAATTCATTTGGTGACAAACACATATCATATAATAAGGTCACATAATCATGAAAAATTACTTATATGATTTCTAAATCCTAAAAAATTCATTAATCTATGAAAACAAAGGTTTATCATATATTATTCACAGCCAAAATAGGTTTAAATACTTTATGATAGTTCGTGAAGAGTTTTTGAACTCCCAAATCATATCCCCTAGTAGTGTCTATCCTGGTGTGTAGTAAGGCCTGTTGTTGGGTCCCTGATTACCCTAAGTCATGCTCAGATAAAATTATTTGAGTTGTTAACCCTTGGTAAATCTATTCCAAGTCTATATACACGTGTAGTATCTAGATATTGATGTATTACTAGGAAACCACACACTCTATCCTTTACCAAAATTCTTGGATATTTTCCTAAACGTTAACTAATCCTTATACTTATCCTTAGAGACATCCATAGATATATACAAAGAAATATACCTAGGGATCTCACTAAGGGTTTCTCCTCATAGTTTCCAAAGGTTTTCTAAACCATTCCTTTGATACCAACTATAGCAACACAAGATTAACATAAATTAATATTACATCATTTTATATGAATGTTTAGTTCATTAAAAAAATACATTCTAGAGGAAAAAAATAGTTTAGAATCAATGGAAACATGGAAACAAAATATTTTATCCCAGTGAAAGATCATCTAAATATCCCATAAAAATCTACACCTTTAGTAATTTGAAATAAAAACTTTCATCATAACCTCAAGGAAGGAAAAATAAGTAAGGGGTGAGCTTAGATTCTTAGAATGGGAAAATAAAGGAAGTCTGTTAGAATAACAGGAACAAGTTGGTTATAGAACTTGAGAATAACATTTGAAAATCATAACCTGTATATTTGAGAACATAATAAATATTGGTATTTTATAAGATGTGGATCTTAAAAATATTAAGATCATAAGTCATGAAAACATAACATAGGAAAAATATATGGAATTTTTGGAATGTACATTTGATTATAATTTTGTGTACTTATATATGTAGAAATAGGTTCACTCATTAATTTAAGGACATGAAATTATGCCCCCATCATCCACTTGTGTACATGCCACTAGTTCTAGGAATAACATTGTGAACATTAAATAATGTTTATGAATAACATTGTGAACATGTAATAATGTTCTAGAAAAAACATATGGACATGAAACCTATTCAATGAATAACATTTTTGACTTGTAATGAAGTTCAAACATAACCTAATGGATATGAAACCAAGTCCATGCATAACATTGGGAACATGTAATCAAGTTCCCACATTACTTAATGGACATGAAACCCAGTCCATAGTTAACGTTGTTAACATGGTAATCAGGTTCATTCATAACATTATGAACATGTAATCAGGTTCATTAATAAACATATAAATGAAACATAGTCTATGAATAAAATTATGAACACATAATATGGTTCACTCATAAAATCATGAACATGTAATCTAGTTCACACATAACATTGTGAACATGTAATCAGGTTCAATCATAACATTTATACTCATGAGTCGCCCATTATTAAACAATGAATTAGAGGGAGATATAGGTCCCACCAATCTCATAATAAAATCATTCATAAAAGTTCCACAAGATAATAAAACATTCATTATATCTTGACTCATAAAAACTCATAGGTTTTATAAACATCAAATCATTACTGATGAAATGAAATGGGTATCATTAACATTTCATCACATCATAAAATATGAAAAATATATAGGTTTCATAACTATTTAACCAAATCATTACCCTCGAAAAGAAGAATCTTTCATAGACATGATACCCATGGAAATGAAATGGATTTTAAAAATATATAACCCTTGGAAGTAAAATGGGATTCATGAAGACCGTGAAATTAAGAATAAACCATTAATATAAAGTGTATGAATGGAACATTTATAACATTTACTATAATGGAATGAGTAAAATCAAAATGTTTCATATTATATAGAAAATAATTTTGAAATATCTTTCAAAAACATTTCTTGAGGAAAATGTCCTTTCTTTATTCAAAACTACTTTATATAACATATACCTTTTTAGAAACCCTATTCATTGAAAATAGACATGAAAACATATAAAGGATGATTTTAAAAAAGTAAAACCTTTTTAAAATCATGTTCCTTTTATGATTATCTGGAAAGATCTTTTGAAAACATTTTTCAAAACATTTAAAAAAATATGGTTATTGAATATAATATATTTCCGACTGAAGAGAGAGATAGTCAGATTTTACATAAAAACCTGATATTAAACAAAACAAAAGTGGTAAAATGGTAATAAAACATGAATATATCATAATAAAATATTTTAGAAAGAAAATAATGAATGTTCTAGAGATATGGATTGTAATATTTCATCATGGTTATCAGAACCATAAACAATCTCGAAAAGCGATGAGATTGTCTAAATAAACTCTTATTACTTCATAACTTGGGATCATACTCTCTAGTAAGAAATTTAAATTTAATAAGGAAATGAATATCATGAAAATATTAAGATTCATGATAATAAATGTAAAATGGCATTATATAAACCTCTAAAAAATGTTTTTAGGTGCATAACAAAACATGAGTCTCAAAGAAGGAAAAATGAGACAAAACCATTTTACCAAAAAGATAACATTTGAATCATAAACACCATGAAAGGATGATCATAAAAAGGAAATGTAAATAAAAATATATTTGATTATAAAATAGATAGAATACAGTCATGTGAAGTACATACACCACGCCATAGGGAAAAGTGGTGGACATAACATGTATCTCACGAAAATTAAAAGTGAAATGAAATCCCCTTACCATGTGTCTTTACTCTCTTTGTACATGTTAAAACTACCTATACAATGAATATAAATTTATTATACATTGTTAAAAATCATATTATTATATCTAGTACCATATATTATTTTATTATAACATTATATTACCTTTTTGTTAATGATCCTAGGTTGAGGCTTCACTTTAGGAAATATTTGTGTTGTTCTTCATATGTGTTTTAATTTGTTGTGTCACTAGTACTTATAATTATATCAGGAATCCAGAATTTAAATAATGGAATAAATATCATTTATATCCACTATATGTGTATTATATTCATTTATATAATAAATAAGTATAAAATGGAATACACCATTCTTGGATATAGTAAGTTGTACATACGCATGATTGTTATTCCCCTTTTTCTTATCACGTTGATAGAAAGTAAGTAATTGACATGTATATATATATTTAAATATATATATATATATATCTATTATAGTAGAAATAGTATATAATATATGTCATATAATTTCATTAAACTCGTCCTTAATATATTCTATGTGTTGTGTTAATGAAGCACATCGCTTTGAGGGGGTGGTAGTCCACACTTCCTTAAATAATATTATCGTATTAACCCCAAATGGAAATTAAAGAGATGTGAGTTTAAAAAGTAATAAATAATTTTAAATAAATAATAAATATAATATATAACATAGATAAATATATTTTTCATCATAATGTCCAACATTATTGGTGGTAAAGTTGAAATGAACAATCATCATTTCGTAAGGTAGTAGTTGACCGTACACCGAAATAGTATATTAGATAGCAATTAGATAGAGGTGTGTTTATGTTTAGGTTCAAATATTTTCATAAAAACAACATTTTATATGTTGGATACTGATTTGTTTCATACAATAATGTAATAAAGAGTTGAGGGGGTAAAGAAGGAAAATAATGGAAGGGATCCTAAGAGAAATCATTACCTCTAAATCAGGTAACTTCTTTTGGTTTGTACTAAATGGAATATTTGAGAGGATTTTGAAAAAAATGGTGGGATTCAATTTAAATTGGAGGATATTTGGGATATTACTTCAGTAGATCATGGAAGAAGTATAAAATATTTGAGATGTGTGGGGAATGGGTACAGGTGGTGTCCTTTTATAGTGGAAGTGGAGTCGCGCTCTTGTAAATATTTGAAGATAGAATTACAATAAAATTTTCCTATTGAAATTAAATACAATAATGTACCTATGTAGAAAACTTTTATTGTCTAGTTGAAATAAAAACATAAAATGGGTTTTGGACATGTTTATAGATCATTTTAGGTCTTAAATTTTAGGTTTATTACTTTATTAACCTAAGTTTTCTCTTAACGGTGGTAATTAATTTTATTCTCTTTCCGTAATATATTTTTTTCAAAAAATATTGAACTTATTAAAAATTATAAATTATTATAATTAATAATATTCAATCTAATGGGCCAAATTTTAATCATAGAAGTGGGGAAATTAATTTATAATTAATCCCACTAATGAGATAACATTGTGGGCTTTTAATGTAAAAATGTCAAAATGATTGATAAGTTTTTATATACAATTTCAATATGATATTGGTTCAAATGAACTAAATTATATTAATTGATAATAATATTATCTAACTAAACTATGTAATCTTATGGACATATTTTGGATTTGGGGAAACCTCAAGGCATTCACGCCACATGAAAATTATGTTTAAATTGACCAAGAACAATCTACAGAGAACATGCTCCAGATAAATATTTCACTAGGTAATATATAAAGGGTTGGGAATAATTATGGGGTATAGAAATTTCCACAGGTACCAGCTTGTGAATGAATGAATATAATAGCTGAACAGCCATGTGTAGGTGGAGAGTTGACATCACGATGTAGATGTCGGGGGGGGGGGGGGGTAGTTTCAAGTAGTTATAATCTGGATGAATTTCATAAGACCCTCAATTCATGTAATTTATCAAAGACTATGGGCCATGTAAGGGATCCCCTAAAACCCTAAAAAGGGGGGATTTTCAAAAATGAATAAAATAAGGCATTTCACTCATTCATGTAGTATTTTTAACTATTCATTAAAAGATGAAAACTTTCATAAAAATAGAAATAATTTATCCTAACCTAATTTTAATGTTTTGATTCCAAAGATAAATTTTCTTTTGAGATATTAAATCTATAAAAGTTCCAAAAGAAGAATTTAAAATGGGGATTCCATTAAAATGTGGCAAAACTACCTTCATAAAAAATAGGTTTTTATGCATAGAATTAGGTTTGTTCATATATTATGCATAGAAAATATATTAGATAAATAATAAAATATATAATTGATTATATAAAATCTTTATTTCAATAATATAAATTATCATTTGTAATTAATTTAATTTATTATAAAAATAGTTTATTGACTGCAATAATATTTACTTTTATATTCAATCAGTTTTCAAATTCATTAATTGGTAACCTATGAATTAATATTATATTTTTGTACACCACATATTTTCATAATTTATTTAATACTTTTCATATCCATAAACATAATGTCTAGTTTATATTCCATTATATTAATATTTTTAAAAATTCATTATTATCAGGCTACACTCGGTCTTGCGTGTTATGAAAGCCATTGAGGAAGGTCGATATTGCATGTAAGGTAAACTAATATTATTATTCTGTGTAATATACACCATGTTGGGATTTCATTTAACTTAAACCAAGTTGGCTTAGTGTGAAAGGAATATTTGAGATACTGAAAAGCTATTTTTAGTGTTTCAGAAGTGAAAAAATATCAGAAGATTAAATTAATTCCAAAAAAACACCAAAATCTTAGTGTGTTATAGGGTAGCTGGGGTTGAGTTGGTGGGTGTTTTCCCACATTTTCACAAATACTAGCTGTTATTTTTTTAGTTATCATTCTATTTTGGACTTTTACATCAGAAATTGCTTATCTACTTTTGGGGTTTATAACTTCTTCTATTTACTTTTTATAATATAATATATTTTTAATTGTCTCTAATGCTATATTTTCTTGAAACACATATATATATACATATGTCTTGTTTTCTACTTTAAGTTGGGAAAATTTGGCCTATATTATCATTTTTGATGCGTGAGTGCTAGTTGCCAACTTGTGGGGATCCGAAACACCGTTAAGGGATTTGGTAGTTTGGGTTGTGTGCTGGTTTGTGAGGGTATCTAAGCCTAGTTCAATAGATCTTCAGTATTTATTTATATTATTATTGATTGAGGAAGTGGGTTGGAAGAGGCTAAGAAAATATATATAGTTAATAAGTGAAATAATGGATAAAGTAATATATTTTATAATCCAACATTAATTTTTGTGGGAGCCCATTAGTAATCTTTATGGTGCTATAGGGGTGAAAAAAGGTAACATCCCATGTAAATAAAGATCATGACATTTTTATATTTATTAATATTTTTAAATTAATTATTAATTTTAATTTAAAATAGATTTTATGTTTGATGGCGTACCCGATACACAACAACGAGTTTCCTTGAAATCTTATGTTGCACACAATGCTGAGTCATACTGAAAATAATAATATAATATTATTTTAAATTATATTCAACGCTTAGTCATTGTATTAGTGATAATGGAAAAAACTAACTATAATATGAATATACATGTTTTTTAAATGTTTTTATATTTATCGAAAAAAATTTAGAGGCTTAAAATAAGAAAAAATTTAATTTTAAGCAAATATACTCTAATATTCATTGAAAGGTATATTTACCGCCTTTTAATGGAGAACCCTCTTTAAATATAGTTTTGGCCACTTGTATATGTTCTATTTGATAAAATAATATTATTATTTAGAATCAGGACATCAAATTTTACTTTGGATAAAATTTTGGTATTTTTCTGATAAAGTTCATTTTTTAGGAATAGTGAAAATAGTATATTTAATTCAAAACTGCCTTTTAATCTAATTTATTTATATAGTTATATTATTCTTATAAATGTTTTTAAAGTTTAATTACATTATATTATTATTTTTTAATCCTATGTTGGTCATTTTATGTAATTTCACTTTGAAATTTGATATAAACTAGTGTCAATATTTTGATTGTTATTATTTCTTAAAAACACACTTTTTATTTTGACAACATAAATTAATATTAAATTAATTTCTACTGCATTTTTGTTTTAAATTTAAAAAAATTGATTCCAAATTTTTAATCAGGAGGTCCAAAATGTGATAATAGGTAACCTTTATTTTTGGACATTATGAATATTTACTATAGTAAATATTTTATTTATCATGGTTAAAGGGTAAATCATGTAAATATGTGTGACAAAATATTATAATAATAATATAAAACTACCCTAACATGTGTCCTAATCCTATTGTCTGATTCATGTCCGACCATGGGAATCCTTGGGTCGATTTTTGGACCCCATTGATCCACTTATGAGTGATAATGACACTTTATATTAATTAATTTAATGTAAAGATAAAAATGATATAAACAAATATCTTTTAGTAAATAAAATTTTACATGTGGTTATATAAATTATCTCTTAGACTATAAATATTATTTGGGAAGATAAAAATATTTACTATATCATGCGATTTTTTTTATGATTTTTAGACACCAAATAAATAAAATTATTTATTGCATAATAATGATGCAGTGCTGACCTCATTAATAAATGAATTACATAAATATGGTTAAAATGATTAAAATAATATCCAAAACCAATAAAATTCTCATTGGAAGATTTTATTTTGACCATGGGTCATATTATATTTTACTTTAATAAGTTTTGGAACTTTGTAAACTGAAAACCATTATATAATAAATTAATATTTTCACACTTTTCGAAGGAGACCCTCCTCCCCCTTATAAAAGGACACCACTTCTAATCCATTCCTCACACCTCTAAATCCACTTGTATCATCCAACACCTGCCTAAATAAGCTCTAAATATCCATATATTCCTCCTAGAATCCTTACCTTATGTAGAAGTAACTTCAAGTAAAACTTTTGTTTCAACCCAAAGGGAGATACCCAATTTAAAGGTAACATCTTCTATTAAGACCTTTTGTTTTATTTTACATCTCTAACCCCATAAACACTTTTTATTATTTTATATAATAACAAAAAAATTATCCTCAATATACAAGGGTTTTGTTATGATACAGATTACAACTACACATACACACACCTCCATCGAATGGGTAAAAACATACTGTTTCTATGGATGACAAACTAACACCTCACGAAACGACGATTGTTCAATTATCTCCTACAGCCTATTATGGTGGCCGTTATGATGGAACGATATTTATATATGATATATATATTATTTTTATATTATCATTATGTTTCTTTATTTTTCATTTATATAATTCCTTTATGGTTTCCATTATGAGTAAATATGACAATTTCATTTCAGCAAGTGTGCACTACCACCGCCTCAAAGAGATATGACTCGTTCATACCGTACATGGGATGTATAAAGGATGAAGTTTTTTAATTTACATATCATATTATAATAGAATTATAATATAAGTATCTATCATTATTTTTTCATTCAATTAAAAGATGAAATAGAAATGAAAGTAGCATTCATGCGTACGTACGACTTACCATCTCCATGAACGATGCATTTCCTTTTTTATCTCCAAATGTTATGTAATATTATAAATACATATATATACTAGATATTCATGATATATTTGATATATAAATCTTTAATATCATTCTTTATATTATGAACTCTTGACCACATGGTCAACTTGTAATTTAAGGTGTTCATTTTTGACCCAAGTACCAAATTTCGACAAAAGGACCATTAATAACATAAATGACTACATAATTATAATAACATGGTAATAAGTGATATAAAATGAATAATAAACTTTAAAAAGTGTTCTTAATAATGTATAAATTAACTTAAGTTTATTATTGAAGAAGAAAAAGGAACAATCAAGTCAAGTCGGACACGAGGTAAGAGATTTCTTATCTCACTTTTAATTCCATGAGAGTTCCATTGTTAGCCACATATTTATTGAATGTGGTGTACTGTGTAGTGCCATTTCATATCTATTATCATGAATATATTTATATTCAAGGTATTCTGGGATTCATTTGGTGGTTATTAACTTTTTTTCATATGACTCGATTTATTATAATGTGGTAAGGGATTTTCGTCTCACTTTTTATTCTCGTGTGATTCATGCTATATTTGAAACTATTTCCTTTAGTGTGGTGTATTTACTACCCATGATTGTATTATTTGTGTAATATACTTGAATTTTATGGTTATTTTCATATTCTTTGTATGATCCTTCTTTCATGGGGTGTATGTTTCGTAAGTTACCAAATAGGTAAGGGAATTTGAAATTTCAATTTCCACTCATTGGGTTTTACGCATTCTTAATTGTTTATTTTACTCCAAGATTTTATGTAAAATCACTATTTATTTACTTATGTAGTAATTTCCACTCCCCTTAGTGTGGATATACTTCTGATACACATAATCAATCAATTGATAAATTCCTAAGTCCTCGATATAAACATGGTAAGAGTAATTTTTCTCAATTTTAATTGATTGAGTTAAACATCCAAGTCATTAGTGTTGTTTTTACAAAAATATGTCTGAATGTTCTCTAATTGATTTACACCGAATATCGAATCTTATTGTGTGAATTTATTTATTTCACACATTATTATTTAATTTATTTATATTTAATCTAAGGATACAGTTTTTATAAGTGATTTCGTCCAAATTTACATTCTATTGACACTTCATTATTTTTAAGCACTAATTCACTCTTATATGGTGTATATACAACCCTTTGTCATATTATATCATGAATCCCTATATTCTCATGATATTATAAAGTTCTTATTCAATGTTATTCCTCAATTATCTGTATTGAAGAGTCTCTCATTTTGTTAAACTAGGAATCTATGCTTCGAGTTCTATGACCCTAAACTAAGATCACCTTCATCATCACTACAAGACATCAAACTAAAAGCTGGCAATGCCATTTTTTCCATGGTCCAGCCTTAGGCCTCTTGGCCTTTTTGGGCCCCTAGCCCAAATTCTCACTTACAGTTGTAATGTGTGGTGTGGGATTATGTCCCCATTCACGTCGGGTTACTCGCAGTTCCATACACATCCCTGGACGAGATACCTTACCCCTACCTTCATCCCCACTGAAAGACATTAAAATGAAATCTAGCCATGACATTTTGTACATGGTTTATCCTCAGGCCCTTTGTCAGTTTCAGGCCCTTGGTCCAAATTTTCACTTAGGGTTGTATGGGGTGGACTGGGATTATGTCCTCATTCACGTCGGGTTACTCGCCATGTCGTACACACCCCTTGTTGGGGTATCTTGACCTTATTTGAATCTTCATTTAGAGAACTATGTGTGGCTTGATTACCATCCCAATGGGATAAGTAGGACCACCAGAACATCTAGTCTTCAGGTCCAACCCCATCTCTTAGAAACACACCTTTCATTTTGGCCCCTTGGCCTCTGCTCTTCCATAAGTGGGGTGTACAGTGTGGTATGGTTTCATGTCCCCATTCACATTGGATTTATAACAACCACGCCGCAAAACTCTCTCTCTCTCCTGAGCGGCCTTCACTCCCTTTCCCTGAATTCATCTCTTTGAGTCATCCGTCCTTAATTTGGGTCCCTCTTCCCTCTTCGGTGATTCACCAATTGGCTCATGAGTACTCTGGTATGGAACTTGGAGTGCCAGAATATACCTTGACATGCTTTCACCCATTTTTCAGGCTTCATGTTCCCCTTTATTTGGGCTTCGATTATCGTTCACATCTGTAGGGACCCCCCAAATGGCATGGATGCTAGGCCTATGGGCTCTTCTACCATTATGGGCCAACGTCCTTGAGGGTTTAAGATAACAAATTGATACAAGTTCTATGTTGTGAATATGGTCAGTGGTCAACTTTCATTTGTTGTTCCCATTTTAGGCCACATGATACGGATGCTGTGTTTCGAACATGGTCAACAGTTATCCTCCATCGTCATGTCATCCCCTTAAATACTAGAATATTGGTTACATGATTCACATTATTATCAACCCCATTATGTCCAAATGAAATTTTGACACTCTTGGCACTATCTCTCAGTGCACATTTTCATGTTAGGAGGAAAAAGTCATTGTAAGGGAATCATTCAGGGCTCCACACTGACTTCCCTTTTGCGTGTGTTCCAAGTATTGCAAAAACTTTTTACAACCTTCTTTCCCACACTGAGTTTGAATCACGTGGGAAAAGGGATCTTAATGAGGTATGTACTTACATGGATGAATTATGCGTCTCCTAGGTCTGAGCTCTAAGACCTTAAACAAATATTTCTTTTAAAACTACGTAAAACTTGATTCACATTCCAATGGGTTACATAGGAACACCCAGATATCTCGTCTTTGGGTCCAGCTCATGTTCCACCAATTTACTTCTAATGTTCTATCTTCTGGGCTCTGACTCTTATAGGACTTTTTCGCATGGCACATGTGGGCTTATTCTCTCATTTATGTCGGGTTTTCAACAGCCATACAGCGTCCAGACCTTTCTAGGAGTTATCCCCTACTGCCTGTCTCACATGACATTAAATTGTATATTGTCCCACATGACCTTAAAAGGCATATTCAAGAACTATGTGTGGTTTGATTCCCCATCTTCATGGGATACATAGGAACACCCTGACCTCTCATCTTTGGATCCATCTCAACAGGGGGCTAGCCTCTCGTGTCCTATATCCTTTTACCTTTTCAGGCTCCTTGGCCCAAGGATTCCTCCTCGGAATCACGCATGATATGATGTGGACCTCGTCCTCATTCACATAAGGTATGCTTTATCACACTGTTCACATTCCCTATGGATCCTCATCTCTCCCGTATATTTCTGAGCCATATGACTTGAACCTATACTTCCAAGTACCACAAGACATTAATCTATTTCTTCTATACTACACGATGTTAAAATGCATGGTTGGTCCCATCACATGACCCAAAACTGTGACATTATCATACTGGCCACACGATGAAAAACGGAACTGCACCGTGATATACTCACTCGAGGGGGAATCATTATTGGTATCAGTCACACACCACACCATTTTTCAATGCCGAAATATGACTTGATTCATGTGGAATACCTGGATTTTTTTATCCTAGGTACATATTTTAAAAAAAACACACATTCATCCAAAAGGACAAACACGATCTATCAAATACCACATATTTCTGTGCAAGGGCAAGACCCACACGACCTTATTATCCTTGGCACCGATACTTTACCATTCCACCTCCATGAAATATGTATGGCTTGATTCCCATCCTCATGGGATACATAGGAACGCCTGTGCACTTTGCATCGAGCCCAGCCTAACATTCGTTTTTAGTCCCTCAACCTAAAACCACCCGAAGGAACACATGGTGATGTGGACTCCAAATCCTCATTCACGTAGGGTTACATAATTACCTCACCATGTGTCTCCCTTGTTCCATACCACCTATGGTCCGAGCTCTATGACCATAAACTAAGACCACTCCACGTCCTTTCCGTAAGACATTAGACTATATGACATCTTCCAAAACTATGTATGACTTGATTCACATCCTCATGGGATACATAGGAATGCCCAGACATCTTGTCATCGAGTCCAACCCCATGAATCTAAAATCCTATTTCTCCCTTATTTTGGCCCCTTTGGTCAGACTCTTCTGGGAACATGTGGTGTTGCAAGTACCTCCTCGGTTCTCATTCATGTCGGGGTTTTCAATAGCCACACCATGCGCCTCCTTTTTCTATTCCCAATTTGGTCCGAACTCTAAGACCTTAAAATAAGATCTCTCTATGGGAACTATGCGTTTGGTTTAGCTACTTCTCCACCCTACGCATAATCCATTAAATCAAGTCCCACCTTAATGGTCCACCCTAGGAACATAAGTTGGAAGCATGTGTCCCAGGACCCTTAGCCTCAAAAAAGGACTTGACTCCCTATATTTGATATGTCCTATAGTCTTATTAAGATGCGTCTTAAAAAAGAGCCTGAAGTGTGGAATTTTCGCAGGGACATTCTCCTCGCTCCATGTCCAATCTTTGTGAGCCAATTGGTTGGATCCTCATCCTCTTCCACATCTTAAGGTACCCCATTTATGGCCTGGTATCACGCTACATTGGATTACCTACCAACTTGGGCGAACGTCCCGGAGGACCCAAGACGATATTCGTGACAGGTCCCGTGTTTCGAACATGGTCAGCAGTTGACCTTCATTTGTCTATCATAATTCAAGGCTAACACGATGTGGATACAGTGCTTCGAACATGGTCAACAATTACCCCTATCATCACACCACCATCATTGTGGTCCAGATCTTGAGCATCATGATTCACATATTTCCACTTCCATATGTTTAAGGGGAATTATAACATACTCTAATATTCCCCTTAGTGCATCTAGGTTCCTTATATTGGCAGGTCAGCATAATTGGGACATCGTTCACCTAGAGTCGCATCTCCCCAAACTTGTGCCTTCCTGTGCTAGGAATGTCCCATCACAACTCCTTGTCTCCCATAACGAGCCTGACTCAAGTGGTCTTAGTAGTTCTGGTAGGACGTGTACTAGCACAGCCATGCCCCACATGCCTTTTGTCGTCCCGCATGATGTCAAACTGCGCCCTCAGAACTATGTATGGCTTGATTCCCATCCTCGTGGGGTATGTAGGAACGCCTGAGAACTTAGCCTCGGACCCATCCTAACTATCAAATTCGGTCCCCCTGACCTGAAGAACATCCTCTTGGGATATGTAGTGTGGTACAGACTCTTTATTTCCTCATCCACATTGGGTTTATAGCTACTGCACAACATACACTCTTCCCGGGATCTCCCCTTTCACCCTTCATCCTATCGTATGACGTTAAACTACACGAGCACACATGTCCTTGACGTATGACACTAAACTACGGTTCTACCCTGAATAATTTTAGAATGCCCCTTGTTAGTTAGGGAATGTACCAGATCCCTTTCCAAACAGGATTTTCCCTATCAGTGTAATCTCCTGGCCATTCCGTGCTTAATAACTACATTTGGGTAGATTCTCATCATTATGGGATATATAGAGACGCCCAGGCCTTCTGCCTCATACCCAACCCCTAAATCATTAACCCTCTCGGCCCCTCGGCCCCGATCATGGTCCAGTGTCTATGACCTTAGAATAGAATCCTACAGTCTATGTTCCATGACTTTTTACTATTAATCTTGTGCCATGAAGTATGACCTTTAAACTATGTGCATTGTCCCCACAGTATGGCGTAAAAATATGTGTCATTCTGGGTCCTTAATAGTGTGGTCTTGTTCGGAAGTAGGTATGATCCCTGATCAGACTGGTGTTCCCACCTAATGTTCCATCACCACGGTGGCGTAATTTCAAGATTTTAGACTTCATTTGAGAAACCCATCATGATACACTCAACGCATTGTGTGCCCCATATTCAGAACCTCGTCCACCTTCATGTCTAAAAGAACCCCCTAATAGTATGGATGCTCATCCTGTGACTCACCTACAATCATGGGCCAATGTTCTAGAAGACTAATGGGTTTCATTTTGAGATAGGCCTTGTGTTTTGAACATAGTCAATGGTCAGCCCTCATTTTTTATCTCTATATTAGGCTAACACAACAAGGATATTATGTTTCGAACATGGTAAAAAATTATCATTCATTGTCATGCCTCCCCTACAATGTTTTAAATCTGGGGTTTTGTGTTTCAAACATTACACTCCCTTATGTTTGGATTATTTCCAACACCCATGGCATTGCCCCGCTCGTGTACAAGAGCACACAGGGAAAACTGTAATTCGACTATTCTGAGAGCTTCATTCTCTAGTAAAGTATCCCTCTTTCTTCTTGGAAATCATGATCAACTGTTTATAGAGACCCATTCCCCAACTAAATTCCATATTTTATGATGATCCCAATGGTGATCGATGTCTCATTCGGATCCCCACATACCTTATGTTGTTTAACACTATCATACAGGTGAATGATCTCCTATTATCTCTTGTTTCCCTCCCCAAGCCTGGCTCATACATGCTTATAGATTTAGTTGGATATTTACTCAATGAGATCGAGGTACAATAGACCCCAAGGCATGCATTTTCCTCAATGTTTTTCCATAGAACGCGGCCTGCCTCATCCTCCTCGTCCCCATTGGACCCCGTTATTAGGGGTAGAATTTATTGGCACAGAACAAGAGTCCCAAAAACATTTAAAATGCTTCTATACATGATATAGGATAATATACTATTTTTCAAGCTTCTATTTTTTTGTTCGTAGGGCCCAAACAGAGTTATGGATTAGGAGTTAAGGACATTTGAAGTTGGGATGGAAAACTGGTTCGCAGAGCCCATTCGCAAAGCTCCCTCTGCGATCGTGAAGCTAAGGAACTTGACCAGGCCCCCACGCCGATGAAAAACTCCTCTTTCGCGAAGCCACCACTAAGTGAGGAGGCAGGATGCTCTACGAAACCCATTGACGTTTTTGAACCCACCACGAAGCAAGGAGGTGGGATGCTCCGCGAACCCCTTTGACGTTCATGAACCCACTGCAGAGCAAGCTTTGTCTTCGTGGAAAGTGAGCTCTACTTCACGCCGCCTCCCCCCTATAAATACCCAGCTCACCCCCATTCATATGGAGGGATAAAACACCCCTTTGGTAGTAGATCTATCCCATTTCATGGAGCTCATGAGCTCCACGAGTCCATGCTCCGCAAGCAGCTTTCTTCGTGAAGCTTTTCCGCAGGTCCATGCTCTGCGAGTCCATACTCCCCGAGTAGCTTTCTTTGTAAAGTAGCTCCACGAGTCAATGCTCCGTAAGCAGCTTCCTTTTCAAAGCTGCTCCATGATTTTTTCATGAAGGTGCTTCATGAGACCCCATGTTCCACGAGCCCTTATTCTCCACAAAGCTACTTCGTGAAGACCTATCCTTTGAGAGGATCTTGGCTTCATGCACGCTAGTCCATACTGTGGGGGGATACACCCCTGAACCCCCACTCAGGGTTACTAATGAGCTACGGTACTGGCCCTTCGGGCTGGTCCCTTCGCTACCATCACTAACCCCATGAAAAATGGACAGTCGCACCATGAACTTTTCAGGCCAGGATGTCATCAATTTCCATTGTTCCCTTATGCGAAACCACCTTCCTCCTATTGGATACCATGATTTTAGATACTTCTTCGCACACCATGAAACACATTGACTCATCATATTCCACTTTTTCCATTTAATATGTCGTGAGTTGAGATTCTCGTCCTCAATCCCACCCCCCCCCCCGAGTACCTTGAGTCTAAGCATTCCTCATGTGACTCATCCAAACCCCATCGCGTGGCTCATATACCAGGTTCAACCAGAATGGGTCGCCCTTGTGTAAGTCCCAACAACAAAGAATGCTAGGCCCCTTATACCTAATAGTCCTATCTATATGATATTAAACTATAATACAACATATGTGACAAACATAGGACACCTCTTTCTCCAAACAAGAGATTCCTTATGATCCAAGCATAAGATGTCAACAGTCCTATATATATAACTTTAAACTGTAGTACACCCTATGTTCCAAACATAGGATGCATCTTTCTCTAAACAAGAGATGCCTTATGCTCCAACCATGAGATTCCTAATAGGCATTTCTACATGACTTTAAACTGTAGTACACCCTATGTTCCAAACATAGGATACCTTTTACTCCAAACAAGATATGCCTTATGCTCGAAGAATGAGATTCCAATAGTCCTCTCTACAAGACTCTAAACTGTAGTATGCCCTATGTTCCAGAAATATGACGCCACTTGCAACAAACAAGAGGTTCTTTATTCTCCAAGCATGAGATGCCAATATTCCTCTCTACATGACTATAAACTGTAGTACACCCTATGTTCCAAACATAGGACACCTCTTGCTCTAAATAAGAGATGCCTTATGCGCCAAGCATAATATGCCAACAGTCTTATCTATATGACTTTAAACTTTATTACACCCTATGTTCCAACCATAGGATGCCTCTTTCTCTAAACAAGAGATGCATTATGATCAACGCATATGATGCCAACAGTCTTATCTATATGACTTTAAACTATCATACACTCTATGTGCCAAACATAGGACGCCTCTTGGACTAAACAAGAGATGCCTTTTTCTCCAAGAATGAGAAGCCTAAAAGTACTATCTACATGACTATAAACTGTGGTTCACCATATGTTCCAAACATAGGATGCCTCTAGTTCCAAATAAGAGATGCCTTATGCTCCAAGCATAAGATACCTAAAGCAATGATTGTAGTGGGATAATTTCAAGAGCATTGTAATCCGTTCAAACATTCCATCACTCCACATTATGATTTGAATATCCTTCATTCGTATCATCATACTCTTCCATGTCTTAAGGGTCCCCCTAACGGCCTGGTCCCATGCCACATCGGCTCACCTATCGTCCTGGGCCAACGCCTCGGAAGACATATGACAATAATTTGAGTCAAGTCCTGTTCATCAAACATGGTCAACATTCGACCCCCATTTATTTTCCCCATTTCAAGATATCACGATATGGATTCTGCATTTTGAATACATTCAATAGTTATCCTCAATCATCATTCCACCCTCGCCACGTTCAAAATGTTAGGCATGTGATTCACACTTTTTATCCCCCTTTGTTCGGACTGATTCCAGCGCCCTTGGCGTTATCCCACTTCTGCACCAACACATAGCTGTAGGCCCCAACTATATTTTCCAACCCCTCAGTGAGTTGGGATCCACTCATGGCCAGACATGAGAATGAAATTATGGGATGCTTCCTATGAGTAATCCCCATTTACCATTGATTCTCCATAGCGGCACCCGGGAAGCTTCCTTGCGTAAGCCCCATGCACAATTGCAGCTCCATAGTGGCACACAAGAAGCTTCCTTACGTAATCCACATCCACTATTTCCGCTCCATAGAGGCACACAGGGAGCTTCCTTGCATAAGCCCCATTCACCATTGTCAGTCCATAGCGACACCCGAGAAGCTTCCTTGCATATGCCCCATCCACCATTTCTGCTCCATAGCGGCATCCGAGCACCTTCCCTGGGTAAGCCCCATTCACCATTGCCTCCCCATAGCAGTACAATGGATGCATCCATACATATGACCCATTCCCCATTGCCACTCCATAGCAGCTCCTAGGCATCTTTCATGTGTAAGAATCATTAACCACCCTTCATGGACACACCTTTGCACCATGACCCTCATGTCCATTCCGCCTATTGTTACTCACACAAAGCACGACTTATATGGGATTATAGTAGTATGTATTGACTATATAATTCTCTCTGGGCAGCCTAGAGTGTAAGCCCCAACACCTTCCCAAACTACATGGACTTTGACCTTCACCAAGGCAAGGTACATAGGAAGCCTCCCTGAGGTTCAAGCCCAACACTCATTGGTTCTGACCCCCGTCACATCGGCACCCAAACACCATCCTGAACAAAGTGGACTTTGATCCTTTCTAAGGAAAGGTGTGTAGGATGCCTCCCTAAGGTTCAAGACCACCATCCATTAGTCCTGAACATCTTCACGTCAGTTCACCAAACTCATTCTGAACTACATGGACATTGATCCTTGCTAAGGCAAGGTACATAGGAAGCCCCCCTGAGGTCAAGCCCACCATTCATTGGTCCTGACCATCTTCACATCGGTTTACCAAACATAACCTTAACTACGAGTTCTTTGATCCCCATCAAGGAAAGGTATGTAGGAAGCCTCTCTAAGGTTCAATCCCACTATCCATTGGTTCTGACCCCCCTTCACGTCGGACCATCATCGTCCCACATGATGTTAAATTGAATTTCCCTTTTTTCATCTCGCAGGACGTTAAACTGCATCCACAATCCCGAACTACGTGTACTTCAATACATACCGAGGAATGTTAAGTAGAAAGACTCCCTGAGGGACAAGCCCAACACCCAGCAGTCACAGCCATGTTCACATCGATTCCCACTCCATATTGAACAACTTGGGATTTGATCTTTTTTTCTTGGATAAGGTACGTAGGAATCCTCCCTGAGGTTCAACCCCATCTAGCGGTAAGCCATTGTGACCCCATCCAGTGGTAAGCCATTGTAACCCTATCCAGTAGTAACCCATTGTGACCCCATCCAGAGGTAAGCTGTTGCGACTCTATCCAGTGATAAGCCGTTGTGACCCCATCCAATGGTATGCTTTTGTCCCCCCCAATCAACGGTAAGCCATATTCAGATGAACTACGCAGACTTTGATTCTCTACCACATTGATACATAAGAAGCCTCTTTAAGGTTTCAGACCATCACTCATGACTCATCCTGATCTACCTCTCAATCCCATATGTTTTGAGAAGATCATGCCCCAACCTGGAGGTTCTATTTCCTCCGGATCCCATCCATGTGTCCATTCTAACTAGCAGCCTCCTCAGGTGTCCCATCATCCCACCGAACTACATGAACTTTGATTCCCTACCACGAGGATACATAGGATGTATCTTCAAGGCACTATCCCAACATCATCGTCCTCCTCAGGTCAGTTCCATATCATTCCCTATCCACATCATTAAACTCTCCATCATCCATCTTTGTTCTTACCCAGGCTGCTACATCCCAGTGAGATCATGCCATTCATCCCAGCACCTCTCCTTGCGGCACTCGGGGATCAAACCATGCAGAACCCTCATTCAATAAATAACCATACACCCAAGATTATCCATCTTTTGATGGGATGCTTTCCATGCGTATGTCCCAGCATATATCTGGGTTGTTGTCCTTTGTGTACACCCGGATTCATCACCCCTTCGAACTGCGTGGGTTTTGATCACTGTCATCTATACATGGTAAATAGGATGTATCCGTGAGGTTCAATCCAAGCTGATGGTAAAACTTGGTGCTTCTCTATTCTAGGGTCCACACTCCCTGATCCACCCTCAGTGGTGTCCAGATCATCCTTCATGATGTGACATCTTCTCTTTATTGGACACACCATCTTGGGATTGCTCTTATTAAGTGTTCTAATCCATCCACTTAGTAAACTTTCTAGGTGTTCCCCCTAGGGATCTACTAATATGATCTCTCTTTATGGGATATTATTTTTACCCTCATTCCATCTTTGCAAGACATTAAACTCATGGACTACCATGTGTTTAACATGAGGTGCCTATGGAAAGCCTTAAAAGGCACGCCTTTGGCATAACCATCTCGGCAAGATGATAAACTCATGGCATTCCATGTGTTAAACATGGGAAGATGAGGAAAACTTCCAAGAAATGACTCTAGAATATGATACCCCATGATAGATTTAGGATGCCTTAGGATCTATGCCCTTGAGATACCCTCTAATGTGAGAGAATACAGGTTCCCCAATGTTCGTGCATCCAGAGATGCCCCAACATGCAAGATGTTGTCATCTACTCCGACCGAAGATTTCTACCATGACAAGACCCCATGGAATGTCTTGATGGAATTAGTGTAATTAACTAGAATCCATAAAGATATGGACCTGGGAATGAGATTCATGAACCACCACTTAATATTTAAGGGAGACCCGGACAAGGTAACGAGCTCCAAGGAGGAATCCACAGAAGGAAGAACCGACATCCAAACATCCCATTCTGATCAATGAGAAAATGTCCCTGAATATGGAATAGATGACACCCACCTTTGGAAAGCGGGAATGCAGGGAAACAAACAATGTCACCATCCTCAAACATATGGACTCATGTGCCCTGGAGAAAGCACTGGAAACAAATCTAAACTTGAAAATATCTTCAATGTGAATTCTAAACATCATTCAAGATTATGTAATGTTTAATGACTGGACTTTATAGTTGGTATCAGAGGTCAGTTTAGACAACTTTAGGGATTATGAGCTTTCATTAAACACATGGTCCATCCCTGTGTCTATTATTTCATTTAAATACTTATTATATAACTTTTTTAGGTCAAGGAATGTCAGTTACAAATGGAAGGAGGAGGATCTCAAATGACATTCTTATCTCTTCCTGATGACATATTTGAAATAATTATTACAAAGTCATGTTTAGATGATTCTGAAATGTTTTCTAGCATACAACTCACTTGCAAAAAGTTTTTTGAGATATCAAAAACCTCCACTATACCTCGATATCATCGTGGATCATGGGTTTTATTTAATCAAGCCCTATTTTCACAATATTCTCATATTTTCAAGAAAGGTAAATATTATCATGTAATTTTAAAATATTTTACCTTATCAAAAGATTTTTAAGAATATTAGGATTTTGAAAAAGGTGCTGAAGAAGAAGACCCTTGCGGAACCTATTTATATTTTCTTTTTCAATATAGTCTCTCAACACATACTTATGGTATTTTAAAAGGACTATTGATTGAAAGTTTTAACACAAACTCAGTCTGACTATTTTATAAAAATCATGTTTTATCAGTTCTTTTGAAATTATATTTCATGCTTGATTAATTTCAGAAACTGTTTTTCTGCAAACACCCCTATGACCTATGTAATACAAGGTGTATTTGGATGAAGGAAAAAAATGATTTTAAATAATATCTTAATCATTGTTGCAATGCATGGACATTCTACCTAAGTGAGAAAGATGATGATGAAACCATATGGACACCATGATCAAGGTATAATGTTATTTCAATTGGGAATTTTTTTATTTTACCATATAGAGGTGAAAAACATAAAAATATATAATATGTTGAGGTATTAATGTATTGGATTGAAAATGAATGGTATAAGAAACCCTTTGAGGTTAAAACATGTCAGATATATTTTTGAGTTTTATAAAAAGGAAAACCGATAAGATGGGTGATGACCCGTCGCATTTGGAAAGGCCACATGAATCGAACCCACAACCGAATGGAGATAAGGGTGCATCGCCTTCCACTGTCCTACGTGAAGTCCCTAGTTAGTATGACTTATTATTTTATGATCAATGATTTTATGGATCAATAATAAGTTGATTTTGGGAACTTATGTTTTATCAAATGGATATCTTTATTATAGGAATATGATTTGGTGATTAAGTGATAATGGTTATTTTAAAAGATGTTTGCTCTTTTGGAAACATTATATGCTTAAGGTAAAAAAAAATATGGGATTAAATTTGTCGATTAATGGTTGAAATATTATTTTCGAATAATCTATGTTTTTATTGTGGAAACAAGGTGATTTGGGTCATTTATGGAAATAATTAATCTCTCATAGAGAATATGCGTTTAGGTTAATTACACTTCAATATGAGACTTTAAGAGTAGTCGATGTTATAGGGAGATAATTATTAAGATTTATCTTGGAAGAATATGTGATTAAATCCATTCAAGATTTTGGTTTCAATATTAGTTTTGATTAAATTGAATAATTTTTTAGACAGTTGTTTATTGAATGGACTTTTTTGAACTTTGGGTATTTTTTGAATAATTTTGGGGATTAAGATTAGTTTTGCTTTTTTTCAAATATTATCCTTTTTGGGAGATTATCTGATCTTCTACTAACCATTTTGGTTTTGGTTAATGTCTAAAGATATGCTAAAAAATACAGTTAATCTTTTTTGGATTATGTGATTCTCTAGAAGTTGATTATAGCGCATTCAATGTGAACAAGTCATCTTGAATACTCATTGTTTGAAGAAAAATAATGAGTTTGTGGTATGAATTTAGTAAAGGATTAAAGTCTACATTATAATTAAGTATATATCCTTATGTTTTATGCTAAGCTCATAAATAAATTCCTCAACTTTATGAAAAGTAACTTAAAACAAAAATGTTGTCTGTTAACTTTTTCCTTCTAGAAAATCAAAGACCGTTTAACCCATCACATGTTTTTGATTTATGGTGGTTAACTTTCTCCTAATCATGTTTTCTATCACTCTCCATCAGAACATGATGGTTTGTTTTCTCCTCTATATCCATGTTTTCATAGAATCCTAGTATCTTTGGTCTTGGGGGAGCTTTTAAATTCACTTCCATTATTTTAATGTGACAGATTTATTGACTATTTTTATGATGTGGGACATTGAATGAAGTTTCCAAGCCCAATTTTAATGTTGTGCGGATGCAATTCCCAAAAGGGTTGAAGGATGTAACATCACTGCTAAATAAAGAACATGGAATTTTCATATTTATTAATATTTATATATTAATTATTAATTTTACTTTAAAGGGAATGGTATGTTTGATGGAATAACTGATACAAAACAACGTGTTTCTTTGAAATATTATATTGCACACAATGCGGAGTCATACTGAAAAATAATAATATAATATTATTTTAAATAGAAGTTAATGCCTAGCCATTGTATTGGAGGGAATGGAAAAATCTAACTACAATATTAATATACATGTTTGTAATTTTTTTTCATTTATCCAATAAATTTTAGAGGCTTAAAATAAGAAAGAATCTGTTTTTAAGCAAAAATACTCAAATATTCATTAAAAGGTCTATTTACCGCCTTTTGATTGCGAACCCTCTTTAAATATAGTTTTGGTCACTTTTATAAGTTCTATATGAAAATATAATATTATCCTTTAGAATCGGGACATCAAATTTTACTTGGGATAAAATTTTGGTATTTTTCTGATAATGTTCATTTTTTATGAATAGTGAAAAATAATATATTTTTATTCAAAACCGCCTTTTTATCTAATTTATTTTTATGGTTATATTATCTTTATAAATGGTTTTAAAGTGTAATTAGATTATATTTTTCCAATTTAATCATATTTTTGTCATAGTAAGTAATTTCACTTTGAAATTGGACATAAACTAGTGTCAATCTTTTGATAGTTATTATTTCTTAAAAACACGCTTTTTATTTTGACAGCGGGAAAAATTTTTAAATTAATTTCTTCCACTTATGTGTTTTGAATTTATAAAAATGGATTCTATATTTGGAATTAGGATTTCCAAATTGTGTAAATTGGTAACCTTTATTTTTGGCCACTATGAATATTTACATCAGTAAATATTTTATTTACCATGGTTAAAGGGTAAATCTAGTAAATAAGGGTAAAAAAATATAATTATAATAATATAAAATTAACCTAAAATGTGTCTTAATACTATTTATTATTACATGTCCGACCATGGTCATATTTGGGTCGATTTTGGGACCCCATAGAGCCACTTAAGAGTGATAATGGAACTTTATATTAATTAATTTAATGTGAAGACAAAAATGACATAAACAAATATATTTTAGTAAATCAATTTTTACATGGGGTAATATAAGTTATATCTTCAACTATAAATATTATTTGAAAATATAAAACTATTTACAATATCATGGTATTTTATTTATAATTTTTAGACATCAAATAAATAAAATTATATATGAGACAATAATGATGCAGTGTTTACCTCATTAATAAATGATATAAATAAATAAGATTATAAAGATGAAAATAATATCCCAAACCTCTCCAATTATTATTGTAAAATTTTATTTAGACCATGATTCATCTTATCTTAGACACTAATTAGTTTTGGACCATTTGAAACCGAAAATAATTATATAAAAATAAAAATATTTTCACACTTTCCTAAAGAGACCCCCCCCCGCCTTATAAAATGACGACACTTATAACACATTCCTCACACCTCTCAATCCCCTTGGATCAACCAAAACATGCCCAAAAAAGATCTAAAGATCCATATATTCCTCTTAGAAGCCTTACCTTAGGAATAAAGAGCATCAAGTAAACCTTTTGCTTCAAACCAAACAGAGATACCCAATTTAAAGGTAACATCTTCTCTTAAGTCCTTTTCTTTTATTTTACATCTCCAACACCCTAATCTCTTTTTATTATTTTATTTTATACCAAAACCAGTATAATAAAAATAATAGGTTTTTTTATGAAAAGGATTCTATCTACACTAACACACACCTCCATCTAATGGGTAAATAACATACTGTTTCTGTGGATGACGAACTAACACCTCATGAAATGATGATTGTTCAATTATATCCTATTGTATCTTATGTTGGCCATTATAATGGAACTGTATTTATATATGATATATATTATGTTTATGTTTTAATTTTTCTTCTGTATTTTTCATTTATAGCATACCTTTATGGTTTCCATTTTGAGTAAATGTGATAATTTCATTTGAGGAAGTGCGGACTACCGCCCCTTCAAAGTGATATGAGTTGTTCATACCATATGTGGTATGTATAAATGATGGAGTTATTGAATTTATATATTATATTATACTATAATTATAACATAACTATTTATCATTATGTTTTCACTCAATTAAAATAAGAAACAGAAGTGAAAGTAGTGTTCATGCGTATGTACAGCTTACCATCTCTGTGAACGGTGCATTTCATTTCTTATCTCCAAAGGTTATGTTCTATTACAAATATATATATATATAAACTAGATATATATGATATATTTGATATCTAAATCATTAATATCATTCTATAGATAATATACTCTTGAACGCATGGAAAACTTGTAATTATAAGTTGTCCATTTTTTACTCAAGTACCAAATATCGACAAGATGACCATTATTAACATAAATGATTACATATTTTTTATAACATAGTAATAAGTGATAAAAAAGGAATAATAAACTATAAAAAGGGTTATTAATCAAGTATAAATTAACTTAAGTTTATTATTCAGGAATAACAAGGAACAAACAAGTCAAGTCGGATACGATGTAAGGTATTTCATATATCACTTTTAATTCGGTCAGATTTCCATTGTTCGCCACTTATTTATTGAATGTGGTGTATTTTGTACTACCATTTGATATATATTATCATTATTATCTTTATATTGATGGTATTATGTGATTTATTTGGTGTTTATTAACTTTGTTTCAAATGAATCGACTGATTACAACATGGTAATGGATTTTTAACTCACTTTTTATTCCCGTGAGATTCATGCAATATTTGAAACTATTTCCTTCTGTGTGGTGTATGTACTAACCATGACTGTATTCATAGTGTAATATACATTAATTTATTGTAATTTACATCTTCATTGTTTTATCCATATTTCATGGGGTGTATGTTTCGTATGTTACAAAATCAGAAAGGGAATTTCAAATTTCAATTTCCACTCATTGGGCTTTATGCATACTTCATTGATCATTTTACTCCAATATTATATGAAAAATCACTATTTATTTAATTATGTAGTAATTTTCACTCCCCTTTTTGTGAATATACTTCTTATACACATAATTAATCCATTGATAAATTCGCAAGTCATCGATATTAACGTGATAAAAGTAATTTTAACTCAACTTCTATTCATTGAGTTAAGCATCCAAGTCATTAGTGTTGTTTTTTCAAAAATATGTGTGAATGTTCTCTGATTAATTTTCACTTAATATCCAATATTATTGAGTGTATTTATATTTTTCACATATTATTATGCAATTGATTTATCCTTAATCTAAGGATATATTTTTTATAAGGGATTTCATGTCAATTTACATTCCATTGATACTTCATTGTTATTATGCACCAATTCATTCTTATATGGTGTATATATTATCCATTGGTATATTATATCATGAATCCATTTATTATCCTGATATTATAAGTTTTTTATTCAATGTTATTCCTCAATTATTGGTATTGAAGAGTATATCATTTTCTTAAAATCTATTTAACTAAAATATCATTTTAAATGTTTTAATGATTTATTCTTCTAAATCTTTATCATTAATGTAAATGTTTTCTGAAATGGTTTTAAGGATTCACATATATGGATATTAATATTTTCAAATGATAATTTATTTAAAAGTTTCAAAGTGGTATGAGGCACATTTTTTCAAAAATCCCATTATTAAATGTTTTAAATGGTTTTGAAAAAGGCTTGATAAAGCATTGATTATGTCTATATATTGAAATGATATGTTGTGATTGCAATGTGGAAATGTTATATTTCCTTTATTCTTGTTTTACATGTTATGAATATGTTATGGTTCTGGGGAATGTTTACATATACGGGTTGATCCATGATAAACCTAGGGCAGGTGAGCCCGAGATAGATCTCTAATGTATTGGGTAACGTGACAGAGGTAAATGTTAATGTTTCTCCTAAGAGATTTAAGGAATATACAGTGATGAGTATTTCAAATATGACTCCTTATGTAGCTATGATAGCTACAATGTATGTATTTTGTGAATTCTATAATTTACCTTTATGAATTATGATTTGTGTTTGTTATTCATAAATATTATGATTTCTTAAGGTATGTTATGATTGAAAATTATGGTGTAATTGATTTGTATTTATTTATGGGCTTCTGTTTTCCTTCGTTATTTTATAACCCTTACTGAGAATTTTATTCTCATCTAATGTTTTTGAAATGTTTTCCACAGGATCAAAATATGAATAGGGTCTAGGATAGGATCAAGGAAAATTCATGTTGTTTAAAACATGGAAGTAGACATGTTTCTTTTTACGAGTTTTTATTTTATGAAAAAATGGATACAAAGAAGTAGTGTCAACATGTAATATTCATGTTGTTATGTAATAGCTATGGCCTAATTCTCTAAATCTATAAACCTAAAAAGAACTTCAATGTGAATTCATGACATATTCTAGATTATGTAATGTTTAAGGAAGGGTTATTTTGTAACAGATATGGGGCTTCTATCCAAATCCCATGAGAGAATACTAAGGTATTTATGGCCTAATGATAGGCTATTCATAGTCCCTCAAAGTTATAGTTGGAACACATACACCAATTTAAATGAGAGGATGTTTTCATTCATTTAGGATGACAATATATTGTAAAATTATAATTACCATTATCAATATATTACACATCTTGTTTCTCCTATATATTTGGGATGTTTTACTATTAAGATATTAGAATCTCAATTTTTGAAAAAAAAAACATAAATGAAAATACTAGGGATTTATCTAGGTAAGGATAACCATATATATGTTATAGTATTTTTTCATCATTATTGGTTTGAATATCTCAGTAAAAACATTCTATGTGAATTTTTTTATCGTTCTTTTTGTTTGGTCGATTTTGTACAGAAAGAGAAAATAAATATTGTTGGAAAGAAACAAAAATATAATGTGTATTGGAGTATAACATTTTCCAGCATTAATATACATTTATATTTATGTATGTGTGTTTGTGTTTTATTTATTGTGATGTTAAAATGATTGTTTTTTATATAACTTATAATGTTCTCTAATGTGATTTGATGGATACGATGGAGAAATAAAAATCTCATGGGTATGATTTTGGAAATTTACACCAAATACCAAAATATTAGATTAATCATGTGATTACACTAGTGCTTAATCAAACAGTGGTTCATGATAAATAAAACCTTTATTGGTGTATTTGTATGATAATAATTATTAGTGGGCCTTGTATGGATTTTTTCTAAGAATTATGGGACATCAATACTGTTATTCAGTGGAATAACATGTCTAGAAATAAAATTGACTTCCATTAAGAGTAGAAAAATGTAAGTAGTTAACTTTATATGTTTTTATCCATTTGGATAGACCATACTTGATTAGTGGTCCATGATAAGTTTTGTCAGACTTGATATGGTACTTTGATAATATATGGCACATGAATTAGTATAGTGATCGAGGATGGTAAATATGTTTCCATAAAAAACTTATATAATATATATTTTCTGGATAAGTTTTGGGTATTATAATGATATTATCTTAAGATAATGACTATGTTTTTCACTAATCATTATTTATATGTAGTTCTTGATAATATAATTGGTTGGGGAATTACACATGTTTCATAATACCCGGAGTGTGGATGTCTGCTTCAGAGGGAGAAGCTATATTAGACAATTTCCAAAGATTCAGATACTCAACCAAGAGGCTAGATATGTTACACTCTGACCATGAAACCATTCTATATGAAAGAAATTTAATAACATATGTATCATTACGAAGAATATTTCTAATTTATTATCCGTGGTCTGACATATAACATTACTTAAGTGTAAAACGTTTTTTAGTAGATAATCTTAAAGTCCATGTTATTACAATAATTGGGTTTTATGGTATACTTTTGTCATTATTAAGTCCTATAATTTATCTAATAGATGAATATATCTATGAAATTTGTATAATCTTGGTAAGAACAAGATAAATGAATTTTGTTATTTAATATGATATTTTACTTATAAATCAATTTTTGTAAGAGATCACAAATATTTAGGATTATATTAAAGGAACTGTGATGGTTATAATGTGTATTAATAATAAATGATTCATAAAAACCTCTATATATGTTCATAATTCATTATTTATGATATCTGTAATAAAAATATATATGTCTTGTTATTTAACTGTAGAGAGGCATAAAGGTGGTTCCGAGTATTGGCCTCAATATTTTTCATTTTTTCTACCATTAATTCATATATTTTTTTATCTATTTCTTTGTTTATAATAATAAAATTTTGGATAAAATTCATTTTATTACAATTTTATCTCATTAAAGTGTATAATTTTTATAATAAACAGTGGTTTGATATTTTTAAGGTTGTAATATATTCAGTATTCTACATCGTGTTTCATGAATTTAGTTATGTATTATCTATCATTTATTATTGATTATTTTGTTATGTTATTGATGGAATAGTCTTCCAAATGTTGGGATTAAGACATCATATCTAGTCATGAGCCTCCAGAATATGTGGTGTTAAGGATATGTTGCAATTGAATGTTGACCTAGTCCATGGAACCATGACTAAGATTCATTAAAAGTATCAAATCCACATTGTTATATTAGACTTATAATCTTGGATATTTTTATATAGAAATAGGATAATCAAAACATGAAGTAAAATACATGCTTGTATATGTCAATAGATTACATAGTGTAAATTTAAGTTTTTACAGTGTAGGATAGTTTATATTGGGTTTTAATGTTACAATTTTTTAACTTCAATATTTCATGATATCATGGGTTAAAAATGTATTATTTTAATCATGGTCTAGTAAGGAAAAATGGATTGAGTATATGCATCATAATAAAAATTTTAGTTTATAATACTTATGTATGATTATGTGTAAAAAAGAAAAATAAATATTGATAGAGGTGGCTTTAATCAATTAAATGAAAATTAATCAATTTTAGGGTTCCTCTAATAAAGTATTGGAAAAAATTAATTACGTTAAATCGATACTGAATTTTTAATTTTATTTATTTGAAATGTATGTGGTATTAATAGGTGTTTGGGTTTTTAATGAAAACCCTCGGTGGTAGTGGATGGAAACTTGAATTCCTCTTCATGCAGAAGAATAAAACCATTTATGATTCTTTCATGAGGTAAGGGTGGCATACATAAAATTTATTATTTGAGGATTCAGTGTCTGAACCAGTGTAATGATGAGGCATAAACTATGATGAAATGGTTTATATTCTTTATTATTGGGTAATAAATGAAATTATGCCTATTTTTTATAATTTTATTGATATTGATGTTTAATATGAGAAATTATTCTGAATCATGTTATATAGTTATATAAATAGACACAATAATGGGTTTGAATGGAAAATTTTGAATGAAATTATTTAAAAAAATACAAAATAGTCCCCAATAAGATAGTTAGAAAGATAAATCTAGACATAGTGTTTAGTTTTTTTTCGGGATGGGATAATGGAAGCTTATGAGGTGAGTCCGTAATTAAATACTTCACCATGACTTTCTAAAGTACCACATGTATTCATTCCATGCTAAGTGAGGCATGTAGGATGCTATTTTTTTATCCCATTGACCAAGAGTATATTTGAGATGGCTAATAACACAATAAAAAATTGTGGGATGTGAGATACATTCTTGTTATGGACCCTATCTAAATAATTTAGGGACTTATTTCTGAAGACCAAGGACAATAATGGTTGACATGGGAGTCATTCCATAACATCTCCTTTGAGGTGTTATTTACTGTTTTTTAAAGATATAAAAATACAAAGAATATATAATGATTCCTCAGGATGAACTTTTAGTTACTAGCAATATCAATATCTTGCAAAATATGCTCCAATTTTCATTAATGTTTGCATAAAAAGAAATAAATGAATTATTCAGAGGCTTATGATCCGAAATTTGGGTTCATGTGATATTGTTCAATTTAAAATTGTTAAAACCAAATTTTACTTATATATTAAATCATGTTCATTCAACATATAATGTTCATTAAATCCAATGAGAGGGATGAAGAGATACATGAGACCTAATAAAGTTATTATTGATGATATTGGAAATGAAGAGGATAAATAATTGGGGTTAGTTAATTTATGAGGGCGAAACCCACTATGATTAAAATTAAAATTAATTATAAATATGTTTCAGTTATTGTTTTTGGTTTTTGGTAGATTGGATGATACATTTTATGGACGATATTAGATTCAATAATTAAATATGTACCCAAAAATTGTGGTAGGTCCCCTCTATTTAATAACCAATGTAAAATAAGAATTTAAACTTTTTTTCACATAAGAACCTAAAGAATAACAATAATAATCACTAAATGGGAAAGGTTAGAATAAGTACCAAAAATTATATAGCATTTATACTTAGTAAAGGTGTAGAAAACAATCATTGAATGGACATCATAATTTGAAGAACCGAATAGTGACTTAAATTACATAAAATACCATATAATATATCCCACCAAACTCTAAATAATATACACATAATAAGGTTAGTATTTCATTGTGTAATAACTCATAATAGAAGGATTCATGAAAAGAAAAATAATAAAGGAAAATTAAAATTCTATTTTTTGTGTGAGTAAATTCAAAAAATGAAAATTAAAAATTTATAGTAATAAAAATGAATACAAAAACAAAAAAAAGGATGAATGAAGAAAATTAATTTAAAATAAAATATTTTTTTGAAACCTAAAGGTGGAGAATAAGATAAAGATAGAAGATGTATAGAATTACATTATAAATAAATATATTCAACCAAAAACACCTATTTTATATAAAAAATAATTCTTATATAGATTTTGGGAAGATTTATAAAAACATCCATTTAAATTTTTCATAAAATATCATGTAGGAAAAATAGTGGTGGAATGTGAGTGAATAATTTATTTTTTATCATTCCCATGGTGAAAATATGGTTTTCTATCACTGCTTTGATGAACCATCTAGACCTTTATTTTTAGAGAATTAATATGGGTCTTAGAAAAAGAAACTGTGTCCAAATATATATTTTAATAAGTGTTAAAATATCATTACAATTGAAGAATAATATTTAGGTTATGACAAAAATGGGGGGATTACTTTTTAAGGAGTAAAATTAGACTCGAAATTTAAACCTAAAACTAGCTGGCCTAAATCACGTTTCAAACATCAAAATAATCACATGTTACAATTAAAATCCATGTATCTCATTATTTCCTCAAACTTCAGTTAAAATTTCAACATCAATGAACATGAATATTTTCCCCCCCATCTATTTTATTTTTTATGTGTGTAGTTTTTTTTCCTAGAAAACTATAAATTCAATTTTCAAAAGGATTATATTATTTTATGTATCTCCCACCACATTAGATAAAAAATTATTTCCCCAAAAATTAAAGAGATGTATTATAATATTTAAAATTTATATCAAGACTAGTGAGTTATCTATAGGGAGATGTTTAAATGGGATGAGATTGATATGTTTTAAACAATAATATAACATATGATTTGAAATGAACATAAAATTATAAAATTCAATATCCAATGATTTTATGAATAATAAATGACATTAAAAACAACCATAATATAGTTAGTACTATCCAAATTTAGTTTCTAATGAGACATAATATCCAAAAGTAGTATATAGATCCCTCACTGTAGAGAATGTTCCTTAGAAGGTAAGAGTTCTATTCATATTACCTCTTTTTGGAGTTTTAGACTATAGAAATTATAGTAACAAGAATATGAGAGGTGAAAAGATATTCCTCAGTAATGAGATGATGGGTAGGATAGGAAGTTTTCACTTCCTCTTCTAGGGGATTCACTTTTTTGATTTTCCATAATGGGGGTATCTCTATATGTATCAAATGTTCTAGATACACTGAGATAATGCAAAAAATATTGAAATATAGTGTTGTTACTATGTTTCTAAAATTGGATGCCTCATCTTGGTAGATAGTGGAGTTGAGGTTAAAAAAGTGGTTACAAATATTTATTGTGAGGATCAAATCTTACAAATGGTTGGAAATCATCTAGGAATTCAAGACAAAGAAGTAGATAAAGACATTAGTGAAAATAGGAAAATTTATTATTGGATACTATATAGAAGCATATTTACTGTTCTTAGGGATAGATGAATGTTTGATATATGTGATATAATTTTATACTAGTTTATGATCCTGTTTTTAGAGATGGGTGATCCTTGATGTTGATTTTTATAGTAATTGTTATATATATCATAGTTATTATATTGATTTATACTAGTTAATTAATATTTTTGTCTCAAATCATTTATTGTTGATTATTAGAGTTTATAAAATGTTTATTTACACTTGATGCACCATTAAGATGGTATTTTTACCATATCCATATATTCCCTATAAGAATAGTTGAATAACTGGATATAGTCACTTATCAGATCTCTTTTCCCTAGAAACATATTATTTTGAAATAATCTTTCACAATAAAATTATGAATTAGAAATAATATTTAATTAATTTCTTATAGATAATATTTTCTAGTTCTTCTCAAATGGGTAATTATTATAAATTTACAACGGAGTTGGATCTATAGGTTAGTCATGTAGGACTTGACCTTTGACACTACTATGAAACTACATCCTAGATGGCCTGGATATTATTCATGATGAATAAGGGAGAATCTTAATTATCTTTATTTTTACAGTGGATCTATAATAGGATTTGTTTCTAGATAGATCTTTGGGGTTTCCCTATAAGAGGGAGATTGAATTCACTTTGGATCTTGTTCTTCATTTATAACATAAATTAGTACTATCTAACACTATTAAATATATCAACCTAACATAAAAAACATTTATCTAAAGGAACATTAGGTGAAGGGGTTTATTCCTTGATAAAATAGATAAACATTAATGATTTTTCTGTAATTACCAGAAGCAAAGCTAGGTTATAATAAATAACACATATCAACATACAATGATAGATGATTTCTTTTAAAAATTAAGGGGAGCTATAAAGTTATCCATGATTTACTTATTATCATGAAATGATTACATTTAGTGATATTTTAATATGTTTAATATATTTTATTTTTTAAAATATTTTAATTGTATGTTTTTGATGATATAAAATTCTAACTAAAGAATTATCTGGTAGTGTTTATGTCTTTCATGAATATAGTCATTAAACCATACATGAACACTTTCATAGTGATAGTTGTGAAAGAAAGTTTGATATATTACTACAATCATAAAAAATGGTAGATATTTTGGGATAGTATAGTGTAAAATTTGGGAGGTCCAATATTATATCATTCTATTAATGTTTTATTTTTTTAATTTTCAGGTTCCGTTATTGGATCACGAGCTATCAGAGTAATTTTTTATATAAATAGATATGGTATATATTTTGAATTAACAGTGGAGTCCAAAAATGTAATTTTTTTTAAATTTCATATGTTAATTGGTAACTATAAGTTATATATTCAAATTTTATTCTACGTGAAACATTCTGTAATTAACATAATCAATAATGAGGAGAAATTTGAGTTGATAGGGTTATGTTTGATTATTTTTTTGGAAAGGTAACTCTTTGGTATGAATACTTAATAATAATATATAGGGGTGAGTGGGTCATTAATTGCACCATGAGGGTTGATTTATGAGGCTTTTTTGAAAGTTATTCCTATACATGGTAATGGTCATAGTGCGGTTATTATTGGTTGATTTTAAAAATATTTTCTCATTATAGGATCTAGATAAGAATAAAATGTGTTTAATTTATGATACATAATTATGATGAAAAGGTTATATGGTGGGGAGAACATCTCGAGGTGTATTTTTATGGTGATACAATGTTGTATATCCTCAAAATGGTTGTAGTACTGACATGCATCAAAGAGTATTTGAAAAGGGATTCAAATACCACAAAATGGGATGTGAATCCTTGTTTTTAGAAGATATACTGTGATATTCATTGTCAATTGTGGTGGTCTTTCATGAAGAGGGTAATTTTAGGATTCGTGTCATAATTCCCCACTTGTTATAAAGAGAAGTCCATGTAGTAATGGGAAACTAGGTTACTAAAACTGCATATTATTCCTATATTTTAGTAGAATGTGGTCACCATGGACATTATTGTGGGTATTTTGAGATAATTGTATATCTAGGATATACAATTAGTTATTTTACATTGGTCGAATAAGGTATCATATTTCATGAAAATAAGAGAGAACAATTTGTTGGATACCTTTATAGGATTTCTGTGATTGAGATAGTCTTCCATTATAGATTATCCATTACCATAAGATCATGAAGAAAATTACATCTTAATTTTGGTAATATTTAATGATGTAATTAGGGACTTTGTAAAAACGATTTATATCATACTACCCATAGAAAGATGTGATTTCTAAGATGGCTATATTTATTCTTGATGGAAATTTTGGGAATGAATTCTAAAATTTGATGATTCATGGGTGGAATATCTACTTCAATGAAAATAATTATATGTCTCTACTTTTTAGGAATTGATTTAGATATCATCATTCCAATATCCCTATAGTGGGACATATTATTCATCATCAATCTAGAAAGATATGGGCGGGTCTATAATAATTTAAATTAAATTTACAATAAATTTATTATAGATGATACAGTTAATTCAAAATTTGTTTGTTATCTCCTAGATCATGTAGTAGTCCAATATTTATAATAGGTAATGATCATTAGAGTTAATCATAGGTGATCATGTATCCCAAAAATTTATTTATAGAAGGTATATCATCAATGTATATATTTGGTGTAGTTCATTCTATGATTATATCCAACCCAACTACAATAATCTAGATCTGGTTTCTACTTTATTATATTAGAATAGATGCAAGGGTTATAATTCCAATTGATATGTTACCTTAGTAGTATGGGATAACTAGATACATACTACATACATATTTTACATTAGTAATATAATATCAAACAAAACAAAATTAAATGAATGGAATCCTAGAAACTCATTTAACGAATTCATCTTTAAATACTAGGGAAAGGAAATTGGATAAGGGTGAGATCAAATTCTCAGTAGGGGTTACATATAGAGTAATATATCATGAGTAAAAAAGGGATTATGAATATGACAATGTTAATAACTAATTAGACAACTCATTTAATAAATATCTTGATAATAAATGAATCAATGAAAAATATTAATGCAATAATATCATATATTATTATAACTAAATTATAATCGAATTAAATTATTAATATTGGATGTCATGATCTCATACATCATGATTTCTATACCATCCGGACCATGGACTATGAAAGTTTAACTTATTGGTAGGTATACACAAAAAACAAAAATAGTTTTCCTCCCGAGACATATCGATGAATATGGTCTATATATAATTGGTCCTCACCTATAAATGCACGTTTAATCAAAACCTATTATTTCAAATGATCGATATAATTAATGAAAAATATGAAATATCCATGTTGGGTAAATAATTGAGATTTATAAAAACTATCCCCAATCGAAAGAAAGAGAATGTTTCACAAGGAATTAAAAGAACAAAAAATAAATAAGGGATAAGGGATGACCTCCAGTTCATCAGAAATATAGGTTATGAAATAAAATCATATCCACTAGAGAAATAAAAAAAAAATAAAAACTATAAAATAACCATTCATTTACAATTTCTCTTTATAAATCATTTGAAAACATGTATAATAATATTGATATAGTAAAATTAATATTATGGAAGGAAAGTCCTTTAAACCCATATATGATAGAAAATACATTTCATTTTTATTTTTATAAAAAACATCCCATTTAGAGTACATTAAAAATATTCTTTTAAAAAAATTAAAAATTTCATTGATAACATAAAATGTTCATTATTATATTTTTATTTTAATAAATTATAATTTTGTAAAACATTTTTAAAAAATAATTACATGAAAAAAAATAAACCTTATTAAATGAGAATCAAATAAGGTTTTATTATAAACATTTTATAGCTTGATTAATGTTACAAATAGTGGAATATATTTATAAACAAATGAAAAATAAATAAATATTCAGAGGATACATAAATAATTGGATATTATAAAAGATAATTGATATGATTCCTTCAAAAAATTAAAAGAAATCCATAATGAAATAGAGATTGTAAATGAAATTATTACCTCTTGAAAAACATTAAAATTATGACACCATGAAATAATAAATTGAAACACTAATAATAATTAATAAATCTATATTCATCTTAAATATAATAAATGGGATATTTAATCACCACAAAATTTCAATAGGTGTGTAATAAAAAAATATTTCTTAATATAGGTTAAATTTGTATGAAATCCCTTCATAATTTCCTTTAGTTCAACATTCATTAAATTTATACATAATGGGATTAAACATATTAATAATTTATAATATAAAATATTTATATTTATAATATCATATATTACCATCTTATGAAATATTATCACTTGTTTGTTAAGAATATTTCATTATTTATATTGTTTTGTGTGTTAATTGCTTCATTTTATTATTTTTGTTCTGTTATTTATGTTCTATTTATTGTGTATAGAATATATTCCATCATCTAAAAAATGATTTTAGTGATTAAAATATAATATTTACTAATTATTTTCATTTTTGGAACTCTTTGTGACAGATGGACATAGTGAATGAATCCCATCACTTCGTATAAAATGATAGGTCACACATAAGAAAAAGTGACTATATCATTTTTAATGGGTAAAAGGATAATGAATTTGAAGCTATATTAATTTTAAAAAATAAATTTCATGGAATAATTATTATACAGATACATTATTTAAATTATTATAACTATGAATGTTAGTCATTGATAGAAAAAAATTTACATTAGTTTGTGAGGAGGTAGTCCTCCCTATATAGGAGTAACTGTATTATTTCCAATTTGATGGAGATGGATATGGATAAATATTATGAAAAAACATAATAATATTTAAGTATATACTAGATTTTGGTGTTATAATATTGTACGTATTATGAAATAACAGATGGTGGTAATATAATAAGTAAAAAATAAAGAGCTTGTTGATGACAATTGCCTTCGAATAGAAAAACCTATTTTCGATATCTTATTAATGGAACTAGGGTTTGTATTTTGGTATGAAAAGAACCTATATAATGAGGATTACTGTTTTTGGGAAATATTTTTTTAGTTTTTAGTTTAGATTAATTGATTTAGAGATGTGACTAAATAATGGGAGTGGGTGACCTTTTATAATAGAGGGGATTTACACGCTTGTAAGTTTTTAATATTTTTCCATAATGTCAGGTCCTATTCTTGGAAATATGTATCTAAAATTTAAAATATTTTATGGGTATAAGAATAAGGTCTATATAAAACCAAATTATCGTTTTTAATAATTTTTTTATGTAATTTTAATATTTATCATTATAGATTAAATACCAGTAAATCTGCTTTTACCATAACCATGGTATATAATTTCTACTATTTTTACAATTCATTGACCAAAAAAATTAAAATTAAATTATTAAATAATATTATTTATTATTATTCCAAGTATATATTCAAATCTATCAAATTCATTTCATGTACATAGAAAAATATAATTTAAATATAAACCAATAAAAGGGCTCGGAAAAATGTTTTTCAAGAAATGAATTTCCCAAGAATAAGATGATATTACATGAAGCATATGACTAGAATCCATAATCATATTGATAAACAATAATATATTTAAATATATAATAAATAATGTTTAATTAAATAATTAATAATTAAATATTATTCTAACTAGTAAAAATGTATAGACATTATGCATGTTTAAATAAAAAATATTTTTTTAAAAAAAATGTTCTCTAAAAAAATAACCTTTTTGACCTCCAAATGATTTCATCATTATATAAAAAAATTAAAGTAAAAAAATTTTAATTTTAAAAATTATAATATATTATTATAAATAAAATTAGGAATATTTGAATAATATATTTTTAATTATTCATAAAAGCTTATTTCTAATGGAAAAATTTAAAAATTTAATCTAGCATCATTTTGATCAAGTAAGTTCAAAATCAATATTCACCCAATAAAATATTTATTTTTATTACATGTAATATTAAAATAGACATTGTATTATCATTATATTAAAATTTAATTTTCAATTAAAATAATTGAACTTGAGGTGTTACGTTCCTCCCACCAATAAAAGTACAATCCTCAAAATTCTTATGGTTATTTACATTTAAAATGAGGATTTTTCGTCTTCATAACATCCTCTAGTTTCCATGTTTCTTCTCCCAGTTTTTTATTTCTACAATGTACCTTTATAATTTTATTTGTCTTATTCTTCAATACTTTCTCTATATTAGAACAATATAGATGCACACTTCACATTATGATACATAAGGTTTCAATTATATTTCTTTATAGGTGAGAACATGGATTGGATTTGGAATGTACATCCTTAATAATGATATATAGAGCCAATCATGTACATTATAGAGGATTAGTGGAACTTTCAATGAGAAATAATAACCTCACGTTTTGTCTAGAATTGAAAATTATAAGATGTACATAGGTACCAATGTACCATTATAATAAACCTTATAAAACCATTTCATAGAGATAATTTCATGAAAACATGATTTCCCACTTGAAATTACAAATATTTCCCCCTGTTATTCAAAAAAATATTTTTACTACCAATATATTCTTTAATATGAGACTAAATGGTGTTTAACCTTTTTTTCTAGTCATCATGTTTTGGGCCTATGAGTTTTTTTGAACCACATCATCTCAAAAAGTTAGAGTATTAAATATATTTTTATATAATGCTTCGTATGAAGAAATTTCAATACTTAGGTGGAAACTATTATTATAGAAAAAATCTACCAATGGTAAATTGTGATCTTATATACCTAAAAATCCATGTGGTCATGAACTAAATATGTAATTTCTTGTTTTAATAGTACTTTGACACATTTCATTAATTTCAGGAAGGTAGACAGTGGTAAATTTAATTCTTGTATAAAGGGACATCTTTACACACTTACACAATTTTGATGTAAATTATGGATTAGAATGAAACAAAATTAAAAATGATTAACAATTATGTCGAATAAGTTCATTAATAGAGATCCAGGTAAGGAAATAGAGTCTAAAATAATAATTATAGAAAGGAAATTCATATATTATGTTATCAAACCAATAATAACCAATATTTTGTCATTATTTGTAGGATTTTTTCATAGTCCCATGATAGAGTTCACTACAATACCATCCCATTTCCTCATAGAAATATTTAGGGGATACATAAATCTTCTAGGATACAGTATCTTAGCATGAACTTATTGATAAACCAAACATCTTTATATATAACCAATAATATCCCTCTTCTATTTATTTCAACAAAGATAATTCTTCAAATCTATTTACATCTCAGTACTACCAAGGTGTATAAAGAGATTCAATCTATTATAATTATCCATAAATTACTTTTTTAGAATAGTTAAAGATGGAACGCATAGTCTCCTTTCATGATTTAGAACTCAATCTTCAAAAACTATTTTTGTTAATTTTCTATCATTCACGGCTATAATTTTATTTTAAAACAATCATAATTAGATTGATAAATTGTTTTCATTTACAAAATATGTATTAAAAGTAATTTATTTTATTTGGGATAGATCCCATTCTATAATAATCTTTTTTATTCATCTTCACTTGATTTTTGAACATAAGACCCCTTTCAATCCATATTTGGTTCATAACACCATGAACACTCATGCACTATACATCTTTTAACTTATTTACTTCCTTGGGTGGTTGGGTATTGAGAAATAACAATCCTTGATTAGGTAGATCCATATACTTTCCCTCATATTTTTTTCTATCTATGAAAAATGGATTTTGGATCTTATGGAATGTGTATATATCATATCATTCACAATAGATATAGTGTCTTCATATCATTAAATAAGATATTATAGATTCTAAATCAAGATTTTGGGTTGGATAGTTCTATTAATATGTCATTAACTACCTTTATTCATTATATATAACTTTATCATTCAATATAAGAATAGAAATAAGTCCATTTGTTGATGCATAATTGTATATCACTAACACATCACCTCCCCAAAGATTATTAAAAAAAAACCATTAACAAATATATACATAAACTATTCAAAACATTCTTAACATTAATTATTTCATATGAACATATCCCTTTTATACGTATTATTTATCAATGGGTTATCCAATTAGGAATGGTTCTAAACAAATCATGGATAATAACCTATCAAACTCATGAAACTACAAACAACAATTATGTATGTTGATAAAGTCTATTCTTCAAATAGGTTTTTCATTATAGTATCAGCTGAGATTACATCATTGGGGACAATATACCTATAAAAATAAAACATCAATTATCCAGAATTCACATTTTCTGAATATCCCATATAACTACTTTCTACAATATTTCTTTCGAATTATATGCATGTGATTCTTGTTTTCCTTACAGCATTTAAAATACAAATAGAAATCATCAATAAACACCACAATGAAATTATGATGATATTTTTCATATAATCTATTCATTATTCCCATTAAATATATTGTTTCATTATTCAATCTAGATAGATTTTTTGTAAACTCATAATGTTCATAGCTTATTCAAAATGTATCCTTAAGATTATCTTCCTAATTTAATAAAATTTATGATTCCTAGAATGAATATAAATATTTTAAATGTATTGAGATTTATGATTTTTTAAAATATGCCAATAATGATAGAAAATGATAATTTTTATTTATCATAATATCGTTGATTTAACTATAATTAGTTCCCAACAACATGGATTCACCATTCTTATTAATGAAATAAATAAGGGCTATGTAACATAAACCCATGAGGTGAATAATTCAATTATCAGGAAACTCCTCTAGTTGTTTCTTCAACTACAAAAATTGCACAATTGAAATTATATAGGGTTTATTTGATATAGGTCATAAATCAGGGATTAAGTAAATGTAAAATATGACTTCATGTTTTCGCTGAAGTCCAAGTAATTATTTAAGCAATACATCAATGTATTCAAGTTAAATTTAAATATAATCAAATTAAATATTAAATTTTAAATTTGGGAATTGTTTTTTATTTTCTTCCCCTTGAATCGAATTCATAAGTGACACTAGGGGTGGATCTAGACATGATGAAAAAGAATAAGTATTCTCTATAATGTTAAGGAAATCTAATTCTTAATCTAAAATATGAACTTCCTTATCTTAGTGATAAAATTATGCATCGTATTTTTAAGTGCATTACATACTAATTTATTTTATCATAGTATACCATATGTATAATTATAAATTCCAAAAAATAACAGATGTATGTGTTACAATTGGGGCTCCATAACACATCATTGTTTTAGTGATATTTCTACTTAGAGTTATAACTGACATCTACATTATTATGGTGCAAGAGAAATAAATAATTTTCATTAAAGATTTGTAAGATATAAATGTGTGTATGGATATAAAATCAAATAGATAAATAAATAAATTTTAATATATTATTGATATACCTACAACTATATCATTTGAAAGATAAAGTACAACTATTGTGATGGAATAAGCTTGATCTTCTCCCCTAAACCACTTCTTCGGTAAGTTCCCTTTATTTTTGGGACACTAGTCTGAATAATTCCTTTTTTTCTAAATAATTAATACATTTATTTAAATGGTATATTTACTTACCAAACATTCATGAGAAATATGCCTCTTGTCTCTTCACTTGTAACACACTCCCAATCCCTTTAAGCATTTTCTTTGATGTTTCTTTCCACAATTTTAATAATATGAAAACTGATTCATTTTCTTCTTCTTCATTGCATTTAAATTTTCTTGTAATAAAAATGAAATATTTTTATTTTTATTCCCCATGAATATATAGGATCTATAAAATATCTTCTTTATTTTTATATCACGTAAATCTATTTAATCATATGATGAAAAAGTTTGAGAAACAAAAGACCTTTAGAGGCTTGTCCTGAGACCTTTAAATAAAGGTTCAACAATGAATTATGTATTGTGTATGAAATCCATAGAATATTGTGATAGTAATGTAAATATATCCTCAAATTGTATGAATATTGCTTCTTGATTTTTCATAAATTTAAAGAAATGTATCTTTATTTCAGTTATTTCACCATGTGGGATATATATATCTCAAAGAATATTTATTAAAATATATTCATTACAAATGTTCTATTTCATCATACAAACAATAATTCTGGATTAATGACCACTATTTACCAACATCTCCCTTGATAAAATATACTTCCAGTATAAACTTTTGTTTTTCAATACATCTAAAGTCGAGAAATACCTGTTTAAAGATTCTATTCTCCTAGTCATTAAAAAATGGACTTGTAGCCCCTTTAAATGATGGGGGCCTCTATAACATGGAGATATAAAAAATAAGATAATGAAGTTGTGGAATAAAGTTTTTCTCTATTCAGGAAAGCTTATTCATCATAACCTGATTAAGCCACCATAATATATTTGTGATCTACTCAGTTCCAATACCTACTATATTTGATTGCTCTATAGGGGAATTTATACATTGAATATGGGTGTTTATACCATTATTTATTCTAAGAATCATATCATAAAAATTAATATATAAAATTTCCTCATAAAATTATGAATTCTATATCATAATTTATAATTATAAATCTAGTGTAAAACCTAACATAAATTGACAATTTCTGCATCGTTAAACATTAAACCAAACACTTATATTTCATTAGTTATATCGTTAAATAATTAAAATATATTCAAATAAATCATAAAGGTTTTTATATAAAATTTAATTCGTCCAATGAATATTCCCCAGGAGTGTCAAACTATGTGTGTGTTAAGGGCACACCCACCATGCAACAAAAATATTGATGAGATATACTCAACACAAGTCTTTTCATTGTTATTACCCCTAGATACATTTGTTCCAATCCCACATCCACTTGTAGTATCCAAAAATGGATATATTTCATGAAAAATCACATAAAATCTCCATTTTCAGTACATTTATGATATTATTCCATAATATAAATATCCTCAAAGTCTATCATATGATTACTTTTTCCTAGTTTATGTTTTTCAAAATATATTTCCCATTGATTCCACTAAAATTTATATTATCACAATTAAAACAACCTCTAATATAGTACCATAGAGTTGGAATCTACATTATTACATTGGAATTGTTAAAAGGGTTCTAATCCCATAGTATTGATCAATCTATTAGTCTTGTAGAACCAGATACACACATGATAACCATTTAACATTGAAAATTTAATATAATATATAACAAAAAAAATGATCGATATCATTGAAAATAATTCAAATAATTTATCTTTATATTCAGTGTAATAATAAAAAAATATGGTTGGGGTAAAATGCTCAGTAAGGGGTATGTATAGGGGAATATATCGGGAATTGATAAGTAATACTCAATATGAAAAGGTAAATAACTAAAAATAAAAGCTATTTAATAAAACCATTTAGAACAAAAATAATCCATGGATAATATAAATGAAATAATCCCCTAGATAATAATTTCTGAATTATTAATAGATAACATGTTTAATATTGGGGTTCATGACATTAAATATCATGATATCTTAACCATGAAGACCATTCACAATGACAGTTTTATCTATTTTAAGGTATACTCTACAAACCTATTTAATTTTTCCAACAAATGTTTCATTGGAGATTAGTCAATGCATCAAGGAGATATCTATAAGTGGGGTACAACCATCACAACTTCAATATATATTCCTTCTATATAAAATAATCAATTTAATTAATAGTCAATATACCATATCAATATATATCCATATTGAATGAATAATATTTATTTATCAATAATTTCCATAGTCTATTAAATAACATTAAAAATAAAATTCCATATATAATTAATGGTTTATGATTTAGGAAATAATCATATCCAAGATATAAATAATGTTAGTAATTATGATAAATTTATTGTATAATGGTTAGAAAAATGTGAATTATTCAAGAGGAGATTAATGACCACACATTTAATATGGGATAAGAGATGACTATTAGTTTATCGTGAATATAGTTTTAGAAATAAAATCATTTTTGTTGGAGGAATAAAAAAATAGAACTGAAATTTTAAAATATTATTTCTATTAATATTTTTAATTTTAAAAACATTTAAAACAATAATAAAAATAAAAATACCAGAAAATGGATATGGTGGTAGGAATGTATGTTATCTCTATATATGTTCATAAGGACATTCCGTTTAACTTATTGTCAAAATATACACTTCCAAAGAAAATTATAAATAATAATTTAAAAACATTTAAAATGTTATATATATATTAAAATGTCCCTAATAAATTATTTATTTGAATAAAAATGACATTTTTAGAATAATTTTAAAAAAAATGGACAAGAAAGAAAAATGTACCTTATTAAATGAGAATCAAATCTATTTTTATTCTAAACATTTCATAACATTATTCATATTCCAAAGACTAGAAAATTTAAAAATAATTAAAGGTAATTATATATTGATGTTGTAAAATTATTGGATCTTAATAATGGTAAATGATATTATTATTTCAATGAAAATAAAATAAATCCCAAAATAATGTGATATTATAAAATAATTCGTACCTCTAAGGGAAATTTAAAATTGTAACCCATTGAATGGATAATTGTTAATTGAATATTAATAGTAAATAATTAATAGGTATTCAAGTTAAATATATCAGTATTTTAGTACTTATATCATATAATAATGGAAAGGTGTTAATAACAAATATGTTTCAATTGTGTGTAAATTCAGATGAAATCCCTTACCTCACAGTTTTCCTTTGTTAACCATGGTTTAAAATCCTTTATATATTTTTAATAAGATATAAATATATAATATTACCTTATTAATTTTTATTATATCATATATTATCCACTTATAACATGATACCACAATTTATTTAAAATTATTTCATTATTATCATTGCTTCAAGTATTATCTTCTTTGTTTTCTCTTGCATGTTCTATCATGGATGTTCATGTTCTTATGTATGGGATGTTGTTACATAAAATAGAGAATTATATTAATTTCATAAATATCATATCTACTCATTATATAAATTTTTAAAATAATTCATGAATGTTGGAAAGGGAAGATGAATCTCATCTCTTTGTGGAGACTTAAGAAATATGTACACACTAGTGACGATATCATTTACCTAATTATAAAAAAGATAAAGATTTTTATGGTATATTAATTTTTTATAATCAATATGTTGTCATTATAATCATATATATTCATTATCTACACAATTATTATTATCCATGTGAGTCGGTTATGGAAAAAATATTTAATTGGATTGTGAGGTGGTAGTACATCGTAAATATAAGAAATGGTTTTGTATCCCCTTTGATAGAGAAATAGATGGATAAATATTATTACATAAAAATAATAAAATATAATTATATGGGATATATTTTTATTATTATATTTTAATAGTTGGGACATAATTAAATTTGTTAAATGTATAAGTAATAAGAAATATCTTGCAGAACACAATTACCTTCGCATAGAAAAACCTCCATTGGATTTGTTATTGAAGACCCTATACTTGGTGTTTTGGGAGCACAATAACCATAATGTTGTGACTAAGGATTTTGGGGAGATATTTTTTCACATAATGGTTGAGATAAATGGAATTATAGGAGTGAATAAGCGAGGGGAGGGGGTTTCCAATTTTAATTGTGGTGAGTGGTACATTTGTAATTTTTTTATTTTTCAACAATTTCACGAATCATTCTTGGAAATATGTCTCCCAAAAGGATCATATATGATAGGAAAAAATTTTAATATTTACATATGAACAACCAATGGGGTTTTAGAAAGTTTTTATATCAATTTGGCACTTAACATTATAGATAAACCTGTAAAATGTGTTGAAAAATGGGTTTTCAAGAATTGCATTTTTCATTCATAAGATAGTATTTTATAAACTATATGAATTGAAATAAAAAAATTTGACTTTAATTATTATATTTTTATTTATAATATATACATTTAATTTAAATAATTAAATATAAAAAAAATAATTATTCATTAAAATTGGCAGAGATTTTATATTTTCAATCAGGAATAGTTTTCTCTAATAAAATTTGTTTTCCAAAAAATAACCCTTTTTACATTGAAATTATCTTAACACTATTTATATAAAATTTATAGTAACTAAATTGATAACTATATATATTTTAATATATTATTAAATATAAATGGTGTAATATTTTAATACTCTATTTTTAATTTTACATAAAATCACATATCTAAGGTTGAATACCAAAAATTCATTCCATGATTATTATGATCAAATAAGATTAAAATAACTATACATAATATAATGATATAATTTATTTAGATTAAGTATTAAAATTTGAAATTTTTTATTTTTTATTACATTATAATTTCACTCACAATAATTGAATCTTGAGTATTATAATGATTATTAGAACCATCATGATTTTGGAAAATATTATTAATATGACCTACTTACCATTGCTCCCACTATGTATTAATGGAATGATTGAAGTGTAATAAGAGTTTAATATATATAATTATGAACTATATTACTTACATATGAATGAAATTGATGATATTATATAGGGTGAATGGACATCATTTGTAGGGAAAATGGCGTGGATTATTTATTTGAGTGATGTGGATTAACATGGTGAAAATTTCATTTACCCTGAGTAAATTGATAAAATAAGCATATGAATTATGATGAATAATAGTAAGAGATGGATATTATATACTTATTGATGGAGTTATTTTTAAATGATTTTTTGTGTCCCTTATTTATGAATAGACGCCTTATGGTTGGTAGTTTTCAATTCCACAAAATTATTAAGGTGTTAATTTTTTTGTTTTTTCATGCGTATTTATGTTTATTTTGAACAATTATATGAGTCAAAAATAAATTAAATGAGAAACATTTCAATTTATTGGACTATTAAATTTGTTTGGATATATTATAATCCCACCAGATATATAGTGGGAACCCACTGATAACCCAATCAGTGCTAGAGAGGCATGTAAGGATTAAGGATTTCAATATAATATCTACATAATCCATTCAGATCTCAAGGACCCATTAGAATGTTAATGATTTATAATTAAGGATACTTTATAAACCATAAACTAAATTAAAATGAAAGGATGTGTAACATCCATTCTCAGGTTCCAAATACCGATTCCCTAAGGTGGTCAGTTACATGACCTCATGTGCACCTCCCCATACACCAAAGGCTACCGACTAGTGGCGATGGTTTAATATCTATAAAATGAGGAGACTAGATTCTCATTTTGAAAGGAAAAAAATAGTGCAAATGACTATGAAATAACCTAAATACAATAAAAAACAAGATAAATTTTACAACAACCATAAAAAACCATTATCAAAGGAAATAAATGAATACAATATCAATAACTAAACAATATTTTTGTCATGCCAAATAAGTTTGAAGTGTCAAAAAGGAATCCCAAAAATAAATACACTAAAAAATCACCCATGTGGGTCCTGATAACAGGCATGAATCCATCATCCATGCTCCATGCCAACTCAGCAATCTAACATTGAGCACTTTTTCATATCGTGGCATTAAAACAAGAAGTCTACTTGGGTACCAATTAGGCAGCTCAAGTGAGGTGGGAGTACAACATATTAGGCCAACACCAATGAAATCTTAAACAATATCCATTCAATAACAGTGTATGTAGTTTTATAAATAATTAAATACAATACATAATGTAAATATTTTCCACATTTCATTATTCTTTAATTAAACACATAATTTTCTTGGGATCATGAAGACACCCAATACATCAATACATGTTTTTTTCTATGCTAGATTTTGAACTTTCCCCATGGGATATCACATATCATAATACCATGGTTATCATTTATCATTTCAATTCAATTCTTATCACATCTTTTTAGATCTATAATCTAATTCCAATCTCATGAGCTAAGAATTTCATGTCTAGAACCTCGTGGGTATTTGGAGCATTAGTCCATATCCCACACCTAATGGGTATTTAGAGCATCAGTCCTTATCCCATACAATAATAAAAAAACGCATGAATTTGTGTCTAAAATTTCATGGCTAGATCCTTGTGGGTATTTTCTGCATTAATCTATGTCCTACATCCCATTTCTTAAACATTTTCATTTTTAACATAAATCACATTCAACAAAGCTATTCAACATTAACCCTACTATTATCATTTCATTTTTGGTATACCATTTCAATTATAAAATAAATCAAAATTCTTCACACTAATCACATGTAATAATATATAAAATTTATCATTAACCCATCAGTAAATATATAATCAAAACAGATGAACTCTTCATGGTTATTCCAGACATCCTTCAATTTTTGTTATCAAGAAACTAAATATTCCATCAATTAATAAATAAAAAATCCAATAAAGACATAAATTCCATGATCACAAATCAACTAATTTCTATTTCCCTATGTTTAACTCAATTAATTATCACAAGATAATTAAATTCAATTAACTCAATCTCTGATGAAATTTAACAATCATGGAAATTTTAATTTCAAATATAAAAACACAAAATTAAACCATAAAAATGGAATTTTCAATTTAGACCACCTACCTCAATATTGTTGATGGGAACTCGGCAATGGAAATCCCAAAATTGAAGTGGAACGTTCAATTTCCTAATGAATAATGAGATATATATCAAAAAAATATATAAAAGATCAAAAAATATATATCTATGAAAACCTAGATCTAAACCATCACTAACATAGTAAATCATCCATTCAAATAATGAGATAAAGATGGGAGAGAGGGAAGAAGAAAATTAGGATGAGAATCTTTTACCAGGAGAGGTACACATTCATCAATTTTGTATTTTAAAAATCATGAATGGAATCCTCAAGGCCTTGGAATCCATCTATAGGGATCCAAAATTGATGAAAATACATTAGGTTCTAGTAGGGTAGAATCAGGGTTAAAACTAGTGGTTCAAGAATATTGAAATAATTTTTTAGGGGATTATTTTCCACATGCATGGATTCCTTGGATTGGGAAAGCGGTTCTACAAAATGTGAACCCTAACCATGTGACCCTCTTAAGTATCACACCGTTACTACAAAAAGTTTGCATAGTTTAGTAAATTCTATACAAACTATGCATTCCTCATATGTTCAGTGTTGCATGGTTTTCTGGGGTTGGACAGAGAGTTTGGGAAACCAGTGGTCTAATCGTGCATAGATAAAAACCCTCCAAAAATCTACAAATACACCAAAACTATCCACAATGAAAACCCCAAACAAGATTTAGGAAATGAAGGTGAAATATTATGAAAAACAATCTTGATACATTTCCTAAAAATGGTTGAGATCTTTCAATCTTCCCACCTTTTAACAATTCATCCTTGTACTGTACTCATAAAAACCAATATAATTCTGAGGCAATACTATTAGGCTACTGAGACCACATATCCACTTCCCTCTCCCATGTTTCCATACAAACACACCCATGTTTCCACAATACTCAAACTATCATAATGATATTTCCCTACTACACTTTCCCACTATGACACAACACATGCATCATATGATCTTCAAGGGATGCATTGGTTTATAGATCAAAATCATTATCATAAATCACATGAGAAGTTTTAGGGTGATACCAATGAATATGTGACACTTTAATGACATAATTAATAGAGCTGCACCTCTGTGGAAGAGAAAATAGGTACACCACTTGCCCGATTCTATCGAAAACCTCAAAATGTACAACAATCCTGGGTACTTACATGCCCTATCATTGAATCCTATGATGAAAAAATCTTGGTGAAACCATGTGGAAAAAATGATAAACCTCTGTAAAATCTATAGGTCATCAAATTTTATCAATATACAACATATACACACTCTTATCCATAGCCACACACTTCTAAATCTGTGAAACATGCTCCGAGTTCTCATACACATGACTTGATCACATCAATTGTGACTCACCTAACTCTATCCAACTTAGAGGTGATCATTATGGATTACCATAAATATCCTCATATGGTTCCATATGTATAGTTTCATAATAACTATTATTATAAGAAAACTTCACCAATTCTCGGTTCTACTTCTAAGACAATCCAAAGTCTAGAACACACTCCCAATGAATATCCACAATCACCTATATAGTATTTTATAAATGTCCATCTAGCAATGGGTGGAATGATTTACTTATTAAAACATATATAACAAGTGCCTTTAGTAAGACTTTGTAGAAGTGTGATGTAAAAGATGAGTCACAGTCAGAAACAATACTCCATGGCACCCAGTGTAGATAGACTATATTCTAAACATACAATTCTCTAAACTGATCCACTAAGAATTTTTCCTGTATATGTAGGAAATGCAATAATTTTTTCACTGGTTCCACAACCACCCAAATAGATTCATTCTTCTAAGGAATCCTTGGGAGACCCTCCACATAGTCCATGGTAAAATCATTTTAATTACATTCTAGAATGGAAAACAACTATAGTAAACCACATGTTCATTCATTCTCATCCTTAACCTATTGAAATCTTTTTCATCATGTCATTAAACTTGAAATATCATTTTTTCATGCATGATGACTAGTACTATCGACGTAGGTAATTATACATTATGGTCACACCAAGATTCACCTCTCACTTAGATTCATGAAATTCACACATCATCTCCTCCCACATACTCACAGACTCAACTAAATGAACCTGTACATAAATTATATCATCATCATTCATAACCCAATTTGAATGTGACTCCAAACATTCAAGGATTTCCCTCAAAGCCAAACAATCTTAATCCTCATACTTTATCTCTCTAATCTGGACCAATAGTGTTGAATCCATTATGCCAAATATGAAATTCATATGATATTGGACCTCCTAAATGTCAATACATAGCTCAAACAACAATGTTATCATCTTATACCCTAAATTATACTCATAATCATCCTGAACTAGAGTTTTCGTGGCTGTAGTTTCAAAAAATTTACTTCCCTTCCCTAACATATTTTCCAGCTCAACATAACTATAATGAATATACTCAACCCAAATCCTCTATTGCAGATTCAAATATCATTGTTCAAAGATTAACTTTAAACTATTTTGATTAGTATATAATGTGATCTCTCTTCCCAATAGAAACTTCCACCAACACCTCAATACAAAAACCACTTCAGGCAGCTCTAGGTCATGCGTAAGTTAATTCCATTAATATAGTCTCTAATACTGTGGCCCATTAACCACAAATAAATATCCCACATTCCGCACTAATCTGAGATTGATCCCAAAATCATCACAAAACACCGTATACTCCTCACTAAGTTTGGGTAGGTTTGAAATTCATTCCATTTTCAACTACCTATTCAAATACTGGAAGGAATTTTTACATGCTATATACTAATAAAATAGTATTCCCTTATTTATCATCCCTGAAATAGGATCTTAAAATCAAGAAAATTCATTGATGAAGCACTAATAATAACCCAAAACCCCATAAAACTAGGAATATCAAAAACATTTTTTGGATTCTCTCAAGATACAACTATCAGAACCTTATCTAGGTCCACTAAAACACATTCTTATGATACAATGTGACTAATGAAAAGTAACTAACCAATCCAGAATTTAGACTTAGATATCTTGGTGTAAAGATGATTCTCTGTCCACATACTCAAGAGAATTTCAGGTAATTGGTAATTATCATCATGAGTATTGATGTACACCAAGATTTCATTCACAAATACTATCACAAACTGATCTAGTTAGGGGTAGAATATTAGGTTCATAAAGGCCATAAACACTTCTAGAGAATTCTTCTACCCAAATGGAATCACAAAAAACTCATAAAGTCTATACCTACTTCTAAATAATGTCTAAGGTATATTAGATTGTCAAAATCTCATATGATGATATAACGATATCATGTTAGTATTTGAAAACAAATACCATCAACTATCCAAAGAAAACATCGATGCATAGAAGTGGATACCATTTTTTCATGGTGATCGATTTCAAATTCTAATAGTCAAAACATATCTTCTTTGTCTATACATCCTTATTTTTGGACCAAACTAATGAACCCCAATGTGATTTACATTGATAGGTAAATTACTTATCCATAAAATATTAAAATTGAAAACTGATATCCTGATGCTATTTTTATGCCATTTTGTAAGATGGAATGGAAACTCGCTTAGCCTCAAGTCTGAGATCAATTTTAAACACTACATCTCTATTAGGTGGTATCACTGAGAGGTCCTCAGGAATAAAAATACAGGAACCTTTTCACTACTCATGGAATAAAATCATAATTTACACCCCCACCATCCAACAATAAACAAAGAACATAGGGGGTATGTTCCCTTTGTTTCTGATGCACTGGCCCTACAAGGCCTGCCCAAATATCCCACCTATGCTGAATATAATTTTGACCCTTAGAAGATGTAAAATTCACTCTTATGTGGTAACCATCTATGTGGGTTCGGTACCCCATTAACAAGTACATACCCATAATAAAGTGAAAACATGTAATATCTAGAATGAAAATATCCAAAAATAAATGATACTTTCCAACCTCAAGAGAGAATCCCTTACATAAGAAGATATCTTTTGACCGTACTCCAAATAATGCATCGCTTGTCCTAACACTCCTCACAAACTCCACATCCATACTAAACCAATTCAAAATTTGTGCATATAAAAAAAGAGAGGAAATAGTATCAAATAATTCACTATATAGTATAGAAGTTACAAAAATATCTCCTCTAACTATTGACATTCTATCCCCTCTATCCAAAAGTGTAGGATGAACTACATGGAAATGTCATTCCTCTCTTCCCTAGGCAGCATTATGGGCCCCATGAGCTGCACAACTCTGCTGATATGGGTTCTCTTTCCAAGAAGAACTTCATCCCCTTCCTCGACTAACATGTCTAGTATAACACCAAAAAAATACTAATAAGGTGTTAAATACCACTTCCCATATATTGGTTCTTCCTAGATACTTCACTATTACTAATCTTTTTTGGGTTCTTATAGAACCTCTATGATTCCCCATTCTACTTAATCTTGGAACTCTACAAGTGGGAAGCAAAAATACCTAAAAAAGTGTCTTGGACTACCAAATTAGTTTGAGATAACTTAGGTATGATACTGATTAAATGATCCTCCCCCTATCCACTTTTTTCCATTTCTCTGGTCGACATTCTCCTAAAGATTCTCCCAACTATCTCAAGACATACCTACTGATCATCAAGTTGAAACCACCTATCCCCCATTGGACTCTTTATTATAGTTCCCCTAATATAGGCGAGGCTAACACATTACCTCAACAAAATTTATTAACCATAATATGTAAATATAAGACATAGTCTCATGTTTAATACCATCCATAAAATGAATTGTTGTAGTTTTTTCATCCCCTTACAACACTGGAGAAAAGTTATGCAAGTTGGTGAAGTGACCAACATAGTACAACACATACATAACCCCCAGGACATACCTCATAAAATATGATTCTCTTTCATATCTCAGAGTCTCAGGAAAAAAGTTATTTAAGAACATGTCTTGGATATTCTTCCACAACATATTTCTTAGATCGTCAATCCTATCATGAATATACCACCATCTCTACGTTGATCCTAAAAACATATAAGATTCTAATATGACTTGTTTCATAATTGGATCCTCAATGTAGTCAAGATTTATATGGATAAACTTAATAGAAAACTCAACATTCTCAGGTCCAACTTCTCAGGTGAATGTCAGAGGGTGCTGAAATTGATACTCCCAGGTCAAGTTGAATATACTCTTCACAACCCTCCATAGGTCTCTTTCCATAAAAATCATTCAAGGGGTAATGTTCTCATAAAATTACTATTTAAATTCCTCCCAAAAAACTATAGGTACCTTAGGTTACACTATTGGGGGATCATCACTGGTTGTAAACTCCTGTCCTCCTCTCAACAAGTATCTTAACGGAGGCATATCTCTACAATACCAAAAACATGCCTCAAGAAATATAAAACAACACTTACACATTTAAAAATATGCATTGAAATAATGAAATATAAATTCATCTCCCATTCCCACTACATGATAAAAAATGATTCACTATCACTACCCTTAAACATACTAATTCTAGGTCCTATTTATCAAAGGGTAAAATCATTCCCATATTCATGTTATCATTAGACACCTATTTATCCATTTTAATATTCAAAATTTTACCATATTTAAAATTTTAAATATTCATATTTGGTAACCTTTTAAATTAATTAGACAATCAAAGAAAATGATTACATTTCCAATAACATAACCAATAACATATTTTCCCACGCATTCCTAAATTGATTCATGTCATAATAAATCCTTAGTACCTATATTGATTCCTGATTACTCAGTGTTCTTGCATACCATACCGTGATTCAAATATCATAAAATATAATAAACAATAATCACATAACAGAAAAATGGATCACTTGAGGTGAAATAATATTCATCTGTAACAACACACATTTGTAATATCTATTCCCACCCATGGTATATGGTTTTACCCCCATAAATGGGTTAGATATCCCCACACAAAATCTCTTAACCAAGGACAGACTCATCCAATTATATTATATACCATTCCAAAAATAGTAATGTGAATGAATGAAAAGAAAAATGACTCTGATACAACATTTTAACATCCCGACCTGGGTTCCACATACCAGTTCCATAAGCCGGTGAATTATATAAAGTTGGGCATGCCTCCTCATACACTAGAGGCTATCAACTATTAGTGAGGTTATAATATATATAATATGGGGTACGATACCCTCTTCATCAAAGAATAAAAATAGTGGAAATAACCAATAAATAAGAAAAAGTAAATAACCAACAACCAAAATCATAAAATAACCAGAAAAAATATGTATCACATGATGAATTAAAACTGAATAAAATAACCAAAACTAAATTATAGATATGTCATGACTAATAAGTTTCATGTTTTAGAATAAAAATACAAATTAAAGACATCGAAACCCCCCAAGACTGTCTCAACACCATGTCTAGTTCCCTCATACATGCTCTATCCCAACTCATCCATCTAACATTAGTATCATGCCCTTATCTTGTCATACAAACATGAATTCAATTTGAATACTAATAGGTAGGCCGATTATGGTGTGTGTAAAACTCAGTAATCCACCACCAACTAGATAGAAAAATATCAAATCAATAAAATTATATGTTATTGAATAAATAAAAAAGTAAAATATATAAAGTAAACACTAATCACATCTTATTATTCATTAATTAACGACATAATTTCCAAGGGTTCATGAAGGCACCTGACCCATTAATACCTGCTTCAGACTATGCTGAAGTCTATACTTTTCCCAAGAGATATCATATATTATAATACCATTTTTATCATTTATGATTTCAATTAAATTCATATCATGTCCATTTGGAAACATAGTCTAATTTCAATCCAATTGTCATAGAACACTGTGTCACGCACCCTGTGGGTATTTGGAGCATCAGTTTGTGTCCCCCACCCCTAGGGTAATTAAATAATAGGTAAATTCAAAATAAAATAATAATCACATTCATGAATTTGGGTCTAGAACATCATGGGTAGAACCCAATTGGTATTTAGGGCTTTAGTTCGTATCCTACCCCCATTTCCTAATCATTCAAATTTATCACATATATCACATTCATCAAGGATAATCAACATTATCCCTCCAATAAACATTTCATATCATGGTGTATAATTTAAACTATCAAATAATTCTCAATTATTTACATTAATCACATGTAATAATATGAACAATTACCTATTAAACCATCTATCAGAAATTAATGAAACCCCATTAAATAATCATGGTTATGACAAACATCCCCCAATTCAAATTATCAACCAATTCAATATTCCATCAATTATTAGATTGTATAATCCCTTTAACCCATCAATTTCGTGATCACAAATCAACCAATTTCAATTTCCCCCAGATTAAACAATTCACTATAACAAGGAAATTAAATATAATAAATTTAATTTCAAATGTAATTCCACCATTATGGAAATTGAAATTTCAGAATTACATGTATGTAAGTTAATATAGACATTGAAATTTCCAACATAGAACACCTACCTTAAGATATTTTCTAGATGATCTCCAATGAAAATCTCTAAATTGAATAATAATTTTAAATTGTAGAATAAAAAACAATATATAGATCCAAAATATAGATCCAAGATCAAACAGATTTATTACATGAAACCAAAAGCTAAATCCTCACCAATGTAGAAAATCAACCCTTAAAAATATGATAGAAAGATGAGAGATAGAATGGAATCCAATGTAGATGTGAATATCTTACCAATAGAGGTTTATATTATTCTATCTATTCTTTGATTCATTAATAACAATGTCTGGAATGCCCAAGACTCCATTTAAGAGGTTCCAAAATCAAATAAAAAATTTTATGGTTGAGTGGGCTTGGATTTGAATTATAACTAAGGGGTATGAGGATGTTTTTTTGTGGATTAATTTCCATGTGTATGATTTCATAGTCTAGGGAGAATGGTTTTCCAAACCATGTGGCCTAATAATGTGCCCAAAAAAGTGGTAACACATTTAATACTAAGAGGGCATACAATTTTTCAAACTGTGTGCCAACTATGTTATCCCACTCTTTATGTTTGCACTATATTATAGGGTAGGGTACACGTTTTGGGAAAAATATACATGAGAAAAACCCCATCAAAAAAAATTTAAAATTAACCCAAAACCTCCCTAATGTAATGTCCAAACAATATATAGTAAGTGAAGGTAAAAGAGTACCAAAAAAGAGCTCTACAAATCTCTATAAAAATGTTAGGATCTTATAGGTTTCTTTTTTATTTAAAGTTAAAAATATATATTTAACTTCCCATTATCCGCATCCCTATCATTCATATTCAATAGTCCCAATTTGATTCTTCTATAATGTATTATAATAGATTTTATGTTTTTTATGAATTCACATGTCATCTTTTATTTTGGATTCTTCCACATATTTCAAACTATACAAACACTCCAAAATTGGGTTTCCATCAGTCATTAATATAACATATATCAATATCCAGAGGGGTTGAGAGTGGGTTTTCGTGTTCTTTGATTTAATTTGAATTTTAATGAATCAACAAATTTTTCATGTAATAACATCTAACAGCTAGTGGTACCAAATATTTCCAAATATTTATTTGTGTGTTCTTATGCTTTTTATTGTGAATTTGGGACTTAGAATAGCAACCTATATTTTGGAAATGAATGATTTTGATACTTTTAATAATATTTATAATGGTGTTTATGGACATGGTTCTAATAAAACAAATTCAGTTTCATGAAAAATATACAATATATTTAGTAAATTATTGTGACCTACATTTCTATGAAAAATAATATTTTCTAAATTGATTCTTATATCTAAACACAGAAACAATATATGATTTTGGAATATAGGGTTTTCCTTAAGAGTGGTATTACTTTTATTATTTTTCTTTATTACTCAAACAAATAGTTTTTTTTGTGTTTTTAATTTAAATTCCTAGAAATTGTAACCTTTAACTGAATTTTTGTTATAAATACGATTTTTTAAATTTTCCTGAGGATTGAACATTATGATCATTAAAAAATGAAATGTTTTATCTTGTTTTTGACATATTATAGGATTGTTGAACATAGTGGCCATAATGAAAACAAATATTGAAGAAAGATCATTAAAGAATCAACATTAAATAGAAAAGGTAGGGGATTTATTATTTTATTCAATACCTTATTTTTTTGTGAATATATATAAAATTACAACGTTTAATTTACTAAAAATTATCATGTGATTATTTTAATTACAATTTTAAGATAATTGATGAAAAAATATTCTCTGGAATTTATTTTTGAGACTAATTTAATTTTAATAAATAAATTATTAACATATGATGTAATTTCAAATAAATATTATTCAAATGTGAATTATTTTATATTCATTTAATAAAAATATTATTTAATGGTTTCATATTATTTTGATAATTCTTTATATAAATCCATCAATAGTAACTCACCTAGAAGACAATATTTTATAAATATTAGTTCTAATATTTTATTGTTAGACCGACTAGATTAAATAATTAGAGGGAGGGAGGGATTCAGGGTATATATAATATAACAATCCTCCCTTTTGATCATGTTTCATTTTTAGACAAACCTATTAACTCTTATAATTAAAACTATATATATATATAGTAATTAAAGTATGTAAGAGACACATCAATTTCAAATTGTTTATCCAAACTAGGCTATTCAAATATTATTCAAAGGGGATTTTCCAATATAATATAATTCATTAAGTGAACTACTATTACATTTTTTGGATCGGTCTCACTATCCCTCTAGGTATACAACTAATAACACTTTGAAATCTCATTGCAATTTTAACTAAATTTAACACACTTATCTTATTTGGGATTCATATATTAGCCTAAATCATGATCTAATTGGTTAGAACATGTGTGATTGTTTAAATAATATTCATTGTCAAATTATATATTAGATAAAGTTTATCAAGCAAATTTTGTTTTATGAAAAATCATTTCATGAACTATTTTATTCCATTGTAAACTACATTAATCCCTATGTGAACTGAGTATGCACCACATTGTGTGAGTTCTTAAAGAACATTCTATTTTTCTCAGGGGGATGATACCTCATGATAAAGTCCACCTTTGGTAGGAAACTATTCTATAAAAACATGACCTATTCTAAAAACTAGACATTTTCCATAATAAAATTCATTCGTGAACTTTACTACTTCACAAACAAAATTGATCTTAGGTAAATTTCACATGTAGTGATTTTATAATTTAATATTTTTATCTATATAATGAACAAATTATTTTCATTTATATAGTTTAAATTCAAAAATCTCAATTACACTTAATTCCTTCATGAATATACTCCATCGTGTACCACTTCTTCTATAATGTTCTCAATGATCATTGATTTATTCAAAATGGCCCCTTAATTTTTCTCTATTAAAAATTATGACAATTTAATGTTGGGAAATCAAAATAACCACTTTTATGTCATAGAAGACATTCTACCTTCACAAATACCTTTTGTGAGTCTTAAAAATTCTATGTAGATGGAATTCCTTTAAAAATATTTCCTCAAACATGTACATACATTCTATAAAGTTATAATAAAACTCATCCTATATAAAATAAAATTCCTTACAAAAAATAATCTATGAGACTCCTCACATGGTATGTGGTATTTTCATATTTTTCTATTTTCTAATTTTGAATTCGCTATTTTCTATAAAAAAAACTTAATAACATCATTTCCTAATATTTGGAAAACAATATATAACTATGAAATCTAACATGCACTCTCATTAGAAGTAGGCCTTCTAGAATACTATAAACTAATTTTTCAACAAACACAATCAACTCAATATCCTTGAAAAACTAGGGAGAGTGAGTTTACTTATAACTATGAAGTTTGTATTGTTGAAAAAACATCAAAACTACTTATAATCTCCAATTGAAATAAAACATGCATATTTAGCTTCATCGGTGACAAATAATCTATTAACGTAGAAAGTGATTAGTTGTTTACTAAAAACTAACTATAATCCCACATTAGCCAATATTTTCATTAGAAATGAGAGTAATACAAAACGTTTATAAATTAACCTTTGTCAATACTAATTATTAATTAATGGAAATAACAATCTATGGTTTTTGTTAGAAATTAATGTACACTATTACAGAATGTGTAGATTTTAAAAATTACAGTTTCATCAGCCACAGATATTAAAAAACATGCACCCTGAACTATGTCTAGGGTATATATTTATTAAAGGAACCACTTCAATATTTTGAGATTATATAAAACTAACTCTATTTCACTCCAACCCGAATCTAATTCTCACCTTTTTATAAACCTGACTTCTCTCTATTTTTCAATAATCCCAAAAGTAACTCCATTTTGGTCCATGTCATAGAAGAGAATTAATAATACCACATAGTTAAAAAAACTCCTTAACTCAGTGATATGGTAACTAAATCCACATTTTTTCAAGGGTGGGGATTCAAATAGAATCTAAGAGTTAGTTTATGACTCTAAAATGCTTCCTTGGAGAAGGAATTTGCCATAATGTATGTGAGTTGAAGTTAAGTTGGTCATACTCTATTTTCAAAAACCAAAGATCCATATTATTCTTGATAAATATGAATTCTTCTTTCAAAGTTCATCATAATTGTGTAATGGACTATTTTTTCAATGATTTATTTAATTTGAATTATCATTATTAATTCCAATAAGACCCTTCACATTAATAGCCATGCATTCAAACTAATGCTTCTTCCACAAGAACTGAATGTATTATTGAGTGGAAACAATGTGTCTGTATTCTATTGTTCTTATAGAAATTAAAAATATGTTAGTTTTAAATGAATATATACTTATCTCAGTATGATAGATGGAAATAAACTTTATTGAATATTTTTCATCTACTGAACGGGCCTAATCTTTAACACTATAAACCAATAACTCTTTTTGATTTTTTTATTTTATAATAAAATAAAATAAAATATTTATTTGATGCACGGAATTATTTTTTTCTATATAGATAATATTATTTCCAAAGGATTAATTTGAATCTAGGGCACTGGACATGATTCCAAAACAATTTCAGGTCATAATGATTTTAGGTACAGTTGGACACTAATTATTTTCCAATATTATGTCATATTATCCACATTTAACTCATCATAGTATAATAATTTCTTCCAATTAGCGACAATATTTGTTCTCTACTTGGAATTATCAAATTCAAATCATCATAGAGCCTCCTTAGAATATTTATATTGAGAAATGAACATATTATACCCTCGCTCTTTCACCCATTGAACATGGTAAAACATCTACTCCCCAATCACCAATATTTCAAACATTATGTTACCAAATCATTTCAAAAATATTTATTATGACTTATTAGATGAATATTAATTACACATGATTAAGATACCTTCTATAACTATAGAGGTTTAGTTTATTTTGAATCTTGGATACATAAATGTTTCTTGGAGTGGATACTCAAGAGGGGGTGAATTGAGTTCCAAAAAAATTTCTGTTAAAAAAATCTCTCTTAAAATCCCACAATTTAAATACAAAGTTATACTGTAGTGAATTTATACAGATTCTAAATGTTCAATTAGTTTCTCAAAGATTGATTAGGTCTCAGTTAATTTAATATGAAGATTAAATTGACTTTTGAAACTAACATACTGGTTTTCAATAAGTATATTCACTTGCTAATTTAACTATCAGAGTAACTTTAAAACAAATTATATTTCAAAGTAGTTAGTAGCAGAATATGAAATATATAGTATACTTATGACTTAAACTAAAATTCACATCAGATGTAACCAAGAGGTTCAGTCTCAAGCCGAGACTTAGTCATCTCAAACAATTTATATAAATTGATCCAAACCCTGGATCGGGGTACACTAGAGTGCAAAGACTGTCCTAGTTCAAATACCTCTACCACAGTTTTAAGTGGTAAAACAAATAACAGTTAACATCTATCCAGGTCTTACTCGACCACTACCACTATCCATAGTGGGATTTATGAGAGTTATAGAGTTTGAATGAGGATTTAAGAATCCTCCAGCTTAGCTCATGAGATATTGTGTGTAAAATAAACAGGGTACACAGACTACTTGAAATTTCAATAAAAGAATCACTAGAGTAAGTATGAAAGTGTTTAGAAAATCTTTAGGGATTGCCAGTGCAGATCTGGACTTGTTTGATTAGTCAGAAAAGCTTCTGAGTCCTTCTCTAGTTTTTGTCTGAAAAACAGAGTGTCGTTTTCTTCCTTGGTTCCAGGTTCATCTTAGCAGTCTGAGTGCATGAATTGTTTGATGTTGTTCATCACCTAAGATGCATCTTATGTTGTCCTCTAGAAATAAATTTCTTCGTGTATGTCCAGTGCTCTCTAGGTATGGATGTAGCCTTTTCGTTTTAGTGAATGCACCATGTTTCAATGCTGTTAAGCCCTTATCTTTTTCACTCTTCTTGTGCCTTCTTAGTTCCTTAATTCTCCTTTGTATTCGCGCTCCTCCAGGTAGATATTTATCTTCCCTTTTATAGCTTTCAGCTAAGGCAAAAAATAATGATTACTTTTTACATTGGTACTAGGTATGGTTCCCTGACAAGCCAACATATATCATTAAAGAACATGAACTGCATTAAAAACATCAAATGTAACCGTTAGCTTAATAAACAAATAATATTGAGTGTATAGGGTTTGACTGTTTGGTCAATAATTAGTAGCATTCTGTTGGTAGATGTGTATGGTGGACATTTTGTAGCAGTGACCTTCCATCGGTAGCACATTGAACTTGTATTAGTAGCTCCTGATATCAGTATCTCATTGAACTTGTATCGGTAAATTTATATACCAGTGACTTCATTCTATCGGTAGCTCTTGATCTATTGGTAGCTCTTCTTTCTATCGGTAGCTCCTGATATCAATAGCTCTTTGAACTTGTATAAGTAAATTTATATACTGGTGACTTTATTCTATCGGTAGCTCTTGATCTATCGGTAGCACTGCTTTGTATCGGTAGCTTCATTATGTATCAGTGAATCTTTATATTGGGAGCTCATGGTCTATCGGTAGCTCTGGTCTATCAGTGACTTTCTGTATCAGTAGCTCGCTGCTTACCAGTGGACATGTACATATTGGTAGCTCTGCATATCAGTGACCTTGGCTTATCGGTGACTCTTTCTATTGGTAGACTAAGTACCGGTAGCTATGTATCAGTAGCTATACACAGATCAGTGAATTAACACTTATCTGATTTATGCAAAACAAATTTGATTGGGTTAGAGTTACTTCATAACTCATATAAATATGGATAAACATTAATTAACATATTTCAATGATTATTTCAATATTAATATCAGATATAATTTCATTCATTGAGCGAATTAGAATATAGATAAACATTAATTGGGATTTTCAAGTTATGTGAAATCATAGTTTGAATTATCAAAATAGGTGAGGTCAACAATCTCTCCCTTTTTGATAATCACAACTTATGATAGTATAGTTTTAAAATAATGATTAATTGCATTAGAGGATATATCATTAAATTCAATTATCTTAGAGAAAACAGTATGTTATAGAACATAATGTATCAGAGGTAGAATTAAAGCATGGATATCAGAGGGGAAATTCATGGTAGCTCTTCCTTAGATAAATTTATCATCATTTGAGAATATTTATCCCTCTTTTATACTTTGATAATTTTTCTCCCCCTTTGTGATAATCAAAAAATGGGAAAGAAATAAGAGAAGAGGAACAAAATGAGAAAGAAAAAGAAATCCAAGTGTATTATATTTTGAAAAATGTTACAGAGAATGAAAACAAAATAAAAGGTATTCCTATCAAACATCTTAGCCACCTATTCAATCCACATCCTCAATGTGTGATTTTCTCTTTGGATCAGAATAGGATTCATCCTGTGTGGATGTAGGTGAAGGCTTAGGAACACCAGATATTATCATAGGAGGCTGAGCGACTGAATCTGTTCCTGGTCTGTACTGAGTAGCCCTCTATGGAATCATAGGTGTAAGGCTTCGAATGGATTGAGCATGAGTCATCTGAATAGGAGAAGAAGTAGAGGTAGAGGAAGGTAAAGCTGGAGGTACAATCACTGGCCTAGAATCGACATGTATGAAAGGAAGAAAAATATTTCTGAAATCCATAATTATTCCTCCTCCTATTTCCAAAGAACATATGAAATCATCCTCGTTCTCCATGAATTTGTCCAAGGCTGGAGTCAATTCCCTTCGTTTGCTGACTTTCTCTCTGAAGACTTGATTGACAGGAGGTAACTTCTGATTTTCCAACAGAAGTTTGAAGTGATTGTTGAGTTGATGCTTGGTGTAAAACATTTGGAAAATAAGAGTCTACCTTGTCTTTCACTTCTTTCTGAGAGGCAGGAGCTTCTCTCATATAGTCTTGGAATATATTAATTATTTCTCTAGCTGAATCTCTAGTAGAAGTCACAAATTTTTTCAGGTCAGATGAGTCCACAGAGACACTGGTTGGTGCTAAACCAAGCTCCTCCTTCATTATAGCTCGAATCAGATTCAAATCCACTGAAGGTCTAGAAGCAAAAGATCTAACAGAGAAAATTACTATTTCCATGATTTTTTTGGTCAACCCACTAATAAGATTTTGGACTTGGGAATCCTGGGTTTTAGCATGATATTTCATGGAGGTTTTAAAACCTTCAAACACTGAAACCACCTGGATCACAAAACATTTGAAATAGGCCAAGTCTTTATCTACTTGATATTTTGAACTCATATAAGATTCTAAAGAGACAATAGATTTCTATAGAGCTTCCACATCTGATTCCAGTCTAGATAATTGAGTATGGTAGGCTGTAACTTCTTCCACTATTTCTGCCATAATGGATGACATATTACAACTGATAGATAGTTCAAAATGTTTTTCCAAATTGCTCATCTCTTAAACAAAGAAGTGCTTCAACTCAGTAACAGAAGAACTAAAGGGCTCTTTTAGCTCATCCTTTAAGGATTCAAGGCTATCCCTGGTGATCATATCAGCAGGAGAAATTACAACATGTGCTTTTTCAGATGCTATTTCTGCCACTAAGTCATTCAAAATCGATTGAATTGATGACACAAGTGAAACTGTCATCATCCTTGTCTCTTCCACAAAACTGACTTTAAGATTTTTCTTCAAATTATCCAGGTCATGTATTCTGCCCACATCTTCAGGTAACAACTCAGTCTCAACATCATAAATGATCTTTGGTCTATTGAGGGATGCCTCATTATCAGATTCAGGATAGTCTAATCCACAAAACACAAAACCTGGGTCTTCTGCCCAGTCCCCAATCTCAACAGCCATTGAAACACTTCCAACCTTGGTTTGATGCTCCCCCACAATGGGTGCATTCCCATGTACAGCAACAGTATTCTCAATAGGTCTTTCTTCCTCAGAAGAATCTTCTGCTATCAATTCTATCTCTGCAACATCAGGAGGGTCCTCTAGATTAGGTATAACTTCTTCTATTTCTCTTACTACTTCCTTAGTAGGCACAACTGAGCTTCCAATTAATGGACCCGGACTTAAGCAGATAGAATTATAGGCCTCAGATTCATTCTCCTTTTCTTCATGCTCAGGGTATGGTTGGTCTTCTTTATCAGCAGGAGTCTCTTCTCCTAATAGAGTTTCTTTTTCTAAAGATACAATTTCAGCGGCAGGACTTGGAGGTAAGTCCGGATCACTTCCATCATCTATAAAAGTCTCTTCTTCTTCAGCCTCATCATTGTATTCAGGTTCTTCTTCATTAGGTCCTAGTCCTGGATCCCCCACATCCTTAGGTCTTGAAAGATGATTCACATGATTGAATTTATCATATACCTTCTGTTCATTATTAACCCACTCTCCTCTCCATGGGATCCAATTTATCTTCATGTATTTGCACACAATGCTTTTGATACAAAAATTATTATTTACTACCACTGTCTCATCTTGAGAGTCATCTACCCCTTTCACATTGATCATCATTGAGATCAAATTGGAAAAGAATAGGGCATTAGTATTTGATTTTGGCCTTGTCATGTCTTCCATTTGAATCATCAGCAATCTGCATAGATTCACTTTTACACAATGTCTCAAGAGATTCAGGAGATAGATATCCAGATATCTTAAATTCACAAAGTCCCCTCTCCCTGGTATTAAGACATGCTGAAAAAATTTGAATAGAAATCTGTTCTCTCCATCCATTTCAGTAGCCATTACTTGTCTTTGATTTCCATCACTGGTGAGCTCCTCCAAGATAGTATCATAATTGAATATATCACTTGTAGGTGGTATAACTTTTGAGACATATCCAGATACACCTTTGTGTAGAACCTTCAGGAATTTAGCGCACTCAACAGATAAAAAAGACATCTCATTTCCATTCAAAAAAGAAATTACTCGGTTCTCATCTTATGATTTCTCAAAACTCACAAACTCATAAAATTATTTCACTAGCTTTGGATAGTAGGGGCCATTTTTGTTCGAAAAGAAATCTACCCACTTTTGATCTTCTAGTACTTCGAGCACTAGAATTTTTCTAGGCAACAACCATTCTACGCAAAGCACCTTTTCAATCACAATAACTCTATTCTGCAAATGAGGGTTCACTGGTCGCCTACCTGACCTTGTTCTACCAACACTACCACTTTCTTCTGGCTTGGACTTCTGCTTCTTTTTATTCGTCTCATCTGTGTCATCACTGATGGTAGGAAACTTGGTTTTTTCTATCTCTGGTTTGAGGGTTTTAGGGTTTTTGAGAGATTCGAGAGCTATGTTTTGAGGGTAAAGGGTTTGAGGATCGGTGGATTGAGAAGTAGCTAGGACTTTGTTTTATCATTTAGGAATCATAAAATAAATAAATAAAATGAAATAAAGTAAAAAATATTCAGATTCTAGTGCTAGAAAAAAGTATAAAACAGTGAACCCATCGATGGGGTTTATCAGTGAGAATTCTTTTCAGTGAGGTCCATCAGTGAGGTTTCATAAGTGAGGTTACATATGTGAGGTTACATCGGTGAGGTTACATTGTTGAGGTTGCATCGGTGTGGCTACATCGGTGAGGTTACATCGGTGAGGTTACATTGGTGAGGTTACATCGATGTGGTTACATCGCATCGGTGAGGTTACATCAGTGAGGTTACATTGCATCGGTGGGGTTACATCGCATCGCTGAGGTACCTACCGATCAAGGTTAATCATTCCCAACTCATGCCCAGTATAACTTAACCTATCCGAACATAAATATTTGGTGAAAAAGTCAGCTAATTGATGTTCAGTACCTATAAACTCAAGAGTAATATCCCCCTTTTGGTAATGATCTCTCAAGAAATGGTGCCTTACATCAATGTGTTTGGTTCTTGAGTGAAACACAGGGTTCTTTGATATGTTAATTGCACTAGTGTTATCACAGTTGATTGAAACATGCTTAAAATCATATCCATAGTCCAAAAGAGTGTGTTTCATCCACAGAATTGTTTCACAACAACTACTAGTAGCTATATACTCTGCTTCGGCAGTAGACAATGCTACAAAATTCTACTTTTTACTACACCAATTTACTAAAGATTTTCCCAATAATTGACATGTTCCAGATGTGCTTTTTCTGTCCAACTTGCAACCAGCAAGGTTAGCATCAGAATAACTCATTAACTCAAAGGATTGTCCTTTTGGGTAAAACAAACCTAAGTTTACAGTTTGTTTAAGATACATAAAAATTCTTTTAACAACAAGTAAATGAGATTCTTTTGGATTAGCTTGAAATCTTGCAAACATACACACACTATACATAATATCTGGTCGACCATCAGTAAAGTAAAGTAAGCTTCCAAGCATACCTCTGTAATTGGTTTGATCCACTAGTTTCCCAGTTTCATCTGCATCCAATTTACAGACTGTACTCATAGGAGTATCACCTTCTTTAATACTATCCAAACCAAAACATTTTAAAAGATCCTTTTTATATTTACTTTGATTCAAAATAATACCATTTTCATTTTTTAAAACATGAAATCCAAGAAAATATTTGAGTTCTCCCATTAATATCATTTCAAATTTATTTTGCATACTCTTTGAAAAATCAGTACATAAATAATGTTTAGAAGATCCAAAAATTATATCATCAACAAAGATTTGTACTACAAAAACATCATTAGAAATTCTTTTAATTAAAAGAGTTGGATCAGCAATCCCCTTAGTAAAACCCTTTGAAATAATAAAACTACTAATTTTATCATACCAAGCTCTTGCAGCTTGTTTTAAACCATATAAATCTTTATAATGTTTCAAAACATGATTTGGAAAATGTGGATTAGTAAATCCAGGTGGTTGTTCAACAAAAACATCTTCAATTATAAAACCATTTAGAAAAACACTTCTGACATCCATTTGATATAACTTGAAATTCAAATGAGTAGCATAGGCATGTAATATCCTAATAGCTTCTAATCTAGCTACAGGGGAAAATGATTCCTCATAGAGTATACCTTCCTCTTGACTATATCCTTGTGTAACTAATATAGCTTTGTTTCTAACTATATTTCTAGATTCATCAACTTTGTTTATAAAAACCCATTTAGTGCCTATTGTCAAAGTGTCCTTGGGTCTTTCAACTAATTCTTCGACATTGTTTCTTTCAAAATGATTTAACTCTTGTTGCATATCCATTACCAAAAATTCATCATTGATTTCATCATTGAAATTTTTAGGTTCTAGCTGTGAAAGGAAGGCTCGATGTTCAAACTGGTTTCTTAGAGAAGGTCTCGTCTGTGTCCCTCTATCAAGATTACCAACAACAGCATCCAAAGGATGATTCTTTAGAATCCTAGTTAACCTAGTAAAGGCGGGACTAGAAATTCCAGGTTCATCTATAAGTTTAGGTTCAACAGAAGCAGATTTTCGAAAATGTTCATAATTGGATATTTTTACAGCATGTTCTTTAGTTATATCATTAAGGTCCAGAACAGTCAAATCTTCTTCAAGATTTTCAAGATAGGTTTTAGGAATATGTGGATCAGTTTCATCAAACGTGATGTGAACAGATTCTTCCACACATTTGTTCTATTTATTAATGACTCTATAAGATGTACTGGATATGGAATAACCTAGAACAATTCCCTCATCATTTTTAGAAGCAAACTTGTCAAGATTATCCTTGGTATTAAGAATAAAGAATTTGCATCCAAAGACACTAAAGTAACTAACTGTGGGTTTTCTACTATTCCATAATTCATAAGGGGTCTTTTTAAGAACAGGTCTAATTAAGACTCTATTGATAATATAACAAGATGTATTCATAGCCTCAGCACAAAAATAAATAGGCAGATCAAACTCATTAAGGATAGTTCTGTTAATTTCTTGAAGGGTTCTATTCCTTCATTCTACAACAACATTCTTCTCAGGTGTCCTAGGGACAGAAAAGTTATGACAATATCCATTTTGTGAGTAATAAGATTCAAACTCTTGATTTTCAAATTCACATCCATGATCCCTTCTTAGGGTTTTAATCTTATATCCACTAAATTTTTCTATATACTTGGAGTATTTAACAAAGAACAAGTTTCACTTTTGTGAGATAAGAAGTGTACCCACGTATATCTAGAAAATTCATCTACTAAGACATAGACATAGTGCTTCCCATTTAAACTAGAAACTCTATAAGGACTAAACAAGTCCATGTGAACCAACTCGAGAGGTTGAGAAGTTAAAAATGCTTTCTTTGATTTAAAAGAATCTTTTTGTTGCTTTCCCTTTTAACAGGGATAACAAACTTTGTCTGATGGGAATTCAAGTTTAGATACATCTCTAACTAAGTTCTTCCTAGTCAATTTTCTAAGTTAATGGATGTTATAGTGTCCTAATCTTCTGTTCCATAGCCATGATTCTTTATGAAAAGCATTTAAACAAGTAACATTTTGTTTGGCCAAAGAATTTAAATCAACAGCATAATCCTTTTCATTTCTCAAAGAGAAAATACTAAACCAATTTTAGAGTTAAAAACATTATAAGAATAATTTTCAAACTTAACATTAAATCCATCATCACATAAGTAAGAAATAATCAATAGATTATATTTACGTCCATCAACAAATAAAACTTTAGAAATTAAAATGGAATTCATGTTACCAATCTAGCCTAGGTCGATGATTTTTCTATTAGAATTATCACCAAAGGTGACATAGCCTCCATCAACCTTTATTAAGCTTTTAAAGCTTGAGTAATCTCCAGAAATGTTCCGTGAACATCTACTATACATTTACCATACCTTTTTGTGAGAACTCTTCAACCAGGTCTCCTACAAAACATGTTTAGATGGAAGATGAATTTGGTACCAAGATCTTCTTGGGACAAGAAATGTTAGCAATCAAAGATTTAGGTTCCCAAATTTTTCATATGGGATTCATATAATTTATAAAATCAATAGACTTTGAACGAAAAAATTTATTTGATCTATAACCATATGAATAACTAGTTGAAGCATAAGAATTTCCAGAATTGGAACAAGATGAATTCTGTCCAGATTTAGGAATAAATAAATTTTTGGTAAACTCTCTCTGTCCAGGTTGGTATCCCAAACCAGTAGTGTATTTTGGTGCCACTTGTTTACCTAACATTTCAGAAAGTGTATCTTTTCCCTTTGAGAACTTTTCTAAGTCCTTTTTAAGTTTCTCATTAGACATTTTTAGTTCTGTATTTTCTTTCAATATTTGAGCATTCTTTTCCTTTTATATATCAAATGCAGATTTAACATTGGCAGTGTGATCATGATATTTCTTTAGTGACTTATATGTGTCGTTAAGTTCATTACATGTTTCTTCCAGTATGTTACAGTATTAAAATAGTTCATCCTTAGACATATTTTCATCATTATCTGAATCACTATTATTTCTAGAATAATAATCATTTAGAACAGGGGAAATAGGTACCTCATATAAGTTAGTCATAAAACACATGTTGGCATGATTCTTTTCAGAATTAGAACCTTCAGATTCACTTGTGATGTCTTTCGAAGCACTCAAAGTAGCTTTCACAGCTTTATTATACTTATTGTACATGTAGTCATGTTTCTTATTGAACATCAGTTTTGGACAATCATATTTTATGTGACCTTTTCTTTTGCATTCACAGCAGACTTCTTCATCACTTTTATCTGGCTTTTTTCAATCCTTTTTCTAGTGACCTTTGTTGTCATATTTTCCTTTGTAATTTGTTTTTCTGAAAAATTTATTCTTCCTATAGAATTTTTTAAATCTTCTGGATATCTAAGCCATCTCTACATTACTATCTGAATCAGAATCTTCACTGGTTGAACTTTCAGTTGGTACATGAATTTTCTCCTTGTCTTTGCTCTTTGAAGTAGTAGACTTGAAAGCCACTGATTTTTTCTTAGGTTCATCATCTTCTTCTTTGTTAACATTATGTTCTTCCTCATACATCATAATCTTACCTATTAATTCCTTAACAGGGAGTGTTTTGATGTCACTTGATTCTCTAATTGAAACAGAAGCGCCTCTCCATATTTCTAATAGATATCTTAATATCCTTATAATTTGTTCCATTACTGGAACAACCTTTCCAAGAGATCTAATAGTATTGAAAATGTCATTGATCCTGAGATACATGTCAGAAATGGGTTCATCGGATTTCATTTTAATGTTATCATATTTAATAGTATATGTATTCAATATCATTTCTTTAGCATTAGTAGTTCCCTCATGAGAAACACCTAAAGTATCCCATATTTCATAAACTTTTTTACAGGAAGATATTCTATTAAACTCTTCATATTCTAAAGCACAATACATGGTATTCATAGATTTACAATTATTATTGTAAGAAATCTTTGTAGGTTCATCCCAAGTTATTCTTTCAGTTTCTGGAATCTTAAATTCATTTTCTATAGTATTTCAGATATCAAATACCATAATTTCTAAATGAATTTTCATCTTTAGTTTCCATTGGGCATAATTGATACCATTAAATAAAGGTGTCCAGTTAGTAGAAGCACCTTCTAGTCTATTGTCCATAACTATATTTTAGAAAATATATTAAAGAGATAAAATTTAGAACTAACAGAAATTTAAGATCTTTAAAGATTAAACTAAAATCACAGTTGTAAAACAGAATGTTTTAAAAACTTCTATGAATAGAATCAACCCTCTGATACAAAATGTTGGTCGGAGTGGATACTCAAGACGCGGGTGAATTGAGTTCTAATAAAATTTCTGTTAAAAATATTTCTCTTAAAATCCACCGAATTAAAATCAAAGTTAAAATTTAGTGATTTTATACAGATTGTAAATGTTCAATTAGTTTCTCAATGATTGATTAGGTCTCAGTTAATTTAATCTGAGGATTAAATTGACTTTTGAAACTAACTTATTGGTTTTCAATAAGTATAAACACATGATAATTTAACTATCAAAGTAACTGTAAAACAAATTATATTTCAAAGTAGTTAGCAGTGGAATATGAAATATATAGTATACTTATGACTTAAACTAAAATGTAGAGCAGAAGTAACCCAGAGGTTCAGTCTCAAGCCGAGACTTAGTCCTCTCAAAAAATTTATATAAAATTATCCACACCCTGGATCAGGGTAAAGAACATTACAAAGACTATCCAGGTTCAAAGACCTCTACTACATTTCTACATGGGAAAACAAACAATAGCTCACAGGTGTCCAGGTCTTACCCGACCTCTACCACTATCCATAGTGGGATACAAGATAGTTATAGAGTTTGAATGAGGATTTAAGAATCCTCCAGCTTAGCTCAGGAGACAGTGTGTGGGTAAAATAAATAAGGTACACACACTGCTCTAAATGTAAATAAAATAATCACTAGATTATGTATGAAAGAGTTTAAGAAATATTTATTGATTGGAAGTGCATCTTTAGACTCATTTGATTGGTCAGAAAAGCTTTTGAGTCCTTCTCTGATTTTTTCTAAAAAACAGAGTGTTGTTTTCTTCCTTGTTTCCAAGTTCATCTTAGTAGCCTGAGTGCATGAAGTGTTTTATGTAGTTCGTCACTCAAGATGTAACTTGTGTTCTCCTCTATAAATTAATTGCTTCGTGAATGTCCAGTGCTTTCTAGGTATGGATGTATCCTTTTCATTTTTGTGAATGTACCACATTTCAATGCTATTAAACCCTTATCTTTTTCACCCTTCATGTTCCTTCTTAGTTCCTTGATTCTCCCTTGTATTTGTGCTCCTCCAGCTAGATCTTTATCATCCCTTTTATATATTTCAACTCCGGCAAAAAAGAATGACTACTTTTTGCATGGGTACTAGGTACGGTTCTATGAAATGCTAACAGATATTATTAAATAACATTAACTACATTAGAAACGTCAAATGTAAATGTTATCTTAATAAATAAATAATATTGGGAGTATAGGGTTTGACAGGTTGGTCAATCATTAGTGTCCTTCGGTTGGTATATGTGTATGGTGGACTTTCTGTAGCAGTGACCTTCCATCGGTAGCTCTTTGGACTTGTATCAGTAGCTCCTGATATCGGTAGCTCTTTGAACTTGTATTAGTAACTTTATATACCATTGACTTAATTCTATCGGTAGCTCTTGATCTATCAGTATCTCTACTTTGTATCGGTAACTACTGATATCGATAGCTCTTTGAACTTCTATCGGTAACTTTATATACCGGTGAATTCATTATATCGGTAGCTCTTGATCTATCGGTAGCTATTCTTTGTATCAGTAGCTTCATTCTGTATTGGTGACTCTGTATATCAGTAGCTCTTGTTTTATCGGTAGGTCTGGTCTATCAGTGACTGTCTGTATCAGTAGCTCGCTGCTTACCGGTGGACTTGTACATATTAGTAGCTTTGTGTATCGGTGACCTTGGCTTATAGGCAACTATGTCTATCAGTAGACTAAGTAATGGTAGCTTTGTATCAGTAGCTATATGCAGATCAGTGACTTAACACTTATTTGTTTTATGCAAAACATATCTGATTGGTTTAGAGTTACTTCAGAACTCATATAAATATGGATAACCATTGATTAACATATTTCAAGGATTATTTTAATATTATTATCAGATAGAATGTCATATATTGAGAAAATTAGAATATAAATAAACATTAATTCTGATTTTCAATGTATGTGAAAGCATAGTTGGGATTAACAAAACAGGTGAGGTCAACAGTAAACAACTAGTACATAAAATAATTATACCATCTCCCACATGATACTTCAAAATGAAAACAATATTAAAAACACGATTCTATAACCGATTCTAAACATCAGGGGAAAAATAAACATAATATAGGGTGATATCATATGATATTTAAGGGTGATCATGGGATATAAAAATGAAAAATTATGAATAACATGAAAATAAGGTAATTAGAACATGCACTTAACATTTGAAAATCATAAACCTAAATTCATATATCATAATCATTTTTTATGGAATAAATATTTTCTATTCATATTATAAGGATCATAAAGAAATAAAAGTAATTGATCAAAGATTTCATAAAAATGACACATGATCACGTTATAGAAGAGTTTCATAAATATGTTCATAATAATAATCCTATAAACTTTATGTCATGGATACCAATCATGAAATTTATTACATTTTAGGTTCATGATTACCATTTGAGTAACAGCATGGGGCTTGGGATAAACATTTGTGTACCCTTTATATTCATAAAACATTAATCATTACCCAATTCATTGGAGGGATATATTATACACAACCAAAAAATAATTATAATCCATTCATTTAAATTCCACAAGATCATCAAAACATTTATTATACCAAAAACACATAACCCATAGAAAAGTGAATGGGATTCCTCAATATTTTATCAACATAACCATAAAACATTTAGTGAAATAATAAGGTTGGTATCATATAATAATAACCCTAGTAAAGAATACATAACATAAAAGGATTAAATCATTGATGGAACTACATTTTACAAAACATTGGAACATTTCTTGAAGAAAATACTCTTTTAGTTTTCAAAATAACTTATTTAAAGCATAAATATTTCCAAAAATATGAACAAAACAATTTTCAGTGAAAATAATGATGGAAAATTTTAAATCACTCTTTATATAATTGATAGTTCTGGATGGGGTGAAATTCCTTTAATTTCATGTATGTTAAGAAACAAATTTATTTAATGTTTTCTTTAATAGTAAATAATTTCCCCATTCTAAAATAGACAAGAATAATCATTTAAAAAAATTATTAGATATTAAAAATTTGGTGAAAAATTATTTAAACATTCATATAATAATCTTTAAAAATTATTGAAAACATTTTAATGTATTTATAGACATGGATGAAAAATATTCTCTACTGAATAATATAATAATGGTCGCTCTCCCCAAATAGATTATTTCATTCTATTTAGTACTTAAGGGTAGAAAAATTAAAGAGAAAATTAATAAATCAATATAACTATATTATATTACAAATCAAAACAATATAGAAATAAATGACATATAATTTCATCAATGAAAATTTATGCATAAACAATCAAGGTAAAAGTGAGAATGTAACGTATAACCCTTAGCTCATGTACGACATTCATCATAATAAATAAAAATCATGAATAATAAATTTGAAATTATTATAATTATTTTATAGAACAATATTAATAATTATAATTTCATTTTTGATCTAATTTAAACAATTAAATTCTTATTTAATAATAATTCTTTTTCTTAAATATGTTTCTTGAGCTGTTTCATTTTTTTTTCATAGTTTTGGTTTTTCAGTTATGATACTTGTAAATTTATTATGGATACATAATATATATATTTTTAATAATGATATAAATATAATAAATATTCATTATATTTATATATATATATAATCATCTATAAATGATATAGATAAAATAAATAAATTTTCATCATTCGTGGTGATAGTAGTTCATTTGTACTCATGAACACTATTTTCATTTTCTAAAGAAAAAAGTAAAAAGTACAAAAATAATATTTTATAAATTTAAATTCATTATTACACCATAAATATCATATATATTTATTAAATCCACTTTTATAAAGAACCATGAAATATGTTCATGGAAAATGATTAATATTTCAACAGGGATGCGGTAGTCCTCTAGAACAAATTTGGGAGACAATCATTTCCAATATATGTAATGGAATTGAAAATTATTTGTTTCATCATATTAATAAAATTTAATTATATTTATTATTCAAGATTAATCATTCTATTATAGGTATAACATGATCAGGTAAGTTTTACGTTGAAATTAAATTTAATATACTCATTGAATAATTATATCTCTTCTTTTATAATCTTAATTTGGAATACACCTTAATACTTTAAATAATAGTATCGTAATAATTAAATGACCTCTAAAATTTTTTATGGGATGTTAATATGGTATTATGGGAGATATTTTGGGATCTAGAAGGATAAATAATTGTGAATAATGGAGAATATGTTGTTCCCTTTTATAAGTGAGGGGAGGGTCACACATGTAATTTCCTAACAATTAAATTAATATAATTTAATAATTATTTTAATGTTGTTAATCATTAATATATTTATATTCAAGGATTTGTATTAGTTTTAATTATCTCATTTAATAAAATTCATATAATTTTGGTCTTTGTTTAATACTTGCACTTAGTTTTAACCCCCCATTAAGACTTTTTACGATTACTGTGATATCCACATTTTTTAAAATTTAGTGGACATTAAAGATACATTAAAATGGAAAGTAATCCATATGTAAAAATTTGTTTATATTTTATATCATACCTAATTAAATTTTCTTATAACAATATTTTTATGAAATTTTAGTTAATATATGATACCCTTAAATTCATTTTTGGGAATATTCTCATAGTTTGGCTTTAAATGAAACAAGATAAATATGAAATTAAAATAAAAACTTTTAAACAATCAGTAATTTGTTATTTTTATCTAAAAATATCTTGAAACTGAATAATTTATCCAAATTGTATCACTATTAATTTTTTCAAAATTTTTTATTTGACTTTCATATTACATTATCATGTACTGTGTCGACATTGTGTAATCATATATGGAAATTATTCCATAACTAAAAAATATTAAAATTATTATGATAATATAAAATAATTTTTCCCAATAAAAATCTGTAACTGAATATGAAGTCTCCATATAAAAAAATATTAGAGTTATTAAAATAAATAGAGTGGCATTATGGATATATTCATTACTTAAAATAATATTATAGTCATTATCAATGAAAAATGGAACAAAGTTTCCATAAGGTTGAATATAGGATGTGTATGGTTAAACAAAACTCATCCAATAGAAATAAAGAAGGTGTTATACATATTTCTGTAGCCCTATTGCATTATTTTTAAAATAAATTTACTGATTTACTATTACCAAGGTGGCAAATAATTATAATGGTTACTATTCAAATTGAAAAAAATAATTTTTAACTATTTACCAAATTATGACTTGATGATTCCAAATATGAAGTCAAATTTCAAGTTTTAATTTCTAGAGTTTTTATATACCCATCGTAAAACAAGAGCACTAAAGTAATGAAATCTATTTTTAGAGAAAATTGTTTTTAAGAATATAATCAGATTTATAAAATACCATTATTTGTAATATTAGTTTGATGAATTTTAAAACAGTCGAAAAATATATTATATTTTCATTTAATTATTAACATCCATAATCAGTGATTAATATAATTTATTAATTCAGTGAACACATTCCATCCATAAGTATAGTTTTTCATAAAAAAAATATATTTCAATGGTCAAATGATTTTATAACTTAGTAAATAATTAATTTATTCTATAAATGTATCGAAATATTAATATTATAATTTACAAAGTTCTATTCATACCCCTAGTCCAAGGGTTTTATGATAAATTTTTAGTTAAATAATTATAAATATATAGAAAAACACTGTTCCTTTATACTCAATGTTTCATGTAAAGAATTAAATCAAATACATATTTTTTTCAATGGAAATGAATATAAGATATTGGGTTGTTATATTCTACCTACATAAAAAAATTCATTCAAAATCATCTTACACTGATATAAAAAATGGGGATTCATTATTTTTACTCACATATTTGGATTCCCATTTATATTATTTGAATTTTTTATTCCTCCAGCGGAATTTTACAAGGTGAGCAGTATTATTACTAAGAAGATTATTTCTTTGAAAAATGATTTCTACTAGATGATATTCCTATGAAAGATAATTCTATAGGGTAAAATTTTATAAGTTTATTACATGTGAAGGATTAGGTATGTACTTACTAATGAGAGTTACAAGGAACACATTGTGATGTTGAGAGTTGTTAATTGGAAGAACCAGTTAATACGATACCATCGTTGTATGATCAAAAAACAATAAGGTTCCAAAATACCGAGGTATAAATATTATATTATTTGAAAATATCATAACACTCATCCATGGATAAATTCAAATTATTACCGTCTCACATAATTTGAATTCTATATATCATCAATGATTTTTATCATGGAATTTATATCAACTCTGAGATTCCTTAATAAACCGATGAATGGGTATAAAATTCCATAAAATTTCCTCATCTATATCAAGTCCCAATATATTTAATTCTCCATCTTTATCCCAAACTATTGCAGTTCTATACTTCATTCCATATTGGACATCATAAGGATCCATCTGGATGATCGAGGGAAATATACTCGTGTAATAAAACATAAATAGTTGAAGGTGTATATCCCAACCACCTTTGGAATATTGAGAACAATGTCTTAACATAATCTCCAATGTTATAATGGTTCTCTCAGAATGACCATCTATAAGAGAATGATATGAATTATTGATAAATAACTTAGTATACAAAGCTTGATAAATACTTATCTGGAACATTGAGGTAAACCTTGAATCTTGATTCGATACAACTGAATGTAGTATTCCATCAAATTGTACCACTAACATAATAAATTTACGAGAAAGATAATTAAGATATAAATATTTTCTGATAGTAATGACTTTTAGAGAATTAATAATATGATCAACTACAACTAAAATATTCTTAGGCTCATTAGATGTTTTATGGGGTCTAATAATGATATCCATCATTATATATCCCCTTTTCCATTTTATTATATGTAATCATTGAAGCATACCCTTATAATTATATATCTTATACTTAACATGCTGATATATGATGTAGTGATATATATACTCTACAATATATATATTTATATTTTTCCATTAGAAATACTTTTTTAGATCTCTACATGCCATCACACATCCAGGATGAAGAAAGAATAATGTGCTATGAGTTTCTTCAATCATCTATTTATTCATGTCTAGTATTTATGGGACACATACATAGATCTTGAAACTTATAATTTAATCACAATAAATGTAGAAATTAAGATCATTCCTCTTCTTCTCTTATGAATATATGTCTTCCTTTTATAACTTTTTAAACTTCACATGGATAGACAATTTGACAGTAATTTATGAAAGTTATAATTTTTATCCTTCCTTCAATATTTATATATCCATAATTTTTAACACTATAAATATTGTATATTTTTCAATCCTCGTTATAGATAAGATAGCACTTTATATTTAACTTAGAGAATCAACCATTGTATTCCCCTTCCTAGGGTGGAAATGTATTGAGTAATAGTAATCATTAATCAACTCTATCAATATTTTATGGTGAATATAAAACTCTGAATGAGTGTATATATAATATAAAATTTTAGGATTAGTATATATTTCACACCATTATTTTTAAATATAATCAATCCATATCATTGTCACAATGAATACTTCCGCTAACTCAAGTTCAAAATTATAGATATTATTATAATGAGTATTTGATTGGTGGGGGGAATATAATATCACTATATCATTTTTCATGTGTATGTATCCATGACCATTTATTTAATAATTAATATAGAACACAATCCCTTTTCCACTATTGGGTACTATGGTAATAGGATAACTAAATAACCTTCTTTTTAGTACCTCAAAATTTCCATCACATTATTCATTCCAAAAGAACTTCAATACATTTTTTGTTTACATATAGAGTGGATTAGATATCCATGAGAAATGATTCATAAATCATAAAAAAATATAAAGGCTATACTATGAAACTTATATTTCATAGTCACTGTTGTTGATCTCAGAAAATCCTCAATAACATCGTTCTTCGATTGATGTACTGGCGTACCCTCAATTGAGATTATGTGGACCAAAAATGAAACATTATATATCCAAAATAAAAAATTGGTTATTTTTTTCACAAAAATGATCCTTTTATAAGGTCTATAGTACAATTATAATTTGGTTTTAATACTCTTCTTTGATCATAGAGTGTATGGAAATATTAACCATAAAGGCTACCAAAAACTGATCAGGGTTGTATCTAAAGGCTTTATTAAACAAATCTATGATGATATAAGAAGAATTACATTGACCATATGAAATAACTATAAATTCCAAGTGCATGTATCTCATTTAGAATGTTGTATTGTGTATTTATTTACTTTTGACCACCAACTGATATTCCCTAGATCAAATTTCATTGTTAGAGAAATATTGATCACCTCATTATTGATCGAAAAAATAAATAATTTAATGTATAGGTAACAACTATGGATTGAAATCTTGTTATGTTCCCCATAATCAAAATAGAGTATCATCTATTTAAATTTATTTTGATTAAAATAATAGACATACCCCACGGGGCAAACATTTCAAAATGAATCCCAAATCATTATTTTCATAGGGTTTCTTATTGAATTCTTATAATTAAATTGAATCTATTCTATATCGTGTTTTCGAAATAGGTGTAGAATCATGTAAGAGTTATATTAAAAACAAAACTTCACTATTTGAGGGAAAACATGTAAAATATTTGAGAAATGAATAAAAACTCTATTACAACTGTAATATCATTGATGTTTAATTTATCAATAACCATATGATATAAATACCCATTTTGAATATTAATGAAGGCAAGAAATGTATATAATTTCTATTGGTTTCATGTATTTATCCAAAAACCGATAGGTGGTTTTAAGTTAATTTGGAATATCTAATGTGAAATCCCATCCTCATCAGTTCATATGGTATTTATAAAAAAATTCCAATCTATGTTGAAAATAACATAACATTAAACTACATAGAGAATAACAATATTTTCAAGTAGTAAATTCCCAAAAACATTAATTGGGGAATGATATTAGACATAATATGAGATCATCATACCATAATGATTTTTTAGTGCTAATTCAATATATAATTGTTATATGGCAGAATGATACCAATATAAATCCATTATATATAAAAAATGGGTAGATTAAGAATAAAATAATACATTAGAATTTATATAGTTGATGGTAAGTGTACTTTTCACCACTTCATTATCATATGTCGGATACATAATAGTTATATCTTGATATTTACTTTTATCTCTAGGATTAATAGTCTATGGACACCCATCATCATCATTAACCCTTAAATTTGAGAACTAGTTAGAATACAATCCCCACTCATTTAATTAGAAATACAAGAGTGTGGGTGGTGAAGTCTTTGGATATTTCTTTATATTTTTATCATTATATAACTTCTCTACATCACATAGAAATTTTATTTCCATTTGACCTTCCTTTTCACACTTACATCATTTACCCCTCCCCTTATGAAAATTTCATCAATTATTCTTTCAACGTTTATGAAATAAAGAAAAACTTATATTCTTCCCTCTATGTTTTCTAATATTATAACTTTTTTTTAATTTATGTATTCTTTTACTATGAAAACCATGATATTTATGGAAAAATAATATCTCTATCTTCAAATTGAATTCATATAAAATGATTTTTTCATTATTATATAATTTTATTAAGTTAAATTCCATATAAATAATTTTTTAAGGCACTAAATAATCATTAAATATTACATTCTATTTTAAGGATAATTCCAGAAGTATACATTGTAAGTCCTGTAAAATTTTCATAATAGGTACTAATAGATTCATCATCCATATATATTATATTGAGGATTTACGTTTCCATTTTCATATGAATAATTCAATAAATATACATGTAGAAACATAACCTTCTAAACTCATCCCACTCAATAGAGATAATTTCATCATGTCAACTCTAGTTATTGATCAGATCCCACAATTGATATGATTCACCATTAAAATGAAAAATAAAATAATCTATTTAACAATACAAACTCAAAAGAATTAATTCTATCTATTTAGAGGTATTTATCTATTGATCAAAAAACTATTGGATCATGGGACCAACTAAAATAATCTGTCTGATTTTTCATGATGGACTTAACATAGCATATGTTTTTTCTTTTCTCATATTGATGCTTTGCAGGATTCACAAATTATGAATGTTTCATAAGTATGATAATTATATTTTAAATTCCATCTTCCAAAATGTTAGGGTTCCTAGAAAAATTATCATTACAACGTTCATCACATTTCACATTATCACATTTTCTTCTAGTTTATTCAATTTAATAAACCAAAATTCATATTGTAAGAAACAATAATCATAGTGAGAAACCATATAATCATGAAATATCATTTATATGATTTCTATATCATAAATCCTTATATTAATTATATGAATCCATATGTTTAACATCAATATTCCTTGATCATCATATATTCAAATCCATAATAATCTTTCATAATAAACATGTGAATTATCCCATACATATCCCTAAGAGTAACTCACTAGTTGTATTATCTTTGGGCTGATCATTATGAACCAATTTTGATCAAGTTAATTCTCAATCAATCCCATTTGAATTTATTACCTCTAGTTTCTTATGAATCATAATTTTATCAATTTTATAGTATGTTGATAAGGATTTAATATCTTGAAAAGCCACACTTTTTTATACCATAACATTAGATTTTCTCATATAATGGGATTTTCATGAAGTTTCACTCTAATTTTGACTCATCCTAGTTTAAAAAAAATTGATAAACCATTCTATAATATGAATTGAGATTACCCAAACATTTCATACCTAAATATTCCATCTTTCTTGATGAATACTCTTTATATAAAAATGTGATCCATGCCATAACCATTAACGTTTAGTGTATTTGAAACCCTAGATAAATAAAAATCATGTACATAAAATTACAACATCAGCTTTTACTTATTTTTTCACGACTATCACACTTATTTGAGAAATCATACATATAACCATTCTCCATATCACTGGGAAAGGGTATATATTAAAGGATACAATTTTATTCTCAGTAAAAATAAAAAAGGTGTTAAAATGATCATTTAAGAATAAAATGAGAATAAGGGTATGGTTACATGAGCCTAAAATTTAAAAACCATACTCAACAATTTATAGATCATATTAATGTGTAATGGGACAAATTATGGAAATTCATAAAACATGAATCATATTGAAATGAATGAATATGATCCCTGAGAGGAAAACATTTAAATATGTTCATGTTATAAAAGAGTTTCATAAATTGTGGAATAATCAAAATCATAGAAATGTTATACCAAGGATAGACACAAACAAATTCATCACAATATAGGTTTCGACCTACCACCAATATACCTACTTTAGTCATAGGATAAACTACCCTCTATTTGGTTTGGGATAAAATCATGTATACCATATTTTAGTCTTGGAATAAACTCTAGTGTACCGTTTGAGCTCATAAAATTTTAATATCCACCCAATACATTGAATGGATATAATGGAACCAAACACCACATAAAAAAAATCCACTCATATTTATGCTATAATATCATGAAAATTGTTGCCATCCCATCATAACATATCTCGGGGAAATAGAATGGGTTTTATCAATATTTCCTAATTATAACCATAAAGTAACCATATAATGAATAATTATAGTATCATAGAATAGTATCCCTAGTGATTAATAAGTAACATCAAAGGATGTTATCAAATATGAATAATTATTGTTTAATGATCCTTTGAAAATTATTCTGGGAAGTACCCTTTCCATTTGGAATTCACATATTTATAATCTAAATACTTCCCAAATATTAAAGACATAGTGTTATTTTAAAAGAACAAAGGAACTGTAAAATTGGAGTTCTAAACCATGGTGTGGTTATAATGTGTGAATTTATGTCTAGTCCTTGTACATGAACAAAAATATTCTTTTTATGTGGTTTGTAAAAAGTTAAAATCACATCATTTTGGGGAAAATAAGAAGAATACATTTTAATATCGTTATATAAAGATAAAAATAAGTATAAATTACTTTTAAAAATCTTATATTAATAGAAATAAATATTATTAAACACATTTTAATGAAAATTGTTTTATGAAAAAAATTTATTCCCAACAGTTTAGTAAAACAATGTTAGTTTTTCGTAAAAATAGTCTTTCAACAACATAATTAATTAAAGGGAGTAAAATAAAATGAAACCATTTAATCTTCGTAAATCACTATAAGATAATAAAATAAAAAATATTTTGGATACAAATTTCAAATAAAATTGACAACAGAAATTTAATAAAAAACTCTCTTGTTAAAAATGATATTGTAATTTAACTTCCATTCCAAAAGTGTGACATTCTTCATAAGCAACCAAAACATATGTATAATAAATTAATTATATTATATTTTTATTATTGAATAATAAACATAATTATTAGGTCATATATAGTTCACATAATACATTTCATCACTCATTTATTAATAAGTATTAATTAAAATCATCATTTTCTAGTATTAAGTATTTATTTTTTCATGAATGTTCAATTTAGAATTTCTGACCCTTATACATGGACTATATTTCAATCATCTTCCAAATGATAATTTTTTTACATAATTTATATTAAATATGTACATATTTACAATTATATATGAATGGTATATATTGAAAAATTAATTATACCATTCATTGAGATGGTAGTCTATATAAACACGTGAATGTCGTTTTTATTTTCAAGAAAAAAGAAGAAAAGAACAATAAATAATATATTATTATTATAAAAAAATTATTATAACAGAAATGTATTTTATATTTATTAAATATTTTTTTAAACAACAAATAATGATGTTGATGGAAAATGAATCAAATTGCTACTTGGAGAAGGTAGTCCCCACGTACATATGAGTTATACTATAATTTCTCACTAGATGAAAGGAGGATGAAAAAATAGTTTTTCCATAATTATAATAAAGTCAAAATATGTTCAGGATACTTGATTCATTATTTTTTTATTGATAAAATAATATAAGTTATGATCGAAAAAATAATATTGATAGTAATCAGTTAAAAAGAATATGTCATTGTTGAGAAACATCCTTTTTATACAACGTAGGCCCTGAGTAGATGAAATTATAATCAAAAAAAGACCTATAAGATATGGAAAGTTATATTAACATGGTATTATGATAGGTCTTGTCTTAGATATATGGCTCGAACTACAGAAATATGTGCGAGGAGATGGTTCCCTTTTATAATTGAGGGGAGGGGGCCATTGGAATTACCTATATGATTAAATTAATATTCATTCTGTCTCATGTTAATGTGTCCAGAAATAAATATATTAGACATATAAGATGATAGGGACGAAAAATAAACTCATTAAAAAACATTTATATATAATTTGGGGTTTTCTAACCCGTATTTTTTAGTTTAATTCCCCCATTATAACTTTTGAAGATTAACATGATATCTATGTTTTTTAAAAATTAATGGTCAATAAATTTAGGATAAAAATGGAAGTTAAAAATATGTTGATTTTTTATATGTTTGACTATATCTAAATCAATTTTCTAATGATAATATTTTTATAAATTTTATAGGCTTTAGTAAAATATTATTTTATAAAAAATACTATAGAAATTAGTTTTCAGGACTATTCATATTGTTCAACCATAAATATACAAATGTATAAATGTATTCTAAGTCAAAATATTTAACACATAAATAATATGAAATATTTCATTAAATTATTATTGGATCACAAGAATTCATCTTAATAATTTTGTATTAATTTTAAAATTATTTATTTAATTTATATGTTACCTAAACAAGTACTGTGTCGGCATTGTGTAAGAATTTATGGACATTACTCGATTCCTAAAAATTGAAAATAAATTATCATTATAAAATGATAATTATTCATAAAAATTATCATTTATCTTTGAAAAAAATATATTTGGACCATATGAAAATATATTAGTGTTATTAAGTCAAATAGAGTGACATTTTTGATATATTCATTACTTAAAATAATATAAATGTCATTGTTAAATAAAAATAGTACCTATATTCCATATCATTGAATATTAAATTGAAATATACGAACTGTACTCCTCTAGTATAAATAAGGCTAATGATATATATTTTATATCCTTGTCAAATTATATTTAACCATAATTACCAGATTTCCTCTTACCAAGGTGATAAATAAATTCCAAGATTAATATTAATAATTACTAAAGAGAATTGAAAAATATTCCAAATTTAGTAATATTTATTCCTAATATGGATTCTATTTTTTATATTAAAATTTATCAAAATTGAAAAATTGTATTAAAAAATTAGTTGGAAAAACACAATAGAACTATGTTTAGAAAAAACAATATTAAGCATAAAACTAGATTCCATATTATCCCATACATATCAAAACCATTATAAAAATTTTAATAATTTTTTTTCAATATATAATTTATAAATTACAATATAATATTTAAATAATAGTGATTAATTTAATTTATTTAGTTAAAAACAAATTTTTTGGAAAAATTATTTTTTTTGAGAATGTATGGTTTTTTATTTTCAAATTTTTATATATATTAATAATCAATGATCTGATTTTTTATATGTGTAAAAAATCCTTTTTATATACTTTAGATAGTACTGTTGATTCATGAAAATCATATAACTATGAGATAACTTTTAAATTTAATATGAATAATTAATTTTTATAACATTGTTCATTTAAATACAGTGCTTTATATAAATAAAGATATCAAATACTTCTAGTTAATTTAAATGAAAACACAAATAAATAATAGTATGTTACAGAACTAACACGTCATCAGTTCTATAATATTTTTACAACACACATTATTGGATCCTATGAAGATTATATCATCAATATAGATCAACACCATTATCCTTTTATTACTCTCATTTTTTTATAAATATTTTTGTAAACTGTACCATGTTGGAATCTGAGATTTATTATGTATTGATATAGTCAAGAGCACCATGATCATGGATCGTAATTTAATCCATAAAATATCTGTTCATCCAAAATTTTTTTTCATAATCATGATAATGAAACCTTTATAGATATCTAAGGTATTCTTATCCCTCATAATCCCTATTCAGAATAGGTGACTTGAAATTCATTTAGAAATCATTGAATCATATTTGTATTACTATGGGTAAAAATAATAAAATTATATCCAACCTAGAAATATTAAAAATATATTATCAGTATTGATTCTGTCAATCTGGGGGTACCCCATTGCACATGAGTTATGTTTTTTTGGAAATCACCATTTTATCCTTTCTCAGCTTATATGAAAGATCCATTTATTCATGGTGATATTATTTGTTATCAACCTATAAACAATCTTTCAATTCTGATTTATCTCAATTATTTATTTATCCTCATTCATTTCCTAATCCCAATTCTCAACTTTTATAGCTTCCTAAAAACATTTTGGCTTTATCTTTGACTGAAGATTTTGTTATTATAGAGACATTGTTCTCCTTGTCAGTACTAACTTCTTCTAGTTATAGATGATATTCATCATATCGATTTTAGCATGACTCATTGGTTTTTACATAGATACAACTCTAACTTACACATTCTCATCATTGTTATATTTTTATGAATATTTATTATTCACCTTTACTCACCCTAAGATACTAAACATCTGATCACTATCCGCCGAATGCTTCACATAGATTAAGCAAATATTATTCCCATTTTGTAACTCATTAAATTTGATTCTATAAAAATAATCTACTATAGAATTATTAAAGAATTTATATGATTTCATTTTTCCTAATTTTCTAAGATGTATCCCTTCATTTCTACATTATTTAAACTTCTTGTGTTTCTCTTTATTCAAAATGGGAAACTTACATAAAAATATTCAGAATAAAAAAATTTCATATTATTTCTATATAACTACTCATATGGACATTTTATTTCATTTAGAAAACACATATATTGATTAGATATATAGATCAATGTGAATAATTTTACCTTCGAATACATTTCTAGTATGAATTTTTGAACGAGCATTGTTTTGACCATTTGGTTTGTGATCTCATTTCTTATCTCAACCACACAATTATTATGAGGATTTATTAATACTAACATATTTACTTATATTATGTTTTTAAAGATAATACTACACCATGATGTCAGTATACTTCATGCATTTATCATGTCATAATTTTAACAATTTATTTCTAAGAATCTCATTAATTTCTATCTGATATTGTGTTGTGCAACTAAACAGATCAGAATCATCGAAAATGACCATTGTTTTTTCCACACTACTGTAATACAAAATTAAAAAATTATTATCTTCTCACATAACTAGGTATTATTGTTATGGGTACACATACAAATATATTCACAAGTTCAAGCACGCTTCTTGACCATTTCTATTATTCAATGAATTATTTTCAGGTATTTTCACCTTTTGATAGACATATCATGTCTACATATGTTCACATGATAGTTTTGGTAAATCTCAAGAACCGTCAATTTTGACTGGATATACCATGGTTGATTCAGTCCAATGGACAATCTGTTTAGTCAAAAATATATTTTATTGTTCGTTGGATCGAATGAAAATATCATTTTCTAAACTGAAATTGTAGAGTTTCCACTTCCTGTGTCTCTTAAATATAAAAACTGCATCATCATTTCCTTTAATGATACATGAATTTATGGGAAACATTATTACACCACCCGAGTCACATTTCTGACTAAAGAATAGTAATATGTGATGAAGATATTATATAACTGAGACATTTGAACATCTCATATCATTTCCCCAAAATCAATAATTTGTTGAGAAAATTAAAATTTTTCCATTATAATTTAGGAACCTGACACCACCTTCCTTATAATTTAAGATTTTTGTGATAAGATCCTTATATATAATCATATAATAAGTGCATATTCTATGCAAGATAAAAGTACTAGGGTAATATAATGCTTCATACGAAATTTATTTGACCACTGCATGCTTATATATTTTATTTTTAATCCATGTTTTTGGATTTACACCAAATATTAATAGACATGTGATCAGATGGTTATCGTAGGCCATAGTCATAGAGAATTTTTGAAACTACTAATGCTATCCAGTGTCAGACCAGTTTCACCTCTCAATATGTAGTCATTGGGATGTTCTATATCCTCTCACTTGTGTATTTTTTATTTGTTTTTTCTTATTTTTAAAACAAATAGATTTTGATTGGGACTTTTATCAATGAAAAAAGGGATCAATTCGAAATGAATATGCACTCAAAAATGGATGTGATAAATGGAGATTGTAATAAGGATGAATTATAGTGGGATATATCACTAGTTTTATGTGTTTCCCAAAGAGAGGGAGAAATTGATGTATAATAGTTAGAAGAGTGAGAAAGTTTTAATGTAATATAGAGTGAGGATCGCCTATTCCACAATCCATATAAAATATCATACTAGAATCAAATATAAAATAATTTGATAAATAAATACAAATTTGATGAACAACACCTTGATTCCCCTCAGATCCCCTGAAATATGTCAGTTTTATATAATCACAGAGATTTAGATCATCAGAACATCACAGAGTTAAAAAAAATTTGAAATTGATAGAAATTTAAAATAAACATTATGAATAGATATTAGAATGATAATTCGTACAAAAAATAAAATAAATTAAAATGAAACTTAATTATAGTCGGAAGGTGACAAATACTTCTACTTGAGGATAGAAAAATATTAATAAGTCATTGAAATTATTCCTCCATACAATTAGATTAAATTTGAGAGTTTCATTCCTTATATGGGGTCAATGTTTCATGGTGGTCGGTGGATATGGATTTATTTAAATTAATCATTATAGCTTATCAATTCGTCCCGCACTCATGCATGTAATTCATCAGGAATTTCGATTGTGGAATTGTTATATTGATTCATTGAACAATGGATTCATATGCTTTTCTTGGAATATTCAGTTCCACTAGATGTTGTTCTTAATAATATTTGTTTGATTATAATTTTTATTGAAATAGATGTCAATATTGCGCTCAGATCATGTGAAAACATTATTACTACACATGGCCCATATAAGGTGACCTAGGGTCTAGTTGTTAGCTTCTCTTCATTAAGGAATTTGACTAAGTATATTATTTTCACCAATTTATAGATGAATATTTGGAGCATGTGTGAGGATCATGGATGCACCATTGAAAAATTTATAGTATCAAATTAAAAAAATAGATAAAATTCATGAATTCTATAGCTTTATATTTACAACAGGTAGTGGAACATCTATTTTAGATTTTATTCTAGTTTGAGGATTTAATAAGAGAATAAGTGAAATATATGTTATGATCATGAGATTATTATACTCTCATGGTTCATCTCTTGACATATCTATTGTGTACTAGGGTAACCTTATTTTTCATCATGTGTAGGATTAGTATTGATTCAATTCCTCATACCTTATCATGATCTTCTCACTAGTTTATTCCGTTTCATCTTCAATAATAGTTTGGAATGATTTAATATGGAATCTTCTCTAGTAATATTAGTTGACCTCAATATTTGACCTTTAACCATGGTGTTGGATCTTTATTGTGGTAATATATCTTTAGTTGGAATACATGGGTGTGACACTGACTATCATTGGCTGAAATATGGTGGCGGTCATGCATCTTGTGTTCTCTTATATGGCGGTGATCATAGGATCTTCAAACGAAGAAAAAAATTAGGTTTTCCACAATCTATAGGCAACACAAATTTCTTCTTATATGGTTCACATATTCTATATAAGAGGTACACATATGTAAAATAGACACTTCTATAATTTCTTAGGTAGTATCCACTAGTGATGTAGTCATTTAGATGTGACTGTGAAGAAAACCCTATGGTATCTTAACATATAGTGAATATTTAGTTGGATGTGGGGGATATAAATGTGGTATATTTTGATTACATGAAGTGAGGATTCAATTTTTTATGAAATTACTTGGGAGATGGCCATGATATGATCATGTGATAACCATGGGAATCGACAATGAAATAACATAAAGTAGCTTGATTTTACATCCAGGGTGTGGTAATTACAATTTTATATAATAAAGCTTGAGAATTGTGGGAGGATTAATTATTGTTAGGTTACAGTTACTTATTTTTTTTGAAATTTTTTAAAGTGATCACTAAAATTCTCATCTTGCGGTCAGTATGTAGATTGTAAGGTGTAGTGCGGTAAATTCATGACTCTACCATATTTCCAACAAGTATTTTAACAACAATGTTTTATTTTATATTTCTTCCAAAACAATTTAATACATGATAAACCATTTTAAATAAACAATTAATCCTTCGATGAAATTATTATAGAACAATAAAATATTATTTTTTATCAATAAAATATTATTATTTTCTCTATAAACATAATTAATTTCTATTGGAAAATTTTAAACACCTCTAAAAATTTCAGATATTCATTTCACTATTTGAAATTAAAATTTTGTTTTGAAACAAATTTTAATTTATGGGTTTTCAATTAATTAAAAATCCTAAATAATGAAATTAAAGTTGAAAAATGAATAAAATGAAAATATTAAACACAAAATGAGTCAAAACATTTTATTTTAGTTTCTAAAATTTTTATGGATTTCAAATTTATATAAAAGATGAATCAATTATAAAAAACATTTTTTTAATCCTTGAAATTTTTATATATTTTAGGAGATAAAATAATGTATTTTAGATTGGGTTTAGATGAAGTTATGGGGTATTATAAAATGAAAAGATGAAAAAATAATTTCCAATTTTTGGCACACATCACTCATCCACACATTAACAATTTCACTATCATGAATGTCTAAAAATGATTTTCATTTTTGAAAAATAAAACAATGTGTTTTTCAATATTACTGAAATAAAAATCAAAAACTAGAGTTGAAGAAGATCAACTATTTATTTTACTAAATGGTCATGCCTCTTATGTGACTCTCTAAAATTATTTCACTTTATTTATATTAAAATTTAGTTGTCAAGCGTTAACTATATATATTTTTTTGGAATTAAAATTTTATAATGTATAAATTATATATTTTTTAAAAAATTCCTAATCTATGTAAACCTAATTTTATTTTCACACGACATTGTTGCATCCTAAATTTTATTTTTATAAGAGAATTTTTTTCCTTTGTGGGGTTAATATTCCACTCACCTAAATGAATTCATTTATTAAAAATAGAATGTTTATTATTATTATTTAAAATTTTACCTAGCCACATATTTGTAGAGAACTAAACACAATATCTTATTTTAATATGTATAAAATGATTAAACTCACAAACCTTGTTACATTGTTCCAAATATCTATTTTAATATCCCAATTTCCCATTTTACTCTATATTTGATGGCTATTGATCATTTTCTTTTATAGAGTCTATTTGAGGTATTACAATATCAAGAATGTATTGTCAGTTGTGATATATTTTAGTATTCTAGTGACCGCATGTTATATTTAATATTCCATAATCATAATTTTAATTTTTTTCGATTTTATTTTTCTAAAAACGTTATTCTCATATAATAGAGGTTATTTTTAGTATAAAATAATAAAAATTCATCAATTCAAAAATAAAGGACTTCCATAATTCTGGCATGAAATTAAAACTAAGAAGTGTATCATTTTAGTTCATAAATTTTTAAATATCACAATAAAACCATATAAATAGATATATATAGTGTTTCTAAATTATTTTTTTGTCATTTTTTTTGAAAACCTTCATCAAAAATAGTAATCAACTTATTTTTAGAGATTATACAATAGTTTCTAAAATGTACTTTTCATTCATTTTTTCTTTTCAAAATAGTCTCACTAAAAGAAAAACATTAATACAAAAGATTGTAAAAAAGATAAAATAATAAATCATACATCAAATAGATTAATCCCCTACGTAGACATCATTTAAACTATATCCTCAATTAGTTTTACAAAATTCATGTGTTTTTCAGCAGCTCTGGTATATGATAGAGAAATCTTGTGTGATGTAAGGATTTCACTATGGAATCATAGTTTATATCATAGAAAACATGTGGAAGGTGTGGTTACCATATTTATTTTGGATTGCAATGGTCTAAAATATGTTATAGGATCTTTTTATACCTATTTCCTATATATAAAATACATTTATTAATTAAAATATTATTCTGAATTAAGGGACATAACAAAAAATAAATGAAAAATATATTAAAAGGGATAAGAATTATTGGGTAAAACCCCAAATGATGTTCTTTATTTATATAGTATATCATCATCCATCCATAGGGATATCTGAATCTATTGGTAGATGATTTTTTTTATAGAATGAACCACCACATTCAGTTTCTTTTGAAGCTATTCATCGTGAATTTTTTCATGAACATCCCCTTTGGTAGAGTGATTTATTTATATCCTTTTGGTAGTGAAAAAAGTTTCCAAGGTTTAGTTATAAGGATGATGTAAGTGTCCTCATTATAATTGTCCAGAAAAAATAGTTACATCCCCTTCCTCCAATGGATCCTCTATTAATGCTTCTTACTGTATTATAGAGGATATTCAATAAATAATTCAGGATGAATGAATTTTAAATAGTTAAATTCATATCAAGATATTATAATTTTTATAATACTAATTTTTCTACTATTAATTTATGAAATTACCATAGATCCATAATTATTTTTCAACTCCTTTTTTATTGATATTAATGTATAGGGAGTAGTCTATTTCCCATAGATTCCATTTGTTTCTTCTTCTTTGTCCACATCCAAATTGGAATCATATTTATACTCTTGATGTGATTATTTATACACATTATCAATGTACTAGTTTTAATAATATTGTTTCTCGTATTGGGATGCCTTTTATTCAATTACCATATTTTTATTCTCATTAACGTCTTTTATGGATGTGTATATTATATCTGTTTTTCCCTTTAATTCTATAAGGATCTCTTAAAATTTATTCTATTATAGTTCTGAGAATAAATGTCCATTGATGTAATTTTGTATATCATTTTTAATATCCTATGGCAATATAAAATGGGTATATGCGTGGGGATGAATTTGAGAATGATCCCCTAATGGGGACTAACCCATATTGAAGGAATGAAAGAATTAACAAAATTAAAAAGTAATGTGAAAAAAAAACTAATTACAATTATGGTAAGGAAATGGGAATGTCAAACCTTTTCTCTAATAATGATTTCAAAATGTTCACGCATTAGAGATGAGATTGAAGGTAAAATTTATAACCACTTAATGTATACTAGTAGGTTACGATGTTTCTATCTCAAGGATTAGGGTTTGGTAGTTTTACTATCCTAAAAAATATGATTTTTTATTTTATTTTTAATATATTTATAAGAAAGATATGGTTCTTTTTTTGGGATGAATGAAAACAGAGAATAGATTGGAAATACACATGAAAATAAATTTATTTTAGAAATGGAGATAGTCCTAAGGAATATTCCAATGGGATCTATCATGATTTAATTTTGATATAAATCATATAATTCAACGAAAATTGTAAATATCATTCACCTATTCACACTCTACAATTTATTGAACAACTAATATGATCGAGATATTATTAAATAAACAACGTATTCCTTGTTTTCACCAATATTATTAGGTAATATCATTCCTCAATCAAGTGAATGAACTTACTCTCATTCCTATTAGAAATCATAATCCATTCTTCCATTCAAACCACCCAATACTATAGATATGTAATTTTAGCTGAATAAAGGGGGACATTGATATATAGTAGTAGGAAGAGTGTGATAGTGTTAATTTAATGTTGGGTGATGATATTATTCTCTATAATCTACCTCCACTATCATAATAGAATCTAGTAGAAATAAATAGAGAAATAAATTCAATAAAGAAAGAACACCACTGTGATTTTTATTAGGCCACATTGAATTTGTCATTTCCCTATGATCAGGGAGATTGAGGTCTCTATGAAATAATGGTGGAGAGAAAGAAAGATAAATTAAGAAGAATATAACACAAAACAATGTATATATAAAATAATGATATTTAGATTTAACATGCACAAAAATTCCAATAAAACTAATTACAATCAGTATATTCTGAATACTTTTATAGGGGGCATGAAAAACAATTATAAGCGATCAAAATTATTTTTTATCCAAATTTGTATTAGGGAAATATCTTTATTTTTTGGATGGGCTCCATGGTTAACATCATATGATGGATTTATATTCAGTTAGAGACATATTTATGGTTTTGAAATTCTTCTCATTATCATGCTTGTACTTTTTCATGAATTTGAAAAGAATAATTGTAATAGAAATACATGTTTGGGTTATAAATCTCATGTCAATGTGTACTGGATGGTGTGGGTAGGCATCTGGGATAGTGAAGAATTTTATTTAAGCATTTTTTCAAAATTTCCCTTTGATCATGCTTGGGATTCAATAATTTAATTGGTCTATTCATGGATACCTCAGGTATGGTTGCCAATTTATATTTATTGGGTAAATTGACTAAGAATGTTATAGTAACTATCTTTTGGAATTGTAGATTGATAGTGGGAATAGATCATGTTGTCAACGTTGGATAGTTATATATTTGGGAAAAATCAACACAAAAATACGATAAATATAAGACTTTAGATTTACTATAAAAAATGTGGCATAAAAATAGTATTTTGAAATAGTTTAAGGGTTGAATAAGAGAACTGACATGGAATCTATTCTTGTCATGAGATTCTGCATCTTGTTGGGTTCAACTATGCACATCTCAATCACATAACTGGGACTTCTTGTGCTTCAATGATCACAATACTATTGTGGAATTGAATGGTTGTCTATAACTTTGAGCTTGACACTATTTTCTATGGTGAAATCATAAAGAGTGACATGAAATGTTTCTATAGAGATTATTATCCAATATTCATGTTCCACATAAATATTTATACTCTAATTTTGGTGTGAGATATTTAGAGTAGTGATGCAACTAATGCTTGAATCAAGGAATGAAACAATGGCTTTCTTCATCAAGAACTCTGTGGAAACCTCGCATACGGTCTTCTTTCTCACAATAATGATATCCGAATATTCAATTGATGAAATGACATGGGTTTTTTGTGATCTAAAAGTGATATCATTTTCCTATTCCACAGTGGTCATATTTATCTAAAACACTTTGAATCTATATACCTGGTGCAATAAGAATGCCTCCAATATTTTCTTTAGGTAGTGAGATCACTTGTAATTGACATTAATAGAGCTGCAGTAGAAGGATAAATTGAGGTAGCTTAGCATACCATGAACATGATGTACGTTGAGAATGATGGAGATGTTATAGCTAAATATAACATGAACATGGGGTTCCATTTGACCATGCAGTCATATAGGAAGTGACCATGATATGAAAATGTGGTAACATCATGAAGTGATTAGGAGAAAACATTTGGCTGCTTGATTATTCTTCTAGGGAGTGGCCATAACAAATTTACTTACTAAACATGATAATGGTGGAGGGGGGATTGTGGTTTGTTAAGTTTTAATCACTTATTTTTTTATATGAAATTTTTTATGTGGTTACTTATTTTCCTATCATGTGGTCCACATAATGAGCCTGAGGTGAAACACTATCACATAAGGACTTGGTTGTGTTTCAAAAATTCATTACATAAATATTATTTTATTATATATTTTTTTCCAAAAAATCAAAAATGATAAACCAATTGAAATCATAATTTCATCGTCCAACCAATTTATTACTGAATCATGAAATATTGTTTTTTCATTAAACTGCTTTTAATTATATTTTAACAAAAAAATCATTTTCTAATCAAAATTTTTAAACAGGATTAAAAAATGATGATTTTTCATTTTTCTATTTAAATGTCACATTAAGTTTAGAAAATAATTTATAGATTAGTATTTTTAATTAATTAAAATAATGGTCAATGTAAATAAAGTTAAAAATAGAATCCATTTTCAATCATTAAATATTGATTGAGTGAGACAATTTTATTTCAGTTTCTAAAAAAATGTTGGGCTTAAAAATATAAAAAAAAGAATATAAATTATAAGAGAAAATGTTCGAAAAATGTATAATTATTTCCCATATTCTCAATTGTAATAAAAATCACTATTTTTTCTAGTTTTTGGATTAAATTACTTTGTATTTTCAATGAATACGATTTGTTTTTCAAATTTTTAGCTCACATAATCATGCTTGATTATTATCAAAGTATGATGGACCAACTTATTTTTGAAAATCTACATATCAATATTACTTTTTCATATCATTTTTTGATTCCTTGTGCTACAACATAAGCCAAATTCAGGACTTCATTGAAACATTACAATTCATTATCAATGAAAAATATATCAGCATGTGTGAAATTCCACCACACAAAAAAAATGGCATTAAAAAAAGTCTATAATATTGTTATCAGTTTGGCTAAATCTATTGATCTTATAACCCTCAATATCCTTTCAAAATGGATAATTATTTTTAATAATATACCATTTTTACATCACAATAATTCCCTATTCTTGGTTCATTCTAGTGTTTCATTTTTATAGCACCACTTTTCCCTTGGGTTCATCGAATATTAATATTCATACCCAAATGAACCTCCATCTTCATAGTGTGTCTCTGTGATCTTGACCTTACCATCACTGATTTAAATTTACAATAGAGCACCATCCGAGTTTTTTTATTTAGATATGTATTTTAATTCATTTAATTGTCTTTTTTCCTATTAAGTTACAACCTCATGTTCAACATTTAATTTTTTCTATCACCTATGAGACTTTAATTTTTGATGTCATAGCATGAGTCAACAATATCACATAATCATATTTTTTTATTGAAGGATGAAAATATGACCCTCATTATATTTGATAAATATTACCTAGACCATCACATTATCTGTCCACCTATAAATAACTCTGGTATATTCATTAACTATTATCTTTTACTCAACTACATTTTAAAAATTCTCCAAATTTATTGTTGTAATATTTTAAATTTTTTCATTTAACTCACACATCCCATCATCTATTTTTTGAAAATAGAGTTTGGAATTACGAACCACTATGTTAGAGTTCTTTGGTTCATCTCTCAAAAAAATAATCTCTTTACGGGTGTCCTTTAATATGACTAGAGATAAACTCTTACTTCCACTGCTCCTTCATCACTATCACTCCCTTCCCTTGTCAAGGAATTTCCCAGAGCATTTTTATTATGGTGTCTGTACTTATAAATTATACTAATTGAATTATTTTTCAATTATAGTATTATTTGGAAGTTAGTTACTTCTTTTTGTATAAATTACACTTAGTTATTTACAAACATTTGGCAAGGGTTGATTACTTATTCGTGGGAATTTCATCATCCTAATCGTTATCTATAACCTTTCTGGGAGACATTATTGTATGGTCCCAACCATTCTAGATTAAAATCAAATGAGAAGAAATTCCCTTCTAAACATTCATTTCCCCTTTCTATGTTTGAATAAAGTAATTACAAGAATTCATCCAACTCTTCTTAATCTTGGTTTTCCTCCAAGGTAATCTTCTCTATGGCCTTGTATTCCACTTCATTGGATTTCACCATTTTCATAGCCTAGTTATCCTTATTTCATAACTTACATTTGTAAGGATTACTATGGAAACTATTCAATATCTGCCTCTTTGGTTAATTTTCCTTATTTACAAAAAATTTTAATTGAACTATAGAAAATAAATTCTCATGATACATATTAAAATAATGAAATCATGAATCTTGTCTCCATGACCATGCATATCCTCTATAATAAAATTAAAATAATCAATAAAATAATATAAAACATCATCCATTTGCATCATCAATACTGAAACTTGTTCCAAAAAACATTTAAATTTACCTCTTAAATTTCTAAATAACCATCATATATGTTGGACATCTTTTACCACATTTAGTGTGAAAATTCACATTATATCACATTGGTATTTATTTTTTGGTATTGGGACCCCCTAAAGAATTGATTCTAATTGTTTCATCATATAATTCAATTCTAAAAAATTATAATAATTATCCACTATCCCTAAATACTAAAATCACATTAAAAGAAGATGTATATATGTTCATTACTAAATATTAGAAGTAGTTCCTCATACGACTCTTCCATAGTTTAAAATGGTTCCATCTAAGATTTGAATACCTTTATGATTAATTTCTTACATTAATAAAAATGGGAAATAATACACTAACATTAATCTTTTCTATAGTTACCAAATTTTGGGACCATAAGGTTAATTACCCTTATGGGGGTGAATCATGGTGTAAAGAATTAAAATAATCACACTTTTGTTCTTTTTCATTATTAAAAAAATATTATTCTACCTTATTTTCCAAGCAACATATATATATATATATATATTAAGAAATAAAATTTTGAAAGAGAAACAAAAATTTACTTGGTTCACCCAAATTAAGCTATTCTATAAAGCAAACAATGAAGATGGGAAATTTTACCATATTTCTCTATGTTCACTAATGTTACAATTTTAATAATGAATTAATTATCACTCCTAGTTTACAAAAAATTAAACAATGAAAGCACATAACACTTTTAGATATAAAAATTCAATTATCCTCTAGAATAATATTAAATTCATTTGAATCACCATTTAATTAGTTCAAAAATATACGAGTGTTCCATGAATCACTATTTTCATGTTAGAGATGAAATCCACTTTACTACATAGAATTTGTTTTAAAAAAACATTCTTGAACTAATCTTCTCCTATCACAAATTCAATTAATCCTTATTCAAAAAACATATAACCCTTATTGTGTCAGTGCTTCATGGACTACATTATCTTTTAAAATAGATGAATTCTTGAAAAAAAACTCCTCCATCATGAATGAAATATACTACATGAACAAAAACTATTTTTAAAAATTCCACAAAATCACAAATTAAACATCCTTTATGCCACCACTACTTCTCAAAACACTTGAAAAATTAGAACAAATTCACTAATAATGATATATTATAAGTATTTTTTTCACATTCTATAATGATCTGATTATGGTTTTTATATAGGTAAACACACCTAAATAAAATTAATCTCAATTATGCTTTATCCCGTCATAAAAAATATCCCTTTTTTACTAATCAATATATGTTTTTATATAGTGTAATATGTACTTATTGAATGACCCTCAAATTTATATGTTTCACAAATGACAATAATTCATCACAGTGACCTTATGATCATTGTTTCTATATCGCAAAAATAGCATTATTTAGGAACCAAGATTTTAATTTTCATACCTAATATGCAGTCATCATTCCTTGTTCAATATTTATTTATGGATTCACATAAAATTTATTAGGTTCAAATTGTGTTAATCCTACATGAAATTATTTATTTATTTTTTCAAAATAGTTTGTGAATGCCTTCACATTCTATGGTTTATTCACATAATATTTTTTGTAATACACAAAAATCATCCAATTTCAATAAAAAAACTCTTGAAAATTATTTTAAAATATCATTAAAATAATTATAAACTCTACCATCTTCTAATCACATGTTATTTCAAGAAACCTCCTTGAACATTTTCATCTAATTTGTTAAAGAAACACATTCAACCCAAAAAATTATAAAACACAATAAAAAGGTATTTTTACAAAAAAAATATACTGTAAACTGTTTTTGAGATATATTTATAATAATTCTTGAAAAAAACAAATATAATTTCTTTCTAATGATCAAACCATTGATTATCAAAAAAATACATCAATCATTAAATTTGTTATTTTACCCATTTTCATTTTTAATTGGAAAAACATAATGTGAACCCCGTTGGTTTGGTTAGACACCAAACATACAACAATCCTATGATCCCTTCCTTATCAAACCCATACATTGATTCATTCTGGGTTATGTAGTGTAATAATGAGGGATGATCATTGGATTATTTCACTCAAGTTTGTGGGTTTATCTTCAAATAATAAGATTAAGAATAAAGTTTTTAATGAAAATTATAAGAAATTGTTCTAAGAAAGGATAGTGGAGGTTTTGTGGCCATTATCCATTGGTGAAAATGGAGGCATGATGGGAGAAAATGGTAATGGTTTTTGAAACAATATAGAACATATAGAGTTACTTGTTTTGGATACATAAAATGAAATTATATGACATGTAATTTTCAAGGACACAACTTCATGTATCTCAAAAATGTGTGCCACTAAATTTTACATGTTTTTATAAAAATTACCAAAGGAGTGAACCTAGGTTTGAGGCAATGCACTTTTTTATTGGTTGCCTCTACACATACCCGAGTACACATCAAGTCAACATGCTATACCCACACACTAGTTATTATAACAGATATGAAATGTATCTCAGTGAATCAAATCAAGTATATCTTCTAGTTAAACCAAATCATTTCACTTTTCCTAACTAAATTTCACTGAAATTATCTTTTTTGTACATAGGATGCACAACATAGACTCCCATAAAAAAGAAATATTTCCAATGTGACTTAGGCATCCACTGGCATATTCCCTATTAAGACTCAATTTTATGGTTGATATTATATAATGTAGACTACAGTGGCATGTTCTTACCTAATACTAAGGCCTAAAAACATTGAAACCTTGGATACATTCTATTTAAAATACAATTTCTAATAATTTTAATACTTTTTCCTCATGTGTAAGAATATGTTGTATGATCAGTCCATTCCAATAATTTTTTACCAGTATAATATTATAATTCATATATATACATGATATGTGGATTATTTATATGTATATTTAAATATTATATATCCACTTTTTTTTAGATAGAGTGATAGTGAGTGTGAAAGACTATTGGAGGAAACATAAGATCAGTAACTCACTGACCATATACTGATTCCATAGAATGTCATCTCCACACTCCCATTAGAGTAGTTAACCCCCCTAGTGATGGGGCTTGGTACTTACACATATAGATTATATAAACACATTAAATAATACAGACACTATTTAATTAGGCAAGGTCCTCTATAAGGTCTCGTAATCCCTTGAATGATGTTCACACTTAAGCAAGGTGTGGTTCCCCCACTACAATAATGGGTTAATGGGGAAGTTGTAAAATCCCATGTATTTATAGAATAATAAATTATCACATCTAATAAAATTTAAGAATAATATATGAATTTCAGATTAAAGGGTACACATTGTAAGATAATGTACTCGATATGAAATAACAGGTTTCTCTGAATTATTACGTTGCACAAAACTCTGAGTTATACGGAAAAATAATACAATAAAAATATTATTATTTTAAATGGAATTTAACACTTAGTTATTGTATTATAGATAATTAATATGCTAAATAAAATTTTATTACACATTTTTTTTAATTTTTTAACATATATCCAATAAATTTAAGAGACTTAAAATGAGAATGAATCCAATTTTAAGCATAAAATACTCTGATATTTTTAAAAAGATCATTTTACCACCTTTTTATGGAAAACTATTTTTAAATATATTTTTTCACCTTTAGATGTTATATTCGAAAAACGAATCTTTTTATTTGAATGCGGAACATCGAAATTTACTTTTTTTGAAATTTTGGAATTTTTCTGAAAAAAATCAAATTTTAATGAATTGTGAAAAATACTCCATTTTAGGTCAGTGCTGCGATTTCATCTAATTTATTTATATAGTTATATTTCTTTCTTAATCGGTTTTAATGTAAAATTGGATTATTTTTTTATCATTTAATCAAATTTATGGAATTATATGTAATTCCGCATTAATATTTGATATAAACAAATGTCAATATTTTCATGGTTTCATCTTTTAAAAAAAATATCTTGTTTTGACAAGGGGAATCTATTTTCAAATAATTTCTGCCAAATATATGTTTTTATTTTTGGAAAACTTTATTCCATATTTGGAATCATAAAGTCTAAATTATGTTAATATGTCCATTTTCTCTACATTATAAATAGTAACTTCAGTAATTATTTTTATTTAGCATGGTTAAAGGATAAATCAGGTTAAAAAAGGTAAAAATTAATAATATAATAATATAGAAATACCCTAAAATGTTTTCTAATATTATTTGATGGGATATGTCCAGCCATGATCATCCTTGAGTCGATTTTAGGACCCCATATAGCCATATTAATGTGATAAATACATGTTATAATAATTAATTTAAATTAATGTAATATATGACATAAACATGTATCTTTTTACAAAAATGATTTTAAGGTGGGGTTATATAACTGATATCTTAGCCTATTAATATTCATTAGAAATCTAAAAATATTTAATACATCTTGGAAATTTATTATTAATTTTTATACATTAAATAAATAAATTTATTTATGACACAATGATGACGCATCAATAACCTTTTTAATGAAGGATTCAAATAAATGATATTATAGATGTTAAAATAAATGAAATTTTAACATTTTGATGCCATTAATGATTTTTCAGATTGATTATGACATTCTATATTTTAGTTAATTTAGTTTTTTTGAATGAATCAAGTTGTAATGACCTAAAAAAATAAATTACTGAATAGTGTCAAAATTCAAATAAATGAGTTTTTAAAACAAATACTATTTATTAAATTATATATTTGTCATCAAAATATTAAATTCAACAAAATGAAATAGATAATGTTTAATAAAATAATTATTATCCACACGAGTTTCTCTAATTCTTTTATAGAAACCATATTAACCATATAGTGTAAAAATACATGATGACAAGGTAAGAGTGAATTTATTAAACTAAGGGTTAACGTAAAAAAGATAAGGTTACATTTATGGCCTAAACTTATCTTAAAGCTATTGGTTTAGATAACTTTATCCCATAATCATTTTATCCTTGAAATATATCACTTTGTAACTATTATAATTTGAAAATCAATTTATAATAAAATAATATTTCAATACTTTCTTAAAGGGACCCTCTTTCTTCTTATAAAAGGACACCACCACTACCCACATAATCACACCTCCAAAACCCCTTGCATTATCCAACATCTACTCAAATAAGCTCCTGAAAACCCACCATTCTTCCTAGAAGCCATACCTAGTGAAAAAGGAAACTTAAAGAATCCTTTTGGCTCAAATCAAAAGGAGTTACCCTATTTAAAGGAACATAAATATTAATTGTGATGTGTTGGAATCAAGGTAAGAGAAATCATCTCAATAAACATTCAATGTGTCATATTTTTAAAATATAAACCTCCTCATTTTATCTGATGGGTAATTAAACCTTTGACATTAAATTTCATTCCAATGGAATTTTTTTTTGCGTAGCGTTGTACTAAATGATGAAAATGAATGTTTTTAATGTATATGGAGTCAATGACTCCTCAACCACCATAACCATTATTTGATACATGGATTACTATATTGAAATTAATTTTTTAAGAGTGAAAATAAATGCCTTATTTTTGTATTTGTTTTTTCATTGAAAATGGTTTTAAAACTGGATTTAGTATTTCAATATATTGAAATTTTATCTTGTGATTGAAAATGAAATTTTATGAGTAAAATGTTGATAAATGTAATCTATTATATGTTATCATTATATAATGGTACTTTAACATTTGACTGGTGGTTACCTGATGAACCAATGATAGGTGGTTAGGTGATAAACCAAATATGGGTGGTTCTATGATAAACCATGGATGGGAGGTTACGTTATAACCTCTAATGCATTCGTTATGGAAGTCAGCCATATGGCTATTCCATTTAGTGATATGTGTGGAAGTTAACCGTATGGTTATTCCATATAATTATTTTTATGTCCTAAGATACCTTTTTATGATATATGGTGATTTCTATGGGTTTATGGTAATCTTTTGGTTACAAAAAGGGTAAATAAAGAGATTATATTTAGTAAAGGTTATTTACTACTTCATAAAGGTTAAAAGTATCAATTTGTGATAAATTATTCATGGTTTTCATCTTTTCTCAAGACTAAATTTTTCTTTACTTGTATATCCTTTAATGATCTTTTTATGCTCATCCCAAGTTTTGAAATGATTTTCACAGGACATATTGAAGAACAGATTCAAGGATGGGTTCATGGAAAATTTAGGATGTAAAAACATGAAATGATACCATGTTTATTTTTAAAGTGTTTTTGTTTTAAGAAAAAAAAAGATAGTGAGTAGAATTGTCTACTTGTAATGTCTAATTTTGTTATGAATTATGATCAAATTATCAAAAATTTTAAACCGAAAATATCTTTGGAGTGAATTAATGTAAAATTATTGACTTATATCCAGATTAAGTAATTTATATGGCTGGGGACTAATTGTTAGTATCAGAGGACAGTTTAGATAACTTTAGGTGTCCCAATATTTTTAATTGAATATCAATTAATGAATTTTAATTTATGGTCAATTTCAAATTATATAGAATTTGAATATTACCACATTTTTTTCATATATGAAATGTTATTTCAGAAGGCTTTTACGTAGAGGAAACGGAGAAGCTGTGTTGGGAATTCATACAGAGAGAAATAACCTTCCAAATAAACATACTGAGATGGTCATAATAAAAAATAAATAGTATTTAATTGATGAATCTATTGAATCAGGAGATAAATAGAGGTTGTGTCCATGCATGAGATCAACCATACCAACTGTAGAGGAATATATCAATCTTGGAGAATTTCTTGAGGTAATGACTCCCATCATTCAGAGGATCATTTGAACTTGTGCAAGTTGAAGGGTATAATAAAGATCTGGAAAATATTTTTGATGTAATGGGGTATTATGAAAATAAAATGGGTAGTCTTTATATTTATCATTTTGAAGGTAAAGCTGATTAGTGGTGGTCAATGATTAAAAATATTACATGAACTGAAGATATTGATGTCTTGGAATGAGATGAATTTAAGAATATCTTCATTGAGAAATATTTTCCTAAGGTGGTTCATCTTAGGATAGAAAATAATTTTTTGGAATTGAGACAAAAGTTTGAAGATTATTTGGCTTCATATGAAGAAAATTGAACCAGTTTGTCAATGAAAGCCCCAAATTTTATCTGGGATATTTATATAAATATTAATCGCTTTTACTCATGATTGAAGCCAAAATATCTAAGGGTGTTAGCAACTCATGAGTTCAAAAGATATTAGAAAATTTTATGACATTCTGAGAAGGTAGAAATGATGTTTTTGGATGAGAATTTTTTCCATTAGAGAAAACCAAAGAATAAATCTAGTTGTAAGTTAATGAGGAAGAATTCATCAAAGAAGCCTAGATGTTTGAAAACCAAATTTCAAACTTGTGAGAAGTGTGGTAAAAATGAATCTTGGATAATGCCTCTCAATGTTTTTGAACTACATTCAATGTTGTCAGACTTGTCATATTGATTGTAAGTGTATGGATAATGATCAGGCAGGTAATGAAAAACACGCGGTAAGATGTTTAGTTTCAATGATATAGTAAATTATGGAAATGTGTGCTAAAATTTTACTACCCAGGGTGGAAACCAGCAATATCAAAAGTATAAGGCCATGGAAAATCATTTTATACTACTACAGATGATGTGGGACCATCAAATGAAGTGGTTATAGGTCTGTTACAAGATATTTCAAAATATTATAATACTCTATTTGACTCTAGATCTTCACATTCATTCATTTCCGAGATCTTTTCAAGTAAATTTGAAATAACACCACATGAATGTGATAAATAACATTTGGTAAAGACTCCATGTTGAAGTATTAATGAAACCAAGATTTATAGGAATCTTTATATTCTCATTATCAAGATATCCATTCCTATAAATATAGTTGAACTACCCATAGTGTAAGTTGATTTCATTTTGGGTATGGATTGACTTTTATTTTATCATGATAAAAGAGATTGTAAAGTCAAGAAAGTTGTATTCAATGATTTAATACCTTTGATAAAATAAAAAGAATCTGAAAGATTAATTAAAGATGACAGTGAAAGTTATTTGGATCATGTAGTTGAAAATAAATAAATATTTTTGATTAGTGACATTCTAATTGTGAATGAATTCACAGATGTTTTTCTTGATAAATTTCAACGTATTGTTCCCAGCCGAGAGGTTAAATTTACTATTGATTTAGTTCCTGATTGAAATAATATTTCTAAACCCCCTTATCTAATGGATCAAGTATATTTTGTGTAATTTAAAAAATTGTTTCTTGAATTACTTGATAATGGTTTCATTTGACCAAGAACTAAACCATGGGTTACTCTAGTTTTATTTGTGAAAAATAAATACGGTTCTCAGAGACTATTAATTTATTACAAAGGCAAGAATACTAACAATTTAAAGAATAAGTACTGATAGGATCATATCACTGATTAGTTAGGTCAGCTCCTGGGAGATCTGTTTTTTTCAAAGACTGATTTGAGGTATAGGTACCATTAGCTGAAGGTGAAAGAGGATGACATTTAAATGACAGGTTTATGAATGATATATGGGCATTATGAGTGTTTAGTTTTGACATTTGGGTTATATAATGCACCTTCTATATTTATTAATCTCATTAATGAGGTCTTTTATCAGTTTTTGGATCATTTTGATGTTGTGTTTATAGATGAAATTGTGGTATATTCTAAAATTTAACAGGAACATAAAAGTCACATAAGGATTATCTTCCAAATATAAAAAGAAAAGAAAATATATGGAATGTTTTGTATGTATGAATATTGGTTGCAATAAATTTCTTTCCTTGTTCATATTGTTTCTAAATATGGAAAAACTGTTGACCCTTCTAAAACAAAAGTTGTTGACAAGTGTCCAAGACCTACCAATATCACAAAAATTTATAGTTTTCTTGAATTAGTGGGATATTATCGAAGGTCTGTTGAAAACATTTATCAATTATATCTCCCACTAAATAAGATAACATGTAAGGGAGTTATGTTCATCTAGAAAAAATAATATGATGATTGTTTTTAGGAAATTAAAAAAAGATTGGAAAATTGTTTAGTTTTGGAACTTCCTCCCGGAATGGTGAATTTTTTATGTACATGGATGCATCATTGAAAGGGATTGGTTCTGCCCTTATATAAATTGATCAGGTAAATTATTATACGTCTCGTTCATTGAAACCTGATGATTTAAAATACCCTAAATATGATGTGGAAAAATATGTTGTTGTTTTTCATTAAAATTTTGGAGGCATAATTTTTATGGCGTAATGTGTAAAATATATACTAATCAAAAATGTTTGAAGTATATATTCACTCAGATTGAATTAAACATGAGATAAAGGAGATGGTTGGAATTAATCAAGTATTATGATTTCAGGATCATTACCATCTAGGAAAGGTAAATAAGCTTGATGAGTCTTTGATTCAAAAGTTTAATTCTACATTTGATGTGATACATTAGGAATGAGATCCATTGGTTATTGATTTAATGAATCTTTGATTGGATGTTTTCGGTGCGGGGAATACTCCAGTTTGGATTTAGGTGGTTGTGAAATCATCTCAATCAGACTGAATTAAGAGAGAATAGAAATATGATTATGAGTTTTAGAAAAAGATATATTTTGTTTAGAAGGGAAATTTATCTGAATTTAAAATTGATAAAGACTATTTTTTAAGGTTCGGAAATATATTTTTTGTACCTTGTGATTCATAGTTGATTAAAGAGTTGTTATATAATGCTCATACTTCTCTATTTTCACTTTATTCTGGATGTACTGAAATGTAAATTTGTCTTCCTGAGTATTACTGGTGGGATAGAATGAAAAGAGATATTGATGACATTTCCACAAAATGTCTGATTTGTCAACTACTGAAATCATAATGAGAGATTCCAAAGGGTATGCTTTATATTTTTCCAGTGTTTAAGTGGAAATGTGAGAATATATCTATGGACATCATTTTGGGATTACTAAAGAGATCTTGAGTTAATAATGAAATTTGGGTTACTATTGATCGATGGACTAAATATTCTCAATTTCATAATATTCAAGATACATTGTCTTTAGAACAACTTTATCTGTTGTGTCTTAATATTATAGTCATGTTACATGGGGTTCCCCTCTCCATTTTATCTGATCATGATCCTTAGTTAACTTCTAACATTTTGAAAACCCTTCAGCAATGATTGGGTACTAAATTAAATTTTAGTTCATCTTTTCATCTTCAATCAGATAGGATGTCTGAATGAAAAATTCAGACCTTAGAAGACATGCAGCGTGGTTTTTCAATGGATTCAAATGGAAGTTGGGATCATCATCTTTCTTTGGTTGAGTTTTCTATTAATAACAGTTTTCTATCAAGTATACATATGCAAACATTTGAAGCATTATATGGAAATCATTGTTGAACTCCAGTGTTTTTGGGATGAATTAAGTGAAAAGAAGTTGATGGGACTATAATTGGTAGAAGAGATGGTAGAAAAAAGATTAGTTGATTCAGAAGCACATAAGGATAGCTCAGATTAGGTAGAAAATTTAGGCGGATAGCTGGAGAAAGGATCTTTATTTCGATGTAGGTGATCATTTATTTCTCCAATTTTATCCATGGAAAAGTGTGATGTGTTTTGGTAATATGGAAAAACTGTGTCCGCAGTTCATTGGACCCTATAAAATTTTAGACAAACCTGGTCCAATTTTCTATTGGGTGGAATTGACTCTAGCTGTATACGAGGTACATAATGTTTTACATCTTTCAATGTTGAGAAATTATATTCTAGATCCATATCATGTTTTGAATCCAGAGGTAGTTCAATTGGAAGAGAATATATATTTTGAGATATAGCCAGTATAGATTATTAACTGCAGAGAGAAAGTGTTCCGAAATATATTGATTTATCAGGTAAATGTTTTGTGGAAAATTATATGGTTGGATAGAAAATGAGTGAACATGAAAATGATTTGAGTGAGAAATAACCCCACATATTTTATAATTAAATAAAATTGCAGGGATGAAACATCTAAAAGGGGGGAATGATGTATCATATGAGGTATTTATAGAATAATAAACATTAATATCTAATAATACTTACAAATAAGATATTAATTTTTGTTAAATAGGACTCTTTTTTCTATATCTTACACAACACACGACAACATTTTTCTTCAAAATATTATGGTACATACAATTTTGAGTTATACTGAAAAATAATACAATAATATTATTACTATTGTAAATTTTACTTAACGTATAGACATTGTATTGGGAGGAATGAAAATAGTTTAAGAAAAAATTAGTATAGATGTTTGTAAATATTTTTACATTTATCCAAAAAAAATTAGTGGCTTAAAATGAGAATAAATTTAATTTTAAGCATATAATACTCTAATATTTTTAAAAAGCATGTTTTACCACATTTTGATGGTGAACAATTTCAAAATATATTTGTTTTCAATTTTATATGTTCTGTTTGACAAAATAAACTTCTTATTTGAATTATGAATGTAATGCCCTGACTCTAGTTACCCAAAGTCGGTCCATTATTGCGTAACATTGGCATGATCACAAAAGATCAAGTCTCGAAAGACCAATTAGTTTAGTAGCCTTGGAAACACTCGATACATTCATAAGTCTTACATTACATCATAAATTAAAACAAAACTACAACAACATCTTCTCTTCATAACCCCTCATACTATCCCTGTAGGTCTTTCATAATATACTTCTTCATATCCTGGAAAAATTAAAACATTGAAAGGGGTGAGCTCAGATGCTCTGTAAGGATAAAAATGTAGCTGAATTTTCATAAGTAAACATAAACATTTAAGACAATGTAAAACTAAAAAAAATCCTTATAAACTTTAACTTTAGCATAATATGAAAAAAGTAAAATGAAATAATGACATTTACTTATTCACATGGATATTCGACTGGTCGAATAATCACATGCAATATCAATAACCGCTTTCATAATGATGGAATGCATAATGCCAGACTATCATAACCGCGTAGCCAAGGCCTCGTGCCATGACTACAAATAATATTTTGTCAAGGCCTCGTGCCAGGACACTAGTTTGTCTCATTAGACATGCCGATGAAATTTTTAAGAAGATTCTTATATTTAAATATTCTCAAATATACTCCAGTGTTTTTCTGAAAACATTATGCAAGCTTCTGAAAAAAAAAATAACTAATTCTGATACTGCTCGACTAATTACAGTCCATGATGGGTCCATGCCCAATCCCTTCCTGTCTACCACACTCGAGAGTCGGGTTTTCTGAAAACATTTTTAAGCTTGTGTTAAATACATATACATTTGCCCTAGATTTTCATATATTTGAGAGAAATATCTCTCTCTTTTTTGAAATCATTTAAAAATCACTTAATTATAAAATAAAACCTTTTGAATAAATGTAATACACAAAGGGGTTTATACACCGTATAAAAGAATGTTGTGTATGAAACAAAATATGCCTCAATGAAAGGAGATTGAGACGAAGTCCCTTGAAAATATCATTTTTTAAAATAAAATTTATCTATTATGTGTATTCACCATAAGTACACATAAATAATGTACAAATACAAGATTGGACATAATAATATAATGCCCTAATTTGAATGTAGGAGATTAACCCAAAGAACAGAAATTGGGTTAAGAAGTTCCCTTACAAAGATCATTTTGTAAATAAAATAGATCGCTCACGTGTATTCACTATAAGCTCACATAAAGAAAGTATAAATACATGAAAAGATATAAAAAATCATTTCTCATATAATCAAAGAACAACATAAATAAGAATGAAAGGTTCAACCCAATGAATGGGAATTGGGTTAAGAAGTTCCCTTACCTCATGTCTGAGTTGACTCGACCGTTCTTTAACCTCATGAATAAAAAACTAGAGTAAATTTATAATTTCTTAACAACCTTTTTCAAGTTTATTATTCCTTTTATATCACTTATTACCATGTTATGAACATTATGAAATTTTTTATGTTAATAAAGGTCGTTTTGTCGATCTTTGGTACTTGAGTCAAAAATAAACTTCTTAAAATTACAAGTACTTCATATGGTAAAACATACATTATATCCATAATTATATTCATGATTTAGATATCATATACATAATATATATCCAGTATATACATTCATTTATAATATTACATAATATTTAGAGGTAAGAAAGGAAATTCACCATTCATGGAGACGGTAAGCCGTACGTACGCATGAACACTACTTTCATTTCTATTTCATATTTAATGGAATGAAGTTATAATTATATAAAGGTATAATATAATTCCAGTATAATATAATGTTTAATACCATTTACTCTATCCTTTATACATCACACATATGGCATTAACTATTCAAATCACTTTGAGGGTGCGGTAGTCAACAGTTCCTAAAATGAAAATATCTCGTTTACCCATAATGGAAACCATAAAGGTATGCCATAAATGAAAAATAATGAAGCTTAAGGAAAACATAAAAAAATTATATATCATATATAAATATAGTGACATATTAATGGCCACCATTAAAGGTGTTATATGAGTGTTGAACAATCATCGTTTCGTGAGGCAGAAATTCGCCATCCACAGAAACAGTATGTTCTTTAACCATTATATGTAGGTGTGTGTATGTGTATCTAAAATCCTTCTTATAACAACATCATAGTATATTAAAGATACTGGTGTTTTTAAAAAATAAAATAATTAAAAGTGTTTAGGGGGTTGGAGAAGCAAAATAAAACAATACAACATTAGGGGAGACATTACCTTAAAATCGGGTAACTCTTTGATTTGAGCCAAAGGCTTCCTTGGGAAGACTTTTTCCCAAAGTGAGGCTTCTAGGAGTAAGAGAGGGAATTTTGGTGAGTGTATTTGGGCAGAGGATTGCCGAGCCAAATGGCTTGATGGTGTGAATAAGGTGGTAGTGGTGGGGGCCTTTTATAAGAGGAGAGGAGGGGCACTCTTGGAAAGTCATGAAATGTTACTTTATTACATAATGAGTTTCGAATTTTAAAGGTCCCACACATATATATTTCGAGGATAAGGTGATATGGGTTAGAAATATACTCATCCAATAGGTTTTTGACAAGTGTAAGTCTTAGATTTTAAATTATCTTTTTATTTTATTTAAATTGTTAATTAATGAGGTAATCACTGCATCATCATGGTGTCATAAATATGTTAATTTATATAATGTCTAAAAATTATAATAGAAATTTCATGATGTAGGAAATATTTTTATCTTTCCAATTAATATTTATAGTCAAAATTATGACTTGTATAACCGCATTTAAAAATTGTTTTAGTAAAACAACTCTTGTTGGTGAAATTTTTATTTTAACTTTAAATAAAAAGTTTTTTATGTCATTTTCCTACCAAAGTGGCTCCATGGGGTCCCCAAGTTGACCCATGGATTTCCATGGTCGGACATGACTCATCAAATAGGGGTAGGACAAGTGTAAATGTATTTTTATATTTTTATAATATCATTTTTACATTAAATTTCACTAATTACCTTTAATCGCGATTAATTAAACTTAAAAGTTACTATTCACCAAAAAATTATTTTAATCCCATTGAACCGCATTTTACATCATAATGACAACCATGTATGTCGGATTTTTGAAAATCAAATCACAAAAGTGGTAATGTTTCATTTAAATGAAAAATCAGTTTTTTAACTACCACTTAGTGGTTTCACTATTCATAAAAAATTGATGTTTTTCAGAACAATGCCAAAATTTCACCCTAAGCTATAATTAATATTCTGAATTCAAAAATGATGTCTATTTTAAAAAATTACAAACATATATGTGGCATTAATTAATTTTATAATTAATTCCCGCTTTCAGAACAAATAGCGTGTTTTTAAGAAACAATATATATCAAAAGATTAACAATTGTTTATGTCCAATTTCAAAGTGAAATTAATTCTAATGAACACCATTGGAAAAAATGGTAAAAATATATTCTAATTATACTTTAAAAAAACTAAATATTATAATTTATCACTATAAATTATTTTTATTAAAAAAGTTGTTTTTAAGTATTTTTCACTATTCATAAAAAATTGGAAGTTCTCAGAAAATTACAAAAAATTCAACTTAGGAGAATTTCGATATTAAGAATTCAAAAATGAAGTCCATTTTGAAATATAAAATATATATAATTTCAAAAAAGTGGGTATTACTATTCATAATGGCTATTTTGATTATTTGCGGTGTGTTAGAATCTCAAACTTGTGTACAATGCAAGCTATTGCATTATTGAAAGAGAAGCATATCGTGAATGCTTGGTGTGTTACATTCTCCCATCATTCAATAAATTGTGTTCTCGCAATTTGAAAATGTTCTTCATAAATAAAAGGTTGAATATAGAAAATACTTTTGTGGAAAACCCACATCAGAAATAGGGTTAATAAAAATATAACATTAAAATAAATAAAGAGAAGTAAAAAGGTCACCCGAGATATCCATTACTAGGATTATATGATAATATGGATATGGAGGAAAAACAAACCATCAAGGTTTGATGGAGAGTTGTAGAAAACAGGATTAGGATAAAGTTAACCACAAGAAAATCACAAACTTGTGATTGGTTAAACGGTCATTGAATCCCGAGTTGGAAAAGTTAATCGATAACATTTCTGTTTTAAGTTACCTTTCATAATGTTGAGGAATTTATTTACGAGATTTACTAAGAACATAAGGAAATATACTTACTTGTCATGTAGGCTTTCATTCTTTAATAAATTTTTACCACGAACCCATCTTTCACCCCAAATGGTAACAGAACTCAAAAAAATTCTATTTATCCTAACTATATAAGGTTCCAAATATTACAACATACCATTTAGATTAAAAAAACTATTTTTTAATAACCAGGTACTTCCTGTAGGCTAGTGGTAGGTAATAAAGGCATGTCGTTCTATGGTTGTGGGTTCGATTCCTGCAGCTTTGTCTGACGCGACGGGTTATCCCCCAACCTACAGGTTGTCTTTTTCCTAAAAGTATAGTATTATAATATTCAAAAAATAATATTCATAAATGTTTTAACCTTAAACAATACTATACAAAGTTCAACTTAATCCATTCCAACCTTTATAGTTATCCGAAATACCTCCTTCCAGACTTTCTGTAAAAGGTCTCTAATTTCTAAAATCAATTGTAACCTCAGATTCCCAAAACAAGGTAAAGTTTCTCTTATTGACACATACTAAAATTATGATTACCTTAATCATATTAAAACCTTAATAAAAAAAACATGTACTATATTACAATCCTTATATATATCACATTATTCTTATAACCATAATATAGTTCTTGAGTCTGAAAACACAAATAAAATAATTATTCAACTTCATCTGTAGTAATAGCATAAGCTTGGCCTTGATCCCTTAGCCTTTTCAGAGGTATGTTTCCCTGACGCTTAGGACATTAATTTGCTTAATGCCCCATTTCTCTACAATTGTAGCATTCAACATTGATAGCCTCTTTCTCTCCCCTGCAATCACGATCCTGGTGACCTTTTTCTCCACATTTATAAAAAACTCTCATTCCTTTTAGGCAAGTACCGGGGTGATTCTTCCCACAATTATCGCATAATAGATAATCCTTAATTCCATTTTTCCCTTTATCTGTCTCTTGTTCCACAGTTATCTTCTTCTCTTACCTTACATTATTGTCATAAGATTTAGAGAATTCTTTTTCTATCTTGATAGAACACGAGACTATATCTTCGTATGAAGAGAAGGTTTGTGAGACTAATTCTCGATGGAGAAATGGTTTTAACCCATCAAAGAAACGATCAATCTTATTTCTTGGGTTATGTATATAATCTGCAGCATACCTTGCTATCCTTGTAATTTTGGCCTCATACTTTGTGACATTCTCATCCTCCTTTTGTCTCAGACTTAGAAATTGCTTTTCCATATCTGCTCGATGGTCACGAGGAAAGTATTTTTCTAAGAAAAGATCTTTGAACTCCCTCCATTCCATATTTGATACTTCATCATCTTCCTTCGTGTTTTGAATCAATGACCACCATTGATCAGCATCTCCTGTGAGGCGGTAAACTGCCATGATGACCTTCTTCCTTTCGCTACTCCCCAAGGCATGGAATATTTTTTCTAAGGAGTTTATCCATTTCTCAGATAATAATGGATTTGTTCCCCCATTAAACGTTGGTGGTTTTTGCCTCATGAAGTGGTCTAAAATTGATCCTCCACGTTGCGGATCATGGTGCTCCATACGAGTAAGGTTATTATTCATAACCTGCGTGAGTTGTCCCAGTATGGTGATAAGGTTATCAACACCAGTTTTATCTCCAGATCCACAATAATTATCTTGAGTAGGAGGGAAATCCCTACATGGAGTGTGTGCATTGATACGGTTTCCATTCCTTCCACTAGGCACCATTTCTAAACAATGGCATAAACTAGATCAGTTTATGAATCAAAATACATAATTCCATACTTGTAAAACACTTAACATAAATTGAACTATTTATGGATATATTCCATAATGAAAAAAAATATTTTCTTTGAGGAAGTATATACTCATAAACCCTTCATATTGGTTCATAAAGAAAATGAGAATTATCCTAAGCATATCCCCTGGGAGTGTCATAATAAAGAGTGCAGCAACACCCGTTGTCGTGCACCAATTCCCGTTCGAGTCTAGCTCAAAGCGGTGTTTTCAGGTTTTACCCCTAGGTACATCTGTTCTAGAGCCACCTCTACCTACTTGTATCCAGACAGGGATGTATTGCTCGGAAAACTCACAAAATCTCTGTAATACCAAAATTATAGGAAGTCCTTCTATACTAATCCTCAAAGTATATCATAGGGTATGTGCTCTAATCAGAGTTTATCTAAATCTAGCTTCTGAGGTTAGTACTAAACTCCCTCTGATACCAACTGTAACGGCCCGATCCTAGTTACCCAGAGTCAGTGCATTATTGTGTAACATTTTCATGATCACAAAAGATCATGTCTCGAACGACCGATTAGTTTAGTAGCCTTGGAAACACTAGATACATTCATAAGTTTTACATTACATCATAAAGTAAAACAAAACTACAACAACATCTTGTCTTAATATCCCCTCATACTATCCCTGAAGGTCATTCATAATATACTTCTTCACATCCTGGAAAAATTAAAACATTGAAAGGGGTGATCTTCGATGCTCAGTAAGGATAAAAATATAGCGGATGCTTTCATAAGTAAACATAAACATTTAAGGCAATGTATAACTAAAACAAAAGCCTTTTAAACTTGAACTTTAGCATAATATAGAAAAAGTAAGATGAAATAATTTCATTTACTTATTCATGTGGATATTCTAATGGTCGAATAATCACATGAAATATCAATAACCACTTTCATAATGATGGAATGCATAATGCCATATTATCATAACCATGTAGCCAAGGCCTCGTGCCAAGACTACAAATAATATTTTGTCAAGGCCTTGTGCCAAGAAACTAGTTTGTCTCATGAGACCTGCCGATGCAATTTTTTAGAAGATACTTTTGTTTAAAATTTCTAAAATATACTCCAATGTTTTTCTGAAAACATTATGCAAGCTTCTAAAAACAAAAATAACTAATTCTAAGACTGCTCGACTAATTATAGGCCATGATGGGTCCACGCCCAATCCCTTCCTATCTACCACACTCGAGAGTCGGGTTTTCTGAAAACCTTTTTAATCTTGCGTTAAATACGTATACATTTACACTGAATTTTCATATATTTGAGAGAAATATCTCTCTCTTTATTGAAATTATTTAAAAATCACATAATTATAAAATAAAACCTTTTGAATAAACGTAAAAGTCAAAGGGGTTTATACACCGTATAAAAGAAAGTTGTGTATGAAACAAAATATGCCTCAATGAAAGGAGATTGAGACGAAGTCCCTTACAAAGACAATTTTTTAAAATAAAATACATATATTATGTGTATTCACCACATGTACACATAAATAAACTAAAAATACAAGATTGGACACAACAATATCATGACCTAATTTGAATGTAGGAGATTAATCCAAAGAACAGAAATTGGGTTAAGAAGTTCCCTTACAAAGATCATTTTGTAAATAAAATAGATCACTCACATGTATTCACTATAAGCTCACATAAAGAAAGTATAAATATATTATAATATATAAAAATTAATTTCTCACATAATCAAAGAACAACATAAATTATAACGATAGGTTCAACCCAAAGAATGGGATTTGGGTTAAGAAGTTCCCTTACCTCGTGTCTGACTTGACTCGACCGTTCATTAACCTCATGAATAATAAACTAGAGTTAATTTATAATTGGTTAAGAACATTTTTCAAGTTTATTATTCCTTTTATATCACTTATTACCATGTTATGAACATTATGTAATTCTTTATGTTAATAATAGTCGTTTTGTCGATCTTTGGTACTTGAGTAAAAAATAAACTTCTTAAAATTACAAGTAGTTCATGTGGTAAAATATCCATTATATATATTATTATATTCATGATGTAGATATCATATACATCATATATATATAGTATATACATTCATTTATAATATTACATAACATTTAGAGGTAATAAATGAAATGCACCGTTCATGGAGACGGTAAGCCGTATGTACGCATGAACGCTACTTTCATTTATATTTCATATTTAATGGAATGAAGTTATAATTATATAAAGGTATAATATAATTACAATATATTATAATGTTTAATACCATTTACTCTATCCTTTATAAATCCCACATATGGCATTAATGATTCAAATCACTTTGAGGGGGCGGTAGTACGCACTTCCTAAAATGAAAATATCGTGTTTACCGATAACGGAAACCATAAAGGAATGCCATTAATAAAAAATAAATAAGAATAAGGAAAAAATAAACATATTATATATCATATATAAATATATTTACATCTTAATGGCCACATTTGAAGGTGTTATATGAGTGTTGAACAATCATCGTTTCGGGAGGCAGAAATTCGCCATCCACAGAAACAGTATGTTCATTAACCATTAGATGTAGGTGTGTGTAAGTGTATATCTAATAAATCTTATAATAACATCCTAGTATATTGAAGATACTGGTGTTGTCACAAAACAAAATAATAAAAAGAGTTTAGGGGTCTGGAGAAGCAAAATAAAAGAAAACAACATAAGGGGAGACATTACCTTAAAATCAGGTAACTCTTTTTGATTTGAGCCAAAGGTTTCCTTGGAAAGACTTCTGCCCAAAGTGAGGCTTCTAGGAGTAAGATATGGATGTTGGGATAGTGTTTTTGGGTAGAGTTTGGCTGAGCCAAATGTCTTGAAGGTGTGAATAAGGTGGTAGTGGTGGGGGCCTTTTATAAGAGGAGAGGAGGGGCACTCTTGGAAATTCATGAAATGTTACTTTATTATATAATGAGTTTCGGATTTTAAAGGTCCCACAATTATATATTTCTAGGATAAGGTTATAAGGGTTCGAAATATACACATAAATTGGTTTATGACAAGTGTAAGTCTTATATTTTACATTATCTTTTTATTTTATTTAAATCGTTAATTAATGAGGTAATCGCTTCATCATCATGGTGTCATAAATAATTTAATTTATATAATGTCTAAAAATTATAAAGAAAATATCATGATTTAGGAAATCTATTTATATTTACAATGAATATTTATAGTCAAAAATGTGACTTGTATAACCCCATTTAAAAATTAGTTTAGTAAAACAACTCTTGTTTGTGACATTTTTCTTTTAACATTAAATAAAAAGTTTTTTATGTCATTTTCCTACCAAAGTGGCTCAATGGGGTCCCCAATTTGACCCATGGATTTTCTTGGTCGACCATGACTCATCCTAAAGGGGTATGACAATTGTAAAGGTATTTTCATATGTTTATAATGTCATTTTTACATTAAATTCCACTAATTACCTTTAATCTCGATTAATTAAACTTAAAAGTTACTATTCACCAAAAAAAATTATTTTAATCCCATTGAACCACATTTTGCATCATAATAAAAACCATGTATATCGGATTTTTGAAAATCAAATCACAGAAGTGGTAATGTTTCATTTAAACGAAAAATCAGTTTTTAACTACCGCTTAGTGGTTTCACTATTCATCAAAAATTGAAGTTTTTCTGAACAATGCCAAAATTTCACCCTAAGCTATAATTGATATTCCGAATTCAAAAATGATGTCTATTTTAAAAAAAATACAAACATATAAGATGCATTAATTAATTTTATAATTAATTCCCGCTGTCACAACAAATAGCGTGTTTTTAAGAAACAATATGTATCAAAAGATTGACAATTGTTTTTGTCCAATTTCAAAGTGAAATTAATTCTAATGAACACTATTGGATAAAATGGTAAAAATATATTCTAATTATACTTTAAAACCACTCAATATTTTAATATATCACTATAAATTATTTTGATTAAAAAAGTTATTTTTAAGTATTTTTCACTATTCTTAAAAAAATAGAAGTTCTCAAAAAATTAAAAAAAAATCAACAGAGGATAATTTTGATATTCCGAATCCGAAAATGAAGTCCATTTTGAAATATAAAATATATATAATTTCAAAAAGTGGGTATTACTATTCATAATGGCTATTTTGATTAGTCGCGGTGTGTTAGAATCTCGAACTTGCGTAAAATGAAAGCTATTGCATTATTGAAAGAGAAGTGTATCATGAAAACATGGGGTGTTAAAATGAAGATCCAGATATACTTTGGATGAAATTTTGGTATTTTTCTGATAAAATTTATATTTTAATGAATAGTGAAAAATACTGCATTTTAACTCAAAAATGCCTTTTTAACTAAATTATTTATATAGTTATAAATTCATTTTAATTATTTTTAAAGTGTATTTGGATTTAATTTTTATCGTATAATAAAATTTTCACTATGGGAAGTAATTTCACATTGAAATTTGATATAAACAGATGTAAATCTTTTGATCGTTTTTTCTTTGATGAAAAAAATTTCTTAATTTTGACTACTTGAATTAATTTTAAACTAATTTATACTAATTATATGATTTGAATTTGGAAAATAGGATTCCATATTTAGAATCATAAGGTTCAAATTATATCAATAGGTTCCTTTTCTTTTTAGATATTACGAATAGTAACTTCAGTGATTATTTTTGTATACCATGGTTAAAGGGTAAATCAGGTAAATAAGGGTTAAAATATAATATTATTAAAATATAAAACAACCCTAACATGTTTAATAATCATGTTTGATGAGATATGGTATACCATGATTATCCTTGGGTCGATTTTAGGACCCCTATGGAGCCAATTTGGTGTGATAATGACATGTTATAATAATTAATTTGAATTTTAGAGGAATATAACATGAACATGTGTCCTTTTACTAAAATTATTTTAAATTGGGGTTATATGATTAATCTATTTGATTGTAAATATAAATTAAAAAGATAAAAAAAAATTTATACATTATGGTATTTTATTTTTAATTTTTAGAAATTAAATAAATTTATTTATTTATGAATCAGTGATGATGTAGTGATTACCTTATTAATTAAGGATTCAAATTAATGTTGTTATAAATATTAAAATAACTTTAAATTGAACATTTTTATACAATCCAAAAATTAAGGATTATTATGAAATTTTATCTTTTATTTAATGTATTTTTTTTGAATTAATCACATTCTTATGACTTTATCCAAAATTAATTACTAAATAGTGTCAAAATTGACAAAAATGATTTTAAAAAAAATACTATTTTTATAAATGATATAACAGCCATAAAAATTTTAGATTCTCCCAACTAACATATATAATGTTAAAAATTTCTATAATGATCTATTTGAGTTTCTCTTAGCATTTTATAATTACCATATTGACCATGTTGTGTAAAAATACAAGAAGACACGGTAAGAGTTAATTTATTTTACTAAGGGTTAAAGCCAAAAGATAAGGTATCATATGTGACCTAAACTTTTATAAAACCTATTGTTGGAGATTATTTAAACTCATCTTCATCTTATCCTTAAAATATATCACTTTAAAACTCTTATGATTCGAAAATCAATTTATAATAAAATATTGTTTCAAGACTTTCCTAATGTTCTCTCCTCCCTCTTATAAAATGAGACCACCTATACCCCCCTACTCAAACCTCTCAAGCCCCTTAGATCATATATATTCAACTCAAATAAGATCCCAACATCCCTCCTTTACTCCTTGATGTCTTACCTTTGGAAGAAGGAAACTCAAGGAATCATTTTTCCTCAGATAAAAAGGAGTTACCTGATTTATAGGTACATAATGATTCTATGTGATGAGTTTGACTCAATATAAGGGTACTTCTTCACACTATCCTTTCATGGAGGTATATTTTGATAATATACGCCTCCTTGTTTTATAAATTGTATAATCTACTCTTTGACTTTTATATTCATTCAAAGGGGATCTTTTCATTATACAAAGCATTGTACTAAATAGCCAAAATGAATGTTCTTAATGTATACGGTGATAATGAATCCTCTGCCACTATAACTATTATTTGATATTTGGATTCTTCTATAATCCATAATGTTTTTAAAAAAGATAATTAATCACTCATTACCTTTTTGGTTTTTTTGGTATTGAAAATGATTTTGAAAGTGTATTTACCATTTCCATATCATGAAGTGATCTAATGTGACTGCAAATGAAAGTTTATGACTGAAATGTTGATAATTGAAATATTTAATGTGTTATGATAGTATAATGGTAGTTGGAAATTTGAGGGGTGGCTATGTGATATATAAATAATGGGTGGTTATGTGATTAACCTAATATGGTTTGATCCATAATAAACATAGAATGGTGGTTACGTTATAACTATCAATTCATTGGATATGGAAGTCAGAAATATGGGAATTATATTTAGTGATATATGTGGAAGTTGACTGTATGGTTAGTGCTATTATGTTTATTTACATCCCCATTTACCTTTATATGATAAATTTTTATTTCTAAGGGTTTATTGTAATATTTTGTTTTCAAAAAGGGTAATAAATGTTCTTATAACCAATGAAGAGTATTTACTACTTCATAAATATGTCATGTATTACTTTATGATAAAGAATTCATGGAATTCATGTTTTCCTGGGACTAAGTGTTTCCTTCACTGTGTATCCCTTGCAGAACGTTTTTATCCTCATTACAAGTTGTGAAATGTTTTTTCAAAGGTCCTAAAGAATAATAGAGTCAAGGATGGGATCTTCAAAAAGTTACACTGTTAAAAAATTAAATGATACTATATTTCTTTTTTAAAGTGTTTTTGTAGTATGCAAAAATGGATAGTGAGTATAAGTGTCTACTTGTAAAATTAAGTTGTTCTTTATGAGTTATGAACCAATTCTCTAAATATCTAAACTTGAAAAGATCCTCAATGTAAATTCAAGTCAAATTGTTGACATATATCATGATTAAGTAATTTTTTAGGTTTGGGCCTTATAAAAGTGAGGAAAGTTTGGTTTTTCAATTGATTTTTTACTGGTGGTTCTATCGGTAATTCAGGTTCGTTTTTACATAACTCTTTCATATAGTTATTCTATAAATATTATGATATTGTGTATGAATGGTTGAGTTCTTATCTAGTGTCATATGTTGGATTATTTTTCTTTTTTTTATAGTTAACTTAAATACCCATTTCAATTTATGGTACATACTATTTGGAAGGCTTATATTAAACCCATCATGGGTTTTTTGTGATACAATTTCGTTATATGTAGTTGATATATAGATTATTAGTGATTGAAGTGGGAATAGAGAGGTAAAGATGGTGCTTGGAGAAGACTGTTGGCACTCATATCTGGTGTTGTTCATGTCAATGTTGGTGAGACATATCGTTCTTTATAAACTAGTTATTAATGGTTTGGAATTACCATGGGGTTTCGGGTATTGATCTTTTCCATTATTGGTTATAATTTTCTACTTTTTTGATATATTTATCATTTTCTCATATAAGTAATAATAAATTTGTTAACACTTGTGGTTTTCAATGTTATATTTTTTTTATAGAGTGTTATAGTACATAGGTTATTGGAATAAGGCATCCTATATGGGTGACATTCCTTATTAGTGTTTCTTTACACATGGCTTATTGAAGATGGTTCTGAGGTGGTGAACTTCACTTTCAATCAATCCCAGTGGGATCATGGTGATTCATGTCATATACGAAATGTATTTCAGTAGAATGAGTCCTAGGGAAATAGTTTTTAGTACGTATTCCTATGATGTTTGGTTTGAGATTCATGAAGAAATTATGTAAATAGGCATTGAGTTTGGTTTGTAGACCAAGTAACCTAGAGATTTGTTCAGATGGATGATATATCCATTCACTAGGACTCGAATAACTAATCAGTCAACTATAAGGTTTAAGACATCAGTTGTATATAAAGCATAATAAAACATGCACCGAGTAACGTGTTAGTTTTATTTTCATCATTATATACTATGAGTTTTCTCTATCAGATAATATTTAATTTCTAGGGATTAATTGTTTTTTATGTATATGATTTGATAGTGTACATAGTTTACTTAGATTCATAGGTTACATAATGTTATTCTCATTCCAGTGATTCATCCTCAAGTTACTAAAACATTGATCATTGATGTTTTAATTGATGGAACATATAGAGTGGTGTTTCAACTAACAATGGAGTTCAAATTTGACCACCTCTAATTTATAATACAGAATAATTTCTTATACTCTATTTTTATTTTCAATAGTGTAGGATAATGACACTAACATGATAAAGTTATTCATGTGTTCTGGAGAAAGATGTCTTCCTTGTTTCCAGGTGATCTAGATACTTTTGAAGTTTTGAATTAGATTGAGTATATTTATCTGGTATTCCATGTAGTTAAAATAGTATACAAGAAAATGGGGATCCTTCTTTGTGCCTTCATCAAATAATAGTTGGTTTTTTTGTTATTTATCACACAAACTCATGTGGATGCCAATCTATCCAAGTTAGAATTCAAGAATTTATATAGAGAGTGGGTCTATCCCAAAACATTGAATATGATATGAGTACATGAGAGGTTATACCTACTACAGTGTATCATGGTAGTTTCTCATAAGATTTTGTGTTTCATATAACTTATATGGCACTCATAGGGTATTATTCAAGTTGAGATTATTTGACATATGATGCTTTAGCATGGCCTATGATATAATATTTTTCTTGGGATTTTATAGTTGTGAATTACAAAATATGATAGTGATATGGATAATGACATGGTGATCAACAATTTTTTTGACATTTTATTATATGTTTTTTAGAAGAGGTATCTATGAGAGATGGACAAAGATTTATGACCGAATCACATAATTATTGATATAATTTTATTGATATCACGTAGAGAGGTTGGTTGTAGTGGTATCCCATATTAGATCCACCTTGTTTAGTGGGTGTTATTTTATTTCTAATGGAATTATACGACACATGAATCAAGTCTATTATACAATAATTAACGAATATGATAGTTATGGATACAAGTGGATGGACATGTTAGAAATAAATAGTTTAATAAAAAGTTAAAATAATGAGATGTACATGTGTCCTTATTAATGAAGGGGATGATAGATAACATGGAAGTGTGAGAGTATCTAATTATGTATGATAATTTGGTCTAATTAAACCACCAAAACCATTATATTGATCTTGAAACTATCATGTAATTAGAGGTTAAGCTTTATAGTAGTTTCAAGGGATTGAGGGATTCATATATGAAGTATAAGGCATAGTTCGTGGTATGATCAATGTCGTCACCAATTTTTTACTCATACTCATACATACTTTTGGGAGATGTTTTTTTAATCCTTTAATTGGAGATAAAGATTCTAGATGAGATTATAGAAGTACCCCATCAACTAGAGGCTCATAAATGAGGAATCCAAACTCTCACTCTCATCTTTTGTCATTGTGATATTACTCTCAGTATAGAGATATTTTCAAGGATTATAATCATTATAGTGATAATAACTTATATTCTAAACATCATCAAGTAATGGTTGTATATTTTGTATGGTTTTAAGACTTATACAACTATATTGGAACATGTAATCAATATGATGGCACAAGATTCAACTTCACTAGTGAATAGGACCGTTCGACTAGAAACACTATCCCAAATCTACAAATATTGTAATTGATTACCCATAAATGGAGAGAAATGAATTTATATACCATTGTATATATATATATGAGTATATATCAACAATTGTGGAAGAGTATATGGGTTTTTTCCATGTGGAATTAATTTTTTTTACTTATCACACCCGTAATGTCATTTACATGTTCAAACACTATAATTTTTTAATATTTATTATTAAATTCACTTCTATGTCTTTTATATGAAATTTTTTTTCTTGGGTAGACATTTGGACTCACAAGGAAGAATCATGGTTTATCCAATCATGTGGTTAAATTATGTAATGATTAGAATTTTTTGTACTGCCACTATAATTGATGACACGCCATTTTCTAGAACATGTTTCAAAAGTAGTGTGAATCCTCTAATTGAATCTAGTGAAGGTAATAATATTATCCCACAATATGGATTATCATGTGACTAATACATGTGTCCTATTATATTCCATTAATAATAATAATTTACTACTTTTCCCTCTTGTATTTAACATGACTTATCCCCTTACTGATCTATTTAGAACCCCAGACACACCTCCTTCAATACAAACCATTACATCCTCATCCTTATATTTAATTTTGGAATTATTTCATTTATAGTTTAAAATATAACTACTAGTATGTTGTTTCCTTCTCTTGTTTTGGTTCTCCCCTTCCTTTCTCTACTGTTTCAATTCCTCCCTAGGGCTATAAATTCACAATGATTTTTTTATATGAATTTATTGGTGGATGTTTTATTGTGAATGACATAATATTTGTCATCACAGATTCTTCATCATAATTTTTTGTGGTATTTATTTTCTATTGAGTCATTCAATGAGCTAAGGTAGGAAGTTTTATATATTTAATTTTTTTTTGAAACTTGAGTACTTTCTTATTCATAAGGAAAATTTTCAATTGTTTTGTATCATGTTAAAAAATAAATAATTGATGGTATATATTGCATAATTGATTATAATTTCTCCCTAGGATATTTGAAATTAAAAAGTTATAATATTCATTTTATAGAATTTTAAATAAGGGTTTATTAATTTTGGTTTGATGAAATGCCCCTTTTGTAATGAGGTATTATCATACAGAAAAAAATGGTGTATAATTGATTGGATATTGATCATGGGAAACCTAGGTATATATGTGGGTGGAATATGAAATTCATATCTAGGTATAACACGCCCTCCTTAACATTTGTTTTATTACAAAACACTGACTGAAAAACTGTATGATATGTATAGGGTTTCACTCTCTTGAGTGAAACCCTATTTATAGGCACTGTAAATATTTTCCTCATTGGATTGAACATATTTGATTATTATGGTTTTATAAACCAATCTAATGTGGGGATCACAAGATTCCTTATAACAGATATTCCTTTTGGAATCCCCATAGTTATTTTTTTTAATTTATATTCATATGGATTTTATTATCACTTTTTAAAATTGTTAAAATATTGTTCTTTATTATTTTTTCTAAAAAATATAAAGAATACATTCTTATGGTTTGTTTTAATCCTAAAAGGACTGGATTTTTCAATTATAGGGTGATTATGAAAATAATTTCAAGTTATTACTAGGATAGATATGCTGATAGACTATAAACATCCCATGGGTGTATTTATACTTTGTTTTGAAAGATAGGGATTCAAAAAATGTCCCACTCATTTGGGGTGGTTCGGTTTGAGTTACATGAGTTTGAGATGGTGAAATGGTGGGACTGGGAACTAATCTCACAAAAATTTGGGTATTAATTTCAATCTTATTTGTTGTTTATATTTTATAAAAACATTTTTTCAACAATTTGGAATCCCACCCTATCCTTTTTTTTATTTTATTACTTGAACGATCATTTAAATAAGTTGTAGATAATGATTCATGTTTTCATTTGGTGTGGTTATCTTTTCCTCTATATTATATTCATGTTATTATAGGATTACCCAATTATGATTTAGTCCTATTTTATTTGATATATTGACTTTTCATGTTGTGGAAAAGGACATGTCGAGCTCATAGTAAGAGTATATTAAATGTTTAATTTGGAAAAAATGTTCCAAATGTTCGTTATTTTTTCCTAGACACTTGTTTCGAACTTTTATAGATTAGGAATTTTATTAGTTCTTTTACCCAAACTAGCTTAGGTGATTTGTTTAATTGTATCCCTAAATGGTGTGTGAAAAAATGTAGTCAAATAGATCAATTTCTTGGGGTATAATAAATGGGTATTATTTATAGACATGATATAGGATCATAGGGACATGTGGGGTAGGTTGTGAGTGAGTTATTGGGAAACACTATTTGTGATGATCTTTGATTCAACATGAATGATGGGAAATGAGTATTTTAAAATATATTTTCGTTTGATTATGTATTTTAAATATTTTTTGATTTAAAATGGGAAGCAATAAATATTATTGTTTTGGGAATGTGGTTTTGGAACGAAGGTCTTGTATCATGTAGTAACAATGAAACCATTACTACAAGTTAATTTTTGAGTAACCCATCTTATTTCCACATGGTTTTCCAAACCATCAGTTCAACCAATGTGAGGTGGAAATTTTGGTATTTTATGTGTATAGCCTCTTATAAATTAATTCTTATGAATCACGATGTTTTATAATGGATATTCATGATTTTAATTGAGAATATTTATCTTTATAATGATAATTATTCAACCATTTTGGTTTCATGTAGTGACAATCCCCCATAAAGGCCTCTTGTGAACCCACCAAATGATTCTATAGATACTATTATACATGAATATCCCGGTGTGGATCATAAGTTAATTAAATCACTGCTGTGAATAATCAGATATATCGAACAATTAGAGGACCCCTTCCCAAATAAGTTTGAGAAACCATGTTCGATATTAGGAGGAGGCACATACTCGGATAGTGAATTTTGCCTATATAAAAGTACAATACTCTATGGAACTAATGATCCCCAAGAGGAAAAGGATTACATAGAGAATACTGAAAGTCTACTTAAATTTATTTATAATCCAAAATCAATGTTGTTTAAATTTTGAATCATTTTACTTGATGTCCCAATTTTAATATTGTTGGAGACAAAGTTTGAAGATAAGAAACATGAGAACATGAAATAGAGGGACATTATAGTTATTTCATGTGGTTGTTCAACCCTAGTAACATGGTAGTAGAAATGTATCATGAGTTTATGAACCTTCATCAAAGTGATCTTATAGAAAAGGAATATGATAATCAAATCAATGATCTCATCCAATTTCATCTAGGTATTGTTTTAAATAAAGAGAAGAAGGTTCATTATTATAAAATGGATTCGTGACCTAATATTTGATAACAAGTATTATTGGTTTAGAAGAGTTTTTTTAGGTAGAGGATTGGTATGTGATAGTGGAGATTGACTAGGATTACATGTCATGATTGAGTGGTGATTCTTTTATTCATTGCAAGGGTACAATTGACTCCTCAATTATAAAGATGAAGAAAGATGAGGCTATAAATGGAGGGGTTGTCACTCCAGATTCCCATATTGTATTTTTCTAATCGAACAATGGTTTTAGGTATCTTACATCTTATTAATGTTTTAATACTGGTCCTATAAACCCGCATTGAGAAGAAAAAACCAAGGATTGTTAATCATTTGGATGATTATTACATCTGTAAATATTTTGTCAAGATATATTTGATCTGTGTGGTAGTTTCAGCTAATCAAATATATAAGTTTCAATAGTACAGTCTGATTCCTATATAGAGGCATGAACATCAAATCATGGGTATGGTTGCTTGACTGGTTCATCTATTGGGTAGTGCCATATTAGGATTAATCACAAGACTAGTAGAATACCTCAAGGCATCTATAAGGATGGGAAAATAAATTATATAGAAATGATTTTAATGGGGACCAATTTGTGTCAAATGATTATGAGAGGTAATATTTGTAGTACTTCACCTTTGGAGACATATTTATTTTGTAGAGATTTTAAACATTTATTTGTTTGAAATCATATATTCGGATTTCTAAATAAATATAATGACATAATACAATATCTAATTGATATGTAAAGAACTCATATAAAAAATAATAATTATGAAAAAAAATCATTATGTTCTCTTAGGATTATAGAATACTAGATTTTCTAGGATTTGTTAGTACATAAAATGAATCCTTTGGAAATTATTATCAGTACAAACTATATGGATTTCTTCAATCCTCAAATTGATTATCATAAATAGAGGGATAACTACATTGAACTAGATGGAAACAAATATGTGTTTCAATGAGATTTAGACCCATTATTTATTTTAGTGGTACATCCTTTCTATGTGGTTGAAAAAAATTCTATCAGGAATAATTTTTTTAGGAGTTAGTGGTGGAAAATACTGGAATGTGCTTCATTTAGTTTTATGGTTGTTTCTTAAGGGATTCTATATGACATCTTAAGAATACCCACATAGTGAAAATAATTTTTTTGACCAATATAGTCTATAGAACGATACTATCTTAATGAATTCATATTATATGGAACTGTCAGAGTTTAAAAAATTAATAGTTATGCTAGATTATTTGGAATCCAATGACTTCATTCATTCGATTGTGTCTACTTAAGCTACCCAAGTTATTTTTTATAGGAAATTGGACAAGACCTTAGACATTTTTATTAGCTATTGAATCCTAAACCTACTGAGTATTAATAAGAAGTATTAATTTCCCAGTGTAGATTACCTCTCAAATAAGTTAACGGGATCAAGTTTGTTTTCAAAGATTGAAATTAGTATTGGTTTATATTAACTCATATTGAAAGGGTATAATGCCCATATAAATAATTTTTTAACAAGGAATATCCATTTTTAGTATCTCATGATGATTTTTTGTTAAAAAAACACGAATGTATTTTTTTTATGTTAGTAATGAATAAAATATTCCATTTTACCTTCACTCCTTCATTGTGGAATTTGATAATGATATCATGGGTTTTTCTATGATTAAAAAGGTTCATTAGAATCATTTGATAGTTATTTAGGGGACACATCTTGATCATAATCTCTATGATATGGTATCAAAGAGTGGCCATTAGATATAATAAATGAATTTATTGAAACATGTAGTACTAGAATTGGGAATATTAGTTAACTTTGAAAAGGTTAGAGTAGTTATGTGTAAGGAAGAAGATAAGAATATATATTATAAATGAAACATGTAAGGTTTACTGGGCTATTATCAATTAATTTTAATATATTTCTCTAGTATTGAGTCATAATTGATATATATTACCATGAACATGGTATACTTTTTATGGATCCATATGTTCCAGTAAACCTTTGATGAATGAAGTCTATAGATAACCTTAAACAAAAATATTTTCTTCCCTAAGGACTGTTGTTTTACATCATTTCCTATGATGTATCGTATATGTGATTGGGATTTTTACTCATATAGGTTGATCACATGAATGTGTATGGTTTTCAAAAAAAATTAATATATGAAAATAGATACCTAACAATTTACCTTGATCTATAAGTAATAATACTTGTACTTAAGAGTCGTAAGCACTATATTTTTTTGGGAAAGAATCACGGTTTACTCCCTCAATTAATATTTTAATTTCTTATATTCTGCATACATTATAAATCATAAAAAAAAGTAGTGGATAGAATACCATCATTAATTCATCTTTAACATCACCTACATGCTATAAAATGGAATATGGTTCATAATTATCTTAGTAAAAAAGATGTATTCTGAAGTAATAATGGAATTCTATGATGAGTGGGAAATCCTGACTTTATTTTCTTAAATGAATCTATAGTAAAGTGAGGTGAAGTATGATGTGTTTCTATCAATCATTCATTTGGATCCTTTTATTCTTTAGTACATCATATAATAATTCCAATAAGATATAGAATATCAGGGGATCAGGAGGATCCTAAATGGTAGGGAGACTATTAGAGAGTGGTCAATTTTATGTGATGATATTAATTTCTTCGTGGGACATTATATGGTTCCATTATAAATGTGGATAGTTTGGAAACATGGTAATCATCATTCTCAGTTTTTATCCACCATTGAACAACTAATATGTATTATGATAAAAACCACCAATACTAGTGGATATGTATGGGATGTGATACAACATATTGTTTCATGATTATTTTCATATTATTTGGTTAAATAAAACCAAAAATAACCGTCTATTATATAGTAAAATATTATATTTCTTACCTGGAAGTGGGATGAGATACCAAGGTTCATTATTATCAAATGTACTCCTACCACACTAAATTATAATTCCATATAGGTTGTGATCTATCAGTTAATAAAATCTACTCATATTATTCTGAAAAAAGATTCCATAAATGTGAAAGATAATGGGAAGTTATTCATGTACTAAAACATTGTATTGCATGGGGTATCATATACTATAATTTTTTAAAGGGACTTTTCATTTACATTAGGAAATTTTAAAGTCCACCATGAGGTGATATGGTACAAGGGGAAGATGAACATGACCTACAATATATATTTAGATGGATAGATTAAGAGGTTGATTTATATATTTGAGGACATTATATATACATACATAATTTTATTAGAGTGATGAAATGATTACAAATTTTCCACAGATTTTTCCCCACAACAGGAGTTTCCGTTAATATATTTGAAGGGATATTTTTATGGTTTTGTATTGTTTTCAATTTCCTATCCCCCATTTTGGATTTTGGTGGGTGAGACTTCTCTAGTGGGGAATTATATGGTCGAGGAGACGATAAGCATGTTTTAAGTGACCTAGACGTGATTAGTGATATATTAGAGTTTACAAAAGTATTATAATGATTATCAAAATTTTCCATTGGTGTTTTTCCCCATTGATTGTGATTTATAAATGGTTTTACCCTAGTTATTAATTGAATGGATAATGTGGAAGCATAATCTTACTCAATGGTATGTTGGAAATTTTGATATTTTAAAGAGGGTCTAAAATGATTCTAATTGGATAGTGTTACCTCCCTAATAAATGATTATCCATAACATGTTCAATGTTTCTTAGTTGAAATTTTTTAATCTAAAATAGAACTATATATTTTTATTAAGAATAAATGGATAATCTAACCAATGTCTATATGACTGAGAAACTGAATAGGTTTATTGACTCTTGGTAGAAAGTGAATCTTTAGAAATCCATTTCATTGTTCTGAGTGTTATTTATATAAGAGAGTAATTATCATAGGAAAGAGTATTAAAATATACTACGAGGTAGTGGTGGCCTCACCAATTTACTTAGAAAACCAATTTGAAATGATTTTCTAGGTGATAAAGATGCATGTTGGGAAGAATTGTCACACCCAAAACGTCATTTTAAGGTAAAAACTCTATTAATTATTAATTTATATTACTTTTTCCTGATATAAAATTATTTTATTTAGTAATTTCGTCGTTTAGTGAAGACACAAGGCCTTTCATGGTTGACACATGGATTACCAAAACATGATACTAAAATGAGAAAAGTATTCCATTTATAGTGGTGGAATTTATTTGACTATTTAATGATTTTCCTTTTTATGGAAGAAACATGAGGTCTACACAATATCATTTAAAATATTAATTTATTAATTTTCTATCCAACAATTAGCATTCCCAAACCCACCCCATGTTTAATCAGTTTAAAATCACAAGCTTTTCTACCACGATGAAAACCTGACCATCCTCATTGGATTATTTTGGGTGGGATTTCACCTAGATTCTTCAAGGAAAGACCTAGTTTTTTATTTCATTACCTCCTCCTAGTTCAATCATTCCTCCATATATGGATTCCAGTCACGCATAGGGCTATGAGAGCCCATGTGTTTTTCCATATATATTTAATGATGGTGGTTTTATTGATTTTAACTTCCTCTTGACTTTGTTAGGATATATTTTACTCATTTTTTGTAGTCTTTATCAGTCTCTAAGGCTTCAATGATCTATGGTAAGTGATTTATTAAGTTGAAATTGGATTTAATACCCTTGAGTTCTTCCCCATTCCTAAATAATTTTTACAATTTATTTAAATAATTTTACACAAATTTTGTGGGTAAATATATATATATATAGAATAATTATTTAGAAGCTTTTTCTATGATATTAAAAAATAAAATGGTTGTAATGGTGTGAATTATAAATAAATATAGTGGAAGATTAATTTATGTTCGTTAAAATTTCCATTATGTAATACAAAAACTATTTTAAATGATTAATTGGTTGTTAATAAAAGGGTATAGAACATGGGAGCACTGAGTACATAAGATTGAGGGCAAGGTCAAGCATGGCAAGGAAAGAAATGACCTCCCATGATGTTTTTATTCTACAACACTATCTAAAAATGTTATTGATATGCATTGGGTGACACTATTTAGTGTAACCAATTTCCCCAAGTAATTGACACCACCCCCTAGTTGATTTCACATATTTTATTATATTTTTTCAATTACCAAGATAGTGTGATAATTGATGGATCACCTTGAGCATCAATTCCTTTAGGATTTACTATAGTACATCATTTTAAATGTCTATTAACATGGAATGCATTATTCTGTTTGAAATTTATAAAATTTAATTCTAGATTATTCATTCTAAAAAGATAAAATAAAACCTTCATTTTTTCACACTATTATTATTGGATTTATCCAAAAAAATTGTTATTATGAAACACTAAGAGGTATCCTACTAGGATAGATGTTCTCAGACCCTATACACAACCCATTGGTTTATTTAAAAAGTGTTTTAAATTATATAGGTTGAGAAAACGTGCCAATTATAGGATATGTTTATTCAGATTAGTGGTACATGAGATAATTATAGTGATAAGGTGGGAAATAGCCCTTGTGTCACATGAATACGAGTAGTATTTTTTGTTTCATCTATAGTTTAATTTTTTCTAGTATACTTTTATATATATTTTTTGGAAACCCATATCACCCTTTTATATATATATATACATGAGTCTTATTTTTATTATGATATAGATGATGTTTATATCATAATTTGATGAAGTTATCCTTTCCTGGATATTTTATTAATGTTATTAAATGTTGATTAATTATTCTTTTAGTTATACTTATTTGATAGAATCACTCTAGAATTTGTTTAAATTTAATTCAAGCATCCCTTTTAGGACCGGTTTGATATTGAATTTGTAAAAAACACACTAATGGTATGTTCTTAATTCCCATGAAATAGTTTCAAGCTCATCGGGTTCTGGAACATCTTCCTGGAATTGAAACTTACTAAATTAGGTGCTCAAGTCATTGGTATCCTAGTTTGGTTCTAGAAACCCCTAATAAAGTGTTTAATTTCAGTAGTGATGTACCCTATAAGACCACACCAATATATTCAATAGATTAAAATATATCCTTGACTAAGCTATCTTAGCTAATGAATTCATAATAGGATATTTTAGAGAAATATGTTTTTAGACCCATTGTGCCCCCTTGGTATCTTATTTTACTTTATATGAGAATAAAATAGGATATTGAAGCCTTTTTTACGATAGTTTCTTAAACCATTGATTTTTAAGAATAAATGACCGATTAAAAAGATTAATAACCTATTAAAGAAAAATAATGGATTAATTTTATTCCTATATTTTGTTATTCGGTTTTTTAGATTTGATTTTGGTGGGAGTGTATCCTAATGAAATCATTTTGCTATTGATATAGAGACTATGAGTTCTTTGTGATATTATTCTATATGTAGAGCACCACTATGGTGTTCATGGGGCTCATGAATATATTTTTATTTCCACACATAGACCTATTAATATTTCATATAATAGATGAAATCATAATTTTTTAAGGGGAAAAAGAAATATAATATTGATTATATGAGAATTATCTTGGAATTACATTATGAGAATTAGTTTTATAAAAGAATATTTTTGTGAATATTATGTATTTAAGAAGTTATGCAAGGGAATTTCATTTTTTTTGGTTTTGTTTTAGTTGATCCTTTGATGGGTGAGGTTGTGATGACTTGGGAGACACCCATGATGATGCTTGAGGTGTGTAATTTAATATGGTTTGTGACATGTTACTAATGAATATAGGTAGTTATATCACTGATTTTAGTTTATATGATTAATCATACCAGAAAGGATCTCAATTTTAGTTGTATAATCATTTACAGAGTGATTATTTAAGGTTGATTGTGTGGTTGACTAGTTTCCCACATTTATAGTTTCTATATGGGGGTAAATTATGAGGTATACTAAAATTCCTCTGGGTCAAGGGTTGGTTTCATTCTGATTCAATGATTAGCCCTGATATATATATATATAATTATAAATCCCTTAACTTGGATCTTTTATTGGTTCTGTTTTTATTAATGATAAAGAGAAAATATTTTCTAAATGATTCATTCAGAGTATTCACAAACCTTAAAAAAGTCAATTATATCTTTTCCTTAGGATAACTACGTTTGAGGTAGAGGCTATAGATAGAGTTCCTTCATGTTCATGACTTCATGATTTTATATACATATAGGAAAAGAGAAGTTGTACTAGAATAAATTTGAAACACATCCTATGATGAATTTATAAAGAAGGAGTTATTTTAGTTATCTTTAATATAGTAGGTAATTTTAGAGGAAGTAGATTCTATTTTATTTGTAGTCAATAATTGTGGCTTTTATAAATATTCTTTGAGTGGGGGAGGCCCATAATATAGTTTTAATTGGGAAATTCATATAGTTGATATGTTCTATAGAGATACACATGATTAATTTGATGATTTTGGGGATAAAATCAGCATGACTTAGGAGTGGACAACGGTCCCAATATTAAATCATGATGGAGAGTTGAGGGTGTCTAAAACCTCCCCTCTGGTGGATGATCATGGAATGATGAAGATGTACCAAGATATTAATAATTTGTTATGGTGTTTGGGTAATAAGTATAATGTTGATAAGTTCATTTCTTTATACCTCACATGTTAATAGGTGATGTCTTTGAACTAGGAATATGTATGTTTGATCCATCTCATTCATTTTTCTGAGTGTATTTTCTATAATATATCTATACATATCATCACATGCTTTCCATGTTCAAAAAAGTCACATGACAATTCCTTGATTATTGATGACTGAATAACCAAGTATTCTCAATTTCATCATTTTCAAGGGAAAAGTTATATTGAGATGGTGAAAAGCCTAAAATCAAATTATATTTTATGATTATATATAGTTACATAAATTATTTTCACTGACTATAATGATTTGTTCAAATATCAGTTATGGATATGATTATAGGAGGATTTGAAGAAAAATTATGTTGGAGTAAAATATTCAACCCTTATGAGGTTTTCCTAATCGTGACATCAATTTAGGTTTTCAAAGATATTATATAAAATAATGAGTTTTGGTATGAGTTATAATAATCACCTTCTATCAATATATTTTTTCTTTAAAAATAGATAACACAATACTATTTGCATGTTACATTTTATTAAATTGTATGGAATGACTTTCATGTTACCCATTTTATGTAAAGATATTAGTGAGTCATTTCACATGATTACCAAGATGATATAATAGATGATAGAGAAGGAACAAGAGAAGAAAAAAGATATTTAGACTGTTCAGAGTCATCAAGTGTCAAATATGGGAAAAACTAAATTTATTTGGTGTAAATGAATGATACAATTTCTTCCTAAGTTATTTACTAGATGAATTTTTATGAGGCGTATTTGAGGAACCAATTTACCATCAATGTTCATCAAACAATTATATGTTCTATGAATATTATGTGAGGTTACTTATCCCTTGGAATTACTCACTTATATGGGTCAAGTGTATAATATGTTTCATGTTTCATAAATGAGGAAATATATGAATAATTTTAATCAAATTATCCACTAGGTTATGATGAAAAATGAGTATGTGACCACCATTAATGATTTAGATCTATCTCTCATTTATTAGAAATAGAAAATCGTTTGTGGGCCAGTAATTCAATTGGTGTTTCTATTTTTGTAGTAATTAAATATCATGGATACCTCTTAATATTTAGAGAAGAGAAATATAAATTTGATTTCCACACCACATTACGTGAGTTGTTCTATATGTGATTAAAATAATATAATCAATTGAGGATGTAACTGTAACATTCCAAGTAAATGAAGAATAAGATATTTTTATACTTATTAATATTTTTTAATCAAATATAAATTTTACCATAAAATGGTTGCTATGTTCGATAGCGTACCCGATACGCAACAACAGGTTTCTTTGAAATCTTACATTTCACACTAATAATATAATATTATTATTCTAAATGGTAGTTAACTCCTAGCCATTGTATTGGTGGGAATTAATGAAACTAACTACAATATTATTATACATGATTTTTAAATGTATTTACATTATCAAATAAAAAGTCAGAGGCTTAAAATATGAATGAATCTAATTTTAAGCATAATTTACATTAAAAGGTCGATTTATCGCCTTTTAATGGCGAACCATATTAAATCTTGTTTTGGTCACTATAATACATTCTATATGACCAAATAGAATCGTTTTTTAGAATGGGAACATCAAAATTTACATTGTGTAAATTTTTGAAATTTTTCCGATAAAGTTCGTTTTTTAATGAATAGTGAAAAATATTGTATTTTAACTCAAAATTATGTTTTCATATAATTTATTTATATGGTCAGATTATCTTTTTAATTGGTTTTAAACAGTAATTAGAATATATCTTCACCATTTAATCCAATGTTGGTCATTGGAATTAATTTCACTTTAAAATTGGACATAAACAAGTTTCAATCTTTTGATAGTTATTGTTTCTTAAAAACACGATATTTGTTTTGATAATGGTAATTAATTTTAAAATTAATTAATTCCACTTCTATGTTTTGAATTAGAAAAAATAGACATCCTTTATTAATTCTGAATATCAAATATAGCTTAGGCTGAATTTTTGGTATATTTCTGAAAAACATCAATTTTTGATGAATAGTGACACCACTGAGTGGTAGTTAAAAACGGACTTTTTCATTTAAATGAAATTTTACCACTTTTGTGAATTGAATTTCAAAAATCCAACATACATGGTTGTTATCAAGAAGTAAAATATGCTTCATTAAGATAAAAATATTTTTTGGTGAATTGTAACTATTGACTTTTATTTACCGCGGTTAAAAGGTAAATAAGGTAATTCAAGGTTAAAAGAATATTATAATAATTCAATATTACCTTAACATTTGTCCAAACCTTATTGGTTGAGTCATTAACGACCATGTCCAACTTTTGGTCTTTTTTGGGACCCCTTTGTTCCACTTGGAAGTGATAATGACAATTTAGATCAATTAATTTAAAGTAATGCAAAAAATGACATAAACAAAAATCTTTTAGTAATTAATTTTTATATGGTGTTATTTAAGTCCTATTTTCTACTATAAATATTATCCGCAAAGATAATAAGATTTACTACATGATTGTATTTGTTTTTTAATTTTTCGAAATCTACTAAAGTAAATTATTTATGACACAATAATGATGAAGTATTTACCTCATTAATAAATTATTAAAATAAATAAGATTATAATGATTAAAATATTACCAAAAACTTGTCCAGTTCTGATTGGATGATGTTATTTCGACCATTAGTCATCTTATCTTCGAATATAAATATTTTTGGACTATTATAAACCGAATATCATTATATAATAAAATAATAGTTTCACACTTTCCTAAAGATCCCTTCTCTCCCCTATAAAAGGAGACCACTTTAATGAAATTCCTCACACATCTCAAGACATTTGGATCATCCAACCTCTACCCATTTAATCTCTCATTATCCCTATACTCCTCCTACAAGACTTACCTTAGGCTGAAGTCCCTTCAAGAATTCATTTTGGTTCAAACCAAAGAAAGTTACCCAAATTTTAGGTAACATTTTCTCTTAAATTATTTTCATTTATATTACTTCTCCAACCCCTAAACTCTTTTTATTTATTTCTTTTTTAAATAAAACCAGTATCTTAAATATACTAGGATGTTGTTATAATAAGTATTCTAATATAACTTACACACACCTTCATCTAAGGGATGATGAACATAATGTTTCTGTGGATGGCAAACTAACGCCTCACGAAACGATGATTGTTCAATTACATCTTACCACCTCTCATGGTGGCCATTATGATGACACTGTATATATATATGATATATATTATTTTTATGATTTCATTATTCTTATTTACTTCCCAATTATATCAAGCCTTTATGGTTTCCATAGTGGGTAAATACGATAATCTCATTTGAGGAAGTGCGGACTACCGCCCCATTAAAGTGATGTGACTCATTAATTCCTTATGTGGGATGTATAAAGGATAGTGTTAATGGTATTGTATATGATATTATACTGTATTTATAATATGACTATGTATCATTATGTTTTATTTCCATTAAAATAAGAAATAAAAATGAAAGTAGCGTTAATGCGTACGTACGGCTTACCGTCTCCATGAATGGTGCATTTCATTTCTTACCTCTAAATGTTATGTACTATTATAAAACCCTGTATATACTGGATATATATATGATATATATGATATCAAAATCATGAATATAATAATATATATAATGAACCTTTAACCACATGGACAACTTGTCAATATAAGTTGTTCATTTTTACTCAAGTACCAAATATCAACAAAATGAGCGTTATTAACTTAAATGATTGAATAATGTTTCAAACATGGTAATAAGTGATATAAAAGGAATAATAAACTTGAAAAGGGTTCTTAAGAAATTTGAAATTAACTTTATTTTATTATTCAGGATATTAAAGAACAATCGAGTCAAGTCAGACGCGAGGTAAGGGACTTCGTCTCAATCTCCTTTCATTGAGGGATATTTTGTTCTAATACAAGACTTTCTTTTATACACTGTATAAAATCCATTTAATTTTCATTTCATTCAAAGGGAATCATTTTCTATAAATAGTTTTACTAAATTAAAAAAAAAGATTGTTTCTTTAATGTACGCAGTGACAACCACCTTTTCTGCCGCCGCGAGTATTATTTGATCTTTGGATTCCTCAACAAGCCGTAATGTTTTTAAAAGAAAATAAATACCTTATAATCATTTATGTATTTTTGGTTATTGAAAATGATTTTGAAAATGGATTTGTTATGTCAATATATTTAAGTGATATATTGTGATCGACATGTGGAAATGTTTTCTTTCCTTTATATTTTTTGTATGTGTTATGGTTTTTTATTGGTACTTGGACATTTGACGGGTGGTTACGTGATAAATCAAATGACGGGTGGTGCTGTGAATACCAGGATGGGTGGTTACATTATAACCTTCAAGTTATTGGGTATGGAATTTGGCCGTATGGCTATTCCATTTAGTGATATGTGTGGAAGTCGACCGTATGGTTATTCTATTGATGTATGTTTATGTCCAAAGATACCTTTATAATTTATGTGTTCTTTATATGAGTTTTATGGTAATATTTTGGTTAAAAAAGGGTAAGTAATGATATTTTATTCAGTGAAGAGTATTTACTACTTCATAAAGCTGAAAATTATTACATATGTTAAAGTATTCATGGTATACTTGTTGTTTTGAAAAACTAACGGTTTTACTTCTTTGTGTATCCCTTACTGAGCTTTTTATGCTCATCCCAAGTTTTTGAAATGTTTTTTTACAGGACATAATGTGGAATAGGGTCATGGATGGGATCAAGGAAAATTCATGTTGTCTTAAACATAGAACTAGACATGACTTTTTTTAAGAGTTCATGTTTTGTAAAAAAATGGATACTTGGTAGAAGTGTCTGCTTGTAATATTTTGAAATGTAATAGTTATGGCCTAACTCTCTAAAACTCTAATCCTGAAAAGTTTCTCAATGTGAATTATTAATTTAATTCAAGATTATGTAATGTTTTAAGGTCGAGTCCTTATAGTAACACCCAAATAGTTTTGTGAAATATTTATCTTTAAATAATTTTATTTCTCCAATAGCTTGTGTTTCACGCAACTGAGAGATTAAATGAACCTGAATACATTATTGGTATAAAATTACCATTATAACATATCCTGTAAGTTTTCAATAATAAATAATAATAAATAACTTAAGAAAGATAATTCTACATCTCAATGTAAATTTATTTATATGTTCATAGAAAATAGTCACACAATTTTTAGTGAAACCACTTTATACATCTTCATTGAAATGAAATTTTCTTGTTCAAAAAAAATTGATTTGAAAAAACTAATTTAATTTTCGAACTCTTCTAGTCAAAATTATCTCAAAAACATTTCTTTATAGAAATATTTTATTTTTATTTACTAGTGAAAATACTTATTTTTATTGAAAAATGTATTTTTTAAACTCTTTAGATGGTAAAATTGTATTTTGGATTTGTTAAAAAATTCAATTATGTCATTTGAATTTAAAATAAAACAATTTTATATTATAAAAATTTGTTTTTAGATGAATATATTATAAAATAACAATATGTTTTAAAAGGTAATTTTTTCTAAAAAATAATTTTTTCAAAAAAAATTTAGGTCTTTATATTAAATTAAATTTTGTAACATTGGGGTTTTGAATTTTTAAAAATAGATGTAAAATGTGGATTTATAATGGACAAATTTATTATGAAGGGTTCTTTTATTTTTTTCTAATATGACTAGTAACCATGATAAATATTTTTACCATGGTAATGGGTAATTTAGGTAATGTAAATTAGAAATAAATCTATAAAAACTATTATGTTCCCAAAAAATTTTGAAAAAATTGTTGGATGAATTATATTTTATCATTAACACATAGGGATTGAAATTTAGTTATTTAATGGACACTTGTACATGAAAATTATTATATAATATTTATATAACAATAGAAACAAAATTTCATTTTCTTTTTTATTGAATATCTCTTATGTGTCTATATGGGAAAAAATAAATCTAATGAATGAATATAAATGTAGATTATTAACTTAATAAATATATTTTCATTATAATTTTTTTTTGAATTTTTGATAAACTTGGATGAAATTATAATATTTATAATGTGTTATTTAATTAAAATGTAAAAATGTCACAATCATGTTTTAAATAAAATATCATTTTTAATTAAGGGATACTATATATATATATATATATTTATATAAATGACTATGAATATTATTCTAAAATCTAAATGATATATATTAATCATAGAAATTTATATTTAATTTTATGTTAGAAAATTATATTAAATAGTTACAAAACACGGATAAATTATTTAGTTTATTAATGGAAATATCAATGAAATATTATTAAAAATATTAAAATAAATACAATATGAGATAATTATTTTCAAAAAATATTTGATATATTACCTAGAAAAATTAGTAATGTAAAAAAATATTTTTTTTCTTTCTTAATATTTTTTCATAATAATTGTAAAAATCCTAGTAATAAATAGTGTTAAAATTTACAATATTGATATTTTATCAGAATAATATTATATTAAATTATTTATAAATAATAGTGCATATGTAAAAATAGAAAATAATTATTATATCATATTAAATTTTCAACTTTTTTCATTAATTTTATAATTGACATCAAATAAATGAAATTTAATTTTTTTTTAATATTGAACAAGTTGTTAACTTAGTTAAAATTTAAATATGCCGAGAAATGGATAATCAAAATGATAAGGTTTGAAATAATTAAAAAACAACTCAAAAACATATTGGTTTTTGAAATTAAAACAGTATATCATCTTATATTCGAATACATGTCCTTATTATATATTTTTATGGACATTGAGTTTATTATAAATAAATGATTTTATAAATTCCAAAAGTACCCCTCACTTTAATTATAAAAGGGAACCTCCTCCCTCACATCATCAAATCAAATTTTTCCTTGAATATTTACCATCCTAGACAAATATATCATAAAAAATTCCCTAAATACCTTTTAGAGGTTCCTTTATTGTCAAAATACCAACTCTAGTGTCTCTAAGACGAGATCTAGAGGGAGTTTGCTGAAGAAGAGGAAATATTCTTCACTGACTCTTTCAAGACTATTACTTATTATACATACTCATCGTGTTTTGTCCACACTATAATTTAATAACTCAATTATTACATTTGTTATGGTATGTTATTATTATTATTATAATTTTATAACCAAATATTATCTTTTATCCATTCTAAAAAAAAGTGCCACACTTGTGTACGTACAACTTACCATCTCCACGCTATGGTGTAATCCGTTTGTCACCACCACATTACTTATATGGGCATAATTATGGAAATAATATATATATATATATATGATAATTGTAACTTGATATTTATTCCTTAATGAAATGTATATTATCCACTCTAATATCATTTCCATATTAAGGGAATGATATCATCACTCATACGATGCGATGCAATTCATTCTCCAAGATCACCATTAAATAGTGATTATATAAATATATATAATTAATAAATATGATATATATTATCTAATTATATTTATTTAATTTATACAACTATATTATATCCACAATAACTAGGACGTATACGAAAAAAAACGCCTAGGAAAATGAATCAGTTAATACCCAAAGCAGGGTAATAATGAAATATTAATAGCAAATGGTTAAAAAGATAATAATGTATGATATCATAAAAATAAATATGACTTTCGTATAAATTAGTAACATTATTTAAACCATTATTCAATATTATCATATAAATCTAAAAGAAATCAGACTTATGGTAATTGTTAATTTCACAATCTCATTATTTTAATTGACTATTTATATATATGTATTTAGTGGGGAATATTTATCTTCCAAGAAAATGTTTCATAAAAATTTATTCCAAACTACTCTTAATATTATTATACCATTTTTTAAATTCATTTTTATCCATTTTTTATTTTTTACTAAATGGTTTTAATGGAATTTTTTTTTTCATTTTCCTTATGAGGCACTTTTTGAATTATCCAACACAGTACAAGAAAAATGATTTTTATATTTTATATGGGATGAAAAAATTTTCTACTTTCATGATGTCTTAATTCCTTGAGGCTACACTTATAATATTTGAAGTTTATTTATGAAGAATTCTTTTATTTTCCTATTTCATGTCATTTTAATAAAAGAAAATATTTCTAATGAATAAAGGATATTTTACCAATGAATAATTTTTAAGTGATCTCTCAAAATTATTTTTCATATATGATAACATTATGCAATTTTACTTATGATTTAATGGGAATGTTTTTCAAGTATACAATCGCTATTATACCTATGTTTTTTTATATTTATGATGGAATTTTATTTATGAATCCTACGTATTTTTCATGTGTTATTTTATGGTTTAATGATGTTTATGAAACCCATTTCATTCCATGGGTTTATAAACACTGAATGATTTTTTTCTTGTAGAACACATATTAATGATATTCCTTATGTGAAGGGTGGGACCTATATATCAGTCAAATGAATATGGTAAAGATTTATACCTCACAATATATACAGTACTAGAATATTAAATGATCTCGGTTTAGAAATATAGGGATGGAATGGTAAGTAAACCTAGATCAGTAACACAGGGCTAGAATGAGAAGTTAAATCAGTTCAGTAAAGGACCTTATCCACTATGATGGTCATGAAAATGATCCTTTCATAATATGTAAATTATTTACTGTTCTTATGTGTATGCCAGAATTTACATGTCTTATGGTATACCCTCATGGTATATGCCCTTTGATGAACTTCAATGATTTATCCAATGACATGATATCATGTTCTTTGATATTAATAATTTAATTTTAAAATTTTATGTTTATATTCTTATGTTTTATGATTATGATATGATTTATATCTCTTTTATTTACACCTATTGAGAATCTCATGTACTTTGATTATATTTGAAAAAAAAGTATTTATCTAAGGTATATAGTGGAGTTATAAATATATTATTGACACAATATGTTGATAAAGATCAAAGACAATGGAATTCAGGCCCTATATGTCATACATAAAATTGCATACGCAAGGTGGTGGTGTTTTCTAGTATTTACCAAATTTTTGGGTTACAAGATTTGGAAGTTGGATCAAGTATTGTGAAAGATTGATTTCCATTATGGACTTATAAAAATATAGAAAATTCATGAGTTTTGAGAAGGCTAGGTTACATGAAAGTATTTTAGAAAAGGTGTGGATCATCATTAATGGAGCATTGCGAATCACAGAATATTTGACGATAACCTCTGGGACAATGATAAGCTTCAAGAATGTGAAATTACAATGTTACTTCATGAAGACATGATCATTTCTAACAAAATGTGAGAGAATCAAAAAATGGTGATGATGAATATGGGAGCTTCTAGAATATGAATAAATGCATATAAATATCCCTCTACCCCCTTTAAAAATTTATAAAAACATAACAATATTATAAAGATCTAGATTTATGAGGGTGGTTCATGAAGGATTATTTTTCAATTCTTTTCCAAAGAAAAGTAGTTCACAAAGGCTACAAACACTAATAGAAAACTATAGGCATTGTGAATGTATTGAAGTTAAAAAAGGTGAAAAAATACGATTGAAGGTTGTGAGCTTTGTGAAGTCTAGTTGAGCAATACAAAAGAAGTAAGTTTTCGGAAAGGTGATTTCATCATCAATGTTATGTGACCGTTATGAAAGTGGCGTGCTTCACTAAGGTAGTGATAATCCTGAAATTTTGGGAAAGGGAATGCCCATTAAACCTATGGTAATGTGATATTCATCCAGTGGACATAGGAGGGACTTCAATATAACATATATCTACAATCGAGGATGTATTCATTATTGATAATGAAGGGACCTACATGTCTGTAAACTATGTGGGAATTCCTTCTAATAGATGTGTGAAAATAAAGTGGAAGATAAATATCCTTTCTTTTCGTAGTGAGCTAGGGAAATAGACTCTTGAAGTGACCCCTATAAAAGTAGTAGGTTAGCTCTAAACGTTTTAAGGATAGAGAACCTAAGAATATAAGTGATATAGCCAGAATAAAATTTTGGTTGTGAGACTTAGTGGATTTGGTACATCGGAACACATTCATTGTATGCTCTTTAGATATAGCATAGTGAAGGTGAACTATGTAAAATATGGGTTTCCTTGTTCTTTCTTTTCTATTTTACCTTTAGTGAATCTCCATGAGATAAATAAGGAAGGAATAATATCAGATTAAACACTTATGTGAAACTAAATTCACCCCTATAAAAATTATTTTAAGATCTATTGTGGAAGGAATAATTTTGAAAATAAAATACATACCATGATTCCCCCATATCTCAGGGTATCTAGGCATAATTTGGATCTAACAGTATCTCCTTTTGTTTTCAAGATTCCCAATTGTGTATGATTATGCACACCACAACATGTTCTTTGTTCACATTGATTTTATATCTATATAGAAAACAGATAGTTCTAGGTGATTTGGGTGGGAAATGAGTAATCTTTAGAATATCTTGGTGTGTTCATTTCTGGTTGTGTTCATGTAAGTGTTGGTAAAATGTGGAGTACATTCTCACCTAGTTCCTCACAATTATTCGTTACCATGATATGTTGGGTGTTTTCTATATTTTTTTTTCTATCATTGTAGTTTTGTACTTTTTTTAGATATTTATCATTATCATATAAAAATTTTAGTATAGTTGGTAATATTTGGGGTTTTCATTTTTATAATATTTTTATAAAAGTATAGTTTTATTCAGTTTTATAAGATAAGGCCTTTCATATGCATGATATTTTTTTCTTTTCATTATACTAGACTTTAGGATATAGGATTTGGGTGGAAAACCATTCTTTCTATAGGTATAGATTTGTTATTAATTTATTGGTTCATTCCTATTTATGGATATAAGGAACCTAAAATGTCCTTTAGGTAACATATATGAACATCATGGGAAGGTAATAATCAATTTGGATAATAGTGGATTTTATTCACACTTTTTTTAAATCTCAATGTCAATATGAAATACTACTAGTGTTGAAAAGTATATCGAACCATGTTAAAGGACCCCATGATAATTTATAGGAATATTATGACCACTTTTTTTATTAGTGACAAATCCTCACACATGTTAGGAGAAATTAAATGTTATTTAATATAATTAACTTACACAAGGAATATTTAAATGGAATGTGTATACAAAATGATTTTGTTTGTTATAGAGAGGGAAATATTATGTAATGTGTTGGTTGAAGGGTGTATTGATTCATTTTAGATCATGGTATGTATTTGATGAATGATATTTTTGGTGATCTTGAAGGGTATGAGTTGTTCTATGAATGTATTTTATTGTAATTATAATTTATTGAAATATTATAGCTATTGTGATGAATCATTCTAAAGCGGTAACTTATGTTACACCAATATTATTATTCAAATAAACATTATACTAATACATATGAATGTTTAATTACACATATGTTGTGACACCCATGATGAGGATTTCTATTCCCACTGTATTATTTATGTTATGACATTTCTTGTGATTTTGAATCTTGGCAAAAAACTAGTTGTGTTATGCATTTAAATTTAATTTACTAAATTGATTAAACAAGTTATGCATATTTTTATGAATCAGATTCAAACTTCGTTTCTAGTGGACTATAATTAATTATATGTTATCATTGTAGTTTTATTTTATTATGTGATTGGACTGTGAATGCCCCCAATAAAAACTATCTTATTTAGGTTGGTACAATCATTTGGATTTCATGGTAAGATCATGATGACTAAAAATAAATGTTAATTATATATATTTTGTTTGTATATCACTCTATTCATTTATCTGTATATATGGGTCTATATTAAGGACCAATTTATAGTCTCTGATAAATTTTTTTACTAACATTTGGAATGAGAAGCATGGAGGATATGAAAACATCTTTAATTTAGATAATGGTAAAGGAAAAAAATCCAATGATATGTAGCTGATTTATAGCTACCTGATAGCTAAATAGATGTGGGTTTTCAGTTACAATTATACATTTAATTATATCACATCATTAATTTTTTATTTATGAATATTTTCACATAATTGATCATAAAATTGAGGTGATTATTCTTTTGGATTCTTATGTATGTAATGATAGAGATTAATTTCATTTTTTCATGGAAATATAATATTTTTGTAGTTAGAATATAGCTAATATTATATACTGTATATTTTATATTATGTTATGTTTTAACTTTATTTGTTATTTATTATTTTGCTATATAAATTCAATAATATTATAACTATTACAAATTTATTTTTCTTTTTATAATTTTGTATCCTTTAGAATATAAAATTCATGCCTGAGGTGGCATGAAAAATTATGATAGTGAATTATGATGGTATGCTAAAAAAGAAAACTAATTTCAGTAATATCAAGCCAAAAATAATATAAATATCTATATAAAACAATGAAAAAGTTAATTATAACTAAACTATAACATTTCTATTAACTAAGAAAAATTAAAAAATATGTTGGTGTATCCTTAATAATTATTAAATAATAAACAGTTATGATATGTACAAAAATAACATAAACATTAAGAGGAAAATAATTGGGAAAAAATAAACCAAGAGATGAGGGTAGGGTAGTAAATATAAAAATTTTATATTATATCCAAATTTTCAAACCAAAATATTTTGGAAATTAAATGATTCAATTAAATAATAAATAAAAAAATTATTTATTAAAGGAATAAAATTTTCATTGAAACAATACGTAGAATAAAGTAATGAAAAAATGCCTTCCACATACCACAAAATCCAGTCCATGAGTGGATAAAACAAGGTACTTTTTATAATAAATTTTATAACTTCCTTGATATTTTAATTATCCTCATATAAAAATTTTATTTACTATAAAATGTTATAATATTCTTTTTTATTTTTTAGTTTAAAATGATATTTTGTCTAAGAAAATAAAAATTGATAGAATGAGCATGGTAATATGAAATAAAGAATATTTTTTTGGTATAATTGAAAATTCTATCCAATCAACATGATCATAGTCATTTTCATTTTAGTTTTTCATTTGGTACATGTAAATTTCAAAAATATATAAATGATATATATAGAAAGTTAATTTTTGTTTGTTTGGAAGAGTCTTAATTAATATGGACAGATGTAACACCCTGAGATTTTATGGTATGGTTATTTATGTATAAAATTTCTTCAATATCTTTCTATGGACATATACCTAATAATTTAAAATAATGTTAAGTTAGATATCATATAAAAAACGTAACACCAAGCTTAAAAAACAATGATGCACTATTAAAATATTTTTATTTTGACATGACCATTATAACATATCTGTTATATTAGAGTATACAAAAAATATTAACCATATTAATATACATATATATAATGGTCTAGGTCAATACTAATTTATAGATTAATTATTAAAAATTAACTACTTAAATTATAGTAAAGCCTCTCTAAAGGTTTTCTACAAAAAAAAATTTTATTCATTTTTATTAGAAAATAATATAAATATTTTTTGAAACATATGTAAAATTTATTTGATAAAATAAACTTAAATTTTTAAATATTCATTACAAAATAATATTTTTATTAATTATCTACATTTTTCATAAAAGAATGGGTTTTCATTGAAAAATATAAAATAATCATTTTTATCTGAATCTGTTTTTAAATTTCCTTCATTTCCAGTGTAATTTTTTTAAAATATATTTAATCATAAATTATTTATATTACTTTTTAAATAATCCAATTAAGGTCATACAGATATTTTTTTATTTAATTAAGTATAAAATCATATATATAGCCACAAATTTTTTTTTTGAAATTTATAAAATGCTACTTTTTGGTAGTGGGAACCGTACATGTGATCCAGATCATCAAGAATATTAAAACCACGACATTCTATATTAAAACTTCAAAATTCAAAAGACAAAATTAAAATCAACCTCCATCATAAACCTCGAGTCACTAACCTCGAGTCGCGTACCCACCACGATCCAAAATCCAACATCCATCAGGCGGGAGCCTCAAACCGAGTTAGAAGTTCACATCATTGCCTTCCACCATCATTACTTTCATCATCTTCGCCATCCTCACCATCGGACGATACGCATTGACATCCTCTTCATCGATGTCCACCACCACAACCGGAAAACCCTTGAACGACAACATTACCGCATAGCCAGCCATCTGGAAATCATGCCACCGTTGTGAACAACACGGATGGTAGCCATCATAATTAGCAATGAACAATACCAACAAACAGAGACACAAACAGATTTACTGATAACATTAAGGAATAAAAACTGAACAAAGTCCATTGAACAAAAAACAATCCCCATTATCATTGTCAAATCCCCAACTGAAAGTCACCATACACAAAGAGAAAGAGTACCACAACCATCTTCGTAGCAGAAATCTGAAGGAACATTGAAACTGGAGAAAGCCACCACTGGTCGCGCTACCCAGAAACACTTACCTTACCCAAAACACATCCCAAAGCCTCATTGGTATCTATCGCACCTGACCAACCTAGAAGGGAGCAGAGGACCTAGAAGCCAGAGCAGGGAGGAGCAGCAGAGAAGGGGAAAGGGAGAAACTATAACGCCATGAAACGAGAAAGAGGTTAACTGAAACCCTAAGGAAAACCAAAACAAAGGTGTTTAATCAGATCCGTTGAAGGAACCACCATGAAATGAGAAATGGGAAACCAGGACCAAAACCCTAGAAGAATGAACTGAAGAAGCTAGAACCAAGCAGATCGAAGCTCCGCCGGTAGGGATTGATTTTATTTGAATACTTATTTTGAATTGTTGTTATAAAATTAAAACTAAATGAATAGTTCTAATATTGATATTATTGATATTTTATGAAAATAACATTATACTAAATTAGTTAAAATTAATTAAAATATTAGATCAGAAAACATTAATGGGATAAGGTTAATAAAATACATAATGGTCTATTTATGGGTTCTTTGTAATATTATAATTACATTACTGACCCTTAGATGGTAGAAAACAATAATATTACTCTAATTATCTAAAGGGTTAACTATGGGGAAAAAGATTATTGGTAAAAATGTGATCCAAACATTTACAAGTATTCTTGGATGATGTATTATTAACCCAAACACATCTTATATTCTAAAATTAAATTTTTTTATACATTTGGACATCAAAATAAATTTTTATTTATTTAATAGTTTATAAACTTCCAAATGTGCCCCTCGCCTCAAATATAAAAGGTAAACACCTCCCTTATTTACACCACATTTAGTCCTCTTAATCATCCAAAAATGATCCATTACTCTTATAAAAATCCATATCCATGTTCTTGAAGTTACTTATCTTCTAAAATATGAACCCTATCTCCCATAAGATGAGATCTAATGGGAGTTACCTGAAGAACAGGTAATCATTTTTACCAACTCTTTCAAGATTATTTTATCTTCTAATTACTCTTCACGTATTATTACCATATTTGGATAATATCTTCATTATAATCAACATACTGAGATGTTATTTTGAGTGTTCTTTGACCATATTCTATCTCGTTTCCATCATATTAAAAGTGAAGGCATTGCTCGTGCGTACGTACGACATACCATCTCAATGTAGTGATGTATTTCATTTTTGATCATTACATTACCTGGTTGGTTTCAATGATGTAAGTGATGAGTATATATGAAATTTATGACATTAATATTATTCTAAAAATATTAAATATAAAAAATATTTCTTTCGTTCCGTCCATCTAAAATTAAAAACAATGTTTCTATATACGTACGACCTACCATCACTATAAATGATATAATTCTTTGTTATATCATGATATTTATAAATTAATTTACAAATAAATTAATTAAATATATGTCATATATATATATGATTAATAAAATTATTTATATTTTTTAATCCTTGTAAATGCTCAATGATCGAAACTACCGAAGAATAACATACCTAAAAAACGAATTAGTTATTACCCAAAATAGTGATTGTAGCAAAAAAGTATCAATAAATGGGGGATAAGAGATTATAAAAAAGTCATATATTGAATGATATATTTGGTTCTAGAATAGATATAAAATAAATATATGTTTATTATATAGGATGATTCAACACTTATGATGGAATTTATACCTGATGTAAGTGTTTAGTTCATAATGTCATCCTTATTTAATTTTGTTAATATCTTCAATGGTAGAATATTTCCTTCCATATCCCTAATTTTCTAAAAATGGGTTATATAATATTTTAAATATCAAGTTATGAATTAGTAAATACATTCTTACCAATTATTTTCTTTTTTAACAATTTTTTAACTGAATCCACCTATCATTTTCAAAGGTGATGTATGTTTTGACTTTTAATGAAAGTGTTAAATGAATGTTTTTAACCTATATAGAATGAAAGACATTTCATTCCAACACAAATCCTCAATACATTGAATCTTACTTCACTAGTTTACTAGTTAATATTCAGATAAAATTATATATTTATCATGCACATAGTTTTTATAATTTAATAAATGATTTTTAATATAGAAATGTTATTTTTCTCAATAATGTTTCCTAGGATATATTTAAAGACTTTTAATCTATATATAAATCCTATATTGAATCTTATTTTGAGGATATAATGAAATGATACCGTCCACCATTTTTATTAGGATAGTTTATGATCATTTTTTTGGGAAATTTGTTGACATTTTGTATTAATGTTCTTCCAATTTGGACTATTATATATTTTTAAGGAATATTAATTAATCAATATCATTTATTCATATGAGGAATACATTGGGATAATTATGTGATGGGAAGATCCTGATACAGTCTATTTTTTTCATCAGTAGGTAAAAAAATTAAATCATTATTGGGTTTTGGATAAGTACATACCCATTTAACTTCAAATTTATTAAACAAGGCCTTAACAGTAAGTTTCAGATGTTCAGTATTATGAATTTCATCATTATGATTTCAGTTATTTATGTCCATGTAATTATTTTATTTTATATATCTGGAATAGATCCTAGCATATGTGATTATTTATAAGGATTTTTTTATCATAATTTATTCTTTCCATATTATTTAATCCTTAATATTATTCCACTATACGCAAACACTTACCCAGAATAATGGCTCACCCATTTCATATGTATCTTTCCCTTGGGTACAAGGAAGTCCATTATGATTTATATACAGGGATAACCTAAAGGGTAATATGGTTTTATCTAATAAAATACAATGTTATATTGTATTATTTAAAATTTTATGTAAAAATAATGTATTCGTCTAGTTTTTTAATACGACTAAACTATTTTGTGGTTTGGGATATGATCACTGGTATCGATTTCTAATATAATAATGAAACCAATGAATCTAGGCTAATGGGGTTGGGTATCTTACATTTTTTATCAGATCATGTTTAGTAGAAATCATTGTTATCTTTATTTATGAAAACTTGTATTGGGGAACCAAGACCCTACACTAGACATTGAGAACATTTCCAAATTAAAAAATCTTATGATTCTGAGAGTGGTTACACAAACAATTTCAATTTATTCTAAAAATATCAGAAGTTTTCAAATTATAAATTATGGTTCAAAATATTATGATATAGTTTAGTATATATCATTATTTAGAAATGTTTTATCATGGAAGGAATGGAAATCAAATCAATTAATGTAATCCATGTAGAGTTTTACCTCATAGGTATGATAATGAAGCTGGATCTGGAGTTGTAGTTGGTAGCAAAAAATTATAACTTTATTGAGTAAAATAACTTAGGTTATGTCTAATAATGATGACTATATAGACAAAATTTATTATCTTAATAATAGTGTGGTAATTTAGAATGCATCACTTGTTTGGAACCTCCATAATTCAAAGGGATATAGATAAATTTGTATCCATGCAACAGATATGTTCTATATTGAATATATTTCTCTGTTTTAGATTTAATGAAATGGAGAATGTTGTCATGGATTTTTATAATCTCATGAAGAATTTATATTATGGTGTTCATTGATTCAAAACCAAAAAAGGAGGAAATAGATAGCATAGAATATAAGGACATCATCTCATGTGATGTCAAGATATTGATATAATTCTTACTATCTTGTGACTCTAAGGGGAAGAATGATATGAAGTTGATTGAATAGAAAAAAAATTATAATAGGAAAAGGAGAAAGTTACATGTTTCAACAAGAAATAATTATTCATGGTAACACCATATTACATGATTAAAATGTAAATGTGTTTTTTTTTCAAGTGTAGAGAGAAGGTCCACTAGGATAATGATTCCAAGGGAAATAGATAAGAAACCAATGTTCAAGAATTCAACTATTTGAAGATGGGGAACTGTGAAAATGATTAAACCAGGCCTTTAGTTAATTTTCCCAATATATTTCAAAGGGTTAAAGGAAAATGTTTTTTGATGAAGAAATATAATGATGAAGTTCTGAATGAAGTGGTGGATGGTACTTTAATCATATCATCAAATTGAGTTTTATTTTATTTTATATCATTACACTCTTTTATATCTGCCATATTTACCACGAAAAATAAATATATTTGTATAACCATTAGAATAGTTAATTCAGTAATTATTCCTAATATATGTCTTGTGATGAAATGGATGTTTCAGTAATTTCCCCTTATAATGAACTAAGATTCCCTATTTCACAACATTATAGTGATACCGGTGGTTTACATTTTTTAATCCCTGGTATAGAATATCTTCCAAAGTTTGATGAAATATTTATTATAAGGATAAGAAAATTACAGTTCATGTTGAGGATGTATATTTCATTATATTTATAGGGAACGATTCATCATTTTATTCATTTCTAGATCGACACTAATAGCTTTTCTAAATTAAATTCATGCAGAATAATAGAAGTCGCAAAATGCATACAGATAATTTTATATTCAAATTGACGATGTTTGTATTTTTTAACAATATATATATATATACATTTAATACAAAATTTACTTGACATAACCCATAACATGAGGTATAATTTTCTACTTATTTATTTCCAAATTAAATACCCATATTAAAGAATCTTTATAGAATGGCCTCTATAGAATTAGTTTATTCGAAGAAACTTCTATAGGAGTTGTGTAATATAGTATTTACACACCTATGTGTTTCATCTTGGGGTGAAATTATTCTTTTTATTTAGAAGAATTTGAGTCTATGAGGCAATGCTTTAATTTATAGGGAAATAAAATTTATTATAACAAATTACATGTATCCTCTACCTTACATTGATGAAATATTCAATCAATTTCACTAAGATCATTATTTATCATTGGTTGATATTAATCTTCGGTATAATTAATTGTATGAAATGTAGGAATATAGTGTGAGGAAAATATTTTGAATGAGGTATAGACATTATGAGTTTAAAAGAATTCCCTTGGTATTGACTAATGCACCCATTATTTTTATAGAACAAATGAATAGATTACTTATAGAGTATTATGATGGTTTTTATATGGTATTTATGGATGATATATTGATAGACATTGATATCTATTAATACCATGAGAATCACTTTATAATCAATCATAAGATTCTTAGAAAAGAATATATATATATATATGGAAAATTTAGCAAGTCTGAATTTTGGCATTAAAAAGTGTCGTTTCTTGGAAATATAGTCTATTAGTATGGAATCTCAGTTGATCCTATAAAGGAAAAGGAAGTCCTTAAATATCCTACACCAATGAATTGAACTATGGTATATAGTTTCATTATTTTAGAAAATTACTATCAGTGATTTGTTAAAATATTTCCCCGATTGGCTAACCCATTAACCAAACTTATGAACAAAGCGTTAAGTACATTTTCATAATGGAATGTGAATAATTGTGTCAACAATTGATGAAGATATTGTAAAATGATATGATCTTAAATATACCATCTATAAATTGTGGATTTTAGACATATGGTGATTTATTGTGGAAGGGACATGGTTGTATCTTTGTATTGAATGATAAGGTTATTGAGTATGCATCTTGATAGTTGAAAACTCATGAAAAGATATATCATACTCATGAGTTTGATTTAGTCCCCATAATCATTTAATTGAAAAAATAGTGATAATATCTCAATGAAAAAAAGACATTAAATATATTCAAATAATAAGATTCTAGAATATATCTTCTCGTAGAAGGAGATCAAAATGAGAAAAAGCTGATGGACAGAGAAACTCAATGATTATGATTTCTTATTACACTACATCCTATGTAAGAAAAATATGGAATTTGATTCATTGAGTAGGAAATATCATGGAGTTCAAGTATAAATAATGATAGGGAAGAATCCTATGTTTATGGATTTAGAAAAAAATGAAATGGAAATTATTAATGCAGGGGAAATAACAATCCATTATTAAATTATTACAAAAGAATATTTATTGGAAAATATAAAAATTTCTTAGTATGATGAATAGAATTTTCAAAATAAAATTAAATCCATAATGATGAGAAATTGGATGACTTTTTATAAGAAGATGGTGTTATGAAATTAGGGAAGTGGCTACATATGCCATATATATTTGATCAATAAAGGTTAATATAAGATGATTCTCATGGATAAAATTTCTCTATACACTATATAAACACTAAAATTTATATTAATTGAAGTAACAATTTTTGTTGGATAATATAAAGTATGAAATTGAAGTTTATTTATCATGATATATGGTTTATCAATAGGTGTAGGCTAAATGAAGACATTTAAGAGGATTCATGAAACATATGAATATTCATATGTGTAAATGGGAATATATTACTAATGACTTTTTCACTAGATTAGAAAATAATACTAGAGATAATGTTAAACTAAGGGTTATTTTTGACTGCCTTAACCAATCTGCAAATTTCCTCTCAATAAGAGAATATTTACCTCTAGATTTCCATGTGAGAATCTATATTAAAGAATTATAAAGGATTAATGGTGAAAATTTATAATTTCTTTCGATCTTGATCCTTGATCTATATCAAAATTATTGAAGTGACTTCATATTTCTCTTGATATGAAGCATCATCTGAGCATTACTTCTCATCGTTAAAATGATTATTAGTATGAAAGGACAATCAAAACATTAGAAGGCATAATGAGGTCATGATCACATGACATTTAAGGTATTTAGAAATTGTATTTTACTTTGGAAAAATTCACATTTAATAATAAATTCCTTTAAATAATTCAAATGGCATTGTATAAAGTATTATATGGAAAGATATATCATACAAAAACTATTTTTTAAGAAGATAGTTATAGAATGATTGTAGGGAAAGAAATTGTGGATGGGACAATAAAAATGGTTAAGAATATTCAAACCTGTATTATATAATATTAAATTATAAAAAATATATATATAGAAAATTAAAGTAAATATTTTAAATATCATGTGAGAGAACATATTTTCTTGAAATTATCTCCATGGAAGGGTGTCATCAGATTCTACAAGAAAGAAAAAATGAGACCCATGGACATCATGTATTTTTAAACTATATAATGAATTTGAGTAGTATAATACCATTTAAAAATTCCTCATTGCTTTTCTGAAGTACATGATGTGTCCTATATATCATACATAAGGAAGTTCATGTTAGACCAAACACATGTTCTTAATTATGAAGAAATATAACTGAAACAGTATCTATTGTAAAGTGATTATATTGATTATAGACACTTGAAAAGAAATTTTGAAATATAAAATGACTTCTATAGAAATGGTTCCTTTGAAAAAACATAGGACAAATGAGTCAACATGTGAACTTGAATAAATAATGATGTAGAACTACACAAATCTATTCAGGAGATGACATTCATGAAATTTATAGGATGAAATTTTTTGAAGTTGGGAAGAATTTGAAATTATATTATTTTATTGTATGTTTCTTTCAAAATAAAATTTTATTGATAGCTGCTGGTATACACAAGACTGTGATTTTAAATTAATTCAATGTTTCATAGTGTATAAAACACCCAACAACACGTTTAACCGTACAACAATAGACTTGTAAATCTTATTATTTCAACATGAACCATAAATTTTGGACTTTAAATTTGAGGTCATGAATAGAATATACCATATTATGAATTATATAATAATATTTAGAAATAAAAATAAATTGATTAATTCTCAAGAGTTAAACACTAAATTTTTAGTAAAGAAATTATATGTAAGTTTTTCAGCAATTAATATTATTATTTTTTATTTCAGGAATATTATATTGATAGTTTTTTTCTGACAAACATTCAATGTAAAATTATTTCAATTATTTTATTGATAATCCAATTAATATAATTTTAATTCTATATATTATTTAATTTACTATAAATAGTTTTTTATACCTACAAAATAATTTTTTGGAAAATTTCTTTTCATTGAATTTTGCAATTAAATCATAAATTTATATCTTCCACTGATCAAAATTGAATCTAAAAAAATTAATTACATATTTTTATTATATATATTCAACTATACAATATTTATTTTATATTTTTGGACATTATTAATGAGTACTTTAGTAATTTTCATTGCCACAGTAAATATTAAATCTTGCAATTAAGGATAAAAATAAATTTATAAGTAATGAAAAATTCCCCAAACACATTAATTAATTTTATATTATGATTTAATATCATCCATACTCATTAAATAATGATTTATATGCACTTTTTTCTTTTTTAATGGGATTATTAAATTTATAATATTTTATGTAATGAAATGTCAAAAAAATGTAACAATATTTTTTTAAAACTAGAATTTTTTAACATAGGGCTAACTAGAGGATATTTTTAGTTATAAAAAAAATTTTATGTGTAACTTATTTACATTAATCCTAGAAGTTTGTTTCTAATTTTATGTGAAAAATAATTAACATAATGGCTTACAAAATTCTAACACATTAACAACCTAATTAATGTAAAAATTAATATAATTGATATTAATATCATTAAAATAATTGTAATTTGAAAGAATTAATTTGTAAAAATAATTTTATAAATAAAAAATTTTATATTAGAGAGTTATGGATCCCTTGTAATCTAATTTTTTTTCCTAATTTTATTAAAAATAAAACTAAATAAATTGTTATAAAATTGGGATTGTTTATATTTTATTTAAAAATTGATTAAACGATTTAGAATTAGTAAAAATATTATTTTTTGAAAAAATAATTTTATATGGTAATTAGAATATACCATGGTTCATTTCTGGGTATTTTGACATATCAATGAATCATTATTTTCCTTAGAGTGTAGAAAACATTAATATTATGATAATTACGAAAAGGGTTAATGAAGGATTAAAATAAAATGATAAGGTAAAAAATGAGATCCAAACTTGTAAAAAATTTAATAGATGAGAATAGATCGACTCATTTTAAAATTATATTCATATATTACAAATTATTATCTACTGGGAAAAAAAATTATTTATATTAATGTAATATTTTATGAAATTCCACCCCCCCCAACTGAATTACAAAAGGGAACATCCACCTTTACCTCTTTACATCATTTTGAAGCATCTATCTCTACCAAAACATGAAAATTCGTCTTATAAAAAATCTTTTCCATTTTATAGAGCTTATATAACTTCAAAAATAATATCCATATATCCCTTATGATGAAATCTAAAGGGAGTTCACATAAGAAGCAGTAATTTTCATTACCGACTCTTTCAATATTATTTCTTCTTCTAACAAATAATCATGTGTTTTACCCAAAATAAAATAATAAATGAAGTATAATAAATATACATAGATAATATTATGATTATGGGAAAACTATATCCCAAATCATTTCCATCATATGAAAATCAAGAACATCCTTCATGCATATATATATATATATATATATATATATATATATATATCTTTCTATCTCCACATAGTGTTGGAATTTTCATTTTATATTTACATTATTTGGATTTATATAAATATGGAAATAATGAGTATATATGATACTTATGAAATAAATATTATTTTTAAAAGATTAATTTTTAATCGAATTTCATTCCTTCCATCAGTTGAAAATTTAATACAATGTTCTTGTGTTTGTATGACCTACCATCTCCATGAATGATGTAATTAATTTTTCTATCTCTATATTTATTGATTGTTCTAAATATATATATTTTAAATATATATAAAATTTTTAGCATTGATATTATTCTAGATATTCTATTTATGTTTTCATATTACAAAACCAAAACTGCCAAACTAAAACATACCTGAAAAATGAAGCAAATATTACCGAGAATAGTGATTTTAACAACGAATTCTCAATAAATAGAAGATGAAATTTTATAAGTATGTCATTTATAGTATGATATATATATATTATTATGATTGTATAATATAATTATAAAAAAATATTGATTTATTATATTGTAATTTTTACATGTTTGATGGAAGTTAGACTTGCTGTAAGGGTTTAATTCATTATGTCATCATTATTAGAGGTTATTTATATTTCCTTTGGGGGAATATTTTTATCAAATTCCATAATTTTATAAAAATGAATTAAAATAATTTCAATATATTACTATTATTTATTGATGTTAATAGTAATTTTGTTTTACTTTTTTAATATTTTTTTTAACATAACAGTCTTATCATTTTCTAAAAGAGGTATTTTTTAACTTTTAACAAAAGTGTAAATGGAATGTTTTTAAATTATATAACATGAATAACATTTCCCACCAACATGAATATATACTGATTTTATTCATTATTTAAAATTTTACAACTTCATTTTCACTAGAAATTATTTATTTTTTACATTCACATTTTTTATATTTTAGAAAGTGATTTTCAATGTGAATTGTAAAGACCGTAAAATTCAAGGGAAATTTTTTCTTAATTTTCTTTGGATTTTTTACAAGAGCGCGGTTTCAGACGGCACCTGATTCCGAGGCCCGGAGTGCCCGGAATTAATTTCCGAAGTTTGGCTCGGGTACGTTCAGTGAACGAACGAGCGGGAATTCCTAACTTTTGATCCGGTGCTCGGAATTGAAATCCGAGGGCACCGATGAACTCGCAGTGCCGATATTCGCTTAAAGAGACCCTTTCGGGAGTTGCGTATGTTGCGAGTTGAAAGTTAGTTTTGGGGATTAAAAGATAAGTAAAATAAAATTGTGTGTGAATTTTATTTTATTCTAGGTGGTTAGACTCTCTCATGGGAAGTTGTTGGTGGGGCCCGCAACCACCCAACTTCCCATGTGTGGTTATGAGGGAGGTGGGGCCCACACGAACCCCCCACCTTTTCAAATTCCCTAACCCCTCTAAACCCCCTCTTTAATTTGTGACTCTCCCCTACATTAAAACTTGCCAACTTATCTTTCCATTTAATTTCTTGACAACTCAAGATTTTAATTAATGTAATAAATTCAACTTTTGAATTTTTGAAAGGTGGGCAAAGTGAAAATAAAATAAGGGTAGCTTATTTTATTTTGGGGGTTGCTGTGTTGTGTGGAGATTTGAGAGAGGAAGAGTTCTACACTTTGAAGAACTTCTTTTTCCTCCTTGAAGAACGCGAAGAACCTTCGAACATCGACGAAGAACGCCACGTACTCGGGAATCGTCTTTCGCGACGCCATACCCGCGACACCGACGACGTCTTCTTCCGCGTCATCTTTTCCCGCGACGAAATCGTCGTCAAAGAACTTCGAATCCTCGCTTCACGACATCGACGTCCTTCTTCCGTGACGCCGACCACCGCGACGCGTCTTCCGCGGGTCGTTGACGATCTTCGTTCTTGAAACCAGAGGTAGGGGATGATCTTTTTGATTATTTTTATTCCTTTCTTGAATCGTGGATTTTAGCGTGACTTAACGTGTGACTTATTTTATTTAAGTTCCGTTTTTATTTCTTTAACGTGAGGGGGACCGGACCGCACGAACACGGCCGAATCCCCCTCCATCGTTCATGTTGTTCATGCTGGAGGAAACAAGTAACGTGGTGCCGTCGCACCACGCGGATGAACGTTCAGATATTTTTCCGCAACGCCGTCGCGCTTCGCCGAGGAGAGATTTCAAGAACGCGACGCCGTCGCGCCGCGTTGGGAGGATTCTTGGCACGGAGAAAGGGGCGCGGTGCCGTCGCACCGCGCCGGACGACGAACACCGCGGCCGGTTCCGGGCCGCGGTGAGACGAGGAGACCGCGGCCGGTTCCGGGCCGCGGCGGAAGGAAAGACCGGCGGCCGTGCCGCCGGCGTCGGAAATCAAGGGCGGGACCGGAATTTCCCGGTCCCGTTAGTAAAAACCGGCCGGCCAGCGGGCCGGCCGGATATCATAAAAACCGGGGGTTTAAACCCCCGGCCGGCTCTTCAAACCCCCCTCTTAAAGAGGGGGGCGGTTCATTTAAGGAGGGGGGGGCAAAGCCCCCCGGTTTTATTCAACCGGCCCCCATTTGCGGGGGCCGTTTCTTGGCAAGGCACGGCTTATAGCCGTGCCGTTTGTGAAACGCGGGGCTTAGCCCCGCGTGCCTCCCGCCGCCGCCACGCGGCCCGCCAGCCGCCGCCGCCACGCGGCCCGCCAGCCGCCGCCGCCACGCGGCCCGCCAGCCGCCGCCGCCACGCGGCCCGCCAGCCGCCGCCGCCGTCCGCCGCCGTCCGCCGCCGCCGTCCGCCGCCGCCGGCCGCCGCGCCGTCCAGAGGGGGGGGGGTCGGGCCGGGTCGGCCCGGACCCGGACCCCCCGTTTCGGACCAGATTCGGTTCTTGGCTCATAACTTGAGCCTCGGACCTCCGAATGACGAACCGTCTGCGGCAACGCGATCCTTGGATCGAGACGATCATTTCGGTATATCGCACTCAAGGTTTCGGGTTACTTTGAGTTCGGCCGGGTTGGTTCATTCACGAAACCAACCGGGCCTTCGGAGCGAAAACGCTCATATCTTGAGCTACGGACGTCCGATTGACGTGCCGTCAGTCGCGTAGTGTTCCTCTTAGTGAGACGGATCTTTTGGCATACTCCGCCCGAGGTTTGGACGCAGGTGGAGTACGGTCGGGTTGGTTTTGCCTTAAAAACCAACCGGGCCCCGGAGACGAAAATGCCATTATCTCTCAGACCGGGCGTCCGATCGACGCGCCGTCTGTTGCGTTGAGTTCCTTTTGACGATACGGAACTTTTGGATACATCAACTTCGGTCTTCGTGACAGTTGATGTATCAGCCTCTCGGCTCGTGGAGCGGACCCTCCGTACGAGCTTGCTGTGTGCGGGAACCCTAGTGCTGGCTGCGACTGTTCTACTGCTACGACTGCTACTGTGACTGCGACGACGACAGTACAGAGATCCTGTGTGGATTCGACGACGACAGTACAGAGATCCTGTGTGGATTCGACGACGACGACTACAGCACTCAGCGATCCTACATGGATCAGTGCTACAGGTTCTGTGTGAGCCCGATCCTGTGTGGGTCCTTGCGCTCAGCGGTTCTGTGTGAGCCAGCGCCTACAGGTTCTGTGTGAGCCCGATCCTGTGTGGGTCTTGCGGGGGTTAGTTACCTATCGATCCTTCGTGGGTCCGACGACTTAGATGGATCAGTGATCATCTTTATCGTCCTTGAAGAAGTATACCTGTGTGAGCTGAATCCTGTTACTTTCCTTTGTGGAATACGTATACTTTCCTACGTGGACTGAGTTATACTTGGGCTCGGAGGTTGGAGCGTATTTGAATTGATGACTTAGGTATATGTATGGGCATATACCTAAGCAGTGTTGGTTGTTACTTCGTGATTGTACTTTGCTTCGTGGTTTATCCTTTGTGGATTTTGAGAGACCTTCAGGGGTCTCGGGGACCCTACTGAGTAGCTTATACTCACCCCTGCACGGGCTTCGCCCGCACTACGTTGTGTTGGTTGCAGACGACGGACAGCGTTGACCTTAGCTGGGGTTTGCGGAGCGGGACGGTACCCGAAGGTGGACCACTGGGCGGGACGAGCACGGAGCGGACGGTGGGACCCGTGGAGCAGAGGAGCTATCTGTACCCACCCTTCAGGTGGGATTTTCCAGTGGACAGCACGGAGTAGCGGCCTTTACTTTTCAGTTGCTGTTTTTCCCTTTTCGAGTTGTACTTTACTTTCAGTTTGGGTTTGTATTCTGGCCCATTTACTTTTCCGCACTTCAGTTGTACTCTGCTTGCTTAGTGTTTACTTTCCGCTTGTTTACTCTGTGGTGTGTGTTTACTTTTCAAAGGCAATGCCTTCCCAATTTGCTGGGATCTACGCCTTGGTGCTAGTCGCCAGCCCCTGGCCTATGGAAGGCGGGCTTGGGGTAGTCACGGCACGGACCCCGAGGGCGGGTCGTGACAAATTGGTATCAGAGGAGTTCGGTTCTACCGCGAACTCTGATCTTTTCTATGTGAAGCAATAATGTTTAGCGTATTGAGTGTGGTTATCAGTCCAGGGAGTCCAGTGTTGGTGCGGCGGCCGACGTATCCGTACACCAGGACCCTGACTTCTGATTTCCGACTTAATGCACGAAAACATTAATTGCGTGTGTGTTTCAAAGTTTTCTTTGTGATTACTTGTGTCAGCTCACCGGGTATACTGATCTGCTTTATGAAAGTCTCAAGTTTTCTTTGTGATTACTTATATCAGCTCACCAGGTATACTGTTCTAACCGTGGCGCACCTGTTTCCTTTTCAGTATGGCCCCACGACGACAGCCAGCTAGGGTTCCGATGGTCGAGCGAGACGACAGCCCACCGAGCGACGAGGCCTCGGTGCAGGGCCCTTTTCCAGTAGTGGCACCGGCGGTAGCTTTACCCGCCGAGCCCCCGATGCTTCCAGCAGCAGCCGCTGACGATGCACGTCGCCTCAGCGCACTGCATGAGTTTCAGCGACAGCGACCGCCCAGGTTTCGCGGGGAGACGGATCCCCAGGCAGCAGAGGACTGGCTGGAGGCAGTGGTTCGAGTGTTTAGGCTAGTGAGGACACCAGCAGACCTCATGGTGATCCTCGCTGCGAGCCTACTACACGCAGCAGCAGGACGATGGTGGAGCCTGATGCTCCAGGTGCACGATGAGGCATCTCTACTCTGGACGGACTTCGAGAGCCTCTTCCGCTCTGAGTTCGTCCCGGCCACCCTTCGAGCGGTGCGTATCCAGGAGCTTCTACAGCTGCGGCAGGGCAGCATGACGGTCGCCCAGTACTCGGCGAGATTTACCGATCTCTCGCGCTACTCGACCGACATGGTACGGGACCCATTCTTCCGGGCCCGGACCTTCGAGCAGGGTTTGAGACACGAGATCAGGGCATCGCTGATCTCCCTCAGCATACCGACTCAGACAGGAGTACTGGAGCGGGCTCTTCTGATCGAGAGCTTCCTTGCTGAGTCTACACCAGCACAGCGACCCACCGCAGGGCGGCACGTGGCAGAGTCATCTGCAGCAGGCAGTCGACGGATGACTCAGGGGTCCAGACAGACCAGACCTTCAGGCAGACGATCTCAGGGCACTGGCTCAGCAGTGCGGGGCACACAGCGCGGAGCCAGTCTTCCGAGAGGCAGGCAGTGCTACTCGTGCGGCGGACAGGGCCACATGGCTCGTGACTGCCCGACCCGCCGTGCCGAGGAGCAGCAGTCAGTAGATGGACCACCGAGGCAGAGGCAGAGGGTCGACCGTGGCGGTCCGCAGGGAGGAGGCGGACGAGGCAGAGGAGCTGGACGAGCAGCTGGTGGTGGCCGACGCTTTGAGGCTTTACCACCACCACCACCAGGAGGTCCACCCCGACCACAGGGAGCTGGCGGGCAGCGACAGGCACAGCTCCAGGCAGCAGAGGCCTACGACCACGGCGCACCCGAGATGATTCGAGGTACTATCTGTGTCTATTCCACCCTTGCTGCAGTTCTTATAGACACAGGAGCGAGTCATTCTTTCATAGCCGCTGCCCTTGTTCGGAGCTCGGAGATTCCGACAGAGCCGTTGACTCGATCCTTACGGCTAGAGACTCCTACGGGAGCAGACTCGACGATCACGCACTGGTGCCGGCAGTGTGAGCTTACTCTAGGAGGCGAGAGCTTCGGCTGGGATCTTCTTGTAGCAGCGTCGAGGCCTTACGACGTCATCTTGGGCATGGATTGGCTGTCCACGGTCCATGCACAGATTGACTGTTTTAGGCGCAAGGTGCGATGTGTACGCACCGACGGGAGCAGGTTCACCTTCACCGGCGAGAAGGGAGCCTTAGCAGCACAGGATGGACTTCCGCGGAGGAGAGGACAGCCCATCACTCATCAGTTGGCTAGCCTTATCCTTGGAGCAGTTGACGTGCGGAGTCCTGGTTTTCCTGCAGTGGTGGATCAGTATGCGGACGTTTTTCCCGACGATGTTCCAGGGCTACCTCCTCGCAGAGAGGTAGACTTTTATATTGACTTGTACCCCGGGACAGCCCCGATATCCACTCCAGCATATCGGATGGCCCCCGCCGAGCTTCGAGAGCTACGGGTACAGTTGGAGGACTTGCAGGGCAAGGGATTCATCCGACCCAGTGTTTCACCCTGGGCTTCCCCGATATTGTTCGCCAAGAAGGCGGACGGAAGCTTGCGACTTTGTGTTGACTATCGTCGCCTGAACCAGGTGACAGTGAGGAACAAGTATCCGCTACCGAGGATTGATGACCTCTTTGATCAGCTCAAGGGAGCACGGTGGTTCTCGAAGATAGACCTCAGGTCAGGCTATCATCAGCTCAGAGTCAGAGACGAGGATGTGCAGAAGACGGCCTTCAGATGTCGGTATGGCCACTATGAGTTCTTGGTTATGCCTTTCGGTGTAACCAATGCTCCAGCAGTGTTCATGGCTCTCATGAACAGGATCTTTCAGCCATACCTCGATCGGTTTGTCGTGGTCTTCATTGACGACATTCTGATTTACTCTACGACAGAGGAGGAGCACGCCTATCACTTGCGAGTTGTTCTTGACACACTCCGAGAGCACCAGCTTTATGGTAAGCTCTCGAAGTGCCAGTTCTGGATACGTGAGGTCCACTTTTTGGGACACGTTATCTCTGAGGCGGGAGTTGCAGTGGATCCCGCGAAGATTGAGGCTGTGTTAGCATGGGAGCCACCCAGGAGCGTGACTGAGGTTCGGAGTTTCTTGGGACTAGCTGGATACTATCGGAGATTTGTGCCGAACTTCTCCAGAGTTGCGGCATCACTCACAGCGTTGACGAAGAAGGGGAAACCCTTCGTGTGGTCAGACAGTTGTCAGCAGAGCTTCGAGGAGCTGAGGCAGAGATTGACTAGCGCACCTATCTTGAGGTTGCCTGAGGAGGGAGTAGGGTACGTAGTCTACTGCGATGCATCAGGGACCGGACTCGGATGTGTTCTGATGCAGGAGCGGGCCGTGATCGCCTATGGATCACGTCAGTTGAGGCCGCATGAGCAGAACTACGCTACCCATGACCTAGAGTTAGCAGCAGTGGTCTTCGCTCTGAAGACATGGCGACACTATCTGATGGGCGAGCGCTTTACGGTCTTTTCCGATCATCAGAGTCTCAGGTATATCTTCTCGCAGAAGGACCTGAACCTGAGACAGCGACGATGGCTCGAGTTCCTCCAGGACTATGACTTTGAGATAGTCTATACTCCTGGGAAGGGGAACGTAGTAGCTGATGCCCTCAGCAGGAGGACGGGCATTCAACTACTTGAGGAGGCGACGGAGCAGCTAGCCTCTTTGCAGATATCCTTCGTGGATAGAGATGGAGCAGCCTTTCTACAGTCTCTCACAGTCACTCCTCCACTACTGCAGCGAGTCAGGGAGGCACAGCATGGGGACGCTGACTGTGAGACACGGCGTGCACAGATATCCTCGGGACAGACACCTGATGGTTTCTCCCTTGGAGCAGAGCACGACATCCTTTTCAGAGGACGTACCATGGTACCAGTCGCTTTGCGAGAGGAAGTGTTGAGGGAGTTTCACACTTCACCTTTAGCGGTACATCCTGGAGTGGCGAAGATGTACCAGGACCTCAGACGACAGCATTGGTGGCCGGGCATGAAGAAGGCTGTAGCAGAGTTCGTTTCTCGATGCCTTACCTGTCAGCAGGTGAAGGCAGAGCACCAGGTACCAGCAGGCTTGGTACAGCCCTTGGAGGTTCCGGAGTGGAAGTGGGACGGCATATCTATGGACTTCGTGACTGGACTTCCACACACTTCCAGAGGTCACGACTCCATCTGGGTGATTGTTGACCGACTCACCAAGTCGGCACACTTCTTACCCATCAGAGAGCAGGGCTCGGTGGAGAGCTTGGGACGTCTCTACGTTCAGGAGATTGTGCGGCTCCACGGCGTGCCATCATCTATCGTTTCCGATCGAGATGCCCGCTTTACTTCCCGGCTTTGGAAGGGGTTACAGGAGGCGTTCGGGACGCAGCTACGTCTTAGCACAGCTTTTCACCCTCAGACGGATGGTCAGACGGAGAGGACCATTCAGACTCTCGAGGACATGCTCCGTGCATGTGTCCTTGACTTTGGTCGTAGCTGGGAGGACCACCTACCTTTGGTGGAATTCGCATACAACAACAGCTACCACTCCACCATCGGGATGGCACCGTACGAGGCGTTGTACGGCCGACCATGTAGATCTCCTTTGTGCTGGACAGACCCAGGGGAGTCAGCACTAGTGGGACCGGAGATGGTCCAGGCCACGACAGAGAAGGTCCAGGTCATCCAGGAGCGGATGAGGACAGCTCAGAGCCGGCAGAAGTCATATGCTGACAGGAGGCGGAGACCACTAGAGTTCGAGGATGGCGACCACGTCTTCTTGCGGGTCTCACCTCGACGTGGTATTCGGAGATTTGGCCGAGGCGGCAAGTTATCTCCGCGCTTCATCGGACCTTTTCTGATTCTCAGCAGGATTGGCGAGGTGGCTTATCGCCTGGCTCTACCACCTCAGTTGCACCGGGTGCACGACGTCTTTCACGTATCCCAGCTGAGAAGATACGTGCACGACCCGACGCACATCATTGACCATGGGGAGCTTGACGTTGACGATGGGGCGACTTTTACGGAGGTCCCGGTGGAGATAGAGGATCGACAGGAGCGGGTCCTACGTGGGCGATCGATTCCTCTTGTGCGCATCAGATGGCAGCACGGGAATCTCCAGGAGAGCACTTGGGAGCGGGAGGCTCAGATGCGTGCTCAGTACCCTCATTTGTTCCCCTAGTTTTGTTGTATCTTTACGGGGACGTAAAGCCCTGAGGTGGGAGTAATGTAAAGACCGTAAAATTCAAGGGAAATTTTTTCTTAATTTTCTTTGGATTTTTTACAAGAGCGCGGTTTCAGACGGCACCTGATTCCGAGGCCCGGAGTGCCCGGAATTAATTTCCGAAGTTTGGCTCGGGTACGTTCAGTGAACGAACGAGCGGGAATTCCTAACTTTTGATCCGGTGCTCGGAATTGAAATCCGAGGGCACCGATGAACTCGCAGTGCCGATATTCGCTTAAAGAGACCCTTTCGGGAGTTGCGTATGTTGCGAGTTGAAAGTTAGTTTTGGGGATTAAAAGATAAGTAAAATAAAATTGTGTGTGAATTTTATTTTATTCTAGGTGGTTAGACTCTCTCATGGGAAGTTGTTGGTGGGGCCCGCAACCACCCAACTTCCCATGTGTGGTTATGAGGGAGGTGGGGCCCACACGAACCCCCCACCTTTTCAAATTCCCTAACCCCTCTAAACCCCCTCTTTAATTTGTGACTCTCCCCTACATTAAAACTTGCCAACTTATCTTTCCATTTAATTTCTTGACAACTCAAGATTTTAATTAATGTAATAAATTCAACTTTTGAATTTTTGAAAGGTGGGCAAAGTGAAAATAAAATAAGGGTAGCTTATTTTATTTTGGGGGTTGCTGTGTTGTGTGGAGATTTGAGAGAGGAAGAGTTCTACACTTTGAAGAACTTCTTTTTCCTCCTTGAAGAACGCGAAGAACCTTCGAACATCGACGAAGAACGCCACGTACTCGGGAATCGTCTTTCGCGACGCCATACCCGCGACACCGACGACGTCTTCTTCCGCGTCATCTTTTCCCGCGACGAAATCGTCGTCAAAGAACTTCGAATCCTCGCTTCACGACATCGACGTCCTTCTTCCGTGACGCCGACCACCGCGACGCGTCTTCCGCGGGTCGTTGACGATCTTCGTTCTTGAAACCAGAGGTAGGGGATGATCTTTTTGATTATTTTTATTCCTTTCTTGAATCGTGGATTTTAGCGTGACTTAACGTGTGACTTATTTTATTTAAGTTCCGTTTTTATTTCTTTAACGTGAGGGGGACCGGACCGCACGAACACGGCCGAATCCCCCTCCATCGTTCATGTTGTTCATGCTGGAGGAAACAAGTAACGTGGTGCCGTCGCACCACGCGGATGAACGTTCAGATATTTTTCCGCAACGCCGTCGCGCTTCGCCGAGGAGAGATTTCAAGAACGCGACGCCGTCGCGCCGCGTTGGGAGGATTCTTGGCACGGAGAAAGGGGCGCGGTGCCGTCGCACCGCGCCGGACGACGAACACCGCGGCCGGTTCCGGGCCGCGGTGAGACGAGGAGACCGCGGCCGGTTCCGGGCCGCGGCGGAAGGAAAGACCGGCGGCTGTGCCGCCGGCGTCGGAAATCAAGGGCGGGACCGGAATTTCCCGGTCCCGTTAGTAAAAACCGGCCGGCCAGCGGGCCGGCCGGATATCATAAAAACCGGGGGTTTAAACCCCCGGCCGGCTCTTCAAACCCCCCTCTTAAAGAGGGGGGCGGTTCATTTAAGGAGGGGGGGGCAAAGCCCCCCGGTTTTATTCAACCGGCCCCCATTTGCGGGGGCCGTTTCTTGGCAAGGCACGGCTTATAGCCGTGCCGTTTGTGAAACGCGGGGCTTAGCCCCGCGTGCCTCCCGCCGCCGCCACGCGGCCCGCCAGCCGCCGCCGCCACGCGGCCCGCCAGCCGCCGCCGCCACGCGGCCCGCCAGCCGCCGCCGCCACGCGGCCCGCCAGCCGCCGCCGCCACGCGGTCCGCCGCCGCCACGCGGCCCGCCAGCCGCCGCCGCCACGCGGCCCGCCGCCGCCGCCACGCGGCCAGCCGCCGCCGCCGTCCGCCGCCGTCCGCCGCCGCCGTCCGCCGCCGCCGGCCGCCGCGCCGTCCAGAGGGGGGGGGGTCGGGCCGGGTCGGCCCGGACCCGGACCCCCCGTTTCGGACCAGATTCGGTTCTTGGCTCATAACTTGAGCCTCGGACCTCCGAATGACGAACCGTCTGCGGCAACGCGATCCTTGGATCGAGACGATCATTTCGGTATATCGCACTCAAGGTTTCGGGTTACTTTGAGTTCGGCCGGGTTGGTTCATTCACGAAACCAACCGGGCCTTCGGAGCGAAAACGCTCATATCTTGAGCTACGGACGTCCGATTGACGTGCCGTCAGTCGCGTAGTGTTCCTCTTAGTGAGACGGATCTTTTGGCATACTCCGCCCGAGGTTTGGACGCAGGTGGAGTACGGTCGGGTTGGTTTTGCCTTAAAAACCAACCGGGCCCCGGAGACGAAAATGCCATTATCTCTCAGACCGGGCGTCCGATCGACGCGCCGTCTGTTGCGTTGAGTTCCTTTTGACGATACGGAACTTTTGGATACATCAACTTCGGTCTTCGTGACAGTTGATGTATCAGCCTCTCGGCTCGTGGAGCGGACCCTCCGTACGAGCTTGCTGTGTGCGGGAACCCTAGTGCTGGCTGCGACTGTTCTACTGCTACGACTGCTACTGTGACTGCGACGACGACAGTACAGAGATCCTGTGTGGATTCGACGACGACAGTACAGAGATCCTGTGTGGATTCGACGACGACGACTACAGCACTCAGCGATCCTACATGGATCAGTGCTACAGGTTCTGTGTGAGCCCGATCCTGTGTGGGTCCTTGCGCTCAGCGGTTCTGTGTGAGCCAGCGCCTACAGGTTCTGTGTGAGCCCGATCCTGTGTGGGTCTTGCGGGGGTTAGTTACCTATCGATCCTTCGTGGGTCCGACGACTTAGATGGATCAGTGATCATCTTTATCGTCCTTGAAGAAGTATACCTGTGTGAGCTGAATCCTGTTACTTTCCTTTGTGGAATACGTATACTTTCCTGCGTGGACTGAGTTATACTTGGGCTCGGAGGTTGGAGCGTATTTGAATTGATGACTTAGGTATATGTATGGGCATATACCTAAGCAGTGTTGGTTGTTACTTCGTGATTGTACTTTGCTTCGTGGTTTATCCTTTGTGGATTTTGAGAGACCTTCAGGGGTCTCGGGGACCCTACTGAGTAGCTTATACTCACCCCTGCACGGGCTTCGCCCGCACTACGTTGTGTTGGTTGCAGACGACGGACAGCGTTGACCTTAGCTGGGGTTTGCGGAGCGGGACGGTACCCGAAGGTGGACCACTGGGCGGGACGAGCACGGAGCGGACGGTGGGACCCGTGGAGCAGAGGAGCTATCTGTACCCACCCTTCAGGTGGGATTTTCCAGTGGACAGCACGGAGTAGCGGCCTTTACTTTTCAGTTGCTGTTTTTCCCTTTTCGAGTTGTACTTTACTTTCAGTTTGGGTTTGTATTCTGGCCCATTTACTTTTCCGCACTTCAGTTGTACTCTGCTTGCTTAGTGTTTACTTTCCGCTTGTTTACTCTGTGGTGTGTGTTTACTTTTCAAAGGCAATGCCTTCCCAATTTGCTGGGATCTACGCCTTGGTGCTAGTCGCCAGCCCCTGGCCTATGGAAGGCGGGCTTGGGGTAGTCACGGCACGGACCCCGAGGGCGGGTCGTGACATGAATGGTGTATTTTTCCCTTAGAAGTTTTCCAATGACCTATATAAATTATTTTAATCTATGAAAACATAATCTATTTAATATTAGTTTTAGGATATATTCTAATGAAACCATCCACTATATTTCAATTGTTGTTTTTAGATCATGTTAACTGGGGAACATATTGATATTTTGTGCGATAGTACTTCCAATATGGACAGTTGTTGATTTTTAAGGAATGTTGATTTAGTTGTATTATTTATTAATATGAAGAATGAATTGTAAATTTTATATTATGGGAGGGGACCTTTTTATAACATCTATGCATTTGTAGGTTCCATGTGACAAAAAAAATTTCTTTTTAGTTGTAGAATATCCCATTTATTTCTAGATATTTTGAAATGGCCTTGATAATATGTTTTATAAGTAAAACATTATGTATTACCTAATTAGAAATTTAGTTATTGTTTTCCATGTGATTATTATTTTTTAAATATATGGATGAGTTCCTATATCATTTTATTATTTATATGGGTTTACTTTATTATCACCATTTCATTCTATATTTTTTATACCTTATTTAGCTTTAGTTTTACAGATACCTTTACTAAACATCTAAGATCACTTATTTCTGATGTTTATTTCACTATGGATCTATATGGTTTTTCATTACTGATATGTATGGATATTATAAAGGATACTTCTATTCATAAAGAAAATAATATGTTTTATTTTATTTTTTTAATTGTAATATGAAAATAAATTATGTATCTGGTTTTCCAACACTACTAAACTACTTCATCATTGGGATGCAATCACTTGTATCTAGTGCCCGTATATTAATGCAGCCACCATATCTAGGCTACTAGAATTTAGTTCTTTATAATACAATTATAGTTTTCATTCCATTAATTATATTAAATATTGGTTCTATGGATTATAAGTTGGTAATATTGAGAAAATTTATTTTTCCATCAAATTTCATCATCTTAGATATGAAAGAGGAAATTTATGTTCCCAAATCCCTCTAAAACCTTTCTGACAACTGATAAAATATTAAATTATCTTCATTGTATTAAGGAAATATTTCAAGTTATTAATTTTTTTTAAAAATAATTTTATAAATTCATTAGATAAAACATTAATATGTAAGGATGTATTTGGACTAAAGATACTTTATTCTAGAATAAAATCACAACAGGAAGTGATTATGGGATAAAATTATTTAACACATTACATAGGGTTAATTTTTCACTAGCATTAAAATAAAAATTAATTACACAATCATATAGAGTATCGATAAGTGATTGGGTAGATTTTTGATAACATTGACGATATTGACCATAAAGTTTATCTCATAACTTTTCATATGAATGAAATATCGAAGTCATACACCCTAAACAAAAGAATTATTACACAAAAAATTAATAAATTAGTACAAAATACATGGAAAAATATATTTAAATAGGAATAATAAATCCTAGGTATTTTTGTTATTGGGTAATTTCTCATAATCTGGTACCCCAAAATAGAGGTGTTATAATTTCCCCTAATGAATAATATGAACTAATCCATGCATGTGGAGTGATATTTTTTAAAGTATCTTTGGATCCTTGATAACCTTGATGAAGTAACTAAAATGCTCCACTTTATATATATATATATAATTCCAATCAACAAATTTGAATGATTTTTGAACATGAATTTTATTATTTTTTGGATAGATATTCAAGATATAATCAAATTCATATTGAACCTAAAGACTAAATATTTAGTTTTAACATTCCTATACATCTTCTTTAACTTCTAGAGAACCTAATCATGAATATCCAATCATATTTAAATAATAAATGTTATAAAATTTACATGATAGATTAAATATATTTTTTAAGTCATCCAGGAAGATGTATCAATTTATCTGTGGTTACTTCAAATTTGACTATGACTGGTATGATTGTGGTTCGTATGTTTCAAAAATCGTAAATATTTTATACCCACCAATAATTCACCCCTTATCTATATACGAGAAGTCTTGAATTGACTCCATTTAACATCCAAGTATCTTTTTGGGATTCTTACTCCTTATGTATCACTCCTCTGTGGATCTGTGCATGTCAAGTAGGAGGGTCATTGTCACTTGGAAATTCTCAACCTAGTATCTCCTCACCCCTTATTTATACTTCACATTTTAGTAAAATCCCTTCACCACTTCTTGTTTCTCACATCAATAATGACTCACGTGTGATTAGGAGTCTCTGTAGATGGTGTATCGATGTGTTAGAGCTTCCCAAAAGACCATATGTTCTATACTCCATAACCAAAAACTATGAACCATCAATGTCTAAGAATTATAAAAATTAAACAATGTGTTTTTCACATCCCAGTGCATGCATGGTGTGTTATCCTCTTTATCTCTATTCACAATGGGTCGTACCTTTTACATGCCACACCTATACCCTTATAATAAGAATTGCCTCTTTTAGTCTAATAAATAAGAGTCTAAACTGTTTTCCATTGTCCAGAATTTATTACCTTACACTATGTGAAATTGTCTTCATGAATTATTGTGATGGTGTAGGGCCCCTTTCGGCCATTCACATCGAGTTTCGACTCCCGCACCGCATGAGCATCCTTGATCCCATTTTCATACCATGATCTAGCTTGTATGACCTAAAAAAATGTGTATCATGTCCTAGAAATATTTTTGGATTGATTTACATCCACATGAGATAAATAGTGACACATAGACTTTCTGTCTCTGGGCCTATCTATGGGTTCATCATAAAACAATTCATTTGTGGTGGTGCAATAATTCCAAAATAATACCATTCAGTTAATGTAACCCATCAATGGATTCAGATGACCTTGTAGCCTAATATAAGGAAGGGACATACTCAGCATCATATTTTATACTATAGTCCCCATAATAATTTAATTGAAAAAATAGTGAAAATATCTCAATGAAAAAAGACATGAAATATATACAGATAATAAGATTCTAGAATATATCTTCTCATAGAAGGAGATCAACATGAGAAAAAGCTGATGGATAGAGAAACTCAATGATTATGATTTATTATTACACTATATCCTAGGTAAGAAAAATATAGAAGTTGATTCATTGAGTAGGAAAAATCATGGAGTTCAAGTATAAATAATGATAGGGAAGAATCCTATGTTTATGGATTTAGAAAAAAAGGAAATGGAAATTATTAAGGCAGGGGAAATAACAATCCATTCGAAAATTATTACAAAATAATATTTATTGGAAAATATAAAAATTTCTTAGTATGATGATGAGAATTTTCATAATAAAATTAAATCCATAATGATGAGAAATTGGATGACTTTTTATAAGAAGACGGTGTTATGAAATTAGGGAAGTGGCTATGTATTCCATATATAATTGATAAATAAAGGTTAATATAAGATGATTATCATGGATTAAATTTCTCTATACACCATGTAAACACTAAAATTTATATTAATTGAAGTAACAATTTTTGTGGGATAATATAAAGTATGAAATTGAAGATTATTTATCATTATATATGGTTTTCCAATAGGTGTAGGCTAAATGAAGACATTTAAGAGGATTCATGAAACATATGAATATTCATATGTGTAAAAGGGAAGATATTACTAAGGAATTTTTCACTCGATTAGAAAATTATCCTAAACTAAGCGTTATTTTTGACTGCCTTAACCAATCTGCAAATTGCCTCTCAATAAGAGAATATTTACCTCCAGATTTCCATGTGAGACTCTGTATTAAAGAATTATAAAGGCCTATTGGTGCAAATTTATAATTTCTTTTGATCTTGATCCTTGATCTATATCAAAATTATTAGAGTGACTTCATATTTCTCTTGATATGAAGAATCATCTGAGCATTACTTCTCATCGTTAAAATGATTATTAGTATGAAAGGACAATCAAAACATTAGAAGGCATAATGAGGTCATGATCACATAACATTGAAGGTATTTAGAAATTGTATTTTACTTTGGAAAAATTCACATTTAATAATAAATTCCTTTCATGAATTCAAATGTCATTGTATGAAGTATTATATGGAAAGATATATCATACAAAAACTATTTGTTAAGAAGATAGTTATAGAATTATTTTAGGGAAAGAAATTGCGGATGGGACAATAGAAATGGTTAAGAATATTCAAACCTGTGTTATATAATATTAATGTATGAAAAATATATATATAGAAAACTAAAGTAAATATTTTAAATATCTTGTGAGAGAACATATTTTCTTGAAATTATCTCCATGGAAGGGTGTCATCAGACTCTACAAGAAAAAAAAATGAGACCCATGGACATCATATATTTTTAAACAATATAATGAATTTGAGTAGTATAATACCATTTGAAAATTCCTTATTGCTTTTTTGAAGTACATTATGTGTCCTATATATCATACATATGGAAGTTCATGCGAGACCAAACACATGTGCTTAATTATGAAGAAATATAATTGAAACAGTATCTATTGTAAAGTGATTGTATTGATTATAGACACTTGAAAAGAAATTTTGAAATATAAAATGACTTTTATAGAAATGGTACCTTTGAAAAAACATATGACAAAAGAGTCAACCTGTGAACTTGAATAAATAATGATGAAGAACTACACAAATCTATTCATGAGATGACATTCAAGAAATTTTTAGGATGAAATTTTTTGAAGTTGGGAAGAATGTGAAATTATATTATTTTATTGTATGTTTATTTCAAAATAAAATTTTATTTATAGCTACTGGTATACACAAGACTATGATTTTAAATTAATTCAATGTTCGATAGTGTATAAAACACCCAACAACACGTTTAACCGTACAAAAATAGACTTGTAAATATTATTATTTCAACATGAACCATAAATTTTGGACTTTAAATTAGAGGTCATGAATAGAATATACCATATTATTAATTATATAATAATATTTAGCAATAAAAATATATTTATTAAATCTTAAGAGTTAAACACTAAATTTTTAGTAAAGAAATTCTAGGTAAGTTTTTCAGCAATTAATATTATTATTTTTTATTTCAATAATATTATATTGATAGTTTTTTTCTGACAAACATTCAATGTAAAATTATTTCAATTATGTTATTGATAATCCAATTAATATCATTTTAATTCTATATATTATTTAATTTACTATAAAAACTTTTTTATACCTACAAAATAATTTTTTGGAAAATTTCTTTTCATTGAATTTTACACTTAAATCATAAATTTACATCTTCCACTGATCAAAATTGAATCTAGAAAAACTAATTATATATTTTTATTATATAGGTTCAACTATACTACATTTATTTTTAATTTTTTGACATTATTAATGAGTACTTTAGTAATTTTCATTACCACAGTAAATATTAAATCTTGTAATTAACGATAAAAATAAATTTATAAGGAATGAAAAATTCCCCAAACACATTAATTAATTTTATTTTAGGATTTAATATCATCCATACTCATTAAATAATAATTTATATGCTCTTTTTTCTTTTTTAATGGGATTATTAAATTTATAATATTTTATGTAATGAAATGTCAAAAAAATGTAACACTATTTTTTTAAAACTATAATTTTTTAACATTGGGCTAACTAGAGGATATTTTGGGTTATAAAAAATATTTTTAAGTGTAACTTATTTATATTAATCCTAGAAGTTTGTTTCTAATTTTATGTGAAAAATAATTAACATAATGGCTTACAAAATTCTAACACATAAACAACTTAATTAATGTAAAAATTAATATAATTGAAATTAATATCATTAAAATAATTGTAATTTGAAAGATTTAATTTGTAAAAATAATTTTATAAATAAGAAATTTTATATTAGAGATTTATGGATCCCTTATAATCTAATTTAAATTTTTCCTAATTTTATTAAAAATAAAACTAAATAAGTAGTTATAAAATTGGGATTATTTATATTTTATTTAAAAAATGATTAAATGATTTAGAATTAGTAAAAATATTATTTTTTTAAAAAATAATTTTATATGGTTATTAGAATATACCATGGTTCATTTCTGGGTAGTTTGACATATCAATGCATCATTATTTTCCATAGAGTGTAGAAAACATTAATATTATGATAATTATGAAAAGGGTTAATGAAGGATTAAAATAAAATGATAAGGTTAAAAATGAGATCCAAACTTTTAAAAAAATTTAATAGATGAGAATAGATCGACTCATTTTAAAGTTATATTTAAATATTATAAATTCTTATCTACTAGGAAATATAAATTTATTTATATTAATGTAATATTTTATGAAATTCCACCTCCCCCCCCCCAACTCAATTACAAAAGGGATCATCCACCTTTACCTCTTTACATCATTTTGAAGCATCTATCTCTACCAAAACATGAAAATTTATCTTATAAAAATTCTTATCCATTTTATAGAGCTTATATAACTTCAAAAATAATATCCATATATCCATTATGATGAAATCTAAAGGGATTCCACATAAGAAGCGGTAATTTTCATTATCGACTCTTTCATTATTATTTCTTCTTCTAATAAATATTCATGTGTTTTACCCAAAATAAAATAATAAATGAAGTATAATAAATATACATAGATAATATTATGATTATGGGACAACTATATCCCAAATCTTTTCCATCATATGAAAAGCAAGAACATCCCTCATGTATATATATATATATATATCTTTCTATCTCCACATAGTGTTGGAATTTTCATTTTATATTTACATTATTTGGATTGATATAAAGATGGAAATAATGAGTATATATGATACTTATGAAATTAATATTATTTTTACAAGATTAATTTTTAATCGAATTTTATTCCTTCCATCAGTTGAAAGTTTAATACAATGTTCATGTGTTTGTATGGCCTACCATTTCCATGAATGATGTAATTAATTTTTCTATCTCTATATTTATTGACAGTTCTAAAAATATATATTTTAAATATATATAAAATTTTTATCATTGATATTATTCCAGATATTCTTTTTATGTTTTCATATTACAAAACTGAAACTACCAAACTAAAACATACCTGAAAAATGAAGCAAATATTACCAAGAATAGTGATTTTAACAAAGAATTGTTAATAAATAGAAGTTGAAATTTTATAAGTATGTCATATATAGTATGATATATATATTATTATGATTCTATAATATAATTATAAAAAAAATATATATTTATTATAATGTAATGTTTACTTGTTTGATGGAAGTTAGACTTGCGGTAAAGGTTTAATTCATTATGTCATCATTATTAGAGGTTATTTATATTTCCTTTGGGGGAATATTTTCATCAAATTCTATAATTTTATAAAAATGAATTAAAACAATTTAAATATCTTACTATTATTTATTGATGTTATTAGTAATTTTGTTTTACTTTTTACATATTGTTTATAACATAACGGTCTTATCATTTTCTAAAAGAGGTATTTTTTAACTTTTAACAAAAGTGTAAATGGAATGTTTTTAAATTATACAACCTGAAAAAAATTTCCCACAAACATGAATACATATTGATTTTATTAATTATTTAAAATTTTACAGCTTCATTTTCACTAGAAATTATTTATTTTTTACATTCACATTTTTTATATTTTAGAAAGTGATTTTTAATGTGAAAGGTGTATTTTTCCCTTAGAGATTCTCCAATGACCTATATAAATTATTTTAATCTATGACAAAACAATCTATTGAATATTATTTTTAGGATATATTTTAATGAAACCATCCACCATATTTCAATGGTTGTTTTTATATCATATTAACTGGGGAACATATTGATATTTTGTGCGATAGTTCTTCCAATATGGAAAGTTGTTGATTTTTAAGGAATGTTGATTTAGTTATATTATTTATTAATATGAGGAATGAATTGTAAATTTTACATTATGGGAGGGGACCTTTGTATAACATCTATGCATTGGTAGGTTCCACATGACAAAAATAATTTCTTTTTAGTTGTAGAATATCCCATTTATTTCTAGATATTTTGAAATGGCCTTGATAATATGTTTTATAAGTAAAATATTATGTATTACCTAATTAGAAATTTAGTTATGTTTTCCATGCGATTATTTTTCTTAAATATATGGATGAGTTCCTATATCATTTTATTATTTATATGGGTTTACTTTATTATCACTTTTTCATTCCATATTTTTAATACCTTATTTAGCTTTAGTTTTATAGATACCTTTACTAAACATCTGAGATCACTTATTTTTGATGTTTCTTTTACTATGGATCTATATGGTTTTTCATTACTGATATGTATGGATATTATAAAGGTTACTTCTATTCATAAAGAAAATAATATGTTTTATTTTATTTTTTTAATTGTAATATGATAATAAATTATGTATCTAGTTTTCCAACACTACTAAACTACTTCATCATTGGAATGCAATCACTTGTATCTAGTTCTGGTATATTAATGTAGCGACCATATCTAGGATACTAGAATTTAGTTCTTTATAATAAAATTATTGTTTTCTTTCCATTTATTATATTAAATACTGGTTCTATGGATTATAAGTTGGTAATATTGAGAAAATTTATTTTTCCATCCAATTTCATCATCTTAGATATGGAATATGAAATTTATGTTCCCAAATCCCTCAAAAACCTTTCTTATAACTGATAAACTATTAAATTATCATCATTGTGGTATGTAAATATTTCAAGTTATTAAAAAAATTAAAAATAATTTCTTAAATTCATTAGATAAAACATTAATATGTAAGGATGTATTTGGACTAAAGAAACTTGATTCTAGAATAAAATCACAACGGGAAGTGATTATGAGATAAAATTATTTGACACATTACATAGGGTGAATTTTTCACTAGCATTAAAATAAAAATTAATTACACAATCATATATAGTGTCAATAAGTGATTAGGTAGATTTTTGATAAAATTGACAATATTGACCATTAATTTTATCTCAGAACTTTTCATATGAATGAAATATCAAAGTCATGCACCCAAAACCAAAGATTTATTACACAAAAAATGAATAAATTAGTAAAAAATACATGGAAAAATATATTTAAATAGGAATTATCAATCCTAGGTATTTTTGTTATTGGGTAATTTCTAATCATCTGGTACCCCAAAATATAGGTGTTCTAATTGCCCATAATGAATAATATGAACTAATACATGCATGTGGAGTGATATTTTTTCAACTCTCTTTGAATCATTGATAACCTTAATGAATTAACTAAAATGCACCACTTTATATATATATAATTCCAATCAAAAAATTTGAATGATTTTTGAACATGAATTTTAATATTTTTTTAATAGATATTCAAGATAAAATTAAATTCATATTAAACCTAAAGAATAAATATTTTGTTTTAACATTTATATACATATTCATTAACTTCTAGAGATCCTAATCATGAATATCCAATCATATTTAAATAATAAATTTTATAAATTTTATATGATAGATTAAATATATTTTTTAAGTCATCCGGGAAGATGTATCAATTTATGTGTGGTTGCATGAAATTTGACTTTTATTGGTATGATTATGGTTCGTATGTTTCAAAAATCATCAATATTTTATACCCACCAATAATTCACCCCTTATCTAAATACAATAAGTCTTGAATTGACTCCATTTAATATCCAAGTATCTTTGTGGGATTCTTACTCCTTTTGTATCACTCCTCTGTGGATCTGTGCATGTCGAGTAGGAGGGTCGTTGTCATTTGGAAATTCTCAACCTAGTATCTCCTCACTCCTACTTTAAACTTCACATTTTTGTAAAATCCCCTCACCACTTCTTGTTTCTCACATCAATAATGACTCACGTGTGATTAGAAGTCTCTGTAGATGGTGTATCTATGTGTTAGAGCTTCCTAAAAGACCATATGTTCAATACACCATAACCAAAAACTATGAACCATCCTTGTCTAAGAATTTCAAACATTAAACAATGTGTTTTTCACATCCCAATGGATGCATGGTGTGTTATCCTCTTTATCTCTATTCATAATGGGTCGTACCTTCTACATGCCACACCTATACCCTTTTAATAAGAATTTCCTCTTTTAGTCTAATAAATAAGAGTCTAAACTGTTTTCCATTGTCCAGAATATATGACCTTACACTATGTGAAATTTTCTTCATGAATTATTGAGATTGTGTAGGGCCCCTTTGGGCCATTCACATAGAGTTTCAACTCCCGCACTGCATGAGCATCCTTGATCCTAATTTCATTACATGATCTAGCTTGTGTGACATAAAAAATGTGTATCATGTCCTAGAAATATTTTTGGATTGATTTACATCCACACGGGATAAATAGTGACCCATGGACTTTCTGTCTCTGGGCCTAGCTATGGGTTCATCATAAAACCTTTCATTTTTGGTGGTTCAATAATTCCAAAATAATACCATTTAGTTAATGTAACCCATCAATGGATTCAGATGACCTTGTAGCCTAATATAAGGAAGGGACATACTCAGTATCATATTTTAAACTATAGTCCCCATAATCATTTAATTGAAAAAATAGTGACACTATCTCAATGAAAGAAGACATGAAATATATACAGATAATAAGATTCTAGAATATATCTTCTCATAGAAGGAGATCAACATGAGAAAAAGCTGATGGATAGAGAAACTCAATGATTATGATTTATTATTACACTACATCCTAAGTAAGAAAAATATGGATGTTGATTCATTGAGTAGGAAATATCATTTAGTTCAAGTATAAATAATGAGAGGGAAGAATTCTATGTTTATGGATTTAGAAAAAAAGGAAATGGAAATTATTAAGGAAGGGGAAATAACAATCCATTCTAAAATTATTACAAAAGAATATTTATTGGAAAATATAAAAATTTCTTAGTATGATGATGAGAATTTTCAAAATAAAATTAAATCCATAATGATGAGAAATTGGATGACTTTTTATAAGAAGTCGGTGTTATGAAATTAGGGAAGTGGCTACATATTCCATATATAATTGATCAATAAAGGTTAATATAAGATGATTATCATGGATAAAATTTCTCTATACACCATGTAAACACTAAAATTTATATTAATTGAAGTAACAATTTTTTTGGGATAATATAAAGTATGAAATTGAAGATTATTTATCGTGATATATGGTTTTCCAATAGGTGTAGAATAAATTAAGACATTTAAGAGGATTCATGAAACATATGAATATTCATATGTGTAAATGGGAAGATATTACTCAGGACTTTTTCACTCGATTAGAAAATAATCCTAGAGATAATGTTAAACTTAGGGTTATTTTTGACTGCCTTAACCAATCTGCAAATTTCCTCTCAATAAGAGAATATTTACCTCCAGATTTCCATGTGAGACTCTGTAATAAAGAATTATAAAGGGTTAATGGTTCAAATTTAAAATTTCTTTTGATCTTGATCGTTGATCTATATCAAAATTATTAATGTGACTTCATATTTCTCTTGATATGAAGCATCATCTGAGCATTACTTCTCATCGTTAAAATGATTAGTAGTATGAAAGGACAATAAAAACATTAGAGGGAATAATGAGGTCATTATCACATAAAATTTAAGGTATGTAGAAATTGTATTTTACTTTGGAAAAATTCACATTTAATAATAAATTCCTTTCATGAATTCAAATGGCATTGTATGAAGTATTATATGGAAAGATATATCATACAAAAACTATATGTTAAGAAGATAGTTATAGAATGATTGTAGGGAAAGAAATTGTGGATGGGACAATAGAAATGGTTAAGAATATCCAAACCTGTATTATATAATATTAAAGTATGAAAAATATATATATAGAAAACTAAAGTAAATATTTTAAATATCATGTGAGAGAACATATTTTCTTGAAATTATCTCCATGGAAGGGTGTCATCAGATTCTACAAGAAAGAAAAAATGAGACCCATGGACATCATATATTTTTAAACGATATAATGAATTTGAGTAGTATAATACCATTTGAAAATTCCTCATTTCTTTTCTGAAGTACATGATGTGTCCTATATATCATACATAAGGAAGTTCATGCTAGACCAAACACATGTGCTTAATTATGAAGAAATATAATTGAAACAGTATCTATTGTAAAGTGATTATATTGATTATAGACACTTGAAAAGAAATTTTGAAATATAAAATGACTTCTATAGAAATGGTACCTTTGAAAAAACATATGACAAAAGAGTCAACTTGTGAACTTGAATAAATAATGATGAAGAACTACACAAATCTATTCATGAGATGACATTCATGAAATTTGTTGGATGAAATTTTTTGAAGTTGGGAAGAATGTGAAATTATATTATTTTATTGTATGTTTCTTTCAAAATAAAATTTTATTGATAGCTGCTGGTATACACAAGATTGTGATTTTAAATTAATTCAATGTTCTATAGTGTATAAAACACCCAACAACACGTTTAACCATACAATAATAGACTTGTAAATCTTATTATTTCAACATAAACCATAAATTTTGGACTTTAAATTAGAGGTCATGAATTGAATATACCATATTATGAATTATATAATAATATTTAGCAATATAAATTTATTGATTAATTATTAAGAGTTTAGCACTAAATTTTTTAGTAAATAAATTCTAGGTAAGTTTTTCAGTAATTAATATTATTATTTTTTATTTCAAGAATATTATATTGATAGTTTTTTTTCTAACAAACATTCAATGTAAAATTATATCAATTATGTTATTGATAATCCAATTAATATCATTTGAATTCTATATATTATTTAATTTACTATAAAAATATTTTTATACCTACAAAATAATTTTATGGAAAATTTCTTTTCATTGAATTTTGCACTTAAATCATAATTTTACATCTTCCACTGATCAAAATTGAATCTAGATAAATTAATTATATATTTTTATTATATAGATTCAACTATACTGTATTTATTTTATATTTTTTGACATTATTAATGAGTACTTTAGTAATTTTCATTACCATGGTAAATATTAAATCTTGAAATTAAGGATAAAAATAAATTTAGAAGGGATGAAAAATTCCCCAAACACATTAATTAATTTTATTTTATGATTTAATATCATCAAAAACTCATTAAATAATAATTTATATGCAATTTTTTCTTTTTTAATGGGATCATTAAATTTATAATATTTTATGTAATGAAATGTCAAAAAAATGTAACACTATTTTTTTTAAACTATAATATTTTAACATAGGGCTAACTAGAGGATATTTTTAGTTATAAATAATATTTTTAAGTGTAACTTATTTATATTAATACTAGAAGTTTGTTTCTAATTTTATGTGAAAAGTAATTAACATAATGGCTTACAAAATTCTAACACATTAACAACTTAATTAATGTAAAAATTAATATAATTGATATTAATATCATTAAAATAATTGTAATTTGAAAGAATTAATTTGTAAAAATAATTTTATAAATAAACAATTTTATATTAGAGAGTTATGGATCCCTTTTAATATAATTTCCTTTTTTTCCTGATTTTATTAAAAATAAAACTAAATAAATAGTTATAAAATTGGGATTATTTATATTTTATTTAAAAAACGAATAAATGATTTAGAATTAGTAAAAATATTATTTTTAAAAAAAATAATTTTATATGGTTTTTAGAATACACCATGGTTCATTTCTGGGTAGTTTGACATATCAATGCATCATTATTTTCCTTAGAGTGTAGAAAACATTAATATTATGATAATTATGAAAAGGGTTAATGAAGGATTAAAATAAAATGATAAGGTTAAAAATGAGATTCAAACTTGTAAAAAATTTAATAGATGAGAATAGATCGACTCATTTTAAAATTATATTCAAATATTATAAATTATTATCTACTGGGAAATAAAAATTTATTTATATTAATGTAATATTTTATGAAATTCCACCCCCCAACTCAATTACAAAAGGGAACATCCACCTTTAAATCTTTACATCATTTTGAAGCATCTATCTCTACAAAAACATGAAAATTTGTCTTATAAAAATTCTCATCCATTTTATAGAGCTTATATAACTTCAAAAATAATATCTATATATCCCTTATGATGAAATCTAAAGGGAGTTCACATAAGAAGCGGCAATTTTCATTACCGACTCTTTCAATATTATTTCTTCTTCTAATAAATATTCATGTGTTTTACCCAAAATAAAATAATAAATGAAGTATAATAAATATACATAGATAATATTGTGATTATGGGACAATTATATCCCAAATCTTTTCCATCATATGAAAAGAAAGAACATCCCTCATGCAAATATATATATATATATATATATATATATATATATCTTTCTATCTCCACATAGTGTTGGAATTTTCATCTTATATTTACATTATTTCAATTGATATAAAGATGGAAATAATGAGTATATATGATAATTATGAAATAAATATTATTTTTAAAAGATTAATTTTTAATCTAATTTCATTCCTTCCATCAGTTGAAAATTTAATACAATGTTCATGTGTTTGTACGACCTACCATCTCCATGAATGATGTAAATAATTTTTATATCTCTATATTTATTGATAGTTCTAAATATATATATTTTAAATATATATAAAATTTTTAGAATTGATATTATTCTAGATATTCTTTTTATGTTTTCATATTACAAAACCGAAACTGCCAAACTAAAACATACCTGACAAATGAAGCAAATATTACTGAGAAGAGTGATTTTAACAACGAATTGTTAATAAACAGAAGATGAAATTTTATAAGTCTGTAATATATAGTATGATATATATATTATTATAATTCTATAATATAATTATAAAAAAATATAGATTTATTATAATGTAATTTTTACCTGTTTGCTGGAAGTTAGACTTGCGGTAAGGGTTTAATTCATTATGTCATCATTATTAGAGGTTATTTATATTTCCTTTGGTGGAATATTTTCATCAAATTCCATAATAGTATAAAAATGAATTAAAACAATTTCAATATCTTACTATTATTTATTGATGTTATTAGAAATTCTTTTTTTACTTTTTACATATTGTTTTTAACATAACGGTCCTATCATTTTCTAAAAGAGGAATTTTTTAACTTTTAACAAAAGTGTAAATGGAATGTTTTTAAATTATACAACATGAAAAACATTTCCCACCAACATGAATAAATACTGATTTTATTCATTATTTAAAATTATACAACTTCATTTTCACTAGAAATTAATTATTTTTTACATTCACATTTTTTATATTTTAGAAAGTGATTTTCAATGTGAAAGGTGTATTTTTCCCTTAGAAATTTTCCAATGACCTATATAAATTATTTTAATCTATGACAACGTAATCTATTGAATATTATTTTTAGGATATATTCTAATGAAACCCTCCACCATATTTCAATGGTTGTTTTTAGATCATGTTAACTGGGGAACATATTGATATTTTGTGCAATAGTTCTTCCAATATGGACAGTTGTTGATTTTTAAGGCATGTTGATTTAGTTGTATTATTTATTAATATGAGGAATGAATTTTAAATTTTACATTTTGGGAGGGGACCTTTGTATAACATCTATGCATTGGTAGGTTCCATGTGACAAAAACAATTTCTTTTTAGTTGTAGAATATCCCATTTATTTCTATATATTTTGAAATGGCCTTGATAATATGTTTTATAAGTAAAACATTATGTATTACCTAATTAGAAATTTAGTTATTGTTTTCCATGTGATTATTATTTTTTAAATATATAGATGAGTTCCTATATCATTTTATTATTTATATGGGTTTACTTTATTATATCTTTTTCATTCCATATTTTTTATACCTTATTTAGCTTTAGTTTTACAGATACCTTTACTAAACATCTGAGATCACTTATTTATGATGTTTCTTTCACTATGGATCTATTAGGTTTTTCATTACTGATATGTATGGATATTATAAAGGTTACCTCTATTCATAAAAAATATAATATGTTTTATATTATTTTTTAAATTGTAATATGAAAATAAATTATGTATCTGGTTTTCCAACACTACTAAACTACTTCATCATTGGGATGCAATCACTTGTATCTAGTGCCCGTATATTAATGTAGCCACCATATCTAGGCTACTAGAATTTAGTTCTTTATAATACAATTATATTTTTCTTTCCATTTATTATATTAAATATTGGTTCTATGGATTATAAGTTGGTAATATTGAAAAAAATTATTTTTCCATCCAATTTCATCATCGTAGATATGAAAGATGAAATTTATGTTCCCAAATCCGTCTAAAACCTTTCTTGTAACTGATAAACTATTAAATTATTTTCATTGTAGTAAGGAAATATTTCAAGTTATTAAAAAAAATTAAAATAATTTCCTAAATTCATTAGATAAAACATTACTATGTAAGGATGTATTTTGACTAAAGAAACTTGATTCTAGAATAAAATCACAATGGGAAGTGATTATGGGATAAAATTATTTAACACATTACATAGGGTGAATTTTTCACTAGAATTAAAATATAAATTAATTACACAATCATATAGACTGTTGATAAGTGATTGGGTAGATTTTTGATAACATTGACGATATTGACCATAAATTTTATCTCATTACTTTTCATATGAATGAAATATCAAAGTCATACACCATAAACCGAAGAATTATTACACAAAAAATTAATAAATTACTAAAAAATACATGGAAAAATATATTTAAATAGGCATTATCAATCCTTGGTATTTTTGTTATTGGGTAATTTCTCATCATCTGGTACCCCAAAATAGAGGTGTTCTAATTTCCCCTAATGAATAATATGAACTAATCCATGCATGTGGAGTGATATTTTTTCAAGTCTCTTTGGAACATTGATAACCTTAAGGAAGTAACTAAAATGCACCAGTTTATATATTTATATAATTCCAATCAAAAAATTTGAATGATTTTTGGACATTAATTTTATTATTTTTTGGATTGATATTCAAGATACAATCAAATTCATATTGAACCTAAAGACTAAATATTTAGTTTTAACGTTTCTATACATATTCTTTAACTTCTAGAGAACCTAATCATGAATATACAATCATATTTAAATAATAAATGTTATAAGTTTTACATGATAGATTAAAAATATTTTTTAGTCATCCGGGAAGATGTATCAATTTATGTGTGGTTACTTGAAATTTGACTCTGACTGGTATGATTGTGGTTCGTATGTTTCAAAAATCGTCAATATTTTATACCCACCAATAATTCACCCCTTATCTAGATACGATAAGTCTTGAATTGACTCCATTTATCATCCAAGTATCATTGTGGGATTCTTACTCCTTTTGTATCACTCCTCTTTGGATCTGTGCATGTCAAGTAGGAGGGTCATTGTCACCTGTTAATTCTCAACCTAGTATCTCCTCACCCCTACTTTAAACTTCACATTTTAGTAAAATCCCCTCACCACATCTTGTTTCTCACATCAATAATGACTCACGTGTGATTATGAGTCTATGTAGATGGTGTATCGATGTGGTAGAGCTTCCCAAAAGACCATATGTTCTATACTCCATAACCAAAAACTATGAACCATCCATGTCTAAGAATTTTAAACATTAAACAATGTGTTTTTCACATCCCAGTGCATGCATGATGTGTTATCCTCTTTATCTCCATTCACAATGGGTCGTACCTTTTACATGCCACACCTATACCCTTATAATAAGAATTTCCTCTTATAGTCTAATAAATAAGAGTCTAAACTGTTTTCCATTGTCCAGAATATATGACCTTACACTATGTGAAATTGTCTTCATGAATTATTGAGATGTTGTAGGGCCCCATTGGGCCATTCACATAGAGTTTAAACTCCCGCACCACATGAGCATCCTTGATCCCATTTTCATCCCATGATCTAGCTTGTATGACCTAAAAAAATGTGTATCATGTCCTAGAAATATTTTTGGATTGATTTACATCCACACAAGATAAATAGTGACACGTAGACTTTCTGTCTCTAGGCTTAGCTATGGGTTCATCATAAAACCATTCATTTGGGGTGGTGCAATAATTCCAAAATAAAACCATTCAGTTAATGTAACCCATCAATGTATTCAGATGACCTTGTAGCCTAATATAAGGAAGGTACATACTTAGCATCATATTTTAAACTATAGTATTACCTAAAAAAATTTGGTATGCCAATGAATATTGGATGATTATACCCTATATTATACTAGGATTCCTCGTATGAAAAATAGTGGATGAAAGAATACAAATGTCTTTAGTGAAATACATTAAACCACGGTATCACTCACATGAATTTGGGATTCCTCATAGCCCAGTATGTGAAGATTCAAAACTCTCGTTCAAGATTATATAACCCTACTATCATCGAACTTCTTATATTTTGTACTTTATGGTCTATGCGACACGACCTTAAAATATTTTCAACATACCCTTTACATTCTTCATAAAACATGGTCGTTTTTTACCCTCATCTATGTTTGGTTAATACTCTTTTGTTCCACAAAAATCACTTTTGGGAACCCATGGTCTGTATTATATGACTTTAAACTACTAGAAATGCCCTAGTCCAAACATAATGACTTTGAACTCTGTGTACTTTGTCACACGTATGCTTTATTGAAAATCAGGTGGCTTACTAGTCCTTTCCATGCATGTTAGTTAACTTTACTTTGATGTTCTTTGTGGTCCATTGAGACACCCTCTTCATGGTCCATGCATCACGACCATAAAATAATTTTATCGGGTTCAAAATATATGACCTCAAAATAAGAGTATGGTCCATGAAACACAACTATAAGATATATGAAACCTACACATGATTCTATGTCTTGATTAAGGGTCTCCCATCATATTTTCATCCTTCACCATCAACTCCAGGGGAAGGGAGGGTGTCTTTCATGCCATTTCACCGTGTCCTTTTTCCATGATGTTGAACAGTGACCTTACAATATGACACAAAAATAAGATTCCATCTTCACCTATCATGAGGATGAAATGGTGGGACGATAGGAACATATTACCCATACACCCAAAAATACCAATAACATGATGTTAATCTATGGGATATATCCTAATCAGATAATGAAAAACCGCATAGTTCCTCATACTCACGGTACGATGTGAAACTGCATGTCATACATCCTCACTATAAGATGTAAACCTGCAAGGCATCTTAGGACCTATCTGAAGAAGACCTTTTCTATAGTTCTTTTCATCTACTATATCATTCATATCATCAATCATTAGTCGACCTCCAAGATGATTCCCCTCCAAGAAAATAGGTTTGACATTTTTATCAGACTAATAAACCCACATAATTTCTATCTAATTTATAGTGGCCTAATTCCAAGAGGGCTGGAATCCATTAAAAAATTCTATTATTTCATTTCCATGCTTCGAATTCCCATCATTTGGATCATTATCCTCTTCCACGTTTGAAGGGACCTCATTGTAGCGTCCCAATTCCAGAAGCCACCCAGAGGCGCCCCATACTCGGTTGGTCACATGGCCTCAATTTCATTTCCTCGAACACCAGAGGCTGCCGACTAGCAGTGAGGGCCTTGGATGTGATAGTGGGGAAACTATGCCCTCATTGGTAGAGTACACAGTGGAAGTAATTAATACATACAATAGCAGAAGCAGTAAATATACCAACAATAGTAAACAGTGGAAGAATGAAATAATAAAAATCTAGAGAACATATATGTATAAAATGATGCATGGTGCATATGTCTAGGAAACATCCAAACAAGTCACAATGCTGAATAAAACCAGTAATAAACCAAAGTACCAAAGAAACTGATAAACATCACTTCAGCATCGTAAGCCTATGCTTGGTCCCATGCTCTCCATCTCCATAGAAAATCAAGAATCTGAAGTAGAATGGTGCTTTCAATTGTCTATACATGCAATAGTATAATCTATTTGGGTCCAAAATCATGGCCTAAATAGCATGTGAGATGAATCCTAGTAGGCAACCACCACAAAATCTATGCCTAACAGTCAGTGAATATATGGCAAGTAAAAGTGCAGAAATCATTAAACTAGGAATTACTCAACAGTAACAATCCACAGTTTCAAAACAAGCAACAAAGATACAAACAGCTAAACCGCAAACAAGAAACCCTCTAGGAAGTACTCACATCCATCCCCTCAGGTCCAGCCAAAGAATTATAGAAAAACCTCTAGGAAGCACACTCGGTCTAACCCATCTAGTTCTATATATGAATATAATATGACTCTCCGGGGAAGCACTCACAGTCAATCCCCTTATAGTCAAAGGTAAAGCAATTCTCTCTAAGGAAGCTCACACAGTCCATTCCCCGTATAGTCTAGGGTAGTCAAGGACTCTCTGAGGAAGCTCACATGGTCAATTCCCCTTATAGCCCCAAGGTATAGGAATCTCTGAGGTATCTTACTAGGTCAATTCCCATTATAGCCCATGTCATTTATAGACTCTCTGAGGAAGTACTCACTATCAAATCCCCATATAGTCTAAACAATTCAGGATTAAAATCAAAAACTCTTTGAGGAATCTCACGTGGTCAATCCCCTTATAGTCTAAAGCAATCAAGGACTCTCTGAGGAAGATCACTCGGTCAATTACCTTTATTTCCACAAGTGGTTCTAGTCTCTCTGAGGATTCTCACTCGTTCAATCCCCCTTAGATCCAAAAGTGCTCAAAGACATTATAAGGAAGCTCACGCGGTCAATTCCCCTTACATTATACTACACTAGGTTCTCACGGACTTGTGTAGGTAAATGAGCATAGCAGTGTAATATGGCCAAGTAAACCTACATAACTACTTGGCTAGTAGTCTATACCATAGCAGCATGGTAGATAAACAAGATCACTCAATCCTATAATACTTGGCATGGGAAAAAAACAGTGCAGCCAAACAGGCTAAGCAGAACCAAATGGTAATAAACAAAACATGCATGGGAAACACCTCCAAAGCATAGCAATCAACCCTATTAACATACAAGTAACCTTTACTCGGATACACTATAAAAGTAGGTAATTAACAGGGTTAAAAATGGTAAACTCACAATACCTCATTCATGGGTACTGGCGATTTTTCACATACAATTCAAAGACCATAAATCGGAAGGCCGAAACCACCTACCTCTTAGGGTTTAAAGAAATCGACCTCTTCGCCCCAACGCGTTCCAAACCAGGTGAAAACCTCCTCAAAACCACCTCAAAAACCCTTCCCCAACATCAATAAGGTAAACCATTAACACACAAAGGAAAAAAACCCTAGATCAACATACAACCCTTGTAGATCTAGAAAACTTATAGATGAAGAGGGTTAACCCTAACCAAAACCTCAAAGAACCAAAAGAGGGACTTACCTGAGGATAACTGCCTTAGATCCACCAAGAAACCCCTTAGATTTGCCTCCAAAACGAGCCAAGGAGATCCAACAACCTCTTAAAATCCCAACTCCTGTGTGAGGCATCAGTAGGTGGAAGAATGGTAGAGGAATGGGAAATCCCGAGTGGCTCGAGGCTTAAAAACCCTAACATTATGTTGAAGCACGGTTACCCTCACACAGTTTGGCAAACCAAGCGCCAACCGTGCAGTTGCTACTCTCTCATATAGGGACTCCACATGGCTTGCCCGCATGGTTTGACAAACCTTGCGTAGCCCATGTAGGGCCCACTGTCAAGGGTGCATGGTTTCCTGGGCTGGCAGCACGGTTTTCTCAGACCGTGCGCCAACCGTGCGCCCCTGCACAAACTCCAAAAAAATCCTCTTTTCTCAAAAGTAACCAGAAAAGGAAAACATACCCGAAAAGAATGTCCAGATACTTAAAAACTTCCCCCATTAAAGAAATTCATCCCTGAATTTCCCTAGCACGGCGTAGAAGAAGAGTCCCTGAACAAATCTGGCCACTGCACGCTTACATCAGCCTCCCTCTCCCAAGTCTCATCATGTACTTTCCCATGCTACCATATTACTCATTCCAAAGGAACATACCGACCACATAGAACCTTTTTACTACGATCAAATATCAATATTGGATTCTCCTCGAATGACGCATCCACTGTGATCTAAACCTCCTCAGGTTGAAAGACATGAGACGAGTCTGAAAAGTAACGTCAAAGCTGTGAAATGTGGAAGACATTTAGCATATCCTGGTACCTCTGAGGTAACTGCAACTGATAGGCAACCGGCCCAACTCTCTCCAACACCTCAAATAGTCCGACGTACCTCGGCGAAAGATTACTATGTCTTCTGATCCTTCTATACCCCAACCTCGGTGTGACATGTAGAAAAACTTGATTCCCAACCTCGAACTCCAGAGGTTGTCTTCGCTAATCAGTATAAGACTTCTGTCAAGAATGTGCAGTAGTTATCCTCTTCTGAATCAACTCTTTCTATTCTCTGGTCTCTTGAACAAGTCGAGGCCCCAGCAGAGCTACCTCTTCTACCTCCAACCAACATAAGGGTGATCAGTATGTCCTACTGTACAAAGCCTTATACGGTGCCATCTGTATAGTTTCTTGAAAAATATTATTGTAGGAAAAATATACAATAGGTATATGCTTCTCCCAAGAACCTCTAAAATCTAGAATGCTTGCTTGGAAAATTTCCTCAAGCACCTGAATCGTACGCTCAGACTGGAAATCTATTTGGGAATGGTAAGTTGTACTTGTAGGTACATGTGTACCCAACACATTCTGAAGCCCCTGCTAGAACCGAGAATTAAAACGTGCATCCCTGTCTAAAACGATGGAGTGTGGAACTCCATAAAGACGTAAAATCTCACAGATGTACAATCATACCAACTCATCAACACTGAAGGTCTCCTTGATCGGAAAGAAGTGAGAAACCTTCATGATTCGGTCAATGGAAAACGAAATTGCGTCATTCCCTTGAGGCGACCTCGGGAAACCGGTCACGAAATCCATCGCGACATCATTCCACTTCCACTCAGGAATTTTTAATTGCTACAAAATCCATGGTGGTCGCTGATTCTCTGCCTTCACCTACTGACAAGTGGAACACCTCATGACGAAACCAGCAACATCCCACTTCATACCTGACCACCAATACTGATGGTGTAGATCACGAAACATCTTGGTGACAGCAGGATGAACTGCCTAGACTGAGGAATGAAAATCCTACATCATCTCCTCATGTATGTCTGCTCGCACCCATACACATCCCTGAAAACACAAGATATAATCCTCGCCTATGGTCCATCCAGGAATAGGGTCCTCTCTTGACAAACTTTCCCACAAGACTATGCATTCAGAATCTGATAGCTGCCTCATTCGCACTCGATCAAAAAGAGTAGTGGTAACCGCTACAGAAGAAATAAAACTCTGCCCCTGTATGTCGTTAACCTCCAAATTCATCTCAAAGAATAGAGCCATAAGCTTCCACTCACTACTGGCCTCCTGAACTGCGTGTATCTGATTCCTCCTGCTCAAAGAATCATCCACCATGTTGCCTTTCCTAGGCATATAGGCAAGCTCAAAGTAAAAAATACTACAGGTACTCAACCAACTCGGACTGTCTCAAATTCAGATCATGCTGATTGAATATGTACTTGTGATTTTTTGGGTTGGTGAAAACCACAAAATTCACTCCCAAAATAAAATTTCTCCAATAGAATAGGTCATGAACAACAGATGCCAACTTCAGATCATGCGTCGGGTAATTCCTCTCATGTGGCCTCAACTGCTGAGACCCGTATGCAATGACTCCATCACCCTGAATATTCACAACTCCCAGCCCAATACATGATGAATCACAATAAAAATTATATCTCTTTCCTAGATCTAGCAAGACTAGTATCGATGCTGAAGTCAACCTCCCTTTCATCTCTTGAAAGGCTGACTCACAAGAGTCTGACCATAAGAACTTCACCACCTTCTTACTCAGACCTGTGAGGAATGTTCCTTATCATGAAAAGACTTTTATTAAACATTTGTAGTATCCATCCAGCCCTCAAAAGATCCGCACCTCAAATAATTTATTCATCTGCTCCCAGGAAACCACATCTCTCACTTTGTCTGGGTCCACTGATACTCCTACCTCTAAGATAACATGACCCAAGAAGTGAATATGATCCATCCAAAAGTGGCACTTTGAGAGCTTAGCATATAACTGATGCTACCTCAGTGTATGGGTATCATGGTCGTGTCGAGTGTGAGAGTACACCAAGTTATCATCCACTAAGACCACCATGAAGGAATCCACGTATGGATGGAACACTCGGTTCATCAGTGCCATAAAAACTGTAGGGGTGTTCATGGGACCAAACGGCATAAACAAATACTTGTATAGACCATACCTTCTCTTGAAGGCTCTAAGAGGAATATATGATGGTCTAACGCACAACTGATGATAAGAGGACCTTATTTCAATCTTCAAGAACACCCGGAATCCTCGATGCTGATGAAAAATATTATAAATCTTGGGCAACAGATATCGGTTCTTGATTTTCAACTGGTTCAATATCCGATAGTCCACATAAAGCCTAAGGGTGTCGTCTGCCTTCTTCGCAAAGTTGACATGAGATCCCCATGGATAGGTACGGGGTCAGATGGAACCCTTTACTTGCAACTCATCTAGGTGCTTGTTGAGCTCCTATAACTCAGTTGTGGCCATCCTACAAAGAGGAATGGACACTGGTGCCACTCCTGGAACAAGATCAATCGAGAAGTCCACCTCACACTCCAGTGGAAAACCTGAAAATTTCTCTGGAGAGAAATATCTGAAACGATCCACCGCTAGAGGAAATTCTAACTGTGAAGTACCCTGGTCATCCAGATAATGACTAGCCATCTGGGCTGTAACTTCTCACAACCCATGATGCTCTGGACCCACTCTGCTCATCGGGACATCCCATTCACCCCTATAAAGAAGAGATCTACCCTATGGTGATATGAAACTCACACTGTGGTGATAACAGTCGACGAATACCTAGAAGGGAACTAGCCAGTCCATTCCGAGAATGACTTCATATCCTGTCACCTCTAGGACATAGAGGTCCCATAGAAAGTGACACCCACCAACCACAAGAGGGAACTCCATAAACTGATGCGCACTAGATGTTCTCATCCCCAACAGAGTGTCTAGCATCAATATATTAGCATAAGAAGAGATGCATATCCCAAGGCTCTCCACAACAGCAACAGTAATAAATCTATGGGAATCCACTGTATCGAAAAGAGATGAACATAAAACCGAGGCTACTAAGATCGTACCTCGATCAGTGGAGGTTCTGTGATCCTACTCATGTTGGGTCTACTCAACTATAAAAGTCTAGCCTATGCCACAGCCATGTGACCCTGCCTGACCGTTGGGAGCTGATCCACCCTGTTGTCGCTGGTATCTTAGTGACTTACCATCGCAGTTGCGACCTCCACCTCGGTAGGAGCGGCCGGATGAACACCAGTTCCTAGACTGGTGGGAAACTTGTGGATCTGCTCATGTCTGAGGAGTCATAGATGAACCCCTATCACCAGTTGCTGATGAAAATATCTGACAAAAACACTGAAGGTGACCCATTTTTCTGCATGATCAGCACTCCACTAGGTCTCTCGAGAAACATGGCCTTGTATTCCCACTTCTTCCACACTGTTAGCACCCCACCTGGCTATTAGAAGATGCATCATGCTTGCTCTGATCTCCCTGTGTGGCCTCCCTGTGGCACTTCCCACTATCAGCTAGCAGAGCCCTAACTATGGATGCTGAACTGCCCTGGCTCATAACTCTAGAATCCCTCAGATTTTTCTATGTGATCAGCGCCTGGTTGAAGATAGAAGATATCCAATTCAACTTGAAGATGTTCACCTGAGATCGGATGTTGTGGCTCAGACCATCCTTAAACATCCATGCAAGGAACGACTCATCACCTCCTAAAATAGGCATGAAATGCTACAGCTCTATGAAGTGAGAGAAATACTCTATAATAGTAAGAGTACCCTCCTCCAGACTAATGAACACTCGGTCTCGATCGACCCTCGTGGTCTCTATATTGAAGTAATCATAGAAGATGTGTCGAAACTCATCCCAAGCCATATTATGTTGTCGGCCCGCCTGTGCGATCACATCCCACCACCTCTTGGTAGAGTCTCAGAGCATGTAGGTGGCAAGCTTCACCCTCTTCTCTGGAGGTATCTTCTGATAATCAAAAATCGTCAGTGTGGCCTCTAGCCATGACTCTGCAGCCTTGGGTCCCCCATCACCTAAGAAAGTGGGAGGATTCTGCTGCTGAAAGACCCACATCAAATATTCCATCGACGGGGTAGGAGGAGGTTCTCCCTGAAAGGCCTACATCATCCTCATAAAGACTTCCATGAATTGTTCATCCACAACTCGGTCCGGTATAACTGTTGGTGCCAAAAATGGCATAGCAGGAGGATCTGTTGGAATTCTCTGATCAGCCATATCTGGTGTCTGATCACCACCTTGTGGCTGGCATACAACCGGAGGATGTCTTGGTGGAATGACTCTACAAGGTTAATGCACACCTCAGATCAAGATTAAGGGGGTACTGAACATAGGGGTACACGGCGTGAACAGAGAGTACACGATGTGTACATAAGAAATATTGTTTCTTCCCGAACATAAGAACACATGTCATGTAGTCAAAACTACACGGTGTAAATCCAAGGTTTTTTCGAATAGTAAGCCTCAGAAACTACTCTGGAACCCAGAGAAACCCTGAAACGAACATTGAATGTGCCAAATTTCAATCTGTGAGGGCCAATACTCCCCACGATTCAAAGCCTATCATCATACACATGTTATAAACAAACAAATACAAGGTGATGATCCACCAAGTTCTGGTCCATGAGGACCCATAACACCTCAGGAACCAAATTTTGAATTCATCCTAAAAAACCATACTCAACAACATGTATTTTTATCAAATCACCTATCACAACAACATGAATATTCTACACAACATCTATCACAACAACAAACAATTGCTAATTAACCCTAAATGGAAGGGATCGAATGCATGATATGTGATTTCTAACAAGTGCCTATATGATACATGATATGGAAGACCCTTATCTCATCGGGTTGAGACAGAAATAGAGCCTCAATAACATCAATGATAATAGAACAAAATATGTGAATCACCCAATGGTGAAATCAAATCAACTATAAAATTGAAAACCAAAAAAAATTCAATAAACGAGGTAGATTGGCTTTTCCCTGGACACGGGTTAGCTACTCAAGGGAACAACTTATTACCAAGTACCTATTCCTTCCGATCCATGGATAAAGGCTCCAAACAATAATTCCAGAAGAAAAGAATTCCTCAGATACCACTTTGTAACACCCCAGTTCTAGAAGCTACCCAGAGGATCCCCATACCTGGTTGGTCACATGGCCTCAAGCACATTTCCCAGAATGCCAGACATTGCTGACTAGCAGTGAGGGTCATGGGTGTGATAATGGGGAAACTATGCCCTCATTGGCAGAGTACACAGTGGAAGTAAACAATTCATACAATAGTGGAAGCAGTAAATATACCAACAACAGTAAACATCAAGAGACTTAAATAATAAACAAATGGTGCACACACATATATATAATATGATGCATGGTACATATGTCTAGGAAAAAATCCAAACAAGTCACAATGCTGAATAAAACCAATACAAAACCACATTACAAAAGAAATAGATACACACCTCCCCAGCATCACAAGCCTAATCTTGGTCCCATGCTCTCCAACTCTACAGTAAATCAAGAACCTGAAGTAGAAGGGCGCTTTCCCTTGCCTATACCTGCAACAATATAATCTGTTTTCACCCAAAATCATGGCCCAAATAGGGTGTGAGACGAATCCAAGTAGGCATCCACTACATGATATGTGCCTAATAGTCAGTGAATATATGGCAGGTAAAAGTGCAGAAAGCAGTAAACAAAGAAGTACTCAACAGTAACAATCCAGAGTTTCAAAACAAGCAACATAGATACAAATAAATAAACCTCAAACAGGAAACCCTCTGGGAAGTACTCACAGCCATCCCCTCTATTCCTACCTAAGAAGTGCAGATAACCCTCTAGGAAGCACAATCTATCTATCCCCTCTAGTTTTGTATATGAATATAATAAGACACTCTTGGTAAGCACTCAAATTCAATCCCCTTATAGTCAAAGGTAAAGCAAGACTCTCTGGGAAAGATCACACAGTCCATTCCCTGTATAGTCTAGTGTAGTCAAGGAATCTCTGAGGAAGCTGACACGGTCAATTCCCCTTATTACCCCAAGGTCTAGGACTCTCTGAGGAAGCTCACTCGATCAATTCCCCTTATAGCTCAGCCCGTTCATAGACTCTTTGAGGAAGAACTCACCGTCAATTCTCCTTATAGTCTAAACAATTCAGGATTAAAATCAAAGACTCTCTGAGGAAGCTCATGCGGTTAATCCCCTTGTAGACTAATGTAATTAAGGACTCACTGAGGAAGCTCACTCAGTCAATCCCCCTTATAGCCAAAAGTTCTCAAAGACTCTCTAAGGAAGCTCACTTGGTCAATTCCGCTTATAGTCTACTACACCAGGTTCTCACGACCCCTTGTAGGTCAACGAGCATAGTAATGTCATATAGATATGTAAACCTATATAACTACTTGGCTAGATGTATAAAATATATCACCATGGCAGATAAAGAAAATCACTCCATCCTACAATACTTGGCATGGGAAACAACCAATGTATCCTAACAGGTAGAGTAGAACCAAACAGTCACAAGCAGAACATGCATGGGAAACACCTCCAAAGCGTAGCAATCAACCCTATTCACATAAAAATAACCTCTACTCGCACACACTAGCAATGCAGAAAATTAATCTGGTTAAAAATGGTAAATAGACAATACCCCATTCATGGGTATTGGCAATTTTTCACATACAATTCAAAGACCTTAAATCAGAAGACACAAACCACCTACGTCTTAGGGTTTGGCAAAATCGACCTCTTCACCCAAACACGCTCCAAACCGGGTGAACACCTCCTTGAAACCACCTCAATAACCCTTCCCTAACATCATCTAGGTCAACCTTTAACACAAAAAGGTAACACAACCCTAGATCTATATGAAACCCTTGTAGATCTAGGAAACTAAGAGAGGAAGAAGGATAACCCTAACCAAAACCTCAAAAAACCAAAAGATTGACTTACCTGAGAAGAACCGCCATCGATATCCCATGAAACCCATACGATTTGCCTCCAAAATGAGCCAAGGATCTCTCCCAACCTTTGAAAATAACAACTCTTGAGTGACCCACGAGTAGGGGGAAGAATGGTGGAGGAATGGGAAATCTCGAGTGGCCTGGGTCTTAAAAACCCTAACTTTAAGTGGTCGCATGGTTACCCCGCATGATTTGGAAAACCATGCTCCAGCCATGCTGTTGCTACTATCTCATCCAAGGACTTCTCACAGCTTTCCCACATGGTTTGACAAACCATGCGCAGCCCATGCGGAGCCCACTATCAAGGGTGCACGGTTTCTTGGGCTGGCCGCACGGTTTTCTAAGACTGTGCGCCCCTGCACAAACTCCAGAAAAATCCTCTTTTCTAAAAATCGACCATAAAAGGAAAACATACACGAAAAGAAGGTCCAGGTTCTTACACCCGTAATGTAATGGTATATGTTTAATTATCACCTACCATCATAGGTCAACTACATAGAAGATTTTCAATGAAATTATGAGGCATGATCTGTGTTTCAAAGATGGTTTGTGGTTGAATCTCTTTTTTTGTCTCTATATATTGGATAATAGTACGAGTTATGTGTTGTGAACATGGTCATTTGTTTTCCCACATCATCATGCCACCATCCTTATGTTCCAATTTCTTTACATCATGATTCACACACTTCATTCCCCTTTATTTAGATAGAATCCCACACCCCTAGAGTTACCCCATTCATGAGCTAGAGATATTTGGAAAATGAAGTCATATTTATAAAGAGACACATTCCCCAACCATAACAAATCTCATCCATGTCAGTCAACAATTTTAGACCCCAAGTGATCGATGATTGTACAACACTCTCATATAAAGAGAAATCACATGAAAATCTGTTGTTCCACACATTGGGAATGACCCAAGTGAGTGTAGGGATTGGTGGTTGGTTGTCTCTAAAATATGATCAAAGTGAGATAATTGAATTTGATTAAAAAATGTGTTAAATAATGAAATTAAATTATCAAAATATTCATAGGTTCATCCACACATTGGATCCTCTTGTTCATAAAATAACCTTTATGGATATTCCTCAATGATCAAGTGCTCAAGAATAGCTAACCTCTAATGACTGGCTGCTAAGATCCACTAATACACCACCAAGTCTTCCCTCTCCTCATCATCCATATAAATGACATCAACGGCTCTAATCCATTTTCTGCTTTGTTCATCTAGAAACTCATCCACTACAGTTGTCGCCTCTACTATATTGGCCTCAACAACTGAAAATTGGGGCATTAGGATATTGACAACCTTATTTTGGGTAGAAGTGACCATCACATGCTCTTTTTCTATATCCACCAGGTTGGAAATATGTATTTATGCCTCTCCATGTTCATTGGATCCCTCAAATTTTTTCCACTTCTAGAACAAGTCAATATCCTACCATTCGGCATGTGCTTGCTCGATGAGGAAATTTTGGGTCAATGCATGAAGTTTGTTGGAGTTCACCTCACCAGTCCTTAGGTTAACTAACCAAAGACTGACAGATCTGACACTTTGTTCCAATTTAGATATATGGGCATGGGTGATGAAATTACACATAACATTACATACCTTATAGTGAACAACCATGTTCTCCTCAGTATCCTCTCAGCTTAATCATCAAAATCATTTGATGGTACAAGCTTGTATGGGGGAATGACCATCAATATATTTTTGTTCAGGTCTTCTAGGTGTAGATATTTCTATGAGATAAATTATATAACTATATCTTCGACCACTTCCTTGACAGACTCTTCAACTATGGCAGAATCCTCCATTTCACCGTGTGGTTCCACTGATGGGCATGTAACTTTCATGTCTCTATCACCTACCATCATAGTTTGTGAATCTTCTACTTTATCTCATACAACCGTCGCCACTTCTGGGGTATGGAAACCAATGAACTCTCCCCAACCACTCTAGATTTGGTAAAATTTCTACTTCTTTCATTTCAAATTCGCCTTTAGTAGCTACTACTGGTGGAACCTCTATAATCAGATCCACCACCCCAACCTCATCATAAAACCCAATAAGGGGACCCACACCAAGTCCCTCTATTGAGGGCACGGTATTAGCTATCCCATATATCACAACGTCTATGGTTAGCCTATTATACATGGTCTCCTTGGCCATATCCATCTGGAGAGTATCCTTCTCTATCACCACCTTAGACTCAAGAACCATTAGTGCAAGTTTTAGTGCTAGTGGATGTGTCTAGAGCACCGTTCAAACTAACATTCCAAAATTCATTATTCAAGCATTGTAATATGGGAAAAATATTCAATGGTGTTGAGAAAGAATAAACATATGTGAATTGTACACTCCAATGATAATCTCTTGGAGGTTCCCATGTATTCCCCCAGGTAATGTTCCTTCCATGACAGAAACCCCAGTTTCAGGCACTGATGGTCGGATACATGCAGCCAAAACATTAGAAAGGGATCCAATACTTTCCCCTACAATGTTTTAGATCACCCCCCCTTCCTTTTAGGTCTATTTTGGACCTCTAAATCCTCCATGATTAACTACTTCATGAGTAGTAAAAATTGTATGGAAACTGTTCTAAGATCTTATTATATCTAAAACATATAAATTATGGATATTTACGTAGTAGGAAGTATCTATTCCTCCCATAGGAAAGACTCAATAAGAATTACGAACCAAGGAATCGTATGACTCTTTAGGTAGAGGTGCACGTGAACCAGAGTCAGTAACATAAAATTATGTCGTAGAGTTCATGATTGTAAGAACACATTAACAATTAGTTGAAGGATTCACATTGACCAACTAAAAGAATAGGTCTTAGAGTTTCATCTCATACTACTCTACCACTTTCTAGGACACATGAAGGTAGGATTTGGCATGAATAATAACAACCAGATGCATCTCATTTTGTTGAGATGTAGCCACATCCCATGAATACAAGATAACTACTTTTAGACGTCACATTTGACCCTAGCTTCGAGGATGAAAACATTATTGGGAATGTCTAAGTGACAAAACTGCTTCACGAGAGCTTGAAAAAAATGTTCCCGAGACCAACCCAAAATGTTCCTCTTATTTATGGTACTTCTTTCCTTGGTCCATCGAGCCCGGTACTTCTCCAATCCCTTTGACTATTTCATATTCAGTCCAATGAACAACTAGACCCACTAATAATTTTCTACCCACTAGGATAGCTTTGCCTCTATGTTGTTCTTTGACCACCACTCATCTACTAAATCATGGTTGAAGTGACACCCTTTCATTGTCTTGGGTGGACCGCCCCCTCAACATATCCCCATGTTGCACGATCTTCCAAATAATCATATATTCATGTGTAAGACCATACATGGAGGTACGTGGGAGAAGCTCAATATGAATCACTCTATATCTACATGTTAAAATACACGAGATCTACCTCAACATCGATGAATTGAATTCATTACTCACCAATGAGTATACCTTTAGTGTTAAACGTTGTTGACACTTGAGAAATATTATAAAACAATGTGGGTTGTATGGATCAAAAATTGGATCACAATTAACTATCTCCACAAGTTACCCACCAATAAATTCTAGATTTTACAATATCATATAAAAGTTTCATGTACTGTAATCGGTTACCACTGTCGTTTTTAAGAGGATAGTACAAATTTGAGATGATCCACTAGCTCGAGATTATCCAACACGCCTATAAAATTCACTAAGGATCACTTACCATAATATTGTTGTAGGAAAAAAATAGGGTTCAGATACTCTTAAACCCCATGTGTGTAGCCACCAAACAATACACAAAATTTAGATGCCTAGAAACAGAAAGTGGCATCTCCCATTCGGTAATGTGGTGGAGTACATTGTATAATTTCTCTAGCACTGGGAATTTTTTTTAAATGTTTCCCCATTTCTAGTATCACTACCATTTTGAAGGTGATTGGTCGGACCCCCATGCATACATCCCTCACTAGGATAATCCAACCAAAAATGATTCATGTGATGAGTCCCTCCATTTTAACTACATGTTTAGCCACTGCCTTGTTGTTGTATCTCTATAACTTCCACTGGATCACTTCTAGAATCATCCAGTTGGATTTTTCATTCCTCCATTGATATCCCCTAGAAAACATGAGAGTCCTAATTTGAAACATCTCTACAGAATCCTATCGTTCAAATATATCCTATACTGGTTCATTTAAAAAGTAAAGTAAAAAACTACTTGAATGGGATATCCCTCATCCATAGCCTCCTTTATGGTTCCCCACACTAGATCTAATAATTCCTTTGATAAGGATGGGAAGTACTCTAGATCATCCTACCCATTATCTGTAGGGAATAACTCATCATAAATCACTCCTAAAATTGGTATTCCAATGATATGGTGAATTTCTTAGAGGTTGATTCTTCACTACCTATGGTGAAAATGAAACATATTTGTTCCCGGTGTTTGTATGCTCAATAGTTCGGGTATGATCTCCAGCAGGTTGTAGACATGTAACTGTGAATTCCAATCATCATTATAGAACCATACACACTTAAGATACCATTCAATATTAGTGCATGGTTCACACACCCAGTAGGATCAATCCCACTAATATGCAAATTTTCTACCCTAGGAATCCCCCATGTCTACATTGATGATCATCTGATATTGTTTCAAGGATAACGTATCCTCCATCTTATCCCTATAACTATTTTTTATGTGGGTATAGATATGGTCTACTGTAAGTTTCACATTGCCTTTCTTGATATGGCCTCTAACATCCATATGCCACTGGTATTTCCCCAATAAGGCTCTAAACCAGTAAGCCGGCTTGTCCCTGCTCGTAACCTGAATGTAGACATCATATCTCAAACCAAATCCATAATGATACAACATCTTCCACAATGGTTATTCCCTATAGGCCTCTGTAAATAGTTCCATAAGTGTTTCATTATTCTAGGTTCTTCAAACTCTTTCTCTTATAATTATTTTATCATTTATATCTACCATTTAAGCAACAAATGCATTGTCTCATTGACTGTAAATTTGATTTTGGAGTTACTTGTATTCTTGGAGTATGTTTTATGATAAATTTGATTGTAAAGATCATTCTCAAAGATCACTCGTAGATTCTGGGATCATTGAGGATGTTCATGAATATTTGGTTTCCATTTTTCGGTTCACTAAGAAGTGTTGACAGAGAAAAGGTCTAGAATTCATGTTCTCTAAGAAGCGTTCATGGAGCACAGCTCACAGAGATTGTATGTTTCGAAAAATGAGATCAAAATTAATTTTCATCAGAAGAAGTTTGGTTGGACGAACATAATATTCAATTTATATGTGGACAACTTTCCCAGCTTTTCAAATCCCATTGTATAGTTATTTTCATGGGAGAGCAACATGATGGAGCTTCATTAGGGTGGTATATGAAAGGGAGTCTATTTCCAAGTTTTAGAGATTCTCCCTCCGAATAATACCCTAGTTTTCTTATGGAATCCAACAATGAGGGTGGTAGGGGAATTTTTTGGCACTGAAATTTATTTTTATAAGAATAGTTAATGAAGGAAATTCTATTTTGGAGTGAATCTGATTAGAAAAGGCCGAAATCCCTCTAAAGTGTTTTCTTCACAAAACTCAGTTCCTTTTTGAACATCCAGAGCTCAAGAAGCTCCATTTTTGTTTGGTTTACTCTATAAAAGCATGAATACCTAATTATAATCGACTTCAGAATGACTGTTGGAGCTACGTGGTACTTTGAATATGTTTGAATAGGTTCCAATGTGTTTAGTTGTCTGATAGAGCCACGACCATTGGAGAAGCCCACTAATTCTTCTCTAGCCACTCAAATTCCTCAAAAAACCCCTTTCCAATAAATACCCTCTTATTCTGATATTTTAGGGATGGTTACCTGACCTTTCATCATCCGAATTTCTCCCAACTTATGAACCTCTTGACCATCGAGAACCAATGTGAAATGGATCAACCATGGTTTCGAGGCTTAGTGATACCCACTTCTCTATATTATTAAAATCTTACACCTATATTGGCGATTCATTTATATAGTTAACCTACTTTATCTTACATTATTATCACATCATTTCAAAGATAATGAACATAAAAACATTACACAACCAAGATCCAAAGATTTATTGTATTGGGAAAATTAGGACCATATATTACTTTTACATAATAAAACATAAACTTTAATTTAATTCCTTCTTCTTTAGCTTCTTATTAGACCTTGTGTTCTCCTTAGTACAAGTATTCACCTAAGGATAAACACCAAAAAAAGGGGCGAGATAAGATCACATTAAGAGGATGATTAAATGAAATGAAACACGAGTGATCATAATCGTTATCATAATATAATAAAATGAATATAATAATTATCATGATTGGAATAATTTGATAAAGGAATGTAATGCATAAATCCATAGAAATGAAACATCATTTCTTCGTGGTGAACTACCACACATATTTATGAACAAAGAGAGCATCATGTCCACACATATTTCACTTTTTCTCATGAGATACATCACATTATAAAATGAATTGGAGTGGTCTATATAGGGTGACCCATAACATCGTAACAATTTCATTCAATATATAACTCTAGCCGCACTGATCACATCATAACATTTACATTATAATGCATTACACATTGGTTGTATTTGAATCGTAGACATAAAATAACCCATGGAATGAAATGGGTTTCTGTAACACCCCGAGATTTTATGAAAAATATTCTTTTTAATTTCACTAATGTCTTGTGTCGTACACCAAAAGGAGCTTTCACAACACGCATCCTTGATTTGCCTTTCATTACACGCAATCGAGACCTTCCTCGATAGCGTGTGTAGTACGCAATAACGAGTTTCACTAAACAACAATATGCTATTAAAATATTATTAAAACTATCCGTTATGAATAGTAATAACCACTTTTTGAAATTTTGTAATTTTATTTTTCAAAATGGCATTCATTTTTGGATTTTTAATATCGAAGTTAGCTTAGGGTGAAATTTTGGTGATTTTCGGATAACTTTCATATTTTGATGAATAGTGAAAATTACTAAATTTTAATTAAAAACAACTTTTTCAATCGAAATAATTAATAGTGATAAATTATTAATTTGAGTGGTTTTAAAGTATATTTAGAATATATTTTTACAATTCAATACAATGTTGGTCATTGGATGTAATTTACATTTAAACCAGTTATAAACTAGTGTCAATCTTTTGATAGTTATTATCTCTTAAAAACACGCTATTTGTTTTGACGACGAGAATTAATTTTTAAATTAGTTAATGCAACTGATATGTTTTGAATTTGGTAAAATAGACATCATTTTTGAGTTCATAATATCAAATATAGCTTAGGCCTAATTTTTGGTATTTTTCTGAAAACTTTCAATTTTCGATGAATAGTGAAACCACTAAGTGGTAGTTAAAAAAACTGAATTGTTCATAAAACTTAATTTTACCGCTTCTGGGAGTGGAATTTCGAAAATACGAGAGACACGGTTAATATCAAGGACTAAAATGTGGTTCAATGAGATGAAAATAATTTTTTGGTGAATAGTAACTTTTTAGTTTTATTTACCACGGTTAAAAGTAAATAGGGTAATTAAGGGTAAAAATGATATTATTATTACCCTAACACATGTCTTAATTCTATTGGATAAGTGTAATTCGACCAAAAACAAACTTAGGAATAAAATATGACCATTTAGGCCCACTTGGATTAGATTAGGACATTTATTATTAATTTATTTAAAGAAGTGTTAAAATAGTTAAAATCAAAGTTTATTTACTAAAACATTTTTAATATGGGGTTATACATAAGATAAATTCGACTATAAATATTCATTACAAAGATAAACATATTTCCTACATAATGGTATTTTACTTGTAATTTTTAGACATTAAATAATTTAATTTATTTATGACACAATGATGATGCAGTAATTATCTTATTAATGAAATATTGACATAATTGATGTTATAAACACCCAAATAAATGTAATTTGAGACTTTTTATGAATTCCACTAATTTTCTAGGTTACTAGGATATATTAGTGTTGATTTAATCAACATGGTTAGAACATATAATTCTGTTATGACTTTCAAAAAAATCATATATCAAATAGTGTCAAAATTGACACAAAATAGTTTTTAAATCAAATATTATATTATTAATTGTTATTTTATTCCTAAAAATCTAAGGTTCGGCCAAATGACTTAGATAAGGATATATATATTAATAATAAATAATTTTGGGTTCGTTTGGCATGTTATAGTAAGTTTATTAACCATATAGTGTAAGAAAACAAAGAGACACGGTAAAGGTTAAATTATTTAACTTAGAGTTAAATCTAATTGATAAGGTTAAAATAATAACCTGAACTTGTCTAAATCCTATTGGTTGATAGGATTTCGACCCATCCCCACTTTATCTTCTAAATAGGACCCTTTGGAACCATTATAAACCGATTTTGACTTTAATATAAAATAATATTTTGAGATATTCCTAAGGTACCCCTCTCCTCCCTTATAAAAGGACACCTCCTCCCTCTCCTCCTCACACCAATTTGAGCATTCAATGTAACATCCCAAGTAAGTAATGAATAATAGATATTTTTATCTATGTCTATTAATGATAAAGATAGTGTTTTAGAGGCTTAAAATGAAAATAAATACAATCTTATGCATGGAATACACTAATATTCTTAAAGGATTGTTTTAGTGCCTTTTGATGGAAAACCATTTTTGAATCTATATTTTGACAATTTTAGAAACTATGTTTGTCAAAATAAAATTATCCTTTATGATTGGGACATCAAAATTTACCTTGTGTGAATTTTTGGTAATTTTCCGACAATGTTCATTTTTAAATGAATAGTGAAAAATACTGCATTTTACATCAAAACTACTTTTTAATCTAATTTATTTATATGATTAGATTATGTTTTGAATTGGTTTTGAAGTGAAATTAGAATATATTTTTACCATTTTATCCAATGGTGGTCATTGGAATCAATTTCGATTTGAAATTAGACTTAAACTGGTGTCAATCTTTTGATACTTATTGTTTTGTAAAAACACGCTATTTGCTCTGGCAGCGGGAATTAATTATTAAATTAATTAATGTGACTTATATGATTTGAATTTTGTAAAATAGACTTCATTTTTGAATTCGTAATATCAAATATAGCTTAGAGTGAATTTTTGGTAATTTTCTGAAAAACTTCAATTTTGATGAATAGTGAAACCACTAAGTGGTAATCAAGCAAACTGTTTTTTTCAGTTAAATTAAAGTTTACCACTAATGTTTATTGAATTTTGAAAATCCGACATACATGGTTGTCATTAAGAAGTAAAATGTGGTTCAATGAGATTAAAATAATTTTTTGGTGAATAGTAACTTATTAAGTTCTTAATCGCGATTAGTGGTAATTAGGGTAGTTTAAGGTATAAATAATACTTTAATAATATAAAATGACCTAGACACATGTCCCAACCTTATTGGTTGTGTAATGGCCGACCAAGACAAGCCATGGCCTAACTTGGGGACCCCATGGATCCACTTTTGTTGGGAAATAACATAAATTACTTTTTATTTAATGTTAAAGTGAAAATGACACAAACATAATATGTTTTGCGAAAACAATTTTTAAGTGGGGTTATACAAGTACAAATTTCGATTATAAATAGTCATTGGAAAGCTAAAAAGATTTCCTACATCATAGTAATTTGTTTATAATTTTTAGACATTAAATAAATTTAATTATTTATGACATAATAATGATGCAGCGATGACATCATTATTTGACGATTTAAATAAAATGGAAAGATAAAATAAAATCTATGAACTACACATGTCCAAAACCAATTGGATGAATGGATTTCGATGCCTTATCACCTTATCCACGAATTCCATCAATGTGGGACCTTTTAAAACCGAAACACATTTTCAAATAATGTAATGTTTCTTTACTTTCCAAAAGTGCCCCTCCTCTCCCCTTATAAAAGGCCCCCACCTCTACCTCATTTCACACACTCTTCAAGCCATTGGCTCGGCCAACCCCTGCCCATTTGCTCTCTCCACATCCCTCTCCTCATCCTAGAGGATTCCCTTTGGGCAGAATCCTTTCAAAGGAAGCCTTTAGGCTCAAATCAAAAGGAGTTACACTTTTTAAGGTAATTCATCCTCTCATGCTCATTTGTTTTATTTTGCTTCTCCAACCCCCTAAACTCTTTTTATTTACTTCTTTTGTAACAACAACAGTATCTTCAATATACTAGGATGTTGTTATAAGAGTTATTTGAGCTACACTCTCACACAACTACATCAAATGGTTAAAGAACATACGTTTTCCGTGGATGGCGAAATTATGCCTCCCGAAACGATGATTGTTCAATACTCATTAAACACCTTCAAAGGTGGCCATTATGATGTCACTATTTTTATATATGATATGTAATATGTTTATGTTTTACTTATGCTTCTGTATTTTTCATTTGTGTCTTACCTTTATGGCTTCCATTATGGGTATACGCGATATCTTCATTTAAGGAAGTGCGGACTACCGCCCCCTCAAAGTGATGTGATTCGTTAATGCCATATGTGGGACGTGTAAAGGATGGATTTAAAGTTATTATATATGATGTTATACTGGAATTATAATATACCTATATATATCATTATCATTTATTTCCATTAAAGTATGAGATAGAAATGAAAGTAGCGTTCATGCGTACGTACGGACTACCGTCTCCATGAACGGTGCATTTCATTTCTTATCCCCAAATGTAATGTATTATTAAAAGTACATGTATATAACGGATATATATAATTAATGATATATCTAAATGATGAATATAATTCTGGAATTAAAATATACATACCTCTCATTTAGTTTTAATTCCATTAATATGACAAAGAAATGAAAGTAGCGTTCATGCGTACGTACGGCTTACCGTCTCCATGAACGGTGCATTTCATTTCTTACCTCTAAATGATTATGTAATATTTTAAATACATGTATATTATGGATATATATGATATATATGATATCCAAATGAGGAATGTCATTCTGGATATAATGAACCTTTGACCAAATTAACAACATGTAAGTATAAGAAGTCAATTTTTGACTTAAGAACCAAATACCGACAAAATGAACATTATTAACTTAAATGATTACATGATGTTCATAACATGGTATAAAAGGAATAATGAACTTGAAAAAGATTCATAAGAAAGTAGAGATTAACTCAAGTTTATTATTCAGGAGATTAAAGAACGGTTGGGTCATGTCGGATACGAGGTATGGGAACTTCTTAACCCAATTTCCATTCTTTGGGTTAATCTCCTACTTTCAAATTATGTCATTATATTATTATGTCGTATCTTGTATTTGTACTTTATTTATGTGTACTTATAGTGAATACACATAATGTATCTATTTTATTTTAAAAATTATCTTTGTATGGGACTTCGTCTCAATCTCCTTTCGTTGAGGCATATTTTATTTTATACACAACTTTCTTTTATACGGTGTATAAATCCCTTTGACTTTTAAGTTTATTCAAAAGGAATCTTTTTTATATGAAGCATTTACTAAACGACAAAAGGGAATGTTTTTGTCGTACGTATGCGGCGACAACGACTTCTCCGCCGTCGTAACCGTTATTTGAGTTTCGGCTTCCTCTACAAGCCATACCTTCTTTTTAAAAGAAAAATAAATACCATATTTTACTTTTCTTTTATTTTGGTATTGAAAATGGTTTTCATAATGTTTTTATATCAATGTGTTGTATTGATATCTCGTGATTGAAATGTGGAAATTTTATGTTTCCTTTATGCTTGTTTTATGTGATATGATTATGTTATGGTTCTTGGGCATTATTATGAAGACGGGTGGTTCCGTGATAAACTAAGGGCGGGTGAGCCCGTTATAGCTCTCCAATGCATTGGGTAACGCGAAGGAGTGAAACGTTAAGGTTTCTCCGAAGAGATTTTAGGGAATATACTGTGATGGGTATTCCAAACGTAACCAAGAGGGTTACCCCCTACGTAAGAATGTTATGAATGCCTCAAGTTACCTTTACGTATTATGATTTATATGATTTATTCATGTTTTTATGAGGTATGTTAAAGTGCCTATGTTTTATGGGTAAAGTATGATTTCATTCTTATGTATATATGAACTCATGTTTCCTTTCCATGTTTTTATAACCCATACTGAGTTTTTACGCTCATCCCAAGTTTTTGAAATGTTTTTCACAGGTCAAGGGAAAGGTACATGATAAGATGATAGAGTCAAGGATGTGTCAAGAAATAATCCATGTTTTATTTTAAATGTGTTTCCATTGATGGGAATGAAGAATACTATCTTTATGTAACCACTTTGTTTATATGTGGAATGTAATGCAAGTTTTATGATCTAATTCTCTAAAACTCTAAACCCGAAAAGATCCTCAATGTGTAATCTTGTAATAACTCAAGATTAAGTAAGGTTTAAGGCTGGGGCCTTATAGTTGGTATCAGAGGTCGGTTTAGATAACTTTAGGAGTTAGAATTCTATTAAATGATTATCTAAAAATATTTTTTTTTGAAATGATATAGCATTTACGGATTACCATGTTGCTTCGCCTAAGATATTTCGGTGTTCAGAATGGTTTTCCGCAGAGGAAACAAAGCAGCTATGTTGGGACGACATCAGGAGGAAGACAACCTTCCAAGTCAGCATCCAGAAATGGTCGGAATTGGAACTGAACAGTTTGTTACAGTAATGGCGCATTTGACTCAAGCGATAAATGGCGGTGGTATCCATGCACGAGATCAGCCAGATCAACCGCAGAGGAACATGTCAGTGGTGGAACATTTCATGAGGCAACATCCCCCATCATTCAGAGGATCATCTGACCCTGTGCAAGCTGAAGGGTGGATTAAAGCACTGGAGAAGATTTTTGATGTCATGGGGTGTTCAGACAATCAAAAGGTTAGTCTTGCTATTTACCGTTTAGAGGGTGAAGCAGATCAGTGGTGGTCTATGGTTAAAAATATCAGGGATGCCGATGAGATTGATGCTCTTGACTGGGATGAATTCAAAGGTATGTTTCTTGAGAAGTATTTTCCTAAGGCTGTTCGACTTAGGATGGAAAATCAATTCTTGGAATTGAGGCAAGAGGAAGACTCAGTGGCTGCCTATGAAGAAAGGTTTACTCGATTGGCAAGGTATGCTCCCAATTTTATCCGGGACCTTGATAGTAAAATCAATCGTTTTTACTCAGGATTAAAGCCAAAGTATCGAAGGGCATTAGCTTCTCGTGAGTTTAAAAGTTATGAAAAGCTTGTTCGATGTGCTGAGAAGGTGGAAATGGAGTTTGCCGATGACCAAGTGTCCTATAACAACCAGCAGAAGAAGAGACCGAGGTGGCATGAGAAAGGTAAGAATTCTTCAAAGAAGTCTGATGGTAAGAGAACTAAGTTTCCAGTTTGTGATAAATGTGGCAAAAGGCATGCTGGGGAATGTCTTCTGAATTCTGGGAAGTGCTACCGATGTGGTAAGATGGGACATAAGGCTCGTGATTGCACTGAAAAGGATCAAGGTGAAGGTAAGAATAAATTTGATTTACAGTTAGTGAAATGTTATAAGTGCAATGAGATGGGTCACTATGCAAATGAGTGTCCGACAAGGAGCTTGAGTGATGGGAAGTAGTTAGACTACAAGCAGAAAGGGGTGGTGAAATCCTTTGAAACTACTTCAGCAGATGTCGGGCCATCAAATGAAGTTGTATCAGCTCCAGGGAGCTCAGTTTTTTTCAAAGATTGACTTGAGGTCGGGGTACCATTAGTTGAAAGTAAAAGAAGTAGACGTTTCGAAGACTGCGTTCTGTACTAGATATGGCCATTATGAATTTTTAGTTATGCCTTTTGGGCTTACCAATGCACCTGCTGTATTCATGGACCTTATGAATCAAATTTTCCATGAGTTCTTGGATAAGTTTGTGTTTGTGTTTTGAGATTTTGGAAGAGATTGTGTGTTCTTTTTGATTCACAGTTGAAGAATGAGATGTTATGTGAAGCTCATAGTTCTCCGTTTTCAGTTCATCCTGGCAGTACTAAGATGTACAGAAGTCTGCGGGAGTATTACTGGTGGGATGGAATGAAAAGAGATATTGCTGATTTTACTGTGAAGTGTTTGACTTGTCAGCAGGTTAAAGCAGAGCGGCAGTTACCGAAAGGGATGCTTCAGCCTTTACCAGTGCCAGAGTGGAAATGGGAAAATATATCCATGGACTTTGTTGTTGGATTACCGAAGACGTCTCGAGGTAATAATGCAATCTGGGTTATTGTTGATCGCTTGACCAAGTCTGCTCATTTCCTTGCTATACGAGATACTTTCTCTCTTGATCAACTTTCCCGTTTGTATCTTAAGGAGATATTCAGGTTACATGGAGTTCCTCTCTCCATTGTATCGGATCGTGATCCCAGGTTTACTTCTAACTTTTGGAAAGGCCTTCAGAAGTCGTTGGGTACTGAATTAAATTTTAGTACAGCTTTTCATCCTCAATCAGATGGACAGTCAGAACGAACAATTCAGACATTGGAGGATATGCTACGAGCTTGTTCTATGGATTATAAGGGAAGTTGGGACCAACATCTTTCTTTGGTTGAGTTTTCATATAATAACAGTTTTCATTCTAGTATACAGATGGCACCATTTCAGGCATTATATGGGAAGCGGTGTCGAACTCCAGCTTTCTGGGATGAAGTGGGTGAAAGGAAGTTTATGGGACCAGAATTGGTAGAAGAAATGGCAGAAAAAGTTCAGCTGATTCAGAAACACATGAGAACAGCTCAGAGCAGGCAGAAGAGTTATGCGGATAACCGGAGGAAGGATCTATCTTTCGAGGTAGGTGATCATGTTTTTCTCAAGGTTTCTCCTTGGAAAAGTGTGATGAGATTTGGTAAGAAAGGAAAGTTGAGTCCAAGGTTTATTGGACCGTACGAAATTCTGGAAAGAGTTGGATCAGTTGCATACTGAGTGGCTTTACCTCTGAGTTTATCTCAGGTACACAATGTTTATCATGTTTCGATGTTAAGAAAGTATATGCCAGATCCATCTCATGTTTTGAGTCCAGAGGTAGTTCAGCTGGAAGAGAACCTATCTTATGAGGAACAACCGGTCCAGATTCTTGACCACAGGGAGCAAGTGTTACGGAATAAGCTGATTCACCAGGTAAAGGTTTTGTGGAAAAACCACATGATTGAAGAGGCAACATGGGAATCCGAAAATGCAATGAGGGATAAGTACCCCAATTTATTTGATAAGTAAATAAATTGCGGGGACGCAATTTTCTAAAGGGGGGAAGGATGTAACATCCCAAGTAAGTAATGAATAATAGATATTTTTATCTATGTCTATTAATGATAAAGATAGTGTTTTAGAGGCTTAAAATGAAAATAAATACAATCTTATGCATGGAATACACTAATATTCTTAAAGGATTGTTTTAGTGCCTTTTGATGGAAAACCATTTTTGAATCTATATTTTGACAATTTTAGAAACTATGTTTGTCAAAATAAAATTATCCTTTATGATTGGGACATCAAAATTTACCTTGTGTGAATTTTTGGTAATTTTCCGACAATGTTCATTTTTAAATGAATAGTGAAAAATACTGCATTTTACATCAAAACTACTTTTTAATCTAATTTATTTATATGATTATATTATGTTTTGAATTGGTTTTGAAGTGAAATTAGAATATATTTTTACCATTTTATCCAATGGTGGTAATTGGAATCAATTTCGATTTGAAATTAGACTTAAACTGGTGTCAATCTTTTGATACTTATTGTTTTGTAAAAACACGCTATTTGCTCTGGCAGCGGGAATTAATTATTAAATTAATTAATGTGACTTATATGATTTGAATTTTTTAAAATAGACTTCATTTTTGAATTCGTAATATCAAATATAGCTTAGAGTGAATTTTTGGTAATTTTCTGAAAAACTTCAATTTTGATGAATAGTGAAACCACTAAGTGGTAATCAAGCAAACTGTTTTTTTCAGTTAAATTAAAGTTTACCACTAATGTGTATTGAATTTTGAAAATCCGACATACATGGTTGTCATTAAGAAGTAAAATGTGGTTCAATGAGATTAAAATAATTTTTTGGTGAATAGTAACTTATTAAGTTCTTAATCGCGATTAGTGGTAATTAGGGTAGTTTAAGGTATAAATAATACTTTAATAATATAAAATGACCTAGACACATGTCCCAACCTTATTGGTTGTGTAATGGCCGACCAAGACAAGCCATGGCCTAACTTGGGGACCCCATGGATCCACTTTTGTTGGGAAATAACATAAATTACTTTTTATTTAATGTTAAAGTGAAAATGACACAAACATAATATGTTTTGCAAAAACAATTTTTAAGTGGTGTTATACAAGTCCAAATTTCGATTATAAATAGTCATTGGAAAGATAAAAAGATTTCCTACATCATAGTAATTTGTTTATAATTTTTAGACATTAAATAAATTTAATTATTTATAACATAATAATGATGCAGCGATGACATCATTATTTGACGATTTAAATAAAATGGAAAGATAAAATAAAATCTATGAACTACACATGTCCAAAACCAATTGGATGAATGGATTTCGATGCCTTATCACCTTATCCACGAATTCCATCAATGTGTGACCTTTTAAAACCGAAACACATTTTCAAATAATGTAATGTTTCTTTACTTTCCAAAAGTGCCCCTCCTCTCCCCTTATAAAAGGCCCCCACCTCTACCTCATTTCACACACTCTTCAAGCCATTGGCTCGGCCAACCCCTGCCCATTTGCTCTCTCCAAATCCCTCTCCTCATCCTAGAGGATTCCCTTTGGGCATAATCCTTTCAAAGGAAGCCTTTAGGCTCAAATCAAAAGGAGTTACACTTTTTAAGGTAATTCATCCTCTCATGCTCATTTGTTTTATTTTGCTTCTCCAACCCCCTAAACTCTTTTTATTTACTTCTTTTGTAACAACAACAGTATCTTCAATATACTAGGATGTTGTTATAAGAGTTATTTGAGCTACACTCTCACACAACTACATCAAATGGTTAAAGAACATACGTTTTCCGTGGATGGCGAAATTATGCCTCCCGAAACGATGATTGTTCAATACTCATTAAACACCTTCAAAGGTGGCCATTATGATGTCACTATTTTTATATATGATATGTAATATGTTTATGTTTTACTTATGCTTCTGTATTTTTCATTTGTGTCTTACCTTTATGGCTTCCATTATGGGTATACGTGATATCTTCATTTAAGGAAGTGCGGACTACCGCCCCCTCAAAGTGATGTGATTCGTTAATGCCATATGTGGGACGTGTAAAGGATGGATTTAAAGTTATTATATATGATGTTATACTGGAATTATAATATACCTATATATATCATTATCATTTATTTCCATTAAAGTATGAGATAGAAATGAAAGTAGCGTTCATGCGTACGTACGGACTACCGTCTCCATGAACGGTGCATTTCATTTCTTATCCCCAAATGTAATGTATTATTAAAAGTACATGTATATAACGGATATATATAATTAATGATATATCTAAATGATGAATATAATTCTGGAATTAAAATATACATACCTCTCATTTAGTTTTAATTCCATTAATATGACAAAGAAATGAAAGTAGCGTTCATGCGTACGTACGGCTTACCGTCTCCATGAACGGTGCATTTCATTTCTTACCTCTAAATGATTATGTAATATTTTAAATACATGTATATTATGGATATATATGATATATATGATATCCAAATGAGGAATGTCATTCTGGATATAATGAACCTTTGACCAAATTAACAACATGTAAGTATAAGAAGTCAATTTTTGACTTAAGAACCAAATACCGACAAAATGAACATTATTAACTTAAATGATTACATGATGTTCATAACATGGTATAAAAGGAATAATGAACTTGAAAAAGATTCATAAGAAAGTAGAGATTAACTCAAGTTTATTATTCAGGAGATTAAAGAACGGTTGGGTCAAGTCGGATACGAGGTATGGGAACTTCTTAACCCAATTTCCATTCTTTGGGTTAATCTCCTACTTTCAAATTATGTCATTATATTATTATGTCGTATCTTGTATTTGTACTTTATTTATGTGTACTTATAGTGAATACACATAATGTATCTATTTTATTTTAAAAATTATCTTTGTATGGGACTTCGTCTCAATCTCCTTTCGTTGAGGCATATTTTATTTTATACACAACTTTCTTTTATACGGTGTATAAATCCCTTTGACTTTTAAGTTTATTCAAAAGGAATATTTTTTATACGAAGCATTTACTAAACGACAAAAGGGAATGTTTTTGTCGTACGTATGCGGCGACAACGACTTCTCCGCCGTCGTAACCGTTATTTGAGTTTCGGCTTCCTCTACAAGCCATACCTTCTTTTTAAAAGAAAAATAAATACCATATTTTACTTTTCTTTTATTTTGGTATTGAAAATGGTTTTCATAATGTTTTTATATCAATGTGTTGTATTGATATCTCGTGATTGAAATGTGGAAATTTTATGTTTCCTTTATGCTTGTTTTATGTGATATGATTATGTTATGGTTCTTGGGCATTATTATGAAGACGGGTGGTTCCGTGATAAACTAAGGGCGGGTGAGCCCGTTATAGCTCTCCAATGCATTGGGTAACGCGAAGGAGTGAAACGTTAAGGTTTCTCCGAAGAGATTTTAGGGAATATACTGTGATGGGTATTCCAAACGTAACCAAGAGGGTTACCCCCTACGTAAGAATGTTATGAATGCCTCAAGTTACCTTTACGTATTATGATTTATATGATTTATTCATGTTTTTATGAGGTATGTTAAAGTGCCTATGTTTTATGGGTAAAGTATGATTTCATTCTTATGTATATATGAACTCATGTTTCCTTTCCATGTTTTTATAACCCATACTGAGTTTTTACGCTCATCCCAAGTTTTTGAAATGTTTTTCACAGGTCAAGGGAAAGGTACATGATAAGATGATAGAGTCAAGGATGTGTCAAGAAATAATCCATGTTTTATTTTAAATGTGTTTCCATTGATGGGAATGAAGAATACTATCTTTATGTAACCACTTTGTTTATATGTGGAATGTAATGCAAGTTTTATGATCTAATTCTCTAAAACTCTAAACCCGAAAAGATCCTCAATGTGTAATCTTGTAATAACTCAAGATTAAGTAAGGTTTAAGGCTGGGGCCTTATATTCAAGCTCGGCCAACCCCTGAAAAAATCTCTTCTCCACTTCCCTAGAATAATCCTAGAGGTCCTGGTCTTCTTCAAAGACCAATCTTAGTTCCCTAAGTGGAGGATTAAAGGAGGCGTTTCAAAGAATAGGTAATATCCATTACCGAGCTTTTCAATTTCTTTCTTCTTCAACTTCTTCTTCTTTAGTTGTTTCATGACAAAGTAATAACATCAGTATTACATACATTCTGATATTTTATTATAAATATGAAACAACCCTAATTCACCTTCTATCCATCCTACGGAAAAATGAAATCACCGCGCGTGCGTACGTACGGAATACCGTCTCCACGCCGTGGTGTAATCTATTTTCCACCACCACCTTAATAGGATGGGTATAATGGTGTAATGAGTAACTATATATGATTATTATAAATTTATATTGATACTGAAATAGTATACATACACTTCAACACAATTCCACGACCATGGGAACGATATCATCGCTCGTGCGTACGTATGGACTACCGTCTCCACGACGCGATGAGATTCATTCTCAATGATTAACCATTCAAGAATGATTATAAATTATATATAATAAGTACTAATGAAATATATGACATAATAATGATACTGGATTTATGTAAATTTATATGTATGTCATCTACTTAATTCCATTCACTTCAATAAGGAAACGAAAACAGCGTTCTTGCGTACGTACGGACTACCGTCTCCATGAACAGTGTATTTCATTCCATTTATCGATATTATATATATATATATTCTGCATATATATTATATATAAATCATGTTTTCCATTCTGTATATAAGTAATCATGATCCAAGTAATCATATTAATAATTACAAGTTAAAAACACGAACGACAAATGAGACGATTTTACCCAAAACGCTACTTTAACATGAATTTACAAAAGAACAGGTAATATAAAGTAATAAGTGAACCATATATGATATCATAACAATGAATATGATTCTGTAATAAGTTAATGACATTATTTAAATCATTATACAGGAGGTTCAGACACTTACGAAGCAAATCGGACCTAAGGTAAGGGAAATATCACAATCTCATTTTTATCCGAGATTGCTTATACTTTGGTATTTACTGGGGTGTATTTTATCATCCACATCCATGTTTCCTCAATATGTAATATTATTTCCATCCACATACAATTGTTTAAATCCAATTTTACCCTTCGGTGAGTTTTTAGTAAAGGATATGAAAGGAATCTTTTTTCGTTTTTCGTATGAGGTACTTTTTTTGACTTTTTCAACAAAAGTACGAAGGATGTTTTTTTAACTTATACGGCACGAATGGATTTTTACGGTTTTATAAAGCCTTATTTTCATGAATATTCCTCCAAAATATTTCATGACTATTTTCAATAAAATCTTTTTCTTTTAAAATTGCATGACGTTTTGTGAAAAGAAATTGATTTTGAAGAAGAAAGGATATTTTCCTCAAGAATTCATTTCAAGTATTTTATCAAAATTATTTTCCATCTAAGATAACATAGGGTTCTATTTCTATCCCTATTATTACATTGATTTGGTTATGTTGTGATGGAATTATTTTTATGAATTCCTTTATCTTATATGAATTGTTTTATGATGTCACGATGTTTACAAATCCCATTTTTACTACATGGGTTATGAAATGATGTATGATTTATGATTTTGTGGCACACATAAGAATGGTATCATTATGAGATGGGTGGGACCTATATCTCCCTCCAATGCATTGGGTAAAGATTTTATATCTCATGAGATAGACATGGCTGGAATGGTAGGTTATACCGGTTCAGTGAAACAGGACTGAAACGAGGGTTACTCGATTCCGAAAGGGAATTTGTCCACTAAGATAGTCTTGGAAATGAGTTTTGACTAACAAGAAATGATTCTCTATGATTATGTGTGAATGTCACAAAGTTTCATGGTTTAAGTTATGATTATTGTGATTACATTTCACTGCCATGATTTATCCCATGTTATGAAATTATGCACTCTTTTGCAGGTTAAGATTTCCAAAATGTTATGTTCTTATGAATATGATGTGATTGATATTTCTTTTGTTTACCTTTACTGAGCATTTGAGCTCACCCTTTTATGTTTTCTTTTCCCCAGGATATAAAGAAAGGTTTTAGGTAAAAAAAGGAAGATCTTTATGGGAGATGTTGAAGATCTTTCACCGCGATTAGAAGATTATATTCCGAGTTTCCAAAGACACTAAACTATTACGGTCCTTATGTGTGTGTTTTTGTAATGTACTAAGTATTCCACAAAATTAATGTAATGTACATGTACGTCAGGCTCTGGGTCTCTACAGATTCATTTAATAATGCATAAATTAATGAGTAACATTTTTCATTCCCAAAATAAATAGGTAATATCATACTTGGTATTATAATTATCAATCATTAGTGAAGAAGAAACAATATTATGAGAAGTAAAAGTTGTATTATTGGAAAAAATTGTTCTTTTGGAAGAATAATTGCATTTTCCATAAAACCAGATTGAAAAATTATGTCCCCAAAAAGAAAAGGGTAGAGAAAATTAATTATATTTACAATACATTAAAGGAACAACCATACTGAAAATTGAGAAAAAGAGAGAAAACCCAAAGAAAGAGAGTTGGGTTCAAGAATTCCCCTTACCTTATTTCCGATTGATTTCTTCACATTAATATCCTCAATAGACAAATTAAATTGGTTAATTAACAATTTAAAAACCTCTTATTCATGAATTTTATTTATTATATTTTTATTAAATTAATTTATATCCTTTTATATGAGTTTTAGAGTTCAATTCCATCTTCTAAGAGTGTTTATTGTTTTGGTTTTTATGATTAGTTCACTTGAATATGAGTATAAATGTTTGCCTAGAAAGGGTATAATTCAAAAAATGTTATATGTTATTAATAAAAATATAAAGGTGTAAATTATTATATATATATATATATATCATTTTTTAAATGGTATGAGGAAGAATCGTTAGGTAAAAGTACTGAGAAAATCATTTAGATTATTTTCGCATATTTTCAGACATCACAAACAAGTTTGGTAACATTATTTATTATTATGTTTATAAGTTAGTTACAGCACATAAAAAGGGTTATTGTAGAAATTTTATAGTATGTTACAACCATTATAGTTGTTCCAAGAACATAATTTGTGTAATTAATTGAAAAATAAAACACATCATCCACAATTTTGGAATATTGACACGTCACGAGCGATGATTTAATTTTTATAATAAATGAGGGATAGAAACGATTTTGATGATGGATATTACATTAACAAGATAGAATTATACTATATAAAATATACTGGAGTTATTATAAACATTTGGATAGGTTAGGTGACAAGATATGAAGAAATTAAATGAAATTAAATTAAATTAAAAGAATAAGAAATAGGATTTTACATCTTGAATTCTTCTCTTTGAGAACCTCCTCAAGGAACCTAGGTTTGGTATTTTGTTGAGACAAAAAACTCCTTTATTTTTTTAGGGGGAATGGGAAGATATTTAGAAAGAATTTTTATAGGCCTCAAAACATGGAACGTGGGAGTAGAAGAGCTAATGAGGGGTGGTATTTATAGGGGAGGAGAGGGGTGTTTTCCCACTATTTTATTCATTGGTTTGTTATTTAATCTCAAGACTATGAATATTTTGAAAATTATCACAAACTTTATTAAAATAATTATGGAGTAAAATATTTTGGGATTACATCATCCATAAATCATCTATGAATAAATAATTAAAGTATTTACAATTTTATCACAATTTATCATATTTTACTATTAACAAAAAAATCATGTATTTCAGAATATTCCAAAAAATTCACCCAAACCATTTTATGACATGTAGAATTTAAAAATGAATTATATTTTATGAAAATAATTTTTTAATAATTAAAAATTTAATTTTTAATTAAAATCATCATTTACATGAAAAATATCAATCTTAAAATTATAACTTATTTTATAACACATTGAAAAATTAAATAAGGTCTCATGAAATTATCTTATAATCATTGGACTAAAAAATATTAATTTTCAAATATATTTTTTGAAAATGTATTTTCTTTTAAATCATTATATAAATTTTAAAATTATAATTAAATATTTATGACTTACAAAAACACCAACACTTAATTAATAATTTCCAAAAACATTTATTTCTTTACACAGGGATATAATTATTTCACATTTCTATTTATAATATTCTTAAATTGTTTTCAAACTTTTGTGTATGAGGTTACTTTTATATTGGCCAATTTACTATTCATAAGTGTCAAATTTATATTCCAAAGGTCAATTGCTATTCTATTATTATATGTTTTTTTATTTTAATAAATACCTCTTATATCATTCATTCATAATTTATAATATTTTTATTATGTTCTCTATGTCATCTTAAGTGATTTATACTATCTGAAATAATTTTAATAATAGAATATTAATTTATCAGAAATTTTGGTTGTTATATTCTTCCCCCCTTTTGAAATTTTACCCTCAAAATTTTATTTTATATAAATTGGTGAGGGTACTTATCCTTCACCACCTCCTCTGATTCCCAAGTCACTTCTTCGTACATATGGTTCCTACACAACACTTTGACAAGGTTACTTGACTGGTTTTTTTAAAACCTCATCTATCTTTTCCATAATCTTTACCACTTACTCCTCTTATGAGAGATCATCTTTCAGGTATACCACCTATGAGTTTAGTACATGTGAGGGTTCTTTTATGTACTTAATTAAGAGACATACATGGAGCATATCCTGAATGTGACATATACTTGGTGTAGTTATAGTTGATAATCCACTACTACTATGTGATCAAGTATCTCAAAGGTGCTAATATACCTTGGGATAAACATCCATTTATTTATAAACCAGTTGACTCTCTTCCATTGTTACCTTTAAACGAAAAATTTATCTCCAATGTTGTACTAATGGTCCATTTGGTTATTTTCTACATAACTCTTTTTCTGTCCCTGAGCAGATTTGATATATTGCTAGATGGATTGAAATGTTTCTTTCATTTCTTGTACAAGATCAGGTCCATATAACTTTCATTCACCAACTTCATCCCAATATGTTGGAGATCTACATCACTTTAAATATAGTTCTTTATATTAATCTATTTGAATGCTTGAGTGGAAGCTAATATTGTATGAGAACCCAACCAATGGGAGATTTTGATCACACCTACATTTAAATTCCTTTTAGTAGACTCTTACCATATTTAAGTATCTAAATAGTCCATTTAGATTGGTCATATGTTTGGGTGTGATGGGCCAAGCTAAAATTCAATTTAGTAATTAGATCATGTTGATAACTCCTATAAAATTTAGATGTGAACCATGGATCACTATCAGATACAATCGAGAAAGGAACCCCTTGTAGTCTCACCACATCCTTTATATAAATATTTGAATATTTTCAAGTGAGAGATATTCCTGAATTAAAATTAAGTGGGAAGTCTTGGTGAGTTATTACACCTCAAGCTATAATCTATTATTCGATTAGGATGTCTTTGAAGGATCAGTGATGATGTCCATGGTAAAATTCACCCATTTCCACTTATGTACAGGTAAAACTTTCATCATCCCATTGGACATATATTTTTATTCTTTAACTTTCAAACATATCAAGTACCTTGAGATATACTTTTAATATCCTTCTTCATTTTTCCCCACCAAAATTATTCTCAAAGATCATGGAACATCTTGGTACTTCCCAGATGAATAGAGAATGTAGATATATGTTCATTATCCAATACCTCTATCTTTATCTTAGGGGAATAAGGAACACAAGGCATTTTTTCAAACTGAATTTCACCATCATCATCGATATGGAACTCTTGTATCTTCCCTTTACTTTATTCACCTTATTTTGTAACTCCAAATCATACCTGTGTGCATTAATATTCTATTGGATACATGTTTTGGAGATAAATTTCGAATGATAGAATGTATTACCTACCATTATGAATTTCAAATCCATCCTTTTCAATAAATTTAGCGAAGGTCATTCTCAATCAGCATCATGGGTAGAGTAGTTGGTTCGTTTCTTCTAAGATCACTAAATAACATATTTTCCTTACTAGGATGATAGTGAATAGGGAAAACATATTCCTTGGATAAATCTAACCATCTCCATTGACGTATATTGATCTCCTTTTGTGTGAATATATTCTGTAGGATCTTTTGATCAATATATATGTCACACTTCTCTCCATATAGGTAGTGACACAAGCTTTTAATGGAAAAAAATGAAAGGTTTCATCTCCAAATCATGTGTTCGGTAGTTATTCTCATCGATATTCAACTTTCATGAGGTGTAGGGTATCACATTATCATTTTTGTTGGTTACAGAAACCAATATTTTTTTGATGTTTACTTATATATCTCAAAACATTATCTCCATGTTGGTAATGTGAGCATAGGTGCAGTGATCAACATCTTATTTAGCTCCTTGAAGCTTTCTTGACATTCGTCTGTCCAAACATGATTTACCCCATTCATTGTAAACTTAGTTAGAGGGGTACACTATCATGATAATTTTATCTTAAAACATTGGTAGTACCCTGATGTTCCAAGAAAACTATGGATTTACATGACACTAGAGGGTATGGGCTACTCCTTAATTTCCTTTTCCGTTGAAGGGTTCATAAAAATTCCTACACTTGAGATCATGTGTCCCAAGTATATAACATTCTGCAACCAAATTTCACACTTACTAAACCTCGAATTCAATTTCTACATCCATAATATTTCCAGTAAAATCCATAGATTTTCTTAATGTTCATCCATTATTTTGAAGTAAATTAGAATATTTTAGATCAAAAATACCACAAATTTTTCAAGGTAGTTTCTAAAGAATTTATAAATAAAATCCATGAGGATTGTAGGGGAATTATTAATTATGAATGGAATTACTAAAAATCATAGTACCCATACTCTGTATGGAATATAAACTTCTAAATATCTTCCACCATCACCTTTAGCTGATGATATCAAGAATGAGTATCCTTCTTTGAGAAGTAATGAGCTCCTCATAGTTGATTGAACAGGTCATCAATCCTTGGAAGAGGATACTTTTTATTTATGGTGATCTTTTTGTATTCCCAATAATAAATACACAACTACATTGATGCATCATTTTTCATCACAAATAGCACTGGTACACACCAAGGTGATGCCCTAGGGAATATAAATCCTTTGCATATATTCTCTTGAATTTTCTTCTTTCACTATTCTAGTTTGATTAGGGTCATCCTGTAGGAACATTTTGAGATATGAGTAACTCAAATTCTAAGATCTATTGAGATTTATACCTCATGATCGATGTAAAGTCAAAGTAACCATTTGAGAAATAAATCACTATATTCCCTCACAATGGGAATTTCTTCAATGTTGATACCTTCCTTTGACTCAACCATTTATGTAAGGTATGATTCCTCATAGGGAATAAACACCCACACCATTGAATGATTCTCAAAAGGATATTATTGATCTTCAATTAATTTGTATAGGAGAATAAGATGGTTAAAAATATGAAGATATATTTCCTTTTCTTGACAGGTGATCTGAACTGTATATAATAAGACCCAATCCATCCCCATTATAGAATCAAATTCCACTAATGGAATTATCACTAGATTTTCCTGAAGAATATTCCCACAAATGATGACATAAGAAGAGTCCAACAATTATGTTGAAATGATCACACCACTATTTTTTTCTATGAATATCTCTACTTCATGTATTTAGGGATTTGATTCAATAGTTCTAGAAATATTTCAAGATATAATGGATTTCATAGAATAAGAATAAAATTATACTATATCCATTATTAAGTAAATAAGAATTGTACCTTTTAGGACATAATTTTCTTAAACCACTTTAATAGTAGTGTTGGAATTAAAATTCCAATTATTTTATTGATTTGGAGGATGATGATGATGATTACCCTTGAGGAATTGAGGTTTAGTGCATTGGTTTTCATAGTTCCCTCTCTCCCAACATTTGTTGCATTTGACCATTGGTGGTGCTCTCCTTTCCTCCATTATATGAACCATCTTCTTTATGTCTCTTAGAAATTAATGATCTTGGTGTCATTCTCTCCCACACTTATAACATTTCCTCATCCTTTTCAGGAATTTCCCATGATTATTCTTCTATCATTTTATACATGTGAGTGGTTGAGCTTTTTCCCAGCTTTTTCATGAGATCCTCCAGCTTAAAAATCCATATTTCCTTTCTTATCACCATAAACATGGCAAAATTCATCAAAATTCATGTGCACATTGAAATAACACCCAAATAAATTAATAAATCATGAATTCTTGAATTACTAGAGCCATTATAAGGTTTGGTTTTAACCCACTAAAAAATATATCAATTTTTTGGTCATTATTGTTAAAAACCAAACAAATACCTTTCAAACCTTGTGAAATTTTATTCTCAATCCATGATAGATTCACTATCCTTTTGATTCATCCGTATTCTAGTGTCCAAACCCCAGATATCCCTAATCTAGTGCCTATTACTATATACATTAGCATTATCAAAAGGAATCAAGCCCTGAAGGTCATAAGTGTTTATTAGTTTTGGAAAACTAGATACATGGATGAGTTTTGTATTCCAAATTAATATAGTAAATATAACATAATTGTTTTCTAAATAACTTTGAGGATAACTCTAATATTTCTAGTAAATTCTCACACATCTTTTATAGTACACTTATTGGATTCATAGTGAAAGAAACACTATAAGGGTGAACTCAAATGCTCAGTAAGGGAGAAATATACCAGAAGAAATAATTAATCAACCAGAATAGATAATATAGAATGGTAAATAACTGAACAGACATTCTATGTTATAAATACACTTATTATAAGTTTATAAAAAATATGGAAAGGTAATGAATAGAAACATATGACATTTAAATAACTAGATAATTAAAAATAAATATGGCATGGTAAGAAACTAAAACACATGTCATTTAATCAATGAACTGAAAATGAATTGTATCCATAGATATCTTAATGAACATTCTCATGGATTAATAATAACTAAACATAAATGAGGGTAATGATTTCTTAATGGAAGTCATATATGAGACAAATGAATTCATATACCATCAAGACCTTCCAAAATATGGTTTTAATTGCTCTGATTTTTGTAATAAATTTGTCACATGAGAACCTGTCGATGCATCAAGGAGCAATATTATGTCTAAGCTCCCCACTTAATTTCAAACTTTAATAATTTCTCATATCAGATTATTTAAATAAATATAAAACCTTATAAAATATATATATTTAATAATTTATACAGACTAGTCAATATTTCACCAAATAATAATATAATTTTCAAAGTAGACACTGTATGTAAAATGGTATACAATTTAGGCAATACTAATATCTATTTTATAATAATATGTAAATTTTTGTAAATTTCAAATTAAATGTTATTAAAATAAATTATTTTTTAAATATGAGGATAAAAATAATTAAAGTATGTTATATTTAAAAGATAATCATTATGAACAATCTTGGGGAGAATAATCATTAAACATTCTGAAGTGTCCCATACCACTTTGAAACAGTTGAATCATGATATCCAAAAATGAATAAAACTAAATGAATCTTATAATATCATGAGAGTAATTATAATAGTGCTATAAAATGTCAAATGGAAATATATACCCCAAATAAAATTGAATAGGTGTAATTATAATAGTGCTATAAAATGTCAAATGGAAATATATACCTCACAAACACACTTGATCCCCCCTCTTATTACACTTATATTACCCCATATTTGTGGTGATTTGTGTTGATATATATTTGATATTTAAAGGTGATACCCTCTCCTCCCTTCTCTATTATTCTTATTCTACTTATCATTATTTTATTTCAAATATTCTGATATTGGTTTTAATGATGCTTCCACTAGGTCATAGTATAATAATCCTAATATTATTTTTCTTTTGTTTGTAATGGTATGATTACATCAGTAGTTATGTCAACCCTTTAACACATTCAATTTTTATGAAAGAATATTAATAAAAAAATTATTTAGGATTTTTATGAAATTAATTTAATTTTTTTAATTTGTTAATTATTAATTGGGTTGTTTTCTGGGATGACATCGTGGGTACTCCATAGATCATACATGGGTGGTTGGTATTGGTTTTGGTGTTTTAGATAAAAAAAGTTATATTTTAGTTATTATTCCTATTAACTTTAAATCAAGGGATTGATTGTGAATATTTTAAATAAAATAACTGAGATGTATTGGCATAGTATAATGCCTCAGGTGATGATGTAAACATGGATGTGGATTAGATGATCTCACATGAGGATTACTAGGTTATCAATACAAAATGTAATGAATTTATTCCAAGAACCAACCTAGATACCATGGTACTATGATACCCAATCCAACTCTAACAAAGCCGGAAGAGTATTCCAAGTCTCCAAGGATTGGCTATTAGGAAATTTAACCATACAAGATCAATGATGCAATGTTTATTCACAAAATAGAAAAATATAAATGATTAAAGTCTATATTTTTAACACTCCAAAGGGAGAAATAATGAGAAAGAAAAGAATTAAAAAAATACTCAGATAGGAAGATAAACATATCAAAGAGAACAACCATGTTATTCAGAAAAAAAAGACTCCAAATATCATGTGTAACAAGTGGAAAATAGCTCCACCTAGGTCACCATCATCACTTTGTGGTCCCAAGGATCATGAACATCCACCACCTACAAGTGTCACTTTCTCCTTTCTCTTACATGGAATAAGAAAATTTTATAATTCCCAAAGGAAAAGGTAGGGTGGGATCTATAATGCCTAGTAGGGACTCAATAAGTTTTCTATCATCAATTACATAACAATTAAACCAAATATGATAAAATTTGAAAATTATATAGGATATGGTATATCATTCACATCTTTTAAAAAACATATTTTTAAATAAAAATTAATAGAAATTATATTCACATTGGATTTAATTAAAATTTTATACAAAATATTTTTATAAAGCAGTTAGTATGAATAAAATAGTTAAATAATCGATGACATATATAATCATGTTAAAAAATCATAGAACACTATAACAAAATCCCCATGGTATGTTATTTTATGTAATATGTTCCTCACACATCTTAATAATGATATCATTGTAAGCTAAGTGTGTATAAAAAAAATTATATACACCCCAGTCATGGAACCCTTGATGACTATCTGCACCATAAAAGGGGTACCATCTTTGGTTTTCATACCATAGTTATTTAGTTAATATTGTCATCATAAATCCATTTTTTTGGATTCAGGGTCATAGAATGTTTTTCCTAGTTACTAATAACTACCCAGGATAACATGATCTTTAAAAAATCAATAAACCCAACATAGAGAAATCAAAAAAATCAAATCCATTAAATTAAAATTTGCATGTTTCTTATTTTCAACATACCTTTGTCATTTAAAAACCCAAAAAAATAGGTATAGATAAATTCACCCTATTTTAAAATCATATTTTCTATTAATTAATTTTTTTCATGGTTAAAAAAATAAATTTATCAAATCAATTTCAAAATCAAGCCATGTATTTTACAAAATCTACCACAAATTTCAATTCATTTAAAAATTTTTTTTTCATAGTTTCCATGCCATTTAAAATCATACGTAAAATTATTTTAAATTAGTGTTTTAAAATAAATTAAAAACTCACTTCAATGAAATAATGAAATTTATGCTTTTAATTATATAAGATACATCATGGAACAACATACTTTTAAACACACAATCAAAGATAACACCTATAATTGGATCACCAAGGATAAATGAGGTGAAAGAGATCAAGAAACACAACATAGAATCAGTATCCAAAAAAATGGAGTGTTAATCCATTAATTACATGATAACCCATTGAACTTTATGGATATGAGAAAATAAGATTGAAATTATCCACACAAAGGTAAATCCACTTATTGGATAGGGGTCATATCTTCCCCCAAAATGTTAATTCACTAAGAAATGGTTTTGGGGGAGTTAATATTTCCTTCTCAGAGCCTTCAAAGACCAATGATTCATGTTAAGGATAAAATAGGTTTATTAGGAGTTAAAATGGAGAATTTTTTCGATTTTAATAAAATTTTGGGGAGAATTAAGACATATGAACATAGTTTTCTAGGTAGGATCATTGTTAGACAAACAGTGTGACACAAAATTTTGGCTCTTCAGGAAGGGTGCACAATTTCACTTATTATGATGAATATTATGTCAAACCCTACACCAATTTTGAAAATTATCACTATTTATGGTTTTGATGTTTTTAGGGACTATCCGCACAGTTTGGATAAAGCATGCACCCCTAGTATCTCACAGTAGGTTTCATGGTTTTTTTGGCCCAAACCATATAGTTTTCCCAACCTATGAGGAAACCATGGAAAACCCCTTGTACTTCAGAACATCTCCAAATTTCACCCAATACAACCCACAAAATGACCCAACAAAAAATGACATCAAATCATGGGTTAAAAATACCTTAATGAAGTTAATATGGTTTTACAACCTCTCCACCATAAGAACATTATATCCCTACAAATCACATCTTGAAATATACCTTCCAAAGTGGTGAGGCCATTATTCCCTAATCACTAACTCATTCTACCAAGTCTCTTGAGATTTATACCCATGATACCATAGCACACAAACCAAAGGTATCATCGTCCCATGAAGAGCCTTTCTATCAAATTCAATAATCATAAATAGATTCTTAGTCAAAGATAAATCATTCTCAACATAAAGATCCTCATATAACAAGACATGAGATTGGTATGAAAGGTACATTCGGATCTATGATACATGAAACACACTATGAATCGATGCGAACTATAGTTTAAATGCTAAACGATAAGCCAATTCACTCACATTATCAACAACCAAAAAAGGTACCACAAAATGTAGTGAAGGCTTCCCCCATTTTCCATGGTTTCAATGACCCATGTGATTTGAAATTCTAAAAAACACATGTTAAACAATTAAATAATACAAAATTTATCTATAATTATTATAAAAATATTTTTTCCCACTATGTTTTAATAATATTAAATTATTTATTAATTGTATCTTCACCATTTTCTATTTGACCAAATCAAAAAAACTGTGGATGTTTCACCAAAATATGATGAACACAATATACATTTCTACATATAACCATAAAATTCAACAAAAAAAGACATTTTAATTGAATATTGGTAAGTATTATTAAAGGAAAACTGAACCTATTCAAAACAAACATCCCAGGATCCACCAATGTTGATAACACAAGAACATAACATTTATTCGAGATTCTATATATGTAATTCTATCTATCCATCCATCTTTGGGTGATATACAATACTAAAATATACATGAGATCTTAGTGCCTCCTAGAGGCCTCTCAAAAATGGAAAAAGTAAAACCGGGTTCCCTATAAGAGACTATAGAAGAGGATACTCTATGAAATCAGATAATATCCTACACATAGAGATCTATAAGTCCTTAAATTTTGATGTATAATGAATGGGTAAAAAGTGAAATGATTTGGTCAATATATCGATAAAAATACATATAAAATTATCCATCCCAGGATAATGTATAAAAATAACCAATAATTACATAGAGATCAAATCCCACATTCATTCTCAACAAATATCCTAAAACATATTCGTGGTTCTAAGGTGTACCTCTCATTATGAATTATGGAAATCCCCCATTATAACAATACATATGGGCAAATGAATTTTTTTAAAAAACATGGGGTGACTCATAAGAGAACGACCCCTTGCTAATGGTCTTCCCACTATAAAGAGAGTCCCTAAGGCCAAACAACCCTTCCCCAAAAGATAATAAAATACAGGGAGAGATTATAACCCATGAGTCCTGCCTCGAGTAGGACATGGGATGGTCACTAGCACCGATGGTCTAAAAATATCATGTTTGAGAGGAATTTCCCTTTATAATATAAATAGTATTGGGATATATAATTAATTAAACACAAGAAACAACATGATATAATATAATAATAAACCAAAACCAACCCACATGCATGCATAAATAATAATGAGTCAAATATAAATCTCCAAAGTAAATACCCAAATGAAAAATATAAAGCAACGATTAGATAGCTATCAAAGGTCTGAGAATTTAATGTGTTCCCTGGTCCATGTAACGCACCTAGAAGCCTAACAATAGTTTATATACATAGGGTGAGAATACAAGTTTGCTCAGTACTAAGAAACCTATCATTCACATATAAAAAGAGAATAATAATGCATGTATGAGAAAATAAGAGAACTAAACAGCACCTATACAGGTATACTAACCAAACCCAACCTCACCAAGGAACATTCACCAAATAAAACAAGACATTTAATATAATATAAAAATAATCAAATCTATGTAGTGTACACCGCATGATGTTCCCATTATTATTCCTCTATTACACCCTAGTATAGTTCATATTAGTTTCTCCATATCTTTTGTATACAACACTTCCCAACAAGAACATTCACAACATGACTCACTCGTAGACACATGGGCTCACAACCCCCAAGCACGACCACATCAAGTATTTCCCAAAAACCTGGTCCAAAAAACAACCACCTCCATAACAAAAGTAGTTGGGTATCATAAACATGTAGGACATAAAACTTGTGCCTTCCTCCTACCATGCAAGACCCCCACCCAAAGCCACCCCACAAGAAAGATCAGACCACACCTCACCTGATAACTCCTAGGCCACCGCTCCACAAGAATAGTCACATCTCAACCAAAGACACATGAGATATCAAAAACAACGTCTAAATAACTTATCAACCTATGACCTTCACAATATATGCAATACCTACCTCACATGGAAGTTATATCAGGAAATAACAAGTGCCCAACAATCCGTCTTCCTCACCACATGTTGAGTAAAACAAACCTTGCACGACTGTGCAGGTTTCATCATGTAGTTCTCAACATGGGCGGGGTGTATATAAAAATCTTAAAGAACAAACAACTATAGACATATAAACACACACACACATTCCTGACCTATGAGATCACAACCAAACACTTATAAACTCACAACATAATAAATTTTTCCGCCACTTCTAAAAATATAATTCCCCACAACAAGACACATGACCCGTATCAAATTTACAAACAATTCACCTCATCCAATCAATTCATTTAATTATTTAGAATCAACCACATTTAACAACACACCCCATTATTAAATTATTTATCAATTGTTTCCATCCCATCAACCAAACGGAACCATGCGACTACAAAACACTATTGAACAATAATATTTTCCATCACTACATGAGAATCTAGAAAAAAACCACATATAACAAACATATTATCATCCCCACCAAACCATCAACCTTATACCCAAGAATCACATGCATAGAAACCACCTCCCTACCTCAACACCATGTCTAAATAACAACCCTGTCACCCCAATATCACGGACAAACAACATCCTCGCTACCATATAAATCATGACCAAAAAACAAACCAACAGACAAAACATGACCCAATGACATATTTCTTTCCCAAAATACAATCCACACATCACAATTGATCAAGATCATTTTAAAGATTTACAAAGGGGATTTTATCAGAATACACTTTATTTTAGAGGCGTTATCACCCAAACCATAATGCTAGGGAAACCATTTTATTAACCAAACACAATTGGTTAATCAATTTCTATAATAGGTTGATGTAAAAAAATCATGAAAATCACGACCCATATATCCAGTGCAAACCAAACCCCAAATGATGACAATTTCACTAGGGAATCAAGCATGTACAATCCACAATATCACAATAATAACAAAGATGTAAAAAATGTGAATAAAACCACATTACCCATTTCAATTTAATTTTATCCAATTATTTATATTTTATTATGTTAGAAAACTATCTCTCATATATAAAAAAACTAAACACCTCTCGCATGATACACAGTAAAGATAAATGTTGGATTTCTTACCTCAATGAAGCTTTTCCGACTCGTTGCGCAACGTAAGGAGAAGAATTTTTTTTGAAAACCCCAACTGCACCACATGGTCATAGATAAACCATAACTAGGCCAAAATAAAATTGAAACACAATCCAAACACATAAACCAAAACAAAACTACACCACTGTCGTAGTTTCCTGAAAGAATAATGGGAGAAAACCCACCAAGCAATGGGAGAAGGACTTACCAAGGATCACCAGAAGGCAACCACCAGAACCAACAGATTGATGTAGGGTAGAACAGGGATAAAAGTGATATATAGGGAGACTTGGGTTCTACCAAAATTAGAGAGGGAGGGAGTAGATGAATGAATGAAAATTTGTCCATAAGGGTTATAAAAATAACATGACTGACTAAAAATCCATTTTTTTGATTTTTGGAAACACTTTTTGGTTAAGTGAGAACCCATAAGTACAAAATCACATTGGGGCCAAGTAAGAACCAACAAGACATCACAATGATCCATAGACCTAAAAGACAATGGGTTCAAGGGGATCCACCATTGCAAACATGAGCCAGAACAAACCAAATAAATAGAACAAACCAAACAAACAGAACAAAGGACACAACAAGCTAGAAGCAAATATGCATTAGAGAATTCAAAGGAGGACGACTGATGGTGAAAGATTCATCGCCATAGCTCTACAATGAGAAACCACAAGACCACCAAGCCGCCCTGGACAAAGAAACCAATAATCATCCAAAAATTTCATCATTCACCTAGATCACCAGCACCATCTAAAACCTCATGGGATCCATCTATCCCGACCAAATTGGGGTCGAGCGGGAAGGAGCATGAAGAAAAGGCAGAGGAAGCCCAGAAAATGCGAAATAATCGAGACAAGGAAACCTTGGAAACATCCGACATCATCATAAACCGATCACAGATCAAGCTTCCATCCGCTGTATAGCCCCTCACCACCTCAAACCACACCGCCGAAGGAAACAAAAACACGAAACAAGAACCAGAACCGCACCACAGTAAAACAAACCATATCCCGATGGAGAACTCCGCCGCCACTCGGCCACCGCCGCGCCAGAACCAAGGGCGCCAACAAACCCAATGAACCACTACGAACCCAAAAGAGAAGGAGATGCCATCGGCGTCGAGTCTTCCTGATGATGACACCAGTGACCTCGTATGGACCTAGGAGAAGACGACGACCCTGCCGAACCCAAACCAGAAGAAAGCAAGGTGGTGGTGCCATCAGAGAAAAGGCGAGGCTGTCGCAGGTGCGGGAGCGAAGACCTGCAAATCGAACCTTCGGAGGAGGTTGAACGACGATCTTTTTCGACAGAGCTCCAGAGGCCTTTCCAGTCTGCCAGAACAAGTGTGGTCGACGCTCCGTGCCATGCACAGCCTAAGCCTTGACCGCGCTAAACACCTCCAACCATAGAAACTTGTAATGTAACAGACCGAGAAGGAAAAAATGATTAAATCGGATAAAACTCAAATGATTAATTCCCTTAAGAATCCAAAACCTATCCTAGAAGGATAGGGTTCTGAACAACCACCCCATTAGATACCTCGTAATGATCTCTTCATACCTCAAACACTACCACCAACGAGAAACACCATAGGAAACAGACACAAAACATCTCACACAACCTCATCACCACAAAACCACAAACTTTTACACACCACACAACCATACAGACACACAAACACCACAACACCAATGAACCACACTACCCTGAGCACACAAATCATAGAATTCTATCCTCCATATCAATATATTTATTAATATGGGAGGCACTAACTCACCTTCATGGGTTTAATTGTGTCACAGTTAATTCATGTGGATTAGGAATCATGTCCTTCACTTTTCATATGTCAAGACTTTATCACACATCATACATAAAAATAATAAAATAACATAACAGATAAAAAAACATGTATTAAAACATCACATTCTAATAAAAAATATAGAAAATAAAACTCCAATCAACTTTGGGTATTGGGCGCACATCTATGTATCTCGATCACAAGTACTCTCCTTTAGGATACCATGACTCCAAAACACTGAAACCAAAGGGATGGATCATCCACTCAATGCCTTCTCTTGGAGATCCTATATTTATACTAGACACTCCATGAATTCCATATCATCCTCAATATCATACTCTCCCCATTTAATGACATGGGAGTCATATTGAAGATACTGATAAAGATGAGAGACATGAAAGAAATCTTGGAGAATCTCTATCTATTGTGGTAACTCCAACTGATACACCACCTCAAACGCTCTCCCCTACACCTGAAAGGGCCCAACAATCCTGAGAGAAATCTTACTCCCCGTTCGAAACCTCCACTACCCATGTCAAGGGTAAAACATCAAGAACATGTAGTATCCAACCTATAAATACAAGGGCCTCCTAAAATGATTGAAATAAGAATTATAATGACCCTTTAGGGATTTCATCTACTTGTGAAGAAATGAACCTTTTTTGTTATTATTTAAGCTATATTGGGACTATAAAATACAACTTCCCTAACCCCTTCCCATCGTAATGGAGAACATAAATATCTCCTATAAAACACTTAAAATGGAGCCATACCAATGAAATTGTTTTGAATATTATTATAAGAATGATAAACCAAGGGGTATTTTTATACCCAATATCCACCAATGAATAGTACACATTACCACAATATATCCTCTAGTTTATGGATTGTCTGCTCTGTCTGTCCATTCATCTAAGAGTGAAAATATTATTGAGGAATAATTGACTGCCAAAAGAATGTTGTAATCCCTTATAGACATGTGAGGAAAAATTTAAACCATACATGAGAAAATGAACTTTGTAACTCTATGAAAATACACCAAATCATCCACATACCTCTTAGACAAATCATCTATTAGGCTCAATGCCTTGATCGTTAAGAAGTTGAATAATTTTTTCAACTGATCCAAGACAACCTAGATAGAATCAGAAACTCCCTAATATCATGGGAAACCCTATGATGAAATACATTCATATTTAATCCCATTTCCACAAAAGAACATATAAAGGCTACAAAAAAACTCTCAAAAACATGATGCTTGATCTTTAACTACTGATAAACCAAGAACATTTCCATATTCGTTTCCACCACCCACTTCATATAGGGCCACCAAAAAAGAATCCTCATGAAATATTACATCTTAGAAACTCATGGGTGTGCCATAAAAAAAGATCTTGGGAGCTTATGAATGACTCCCCTACACATCGATACATGAACAAACAACCTCCCATGAAATAAAACCCAGTTCTGACCATCCCTATAGAGCATAACCATGAAGAACATGATCGTGCATCACCTCTTCCTCCTAGTCATCCCACATAGACTTCTCCAACTTCCACATTAATTAATACTACAACATCATCTAAAATCAACCAGCCTTTACCAATATCCACCCTTACATAGATGTGAAAGGCTTCCAAATCCCCCATAACTCTCTAAGAACCCCAAAACTCATAAACGTCACCCTTCCACGACTTCCTACTCAATGATTTCATCATAAAATTACCTTTTTTCAATGATAATGAGATATCAAAATCATACCCCAGAAGATATTCTATCTACCTCCACTACCACATGTTGAGATCGTACTAATAAAAGATATGCCTCAAACTCTTGTGATCCATGAAGACCAAAAATCACTTTCCAATGAGGGAATGTTGCCAAAAATTAATAAAACAACCATTATATCTATGTAAAAATCAGGGGTGGAATATGTAAGTTCAAGGGGACATAACTATCTAGATCCAAAGTAGATCACTTCTCACTACTACATCAACACACATCCTAATACTATACAAGAAGCGTCACAAAACACCTCAAAAAACACACCGTACTCAAAAAACTAGAGCAATATAGCATTGCCTGAATTCCCCTTCAGGTAACTAAATGGTGCCTTGAACTAATCAATCTATACAAAATCTTGTTTCTTCTTGGACAAATATATCAATGGGACTACAACTGGAGAGAAATTGGTAACAAACCTCAGATAAAAGCGTACAAGACTATGAAAAAATTGAACCACTACTGCATTCTTAGGTTCTATACAAGAAAAAACTTCCTCAATATTTGAAGAGTCTACATAAAAACACCAATAAGGCACTACAATCCCAAGGAAATTCACCTCTTGTTTATACATAATAATCTTGAAAAACATTCCATATATCTTGTAGTGTCGAAAAACCAATTTTTTTTTGAGTTGATCGGCGTGATCTTTCTCCCACATTGAGCAGATCATGATATCATCAATGAATATGAGGAAGAAATGGTATAGGAACCCATCAAACAAATAGTTCATAAGCCCAATAAATATAGATGGTGCATTCATAACATTGAATTTCATGACTATAAGAATTAAGTGCTCATGCATACATCTTTTGGTAGTCTTCGGCATATCGAACTCTGTCACACTCAACTGGTGATATCCAGACCGCATATCAGTCTTATAAAATCATCTTTCACCACTCATCTTGAATAAGAAGTTTATATATCCTCATAAGTGGGAAATTGTTTTTTATAGTCACCTTTCAGCTAGTATAAAATATTATCTCTCCTCAGAAGAGGGTAATAGTTCATTACCATCACCATATTCACCCTCTGCTTGTCTTTGCACAACCTCAGACTACCATATACCTTTATAGAAAACAACACTTAAGAACCCCATGATGAGACAATAGGCTGGGTAAAACATTTTTATGTTAGATCATGAATTAAAATCCTCATCTCTTGAAACATAGAATCTATCATCTAACATTGTTCCATCAAAATTAGAGAAGCATTATGTTAAAATTCTATCACTAACTCAACATCATGTCAATGGGGTAGCATCATAACCTCCTTGAGAAAAACATCTTGAAACTCCCCATTGCCCTTGGATACCTCTACCATCCAAGATTATGTATATTCCACCAAAAACTCATCCAAAAGAATAAAAAAGGTGATCCAAATTCATTCTTCCCACTAGACAACCCCTCTCACCATTGAAAAACACATGATGGCCATCCACAACTAAGCACACAACTATCCTCCATTAGTACTGGATAATGTCATGTACGAAATACAACAAATAAATTTCAAGGATAATATCATATGGCTGTATCAATAGAATGAAAAATCCCTACGAAGCTGATGTGGTCCCATCATCAGTCGACACCCCTGGCGCCCATCAAACACACTTTTCTCACATCCGATTAGCAGAGTCAATAACAAAATCACAAGAGGCCTCTATATATCTAGTCCTATATTATGAAATGTAGTGGTAAAAACCAAAGAGTACTATGTTCTTAACACAAAATGTTGAGTATTATACCAACTGATCATACCTATGATAATCTATAGACCCTCTAGTACTGTCACCTCCATTATGTGAAACTGAAGAAGCCTGAAGGACCCGATTTGTGTATACATTTCCATATATATAATTGAAAATAAAAACATGTTTTTAGAAAATATCTATTGTTTTATGAACATATTCTTTGATTTTGGTGAATTTTTTTACTTTCAGGAGCTTTCTGGCTAAATACACGGATCAAGGGAAGTCTGTGAAAATTTTGAAACTACACGGCGTGTACTTTTATACACACCGTGTACATCCAGATAGGGACACGGACCGAAGGAGGGAGTACAAGCCCATGTCACCAGGAAGAAGATACATGCCATGTGGGGCAGTGCTACACGCCCTGTACTACTATCTAGAAGCGGTGGTTGCCAAAGAAAAGTCCACATGCCCATGTGGCCGTTGATACAGACACGGAGTGTTCCATTTTTACACGTCGTGTCTGCTATTCTAGAAAGGGCTGGTGGCCAAACTTATGAAACTACACACCATGTATGGTGGTGCTACACGCCGTGTACACTCAACCACCAGGCGGCGCCGTGTTCAAAAGTCAAAGACGGTGTGTTAGCCCACCTGCCAGTGGAGAAATTGGCGCCAAAGCGCGTTGATGAAAAGTACACAGCATGTACTTTCTATGCACTCCTTGTACTTTATTTTTCTATTAAAAGAGGCCTTGGCCTACTGATTTTGGGAGTTCAAAACCCATTAGAGGAGAGAGAAGCTCTGCTACCACCATTCGCGAAGCCACCGAGGTGTCGTCATTCAACTATTCCGCCATTCCACCTTCCGACACCCTACCTCAACGCCTACACGATGAATCCTTTAGGTATCACGTATGTCGTTTCTCTCATGTTTACTATGTGTAACTGAACCCCTCGTTTTGGGGCTATAGATGATGGGATCATAATTTGTGTGTTGTTTTATATAGTTTTGTTTGCTCGTTGTAATTCATCTTACACTTCTTAAACCACTGTCTAATATAACTGAGAATTCTGAGCCGGATCAAGGGAAGAATTCTCAGCGATACAAAAGAGGAGTAACGGTAAAAAACTCCATGACCATTGGAAGGATTTCACTGATTCAAATAATGGACTAAACGTAATAAATAATTGAGAACACTGACTACCAGACCAAGGAGTCAACTACTCTAATTCCAAACAAGAGGAACCGGACCAAGGAAATCTTGTAACAAAATGAAATCCAGAATGATTGAATTATTATGAACAACACAACCATTTAAACAATCTGCATAAGAACTCCTTAATCACCACAGCCTCGACACGTCTTTTCTTCCTATTTTAAACTCTTTAAATTTACCCGTTGTTTTATTTAAAACTGTTAATAATTTCTTCAAAGTAAAACAATTTAGTTTCAATTAAAAACCAAAATCAACTCAATCAACTCTAAATTCTGCATACTTCACCTAATTAAGTATGAACTCAATTGAATTTATGCATGCCGTTGTTCCCTATGGATCGACCCTGAACATATGCTATACTAAAGTTTTAAGATGGGGTAATTAATTTGGGATGCATATAACTTCAATCAATGAAGAGCGAGACCAAATTTTGGTGTCGTTGCCGGGGATCGAACCTGGTTCACCCGCATGACAGGCGGGAATACTCACCACTATACTACAACGATGCCAAAATTTGGTCTCTCTTGTTGTTGATTGAAGTTATATGCATCCGAAATTAATTACCCATTCTTAAAACTTTAGTATAACATAAGTTCAGGGTCAATCTATAGGGAACAATGGCATGCATAAATTCAATTGAGTTAATACTTAATTAGGTGAAGTATTCAAAATTTAGAGATGATTGTGCTGATTTTGGTTTTTAATTGAAACTAAATTGTTTTACTTTGAATAAATGATTAACAGTTTTAAATAAAACAACAGGTAAATTTAAAGAGTTTAAAATATGAAGAAAAGACGTGTCGGGACTGTGGTGAATAAGGAGTTCTTATGAAAATTGTTTAAATGGTTGTGTTGTTTATAATAATTCAATCATTCTGGATTTCATTTAGTTATAAGACTTCCTTGGTCCGGTTCCTCTTGTTTGGAATTAGAGTAATTGACTCCTTGGTCCGGTAGTTAGTGTTCTTAATACTTTATTACGTTCAGTCCATTATTTGAATCGGTGAAATCCTTCCAATGGTCATGGATTTTTTTACCATTACTCCTCTTTTGTATCGCTGAGAATTTTTCCCTTGGTCCCTCTCAGAATTCACAGTTATATTATACAGTAGTTTATGAAGAGTAAGATGAATTACAAAGATCAAACAAAACTATTTAAAACAACACACAAATTACGATCCCATCATCCACAACCCCAACACGAGGAGTTCAGAACCCATTATAGGAGAACGAATCTCTGCTACCACCATTCTCTCTTGTCGTTGATTGAAGTTATATGCATCCCTAATTAATTACCCATTCTTAAAACATTAGTATAGCATATGTTTGTGGTCGATCCACAGGGAACAATGGCGTGTATAAATTCAATTGAGTTAATACTTAATTCGGTGAAAAATGGCGTAAATTAATTTGGGATGCTTATAACTTCAATCAACGACAAGAAAGACCAAATTTTGGCGTCGTTGGTTGAAGTTATATGCATCCCAAATTAATTTCCTCTTCTTAAAACATTAGTATAGCATATTTTTGGGGTCAATCAATAGGGAACAATGGCTTGCATAATTTCAATTGAGTTAATACTTAATTAAGTGAAGAATGCAGAATTTAGAGTTGATTGAGTTGATTTTGGTTTTTAATTGAAACTAATTTGTTTTACTTTGAAGAAATGATTAATAGTTTTAAATAAAACAATGGGTAAATTTATAGAGTTTAAAATAGGAAGAAAAGACGTGTCGGGGCTGTGGTGATTAAGGAGTTCTTATGCAGATTGTTTAAATGGTTGTGTTGTTAATAATAATTCAATCATTATAGATTTCATTTTGTTACAAGATTTCCTTGGTCTGGTTCCTCTTATATGGAATTAGAGCAGTTGACTCCTTGGTCTGGTAGTCAGTGTTCTTAATTCTTTATTACATTCAGTCCATTATTTGAATCAGTGAAATCCTTCCAATGGTCATGGATTTTTTTACTGTTACTCCTCTTTTGTATCACTGAGAATTCTTCCCTTGGTCCGGTTCATAATTCTCAGTTATATTAGATAGTGGTTTAAGAAGAGTAAAATGAATTACAATGAGAAAACAAAACAATATAAAACAACACACAAATTATGATCCCATTATCCACATCCCCAACATGAGGGGTTTAGTTACACATAGAAAATAGGAGAGAAACGACAGACGTGATACCTGACGGATTCATCGTGTAGGCATTGAGGTAGGGTGCTGGAAGGTGTAATGGTGGAATAGTGGAATGATGGCACCTCGTTGGCTTTGGGAATGGTGGTAGCAGAGCTTCTCTCTCCTCTAATGTGTTCTGAACTCCCAAAGTCCGTAGGCCAAGGTCTCTTTTTATAGAAAAATAAAGTACACTGCGTGTATAGAAAGTACATGCTGTGTACTTTTCGTCAACGCACTTTGGTGCCAATTTCTGCGCTGGAAGGTGGCCTAACACGCCGTCTTTGACTTTTGAACATGGCGCCGCCTAGTGGTTGAGTGTACACAGCATGTAGAACTGCCATACACAGTGTGTAGTATCATAAGTTTGGCCACCAACCCCTTCTAGAATAGCCGACACGACGTGTAAAAATGGAACACATCGTGTCTCCATCAACGGCCACATGAGCGTGTGGACTTTTCTTCACCAGCCACCGCTTTTAGAAGGTAGTACCCGTCATCTAGCGCCGCCACACACGGTGTGTATCTTCTACTAAGTGACATGGGCATCTACTCCCTCCTTCGGTCTGTGTCCCTGTCTAGATGTACAGGGTGTGTATAAAAGTACACACCGTGTAGTTTCAAAATTTTCACAGACTTCCCTTGATCCGTGTATTTATCCAGAAAGCTCTTGAAAGTAAACAGATTCACCAAAATCAAAGAATAAGTTCATAAAACAACATATATTTACTGGAAACATGTTTTTATTGTCAATTATATATATGGAAATGTATACAGAAATCAGGTGCATCTAATTCCCCCACACTTAGTCATTTGATTTCCCTCAAGAAAAATCTCAACATCTAATTAAGAGAGCCTATACATTAAAAGGAAGGCATTTATTAATCAAACGTATAATTGCTAAACTTACTGAGGAAAAATTCTAAAAGGCACAAACAAATTCAATTCATAAGATATTAAAATCATGCCTCGTATATAATGCAATTAACTACTCTTATCCTCTTTCTACACATATTTCAACCTCTCAAAAATAAGCATGCCATTTGATGATTTACCTTACCAGTCAAAATCGCACTCCACACTTAAGATATTTATATTCAGAGGTATGCTCAATCTAAGGTATATACACTCTATCCATAGGTTTTCAAGATGCCTTGTTCTCTACTTTAGAAAAATAGAATTACAAAAATCATGAGGGCTTTATCAATAAGGTTCAGATGTCTCTATGGCTAAGGGTTGGTAGGTTCAGATGTGAAAATAAATTCTGAGGCTTGAAAAAAGGAAGGCTAATTCCTTTAAACAACATTGCATGATATTCAAAGTAAAGCTCACTAAAAATGCAACCTTCATAAGCTCAGTCAAATGCTTTTGTAATCGTCACCATATTCCTTAGGAAAGTAGGGTTCATGAGAAAATAAGCATAAGGTCCCCTTGTTGTTTGTTTGCTTGTTTGTTTTTTTCTTTTTTTTATAACAAAACACAATGGAAACAATCATGAATACAATGAGTAGATGTTTGGAACCCATTCTGCCCCAAATAATCAAGAGGCACTCCCCCACAATTTATTTCATGGTTGTGCACACAATATGCCATGTATTGACTACTCCCTCTTTAATGATCAAATGAATAATCATGAAAAGTTTAAAAATAAATAGGGTATGAAGGGAAATAGGCTTGTAATGTGGCTTACTATAAAGTTTATTCATGGATTCTATGGGCTTAACGAAGATTAAATGTAGGGTAGGTCTAATGATAAAGGGGTTGAAACATTCTAATTCCTCAATCATTTTAATTAAATTCAAAAATTTCATCATGTTTTGAAAAGAAATCATGAAAATTCTGGTAGTGATGCATATCCTAAGAATCTCTCAAGAAAGAGGGTATTAGAAAACAAATACAAAAAAAAGGTTTAGAATACCTCTCAGGAGTGGAAAAATAATAAAGGGACAATCATGTCATGACATGCATATAAATGATTATCCTAATCAATGTAATTTAATCAAGGATGAAAAGTTGTAATTGAAAATATATCAGAAATCATTTTAAAATACTTAATAACTAAAATAATCATGCAACATTTCCAAATGTTCCTACTGATAACACTAGCATTTATAAGAATGATTAACCACAATTGCTTTACATTTTCAAATATAGAATCTAATAATGATGTCTCCTGGATTAGTTTAAGGGAAAAGGATAAGGTGAATGATATAGATGCTCCCCCACACTTAATACTTCACATGGTCCACCAAGTGAAATACTAAGGTAAAAGGTGGGAAACAGGGAGATATGGGGGGAAAATGAGGGAAAGCAGTGGAAGAAGTAATTCTAAAAAGAAAGAAAATTGAAATGGAAAAATACTCCCCTCATGAAAAGTGATGCCCAAGGTGCTCCATGATAACTGTGACTGGTGAGAAAAAAGGAAACGACAAAAATTCTCAACATCACAGCACAAAAAATGATATAAGAGATATATATATAAAAAAGAAAAATGTTACTATCATGGGGTCGCCTCTGCAGAGGCATTATCCTGTATAGAAACGGCTGGTAAAGACAGCTCAGGAGGTGTGGAATTTGGAGTCTCAGACTCTGCATCGGGAAGGGGAGCTGAAGAAGTAAGAGCCGCACGTGCTGGACCTGGGGTAGGAAGCTCATGAGCAGGCCCTGGACCGGCAGAAGTGGTAGCAGTAGGGCTCATCGTAGTCAGTAGAACAGAATCTATGGCATTTGCAGGCGATGGTGGTGGAGCAGCAGCAGATGGGCCAGGAGCGGAGACAGAGGTCGGTGGAGGAGGTAGTGGAACACCAAGATGCTGAGAAATATGTGCCAACAGCTGCTCCATCTGGTCCTGGAGGCTTTCCAAGCGAATCAAATGGCGTGCAATCGTGTCCTGGCGGCTGATGTTACGAACAAAATGCTGCTCCATCTAAACCTGTTGGTTGTCCAAGAGACCCAAGACCTCCGCCATCGCGGCTATGCGGTTTGAAAGGGTATGATCGACCGAGGGTGCGGGGGTAGGGGGAATGGGTGATGGAAGAGAAGAAGGAAGGTCAGAAGAAGTGGGGTCATTAAGAGGTGGGTAAGGTGGAGAATCTGGAGGGGTGGGGAAGGAGGAGCAGGGTCAGCAGCTGGGGCAAGAGGGGAAGCAGGTGGTGGGGCTCGATCCTGAGCAAGGATGTAGGCACCCCTTGCTTCCAGACCAATCTCATGTGAATGAGAATGAGAAATTCCACCCACTGGGGTGAACCTAACAAGTCATGAGGTAAAGAGGGCTCGAATACCCCTAGGCATTGGGGAAGACGGGTGGTGTAAAATCCGCCTGTCAGGTTGCCCTGACGGCCGGTAATCATGGAGTGGAAATAGGAGGCGGCGAGATAGGGGAGGTCCGGGGTAGCTATGCTGAATAACATAGGTAAGAAGCTCCACGTCACGGCCTGTCACGACCCCCATATACTCATGGTGGGGAAAAAGGATGGTGTTGAAGCACCGATGGGCGAATCCAAGGATGAGGTCGGCTATAAGAGTGCTCTTTTGGGAAGTGGGGGAGTATCGGTGGTCAGGCCCAGCGATCTCCCACCACACATCAATGATGTCAGAGCGCTCAGGCCGGGTCAAGGTAGAAACGGGGGGTGGGGGATAGGATGGGGGTAAAAGCTACAACCTCGGTCAAACTCTATCTTGGTAAGAGAAATTCACCAGCTGCCTAGCCGGAATTCAACTACAGGTACCACATCGCAAAGTGTCTATTGGTAATCCTCTCCATTAAACTCAAACGAGGCTGCAAAATCCAAAAATAAATCACAAAACATAGGAGTGTTGACCTGGAAAATATCGAGGAGCGAGGTGTGCCCGAGAAGTGCCTCCAACTCCTCCAAAATATCGAGCTGCTGTGGAACGCTGCTGTCCAAGTACCGACCACTCAATGGGATCGGCCGACGAGAGAAGCATCGGACCCTGTCGTAGGAGAGGTCGGTGGCTCGGAATACCGTGCAAGGATAAGGAGCACCTGCAGGTTCTGGCCCAGGTGCTGGTGCAGCAACAGCGGCATGCTCTGTAGGTGGATCGGCCAAAGTGGAGGGTGGCTCGGTGGAAGGTGTGCTCGAAGAGGGACCAGCGGCTCATGAAGATTGTGCAGGGAAAGTGGCAGCTGGAGTAACAGAAGTACTCCCGGCCTCCGCTGAGGGAGTGAGTGGTGGCATAATGGACAATGGAGGGAGCCCGAAGACCGAAGCATCTGGGTCCGGCTGCATAGGATGTCGGAGTCGGATCCGATGATAACTGGACTCCTCGCCCTCAGTGGCTGTGGCTGGCCACTTCCTGCACGAAGGATCGTGATCTGCCATATCTTAAAGTATAATGAAATAGAAAACAAAACAAAAGGAAAAGAAAAAGGAAACAAAATAAAGAAAATGTGAGAAAACTGGAAAATAAAAGTACACGGTGTGTACTCCCGGGTACACGGCGTGTTATCAAAAATGGAGGGTATCTCGTGTTCTCTGGACAGACACGCCAAGGGTGAATCACAGACCATGGAATAGTACACAGTGTGTACCGAACATACACGTCGTGTTCACTCAACGTGTTGGTGATCGTGTGGTACAAATGACACAACCGTGTTTTTATCAGTTCAAAATAAAACAATACACGCCGTGTATGGCAATGCTACATGCCATTAACACTCAACCACCAGGCCACGCCATGTTCAAAAGTCAAAGACGGCGTGTTAGGCCACCTACCAGCGGAAAAATTGGCGCCAAAGTGCATTGACAAAAATTACACGACGTGTACTTTCTTTACACGCTATGTACTTTATTTTTCTATAAAAAGAGGCCTTGGCCTATGGATTTTGGGAGTTCAGAACCCATTAGAGGAGATAGAAGCTCTGCAACCACCATTCCCGAAGCCACCGAGGTGCCGTCATTCCACTATTCCACCATTCCACCTTCTGACACCCTACCTCAATGCCTACACAGTGAATCCGTCAGGTATCACGTATGTCATTTCTCTCCTATTTTCTATGTGTAACTAAACCCCTCATGTTGGGGCTGTAGATTATGGGATCATAATTTGTGTGTTGTTTTATATAGTTGTGTTTGCTCGTTGTAATTCATCTTACTCTTCTTAATCCACTGTCTAATATAACTGAAAATTTTGAGCCGGACCAAGGGAAGAATTCTCAACGATACAAAAGATGAGTAATGGTCAAAAAAATCCATTAATATTGGAAGTATTTCACCGATTCAAATAATGGACTGAACATAATAAAGAATTTAGAACACTGACTACCAGACCAAGGAGTCAACTGCTCGAATTCTGAACAAGAGGAACTAGACAAAAGAAATCTTGTAACAAAATGAAATCAAGAATTATTGAATTATTATGAAAAACACAACCATTTAAACAATCTACATAAGAACTCCTTAATCACCACAACCCTGACACATTTTTTCTACCTATTTTAAACTCTTTAAATTTATCCATTGTTTTATTTAAAACAGTTAATCATTTCTTCAAAGTAAAACAGTTTATTTTCAATTAAAAACCAAAATCAACTCAATCAACTCTAAATTCTGCATACTTTACCTAATTAAGTATTAACTCAATTGAATTTATGCACGCCATTGTTCCCTATGGATCGACCCCGAACTTATGTTATACTATTGTTTTAAGAACGGGTAATTAATTTGGGACGCATAAAACTTCAATCAACAACAACCGAGACCAAATTTTGCTGTCGTTGCCAAGGAGCATCTGTATCGTTCACCTTAGTCTTTCCCTTAAACTAATCAAGGAGGCATCGTTATTAGATTCTATATTTGAAAATATAAAGCAATTGTGGTTAATCATTCTTATAAATTCTAGCGTTATCAGTATGAACTTTTCGAAAGGTTGCATGCTTATTTTAGTTATTAAGTATTTTAAAATGATTGTTGATATAGATTCAATTTCATCTTTTCATCCTTGATTAAATTACATTGATTAGGCTAATCATTTATATTCATGTCATGACCTGATTGTCCCTTTATTATTTTCCACTCCTGAGAGGTATTCTAAACCGTTTTTTCATATTTATTTTCTAATACCCTCTTTCTTTAGAGATTATTAGGATATGCATCACTACCAGAATTTGCAAGATTTCTTTTCAAAACATGAAGAAATTTTTGAATTACATTAAAATGATTGAGGCATTATATTATTTCAACCCCTTTATCTTGAGACCTACCCTACATTTAATCTTCGTTAAGCCCATAAAAGCCATGAACAGCCTTTACATGAATCCACATTACGAGCCTATTTCCCTTCCTACCCCATTTCTTTTTAAACTTTGCATGATTATTCATTTCAGCTTTAAAGAGGGACTTGGCAATACATGCTATATTTTGTGCACAACTATGAAATAAAGTGTGTGGGAGTGCCTCTTGATTATTTGGGGTAGAATGGGTTCCAAACATCTACACATTGTATTCATAAGTGTTTCCCTTGTGTTTTGTTATAAAAAAACAAGAAAACAAACAACAAGGGGACCTTATTCTTAATTTCTCATGAACCCTACTTGCCTAAGGAAGATGGAGACGATTAAAAAAGCATTTGACTGGGCCTGTGAAGGTCACAATTTTAGTGAGCTTTACTTTGAATATCATGCAATGTTGTTTAAAGGAATTAGCCTTCTTTTTTTCAAGTTTCAGAATTTATTTTCACATCTGAACCTACCAACCCTTAGCCACAGATACATCTGAACCTTATTGATAAAGCCCTCAAGATTTTTGCAATTCAATTTTTCTGAAGTAGAGAACAAGGCATATTTCAAACCTATGGATAGAGTGTACATACCTTAGATTGAGCATAACTCTGAATAAAAATATCTTGAGTGTGGAGTGTGATTTTGAATGGTAAGGTAAATCATCAAATGACATGCTTATTTTTGAAAGGTTGAAAAATGTGTTGAAAGAGGATGAGAGTAGTTAATTGAAATATATATGAGGCATGATTTTAATATCTTATGAATTGAATTTGTTTGTGCCTTTTAGAATTTTTCCTCAGTAACTTTATCAGTTATACATTTGATTAATTAAATTCCTTCCTTTTAAAGTATATGATCTCTTAATTAGATGTTGAGATTTTTCTTGAGGGCAAGAAAATTACTAAGTGTGGGGGAATTTTATGCACCCAATTTGTGTATACATTTCCATATATATAATTGACAATAAAAACATGTTTTCGGAAAATATCTGTTGTTTTATGAACATATTCTCTGAATTTGGTGAATCTGTATAATTTTAGGAGCATTTTGGCTAAATACACGGATCAAGGGAAGTCTGTGAAAATTTTGAAACTACATGGAGTGTACCTTTATACATGTCGTATACATCCAGATAGGGACACGGACCGAAGGAGGGAGTACACACCCATGTCACCTGGCAGAAGATACACACCGTGTGTGGTAGCGCTACACGCCATGTAGTACTTTCTAGAAGCAGTGGTTTTCGAAGTAAAGTCCACACGCTCATGTGGCTGTTGATGGAGACATGGAATGTTCCATTTTTACACGTCTTGTCTTGTATTCTAGAAGGGGTTGTCGGCCAAACTTATGATACTACACATTGTGTATGGCGGCGCTACATTCTGTGTACACTCAACCACCAGGCGGCGCCGTTTTCAATAGTCAAAGACGGTGTGTTAGGCCACCTACCAGCGGGGAAATTGGCGCCAAAGCGCATTGACAAAAATTACATGGCATGTACTTTCTATACATGTCGTGTACTTTATTTTTCTATAACAAGAGGCATTGGCCTACGGATTTTGGGAGTTTAGAACCCATTAGAGGAGAGAGAAGCTATGCTACCACCATTCCCGAAGCCACCGAGGTGCCGTCATTCCACTGTTCCGCCTTTCCACCTTCTGACACCCTAACTCAACTCCTACATGATGAATCCTTTAGGTATCACATATGTTGTTTCTCTTATGTTTCCTATGTGTAACTAAACCCCTCATATTGGGGTTGTGGATGATGGGATCATAATTTGTGTGTTGTTTTATATAGTTGTGTTTCCTTGTTGTAATTCATCTTACTCTTCTTAAACCATTGTCTAATATAACTGAGAATTTTGAGACGGACCATGGGAATAATTCTCCGTGATACAAAAGAGGAGTAATGGTAAACAAATCCATGAACATTGGAAGGATTTCACCAATTCAAATAATGGACTGAACATAATAAAGAATTAAGAACATTGACTACCAGACCAAGGAGTCAACTGGTCTAATCCAAACAAGAGGAACTAGACCAAGGAAATATTATAACAAAATGAAATCTAGAATGATTAAATTGTTATGAACAACACAACCATTTAAACGATCTGCATAAGAACCCCTTAATCACTACAGTCCCGACACATCTTTTCTTCCAATTTTAAACTCTTTCTATTTACCCGTTGTTTTATTTAAAACTATTAATCATTTCTCCAAATTAAAACAATTTAGTTTCAATTAAAACCAAAATCAACTCAATCAACTCTAAATTCTGCATAATTCACCTAATTATGTATTAACTCAATTGAATTTATGCACTCCATTATTCCCTGTGGATCGACCCCGAACTTATGCTAAACTAAAGTTTTAATAACGGGTAATTAATGTGGGATGCATATAACTTCAATCAACGACAAGCGTGACCAAATTTTGGCGTCGTTGTAGTATAGTGGTGAGTATTCCCGCCTTTCACGTGAGTGAGCCAGGTTTTATCCCCGGTAACGGCGCCAAAAGTTGGTCTCGCTTGTCGTTGATTGATGTTATATGCGTCCCAAATTAATTACGCATTTTTAAAAGTTTAGTATAGCATATGTTCGGGGTCGAACCACAGGGAACAACGACGTGCATAAATTCAATTGAGTTAATACTTAATTAGGTGATGTATGAAGAATTTAGAGTTGATTGAGTTGATTTTAGTTTTTAATTGAAACTAAATTGTTTTACTTTAATGAAATGATGAATAGTTTTAAATAAAACAACGGGTAAATTTAAAGAGTTTAAAATAGGAAGGAAAGATGTGTCGGTGCTATGGTGATTAAGGACTTCTTATGTAGATTGTTTAAATGGTTGTGTTGTTCATAATAATTCAATCATTATGGATTTCATTTTGTTACAAGATTTCCTTTGTCCGGTTCCTCTTGTTTGAAATTAGAGTAGTTGACTCCTTGGTATGGTAGTCAGTGTTCTTAATTCTTTATAACGTTCAGTCCATTATTTGAATCGGTGAAATCCTTCCAATGGTCATGGATTTTTTTACCATTACTCCTCTTTTGTATTGCTGAGAATTCTTCCCTTGGTCCGGCTCAGAATTCTCAGTTATATTAGACAGTGGTTTAAGAAGAGTAAGATTAATTACAACGAGCAAACACAACTATATAAAACAACACACAAATTATGATCCCATCATCCACAGACCCAACACGAGGGGTTTTTTTACAAATATAAAATAGGAGAGAAACAACATACGTGATACCTGACGGATTCATCGCGTAGGCATTGAGGTTGGGTGTCGAAAGTTGGAATGGTGGAATAGTGGAATGACGGCACCTCGGTGGCTTCGGGATTGGTGGTACCAGAGATTCTCTCTCCTCTAATTTGTTCTGAACTCACAAAATCCGTAGGCCAATACCACTTTTTATAGAAAAATAAAGTACACGGTGTGTATAGAAAGTACACGCCAAGTACTTTTTGTCAATGTGCTTTGGCGCCAATTTCTCCACTGGCAAGTGGCCAAACACGTCGTCTTTGACATTTGAACACGGCGTCGCCTAGTGGTTGAGTGAACACGGCGTGTAGCGCCGCCATACACGGTGTGTAGTATCATAAGTTTGGCCGCCATCCCCTTCTAGAATAGCAGACATGACGTGTAAAAATGGAACACGTCGTGTCTCCATCAATGGCCACATGGGCGTGTGGACTTTTCTTCGCCAGCCACCGCTTCTAGAAAGTAGTACACGGTGTGTAGCACTGCCACACACGGCGTGTATCTTCTGCATGGTGACCTGGGTGTGTACTCCATCCTTTGGTTCGTTTCCCTGTCTAGATGTACAAGGCGTGTATAAAAGTACACGCCGTGTAGTTTCAAAATTTTCACAGACTTCCCTTGATCCGTGTATTTATCCAAAAAGCTCCTGAAAGTAAACAAATTCACAAAAATCAATGAATATGTTCATGAAACAACAAATATTTTCTGAAGACATGTTTTTATTGTCAATTATATATATAGAAATGTATACACAAATCGGGTGCATCAAATTCCTCCACACTTAGTAATTTGCTTGCCTTCAAGCAAAATCTCAACATCAAATTAAGAGAGCCTATACTTTAAAAGGAATGAATTTAATTAATCAAATGTATAACTGATAAAGTTACTGAGGAGAAATTCTAAAAGGTACAAACAAATTCAATTCGTAAGATATTAAAATCATTCCTTATATATAATGCAATTAACTACTCTCACCCTCTTTCAACACATTTTTCAACCTTTCAAAAATAAGCATGCCATTTGATGATTTACCTTACCAGTCAAATTCACACTCCACACTCAAGATATTTTTATTCAGAATTATGCTCAATCTAAGGTATATACACTGTATCCATAGGTTTTCAAGATTCCTTGTTCTCTACATAAAAAAAATGAATTACAAAAATCATGAGGGCTTTATTAATAAGGTTCAGATGTCTCTATGGCTAAGGGTTGGTAGGTTCAGATGTGAAAATAAATTCTGAGGCTTGAAAAAGGGAAGTCTAATTTCTTTAAACAACATTGAATGATATTCAAAGTAAAGCTCAATAAAAAATCAACCTTCACAAGCTCATTCAAATGGTTTTGTAATCGTCACCATCTTTCTTAGGCAAGTAGGGTTCATGAGAAAATAAGAATAAGGTCCCCTTGTTGTTTGTTTGCTTGATTGTTTTTTTTACTTGTATTTATAACAAAACATAAGGGAAACACTTATGAATAGAATGAGTAGATGTTTGGAACCCATTCTGCCCCAAATAATCAAGAGGCACTCCCCCACACTTTATTTCATGGTTGTGCACAAAATATTCCATGTATTTCCAACTCCCTCATTAAAGCTCAAATGAATAATCATGAAAAGTTTAAAAAAAATAGGTTAGGAAGGGAATTAGGCTTGTAATGTGGCTTCCTATAAATGTTGTTCATGGATTCTATGGGCTTAATGAAGATTAAATGTAGGGTAGGTCTCAAGATAAAGGGGTTGAAACAATCTAATGCCTCAACCATTTTAATGTAATTCAAAAATTTATTCATTTTCCGAAAAGAAATCTTAAAAATTCTGGTAGTGATGCATATCCTAAGAATCTCTCAAGAAAAGGGTATTAGAAATGAAATACGAAAAAAAGGTTTCGAATACCTCTCAGGAGTGGAAAAATAATAAAGGGACAATCAGGTCATGACATGAATATAAATGATTATCCTAATCAATGTAATTTAATCATGAATGAATAGTTGCAATTGAAACTATATCAGCAATCATTTTAAAATACTTAATAACGAAAATAAGCATGAAACCTTTCCAAATGTTCCTACTGATAATGCTAGCATTTATAAGAATGATTAACCAAAATTGCTTTACATTTTCAAATATATAATCTAATAATGATGTCTCCTATATTAGTTTATGGGAAAAGTCTAAGGTGATAGATATAGATGCTCCCCCACACTTAATACTGCACATGGTCCACCAAGTGCAATACTAAGGTAAAGGGTGGGCAACAGTGAGATATGGGGGAAAAATGAGGGAAAGTAGTGGAAGAAGTAAATCCAAAAAGAAAGAAAATAGAAATGAAAAAATACTCCCCTCATGAAAAGTAATGCCCATGGTGCTCCATGATACCTGTGACTGGTGAGAAAATAGAAAACTACAAACATGCACAACATCACAGCACAGAAAATGACAAAAGAGATATATAAGATAAATAAAAATGTCACTATCATGGGGTCGCCTCCGGGGAGGCATCATCCTGTACAGAAACGACCGGTAAAGATGGATCAAGAGGTGTGAAAGTGGGAGGCTCAGACTCTGCATCAGGAAGGGGAGCTGAAGAAGTAGGAGCCGCAGGTGCTGGACCCGGGGTAGGAAGTTCAGCAGCAGGCCCTGGCCTAGTAGAAGTGGTAGTAGCAGTGCTCACCATAGACAGTAGAACAGAATCTGTGGCCTGCGCAGGCGATGGTGGTGGAGCAGCAGTAGATGGGATAGGAGTGGGGACAGAGGCTGGTGGCGGAGGAAGTGGAACACCACGATGGTGAGCAATATGTGCCAACAGCTGCTCCATCCGGTCCTGGCGGCTATCCAGGAGAATCAAATGGCGTGCAATGGTGTCTTGGAAGCCATTGATACGAACGAATTGCTGCTCCATATGAACCTGTCGGCTGTCCAAGCGACCCAAGACCTCCTCCATCACAGCTAGGCGGTGTTAAAGGGTAAGATCGACCGAGGGTGAGGGGGTAGGGTGAATGGGTGATGGAAGAGAAGAAGGAAGGTCACAAGAAGTGGGGTCAATAGGAGGGGAGTGAGTTGGATAAGCTGGAGGGGGTGGGGAAGGGGAAGCTGGGTCAGCAGCTGGGGAAGGAGGGGCAGAAGGTTGTGGGGCTCCAGCCTGAGTAAGAATGTAGGCACCCCCTGATTCCGGACCAATCCCATGCGAATGAGAATGAGAAATTCCATCTGCTGGGGTGAACCTAACTAGTCATGAGGTAAAGAGGGCTTGAATACCCCTAGGTGGTGGGAAAGAAGGGTGGTTTAAAATCCATCGGTCAGGTTGCCTTGACGGCCGGTAATCATGGAGTGGAAATAGGAGGCTGCGAGATAGGGGAGGTCTGGGTAGTCATGCTGAATGACACAGGTAAGAAGCTCCATGTCACAGCCGGTCACGATCCCCATATCCTCCTGGCGGGGAAAAAGGATGGTGCTGAAGCACCGGTTGGAAGAGCGAAGGATGAGGTCGGCGATAAGAGTGCTCTTCTGGGAAGTTGTGGAGTATCGGTGGTTAAGCCCAGTGATCTCTCGGCACACGACAATGATGTCAGAGCACTCAGGCCAGGTCAAGGCAGAAATGGGGGGTGGGGGATAGGATGGGGGTAAAAGCCGCACACTCTGAAAAACTCTATCATGGTAATAGAAAATCGCCAGTCGCCTAGCAGGAATCGAACTATGGGTACCGCATCGCCAGGTGTCTCCCGGTACTCCACTCCATCAAACTAAAACGAGGCCGCAAACTCCAAAAATAAATCACGGAACATAGGAGTGCTGACCTGGAAAATATCGAGGAGCGAGGTGTGTCGGAGAAGTGCCTCCAACTCCTCCCAAATACTGAGATGCTGCAGAACACTGCTGTCTAGGTACCGACCACTCAATGGGATCGGCCGACGATAGAAGCGTCGGACCCTGTCATAGGAAAGGTCGGTGGCTGGGAATACCGTGCAAAGATAAGGAGCACCTGCAGGTTCCGGCCCAGGTGCCGGTGCAGCAGCAGCAGCAGGCTCTGTAAGTGGATCGGCCAAAGTGGAGGGTGGCTCGGTGGAAGGTGTGATCGAAGAGGGACCAGCAGATGATGAAGATAGTGGAGGGAAAGGGGCAGCTGGAGCAGCATAAGTTGTCACGGCCTCCGTTGGGGGAGTGAGTGGTGGCGGAATGGCCAATGGAGGGAGCTCTAAGACCGGAGCATCTACGTCCGGCTGCGTAGGAGGTCGGAGTCGGATCCGATGATAACTGGACTCCTCTCCCTCAGTGGCGGAGTCTGGCCACTTCTCGCATGAAGGATCATGATCTTCCATATCATGAAATAGAAAGAAATAGAAAACAAAACAAAAGAAAAAGAAAAAGGAAACAAAACAACGAAAATGTGAGAAAACTGGAAAATAAAAGTACACGGCGTGTACTCCCGAGTACACGGCGTGTAGTCAAAAATGGAGGGTGTACCATGTTCTCTAGATAGACACACCGAGGGTGAGTAACAGACCATGGAAAAGTACACGGCATGTACCGAACAAACACGTCGTGTTCACTAAAAGTGTTGGTGGTCGTGTGGTATAAATGACCCGACCATGTTTTTATCAGTTCAAAAGAAAACAATACATGCCGTGTATGGCAGTGCTACACGCTGTGTACACTCAACCACCAGGCAGCACCATGTTCAAAAGTCAAAGACGACATGTTAGGGCACCTGCCAGTGGAGAAATTAGCGCTAAATCACATTGATGAAAAGTACACGGTGTGTACTTTCTATACACGTCGTATACTTTAAGTTTCTATAAAAAGAAGACTTGGCCTATGGATTTTGGGAGTTCAGAACCCATTAGAGGAGAGAGAAGCTCTGCTACCACCATTCCCGAAGCCACCAAGGTGACGTCATTCCACTATTCTGCCATTCCACCTTCTGACACCCTACCTCAACGCCTACACGATGAATCCGGCAGGTATCACGTATGTCGTTTCTCTCTTGTTTTATATGTGTATCTAAACCCCTAGACTTGGGGCTGTGGATGATGGGATCATAATTTGTGTGTTGTTTTATATAGTTGTGTTTTCTTATTTTAATTATTCTTACTCTTCTTAAACCACTATCTAATATAACTGAGAATTTTGATCCAGACCAAGGGAAGAATTCGCAGTGATACAAAAGATAAGTAACGGTAAAAAAATTCATGACCATTGGAAGGATTTCACCAATTCAAATAATGGACTGAACGTAATAATGAATTAAAAACACTAATTACCAGACCAAGGATTCAACTGCTTTAATTCCAAACCAGGGGAACCAGACCAAGGAAATATTGTAACAAAATGAAATCCATAATGATTAAATTATTATGAACAACAAAACCATTTAAAAAATCTACATAAGAACTCCTTAATCACCACAAACCTGACACATCATTTCTTCTTATTTTAAACTCTTTAAATTTACCAATTGTTTTATTTAAAACTATTAATCATTTATTCAAAGTAAAAAAATTAAGTTTCAATTAAAAATCAAATTCAACTCAATCAACTCTGAATTCTGCATACTTTACCTAATTAAGTATTAACTCAATTGAATTTATGCACACCATTGTTCCCTGTGGATCGACCCCGAACTTATACTATAATAAAGTTTTAATAATAGGTAATTAATTTGGGACGTATATAACTTCAATCAGCAACAAGCGAGACAAAATTTTGGTTCCGTTGCCAGGGAGCATCTATATCTTTCACCTTAGTCTTTGTCCTTAAACTAATCTAGGAGACATCATTATTAGATTCTATATTTGAAAATGTAAAGAAATTGTGGTTAATCATTCTTATAAATTCTAGCATTATCAGTAGTATCTTTTGGAAAGGTTTCATGCTTATTTTAGTTATTAAGTATTTTAAAATGATTGCTGATATAGTTTCAATTGCAACTTTTCATCCTTGATTAAATTACATTGTTTAGGCTAATAATTTATATGCATGTCATGAACTGATTATCCCTTTATTATTTTTCCACTCCTGAGAGGTATTCTAAATATTTTTTTTGTATTTCTTTTCTAATACCATTTTTCTTCAGAGATTCTTAGGATATGCATCACTACCAGAATTTGCAAGATTTCTTTTCAAAACATGAATAAATTTTTGAATTACATTAAAATGATTTAGGCATTAGATTGTTTCAACCTCTTTATCTTGAGTCCTACCCTATATTTAATCTTTGTTAAGCCCATAGAAGTCATGAACAACCATTATAGGAAGCCACATTACAAGCCTATTTCCCTTCCTACCCTATTTCTTTTTAAACTTTGCATGATTATTCATTGGAGCTTTAAAGAGGGAGTTGACAATACATGGCATATTTTGTGCACAGCCATGAAATAAAGTGTGGGGGGGGGGGGGCGCCTCTTGATTATTTGGGGCAGAATGGGTTCCAAACATCTAATCATTATATTCATAAGTGTTTCCCTTGGGTTTTGTTATAATAAAGAAAAAAATGAAAAAAACCAGACAAGCAAACAAAGAACAAGGGGACCTTATGCTTATTTTCTCATGAACCCTACTTCCCAAAGGAAGATGGTGACATTTACAAAAGCATTTGACTGAGCTTGTGAAGGTCTCATTTTTAGTGAGATTTAATTTTAATATCATGAAATTTTGTTTAAAGGAATTAGCCTTCTTTTTTTTTCAAGCCTTAGAATTTATTTTCACATCTAAACCATCCAACCCTTAGCCATAGAGACATTTGAACCTTATTGATAAAGCCCTCATGATTTTTGTAATTCAATTTTTCTAAAGTGGAGAACAAGGCATATTGCAAACCTATGGATAGAGTGTATATACCATAGATTAAGCATCACTCTGAATAAAAATATATTGAGTGTGGAGTGTTATTTTGACTGGTAAGGTAAATCATCAAATGGTATGCTTATTTTTGAAAGGCTGAAAAATGTGTTGAAAGGGGATGAGAGTAGTTAATTGCATTATATATGAGGCATGATTTTAATATCTTATAAATTGAATGTGCTTTTGCCTTTTAGAATTTTTCCTCAGTAACATTATCAGTTATACATTTGATTAATTAAATTCCTTGCTTTTAAAGTATAGGCTCTCTTAATTAGATGAAGAGATTTTACTTGAGGGCAAACAAATGACTAAGTGTGGGGGAATTTGATGCACCTGATTTGTGTATACATTTCCATATATATAATTGTCAATAAAAACACTTTTCAGTAAATATCTGTTGTTTTATGAACATATTCTTTGATTTTAGTGAATCTGTTTACTTTCAGGAGCTTTCTGGCTAAATACACCGATCAAGGGAAGTCTATGAAAATTTTGAAACTACACGGCGTATACTTTTACACACGCCGTGTACATCCAGACAGGGACACGGACCAAAGGAGGGAGTACACGCCCATGTCACCAGGTAGAAGATACACACCATGTGTGGTGGCGCTACACGCTGTGTACTACTTTCTAGAAGCAGTGGCTGGTGAAGAAAAGTCCACACACCCATGTGGCCATTGATGGAGACACGGTGTGTTCCATTTTTACATGTCATGTCTGCTATTCTAGAAGGGGTTTGTGAACAAACTTATGAAACTACACACCGTGTATGGCGGTGCTACACACCATGTACACTCAACCACTAGGCGGCGTCGTGTTCAAAAGTCAAAGACGGCGTGTCATGCCACCTACCAGCGGAGAAATTGGCACTAAAGTGCGTTGATGAAAAGTACACAGCGTATACATTCTATACACGTCGTGTACTTTATTTTTCAATAAAAAGAGGCCTTGGCCTACAGATTTTGGGAGGTCAGAACCCATTAGAGGAGAGAGAAGCTCTATTACCACCATTCTTGAAGCCACCGAGGTGCCACCATTCTACTATTCCGCCATTCCACCATCCGACACCCTACCTCAACGCCTACATGATGAATCTGGCAGGTATCACATATGTCATTTCTCTCTTGTTTTCTATGTGTAACTAAACCCCTCGTGTTTTGGCTGTGGATGATGGGATCATAATTTTTGTATTGTTTTATATAGTTGTGTTTGCTCGTTGTAATTCATCTTACTCTTCTTAAACCACTTTCTAATATAACATAGAATTTTGAGCCGGACCAAGGGAAGAATTCTCAGCGATACAAAAGAGGAGTAACGGTAAAAAAATCCATGACCATTGGAAGGATCTCACTAATTCAAATAATGGACTGAACATAATAAATAATTAAGAACACTGACTACCGGACCAAGGAGTCAACTGCTCTAATTCAAACAAGAGGAACCAGACCAAGGAATTCTTACAACAAAATGAAATCTAGAATGATTGAATTATTATGAACAACACAACCCTTTAAAAATCTTCATAAGAATTCCTTAATCACCAAACCCCCGACACATCTTTTCTTCCTATTTTAATCTCTTTAAATTTACCCGTTTTTTTATTTAAAATTGTTAATCATTTCTTCAAAGTAAAACAATTTAGTTTCAATTAAAAACCAAAATCAACACAATCAACTCTAAATTCTGCATACTTCACCTAATTAAGTATTAAGTCAATTGAATTTACGTACGCCATTGTTCCTTCTGGATCGACCCCAAACTTATGCTATACTATAGTTTTACAAATGGGTAATTAATTTGGGATGCATATAACTTCAATCAACGACAAGAGAGACCAAATTTTTGATAATTTTTTATTTTTATTTTCACTAAAATCAATTATTAACACAATTTATATCTTAGCACTAAAACCAAATGTGTCCCCAACAACGGTGCCAAAATTTGGCCTTTGATGGTGGAAAATACTTCGATAGAAACTCACAACCAGCAACCACAACCCATGGTGAACAAGGAAGAGGGAGAACCAGCCGTAGATGCTGTGGCTGAGCATCAGTACCAGGATCAGTAGCCTCCCGCTACTGGTTTACCAGAGCAGGCTCCTGCAGCATTCATTGAATTCCTTCCAAGGGATTACCAACAACTGCTGCAGAAACTCATCCCACGTCCATACTTCTCCCCTCTGTTGCAGTTCATGCTAGGTCCACCCCTTTAGCAACAACCTACAAGATGTACCCTTATGGAGTACGGTCTTCCTTCAATCCACGGAGCGGATACAGGCATTTTTCATCCCATGATATTGGCTCCACACTTTGAGATCAAGCCTGTTATCATGCAGCTGATAAAGAACACAGTCCAATTTGGAGGCCTAGCCAGCGAGGACCCAAACACTCATCTTTCAAAATTTCTGGAGATCTGTGACACCTTTCGGTACACTGGCGTGTCCGAAGACGCCATCCGTCTTTTCCTATTTCCTTTTTCTCTACGGGGCAAGGCAAAAGACTAGATCAAGGGGCTACCACAACGATCTATCCTTACCTAGGAGGAGCTAGCCCAGGCATTCCTGTCCAAGTACATTCCACCATCAAAGATGGTGACACTCCTAAATGAGATCCATAATTTCCAGCAGCACGAATCCGAGTCGTTATATGAGTCCTGATAACGCTTCAAAGAAATGTTACGAAAATGCCCCCACCATGGACTCCCACTCTGGATGCAAGTCCAGACCTTCTACAAAGGACTTACCACGAATACAATGTCTGTGGTGGATGCTACTGCGGGAGGTACGGTGATGCAGAAATCCCCCAAATATCTATTCAAACTACTGGAAGACATGTCAGCGAACAGTTTCTAGTGGTACTCTGAGCGGGGGACTCAAAAGCGAGGTATGCACAATATTGACGCTAGCACTATGTTAGCTGCTCAGTTTGACGCTGTGTCCATGAAAATCGACGCATTGAATCTCAAAGGATCATCTCAAGTTTATGTGGTGAACCATCCAGAATGCGGCAACTGTGGTGATAACCACATCATGGGAGAAGGCCTAGTTTCGACAGGAGGCCCTTCGACAAGCGAGGTGAGTTATGTTACCCAAAATCGAGGGCCCAACCAGTACCAGAAGTACCAAAACCCAACATGGCGAGATCAACAGAACACAGGCTGGGGCCAACAACAACAGAATCCTCCGCCCCAGCGACCTCCCAGCTACAACCAACCTCCAAACCAGAACCAATACCTAAGGCTGCAACAACCCCAGCAGGGTCCTTATCCGCAACAAGGGTATCAAAACGCTCGTCCACAGCATCCATGACAGCCACATCCTCCACCAGCTCAACAACCACCTCAGCAGGATAACACTTCAAGGTTAGAGGATTTGATGACTAAATTCATATCTACTGTTGAGAATCAGTTCCAAAATCAAGAAGCTTCGATTCGAGGCTTGGTGAATCAGATTGGCTAGCTGGAAAACCAACTTTTAAGAAGGAAACCTGGTACACTACCGGGAAACACAGAAAAGAACCCAAGAAAGGATACCAATGATATCACCTTGCGGAGCGAAAAAGAATTTCCATAGAAGGAGCCACCAGCACAGCCAGGTGTACCCACACCCCCTGATGATGGAGAACATGCCAATACCGACCCCTCCTCTTCCAAAATCCCACAGAAGGAGGCTTTGCAGAATAAAGGAAAGGATGTAATCCAACCATTCAAGCCTGCCTTACCCTTTCCAAAGTGATTGAAGCAGAGGAAGCTGGACCACCAGTTCATAAAATTCATGGAAGTGTTTAGGAAGCAACATATCAACATCCCATTTGTAGAGGCCCTGATTCAGATGCCCACATATGCAAAATTCATGAAGTAAATTCTCTTGAATAAGAGGAATATGGAGGATTTGGGCATTATTGCACTAACAAAAGAGTGCTCTGCGGTGGTTCAACATTCTATTACTCCCAAGCACCAAGATCTGGGTAGTTTCACCATTCCTTGTGCTATTGGATCCTGTGAGTTTGGGAAGGCCCTCTGCGACTTAGGGGCCAGCGTGAACCTCATGCCCCTCAGAGTTTCCAAGAAGCTGGGACTCAACGAGCTCAAGCCTATCGGTGTTTCCCTTCAAATTGCTGATCGATCCATTAAACATCTGAATGGGCTACAGGAGGATGTACTGGTCAAGGTGGGTAGCCTGATCCTTCCCACTGATTTCATCATCCTCGACATGGGGGATGACCAAGAAGCACCTCTTATAGTTGGAAGGCCTTTCTTGGAAACTGGGAAGGTGCTGATCGATGTGCACCAAGGAGATCTTATTTATTGGGTAGGTGATGAAAGAGTTTCCTACAACATCCTCAAGGCCATCAAACATGATTCCTTATTAGAGAATGAGGACTATTATACAGTGTCTACCATGGCTAATCATTTTGGCGACAAAGGGGATGATTTGGTATGTTCTTTTACTTCGAATAATTTAACTATTCCAGATATTGTATTAGAAGAAGCGCTAGAAGACATGCAATTCATAGAAGTCCAGGGTAGCCACTATTCGCAGCGTGCAGTTGTTCTTGATATTTTGGTACAGGACAAGGTGAAACCACTTGTGCCTTCAATTTTAAAGGTGCCTAAACTCGAACTAGAGCCTCTTCCATCTTCTCTCAAGTATTGGTATTTAGGACCCAATCAAACTTTTCCTGTTATACTTAACGCAAAACTGTCACAGGAGTAGGAATATGCACTTATGAAGGTTCTCAAATAGCGGAAGCACGCTATTGGGTGGACAATTGCTGATCTGAAGGGCATCAGCCCTACCATTTGCACTCACAAGGTGTTACTTGAAGAAGGTTCCAAACAATCTCGGCAACCACAACGGCGTTTGAATCCTACCATGAATGAAGTTGTAAAAGAGGAGGTGATCAAATTATTGGATGCAGGCATCATTTATCCCATCTCAGATAGTCCATGGGTGAGTCCTCTCCAAGTGGTACCCAAAAGGGGGGTATCACTGTGATTTCAAATGAAAAGAACGAGTTCATCCCTACATGCACTATCACAGGCTAGCGAGTCTGTGTGGATTACCGGAAGCTGAATGATGCCACAAGAAAAGATCATTTCCCATTTTCATTCATGGATCAAATTCTAGAGAGACTAGCAGGGCACAACATCTATTGCTTCCTCGACGGTTTTTCTGAATACAACCAAATATCCATTGCTCTAGAGGATCAGAAAAAGAGCACATTCACATGCCCCTATGGCACATTTTCTTATCGAGGGATGTCTTTTGGCATGTGTAATGCCCCCTCCACCTTCCATCACTGTATTTTGGCCATCTTCCACGATATGGCAGAATGAATCCTAGAGGTATTCATGGATGATTTTTCCATTTACAGAAAATCATTCACTATTTATTTACGACACCTAGAGCTTTTTTTGGAATGATGTGAGCACACTAACCTAGTCTTGAACTGGGAAAAGTGTCATTTCATGGTACAAAGTGGTATACTCCTTGGCCACATAATTTTAGCGATGGTGATAGAGGTGTACCATGCGAAGATCGAAGTCATTTCATGACTACCTATACCGACTTCCGTCCGTGCCATCCACAGCTTCCTGGGGCATGCAGGTTTTTACAGGCGGTTTGTATGTGACTTCTCCAAAATAGCCTAGCCCCTCACCAATATTCTAACCAAGGATGCCATATTTGAGTTCGATGAGACATGTGTCAGATCTTTTGAGCATCTAAAGAAGCACCTGGTAGAAGCTCCAGTTATGATTTCTTCCAACTGGGAGGAACAATTTGAGGTGATGTGCGATGCGAGCGACTACGCAGTGGGAGCAGTCTTGGGCCAGCGACTTGACCGGATTTTCCAAACTATCTATTATGCCAGCAGGATGCTCAATGAAGCACAGATCAACTACACCACCACAGAAAAGGAGATGCTTGCAGTGGTTTTCGCATTTGACAGGTTTCGTTCTTACTTAGTGTTGTCTAAAGTTATTGTTTATACTGACCATGCAGCACTAAAGTACCTACTCAACAAGAAAGATGTGAAGCCCCGATTTATCCACTAGGTATTCAACTTACAAGAATTTGATCTTGAGATCCGAGATAAGAAAGGGATTGAGAACTTCATTGCTGACCATCTCTCCCACCTTGAGCTGCCTCATTTAGAGAAGGAAGAAGATCAGGAGATCAGTGAGGATTTCCCTGATGAGAACCTCTTTTCTATCAACGAAACACCTAGGCCATGGTATGCTGATATCACTAATTTTTTGGTTACAGGTTTCGTTCACCCCGATCTCTTCTTCCAGCGAAGGAAAAGATTTTTCTCTGATGTGAAAAGGTACTTATAGAAGGATCCTCTGCTATTCTGATCATGTGTAGATGGAGTGATCCACCATTGCATCTCGAAAAATGAAGTTCACGGTGTTCTGGATTTCTTTCATACCTCACCAGTAGGAGGACATCATGGGCTGGACCGTACCATAGCAAAGATCATGCAATCTGGATTTTTCTGGCCCACCATGCATAGAGTTTCCCGGGCCTTTGTTTCCTATTGCGATCGGTGCTAGAGGACCGGTAATGTGGGATGTATAGCTGAGATACCCCAGCACCCCATCCTGGAGGTCGAGATTTTCGACGTCTGGGGCATAGATTTCATGGGTCCTTTTCCCCGATCTTTTGGGAACACTTACATCCTGGTATGCGTCGACTACATCTCCAAATGGGCGGAAGCCACTGCTAAAGCTCATGACATAGCCAAGGTAGTCATAAATTTCATAAAGAAAAATATTTTTAGTAGGTTTGGAGTTCCACGAGTACTAATCAGTGATAGAGGGACTCACTTTATCAACACACTAATGAGAGGAATATTGTCGAAGTATGGAGTAAAGCATCAGATGGGGACACCATATCATCCCCAGTCCAGTGGATAGGTAGAGCTCTCCAATCATGAGCTCAAGAAGATCCCGGAGAAAACAGTGAACACTTCACGGAAGGACTGGTCCAAGAAGATAGATGATGCCTTGTGGACATATTGGAGTACTTTCAAAACACCATTGGGAATGTCCCCATTCCGCCTCATCTATGGAAAGCCCTATCATCTGCCAGTAGAATTGGAACACAAAGCCTACTGGGTAGTCAAAGCCCTAAATTATGATCTAAAGTCAGATGAAGAAAAATGGAAGTTCCAACTGTCGGAACTAGATGAGATCTGATTAGAGGCATATGAGAACGCTAGTTTGTACAAGGAGAAGACAAGAGCCATTCACGACCGAATGACTTCACAAAAATCTTTCCAACCCGGTGATCAGGTACTTCTCTTTAATTCTCGTCTTCGCTTATTCCCAGGGAAGTTAAAGTCACGATAGTCGGGACCATTCCACCTTGTCCGCGTATTCCATCATGGAGCGGTAGAAATTTCTGGAGAAGATGGTCAGCCATTCAATGTAAACGGGAAATAGTTGAAACCTTGCCATCCTACAGACAACATGGTGGGAATATTGTCCACCATACTCCTCAGGTAAGCAAGGTAAGCAGGTCGAGCCAACGACCTAAAACAAATGCGCTTCCTGGGAGGCAACCCAGAGGTTACACACCGTGTCCCACTAATAAACACGACGTGTAATTATCTTTTTAATTTGTAATATTAGTAGTATAAATTTTTAGAATAACAAATAAATAACTAGGGATGATGTCGATGCCGATGGTAAAGTCACTGGAGTTTATTCAAAACCGTCCATGGTTCGAATCCTCCTGACCTACCTTCGGCACGGGGTTCCTCCTTTTATTTACACAGAGTGTGTGGTATTTTCAATATATATATATATATATATATATATATATGCGTTTAATAAAACCCATGATGGGGATGGACCGGTTGGCTAGAATCGTAATCTGGTTTCAAAAGACCCGGGTTCGAACCCAGACAACCATCCCATTTCCATCATTTGTTCTTTTAATAATACCACACGACGTGTACTCCGATATACGCCAGGTGCAACATAATTATTCAACTATAAATTAAAAACAATTTTCAAATAAGAAATTACATGCGGTTGAAGTTGGCGGATTGGCAAAGTCTCAACACCAGGTTCAGAAGACCCGCTTTCGAATCACGCTAATCTCCCCGCTTTACCCCCATCCTTTCCTAAATAAAAACCACACGCCATATTTTTCGTTCTTTCCATGTGTATAGGCCATATAGAATAAATATTTATATAAAATAAATATGAACAGCAGAACAACCTTTGCTCCAGTGGTTGAGGGCTTTCATTCGGAACGGCCGATCGCCGGCTCGAATCCCACCCCAAGCACCGGACCAAAAGTTGTACTACTCATTTTTTAATTTTAAACTACACAGCGTGTATTACCCAATATACGTCATGTATAGGTTTATTTATAATAGAATTTGTAGATATTTCTATTTTTATTTTAATTATTAATAATAATTATTATATAGTTTACTATAATAATTATATATTTACTCTTATTTAAATAAAATTTTTTTGGATACACGGCGTGTAGTCCAAACATACACACCGTGTACCGAGGTTATATAAGCCGCGGTCCACCCAGCTTCAGTTCATGTCGCGCAGCCTCCCCATTTCCTCCCCTCTTCCTGTTTTCTTCTCCCGAACGCCACCAGAACCCCCTTCTCTAGATCCGTCGATTTTGGGCGTTTCAAGTTTTGATTCTTCTCACATTGTGATCCACGATCTAGGTACACCATTCTTCACCCTCTATTTCATGTTTTTAGAATCGTTTAGGGTGTTTTTCGGATCGGCCGACCATTTGGATTCCCACAGTACATGACCACGAAATGAAGAACCCAGGCCGTGTACTTCTATACACGGCCACACACAAAATATTTGGAAGTTTGAATATACATGGTGTGTATGTTTGGTACAAACTGTGTCCTTTTAATTGTGCCCGAGTACACCTTTGCACATGACCTCACACACCATTTTCATGTACAGAGCATGTGTGTTTGGTAAACGTCGTGTCAGTCATTTCTGATGGCCCCTCCGTGTGTGGTCAATAACACGACCTCTCACCACATGTTCCTATACACGACGTCTGTGTTCTGTACACGTCGTGTCTTTTAGAGGTTCAACCAGCTTGTGTCTCACCTTCTACACGACCATGTTTTTCATGTGCAGTACACACTGTGTCCTGTACCTACACGGCATGTATTGTTTTCTTTTGAACTGATAAAAACATGGTTGTGTCATTTGTACCACACGACCATGAACACTTTGAGTGAACACGCCCTGTATGTTAGGTACACACCGTGTACTTTTCCATGGTCTGTTATTCACCCTCGGCATGTCTGTCTAGAGAACACGGGATACTCTCCATTTTTTACTACACGCTGTGTACTCGGGAGTACATGTCGTGTACTTTTATTTTCTAGTTTTCTCAAATATTCATTGTTTTGTTTTCATTCCTTTTCCTTTTTCTTTTGTTTTGTTTTCTATTTATTTCTATTTCAGGATATGTCATATCACGATCCTTCGCGCAGGAAGCGGCCAGCCTCCGCAACTAAGGGTGAGGAGTCCAGTTATTATCAGATCTGACTCTGACCTCCTACACAGCCGGACCCAGATGCTCCAGTCTTCGAGCTCCCATAATTGGACATTCTACCACCACACACTCCCTCAGCGGAGGCCGGGACTATTTCTGATGCTCCAGCTGCCACTTTCCCTGCACTATCTTCATCCGCCGTTAGTCCCTCTTCGAGCACACCTTCCACCGAGCCACCCTCCACTTCGGCCGATCAACCTACAGAGCCTGCCGCTGATGCTGCACCAGCACCTGGGCTCGAACCTGTAGGAGCTCTTTATCCTTGCACGATATTCCCGGCCACCGACCTCACCTACGACTGGGTCCGACGCTTCTCTCGTCGGCCGATCCCATTGAGTGGCCGGTACTTGGACAACAATGTTCCGTAGCAGCTCGGTATTTGGGAGGAGTTAGAGGCACTTCTCGGGCACACCTCGCTCCTCGATATATTCCAGGTCAGCACTTCTATGTTCCATGATTTATTTTTGGAGTTTGTGGCCTCGTTTGAGTTTGATGGAGCGGAGTACTGAGAGACACCTGGCGATGCAGTACCTGTAGTTCGATTCCAGGTAGGAAGCTGGTGATTTTCTCTTACCATGACTGAGTTTGGCCGAGGGTGCGGCTTTTACCCTCATCTTATCCCCCACCCCCCGTTTCTGCCTTGACCCGGCCTGAGCGCTCTCACCTCATTTCTGTGTGGTAGGCGATCGCTGGGCCTGACCACTGATACTCCCCCACTTCCAAGAAGTGCACTCTCATACCCAACTCCATCCTTCGCTTCACCCACCGGTTCTTCAACACCATCCTTTTTCCCCGCCATGAGGATATGGGGGTCGTGACTGGCCATGACATGGAGCTTCTTACCTGTGTCATTTGGCACAACTACCCGGACCTCCCCTATCTCACCGCCTCCTATTTCCACTCCATGATTACCGGCCATCAGGGCAACCTGACCGGCGGATTTTACACCACCCATCTTTCCCACCACCTAGGGGTATTTGAGCCATCTTTACCTCATGACTTTTTAGGATCAACCCAGTGGATGGGCTTTCTCATGCTTATTCACATGGGATTGGTCCGGAAGCAGGGCTGCCTACATCCTTGCTCAGGCTCGAGCCCCACCACCTGCTGCCCCTTCTGCCTCACCTGCTGACCCTCCTCCTCCTTCCCCACCCCCTCCAGCTTCTCCACCTCACCCACCTCCTACTGACCCCACTTTATCTGACCTTCCTTCTTCTCTTCCATCACCCATTCCCCCCTACCCCTTCACCCTCGGTTGATCTTACCCTTTCCCACCACCTAGCCGCGATGGAGGAGGTCTTGGGTCGCTTGGACAGCCGACAGGTTCAGATGGAGCTGCAGTTCATTCGTATCATCGGCTGCCAGGACACCATTGCATGCCATTTGATTCATCTAGACAGCCGCCAGGACCAGATGGAGAAGTTGTTGGCACATATTGCTCAGCATCTTGGTGTCCCACTACCTTTGTCACCAACCTCTGTCTCCGCTCCTGGCCCATCTGCTGCTTCTCCACCACCATCGCCTACGCAGGCCATAGGTTCTGTTCTACTGACTACAGTGAGCCCTGCTGCTACCACTTCTGCCGGGCCAGGGCATGCTGCTGAGCTTCCTACACCGGGGCCAGCACCTACGGCTCCTACTTCTTCAGCTCCCCTTTCTGATGCAGAGTCTAAGCCTCCCACTTCAACGCCTCCTGAGCCATCTTTAATGGCCGTTTCTGTACAGGATGTTGCCTCCCCAGAGGCGACCCCATGATAGTGACATTTTTCTTTATCATATACATCTCTTCTGTCATTTTCTGTGCTTTGATGTTGTGAATGTTTTCCGTTTTCTTTTTTCTCACCAGTCACAGGTATCATGGAGCACCTTGGGCATCACTTTTCATGAGGGGAGTATTTTTCCATTTATATTTTCTATCTTTTTGGATTTACTTCTTCCACTGCTTTCCCTCATTTTTTCCCCCATATCTCCCTATTTTCCACCCTTTACCTTAGTATTGCAGTTGGTGGACCATGTGCAGTATTAAGTGTGGGGGAGCATCTATATCTTTCACCTTAGTATTTTCCCTTAAACTAATCTAGGTGACATCATTATTAGATTCTATATTTGAAAATGTAAATCAATTGTGGTTAATAATTCTTATAAATGCTGGCGTTACCAGTAGGAACTTTTAGAAAGGTTTCATGATTATTTTAGTTATTAAGAATTTTAAAATGATTACTGATATAGTTTCAATTGCAACTTTTCATCCTTGATTAAATTACATTGATTAGGCTAATCATTTATATGCATGTCATGACTAGATTGTCCCTTTATTATTTTTCCACTCCTAAGAGGTATTCTAAACCTTTTTTTTGTATTTCTTTTCTAATACCCTCTTTCTTGGGAGATTCTTAGGATATGCATCACTACCAGAATTTTCATGATTTCTTTTCAAAACATGAAGAAATTTTTGAATTACATTAAATTGATTGAGGCATTAGATTGTTTCAACCCCTTTATCTTGAGACCTACCATAAATTTAATCTTCGTTAAGCCCATAGAAGCCATGAACAACCTTTATAGGAAGCCACATTACAATCCTATTTCCCTTCCTACCCTATCTCTTTTTAAACATTGCATGATTATTCATTTGAGCTTTAAAGAGGGAGTTGGCAATACATGGCATATTTTGTGCACAACCATGAAATAAATTGTGGCGAAGTGCCTCTTGATTATTTAGGGCAGAATGGGTTCCAAACATCTACTCCCTGTATTCATAAGTGTTTCCCTTGTGTTTTGTTATAAAAAAAGAGAAAAAAACAAACAAGGAAACAAACAACAAGGGGACATTATGCTTATTTTCTCATGATCCCTATTTCCTAAAGAATGATGGTGACGACTACAAAAGAATTTGACTGAGCTTGTGAAGGTCGAATTTTTAGTGATCTTTACTTTGAATATCATGAAATGTTGTTTAAATGAGTTAGCCTTCCTTTTTCAAGCCTCGGAATTTATTTTCACATATGAACCTACCAACCCTTAGCCAGAGAGACATCTGAACCTTATTGATAAAGCCCTCATGATTTTTATAATTCAATTTTTCTAAAGTATAGAACAAGGAATCTTAAAAAACTATGGATATAGTGTATATACCTTAGATTGATCATAACTCTAAATAAAAATATCTTGAGTGTGGAGTGTGATTATGACTGGTAAGGTAAATCATCAAATGACGTGCTTATTTTTGAATGGTTGAAAAACGTGTTGAAAGAGGATGAGTAGTTAATTGCATTATATATGAGGCATGATTTTAATATCTTATGAATTGATTTTGTTTGTGACTTTTATAATTTTTCCTTAGTAATATTATCAGTTATACGTTTGATTAACTAAATTCCTTCATTTTAATGTGTAGGCTCTCTTAATTAGATGTTGAGATTTTACTTGAGGGAAAGAAAATGACTAAGTGTGGGTGAATTTGATGCACCCGATTTGTGTATACATTTCCATATATATAATTGACAATAGAAACATGTTTTCAGGAAATATCAGTTTTTTTATAAACATATTCTTTGATTTTGGTGAATCTATTTACTTTTAGGAGATTTCTGGCTAAATACACGGATCAAGGGAAGTCTGTGAAAATTTTAAAACTACACAACGGGTACTTTTATACACGTCGTGTACATCCAGATAGGGACACAGATCGAAGCAGAGAGTACACACCCATGTCACCAGGCGGAAGATACATGTCATGTGTGGCGGCACGACATGTCGTGTACAACTTTCTAGAAGCGGTGGTTTCCAAAGAAAATTCCACACGCCCATGTGGCCATTGATGGAGACACGACGTGTTCCATTTTTACACGCCGTGTATGCTATTCTAGAAGGGGATAGAGGCCAAACTTATGATACTAAAAGCTGTGTATGGCTGTGCTACACGCCATGTAAACTCAACCACCAGGAGACACCATGTTCAAAAGTCAAAGACGGCATGTTAGGCCACCTGCCAGTGGAGAAATTGGTGCCAAAGCGCATTGACAAAAATTACACGGCGTGCACTTTCTATACAATCCATGTACTTTATTTTTCTACAAAAAGTGGCCTTGGGCTACGGATTTTGGGAGTTCATAACCCATTAGAGGAGAGAGAAGCTCTGCTACCACCATTCCCGAAGCCACCGAGGTGTTGTCATTCCACTATTCTTCCATTCCACCTTCCGACACCCTACCTCAACGCCTACACAATGAATCTATCAGGTATCACATATGTCGTTTCTCTCCTGCTTTCTATGTGTAACTAAACCCCTCGTGTTGGGGCTGTGGATGATGGGATCATAATTTTTGTCTTGTTTTATATAGTTGTGTTTTCTTGTTGTAATTCATCTTACTCTTCTCAAACCACTGTCTAATATAACAGAGAATATTGAGCCGGACCAAGGGAAGAATTCTCAGCGATACAAATGAGGAGTAACGGTAAAAAAATCCATGACCATTGGAAGGATTTCACCGATTCAAATAATGGACTGAACGTAATAAAGAATTAAGAACACTGACTACCGCACCAAGGATTCAACTGCTCTAATTCCAAACAAGAGGAACTGGACCAAGGAAATCTTGTAACAAAATGAAATCCAGAATGATTGAATTATTATGAACAACACAACCATTTAAACAATCTGCATAAGAACTCCTTAATCACCACAACCCCGACACATCTTTTCTTCCTATTTTAAACCCTTTAAATTTACCCGTTGTTTTATTTAAAACTGTTAATCATTTCTTTAAAGTAAAACAATTTATTTTCAATTAAAAACCAAAATCAACTCAATCAACTCTAAATTCAGTATTCTTCAACTAATTATGTATTAACTCAATTGAATTTATACACACCATTGTTCCCTGTGGATCGACCTCGAACTTATGTTATACTAAAGTTTTAAGAACGGGTAATTCATTTGGGACGCATATAACTTCAATCAATGACAAGAGAGACCAAATCCCAACACCTCTACCTATTTTCTCATGAAAACCTCAATGACCACACTCATATAAAGTTCTCTAAACATGAGGATCATCCTAAGGTCAACCTCAACATGCTCTATATCTTCTCAGTGGAGCATAAGCCTACTACCCTTGCTACAGTAATGATCTCACTAGAAAATGCTTCCTATGATGGTGCTTAACCAATAAACCTCTATGAAAATTAGATTTGGGAAACATTGGGAACTAGTTCTAGTAATGAAAAACCCCATAACCAAAAAATACTAGAAAAAGACCCCAGTAAAATAATATAAACCAATATTCCCAAAAGGAAATAACGGAAGCGGTTGAGGAAGACTCTCTGTTGGTTGAAACCTATAAGGTCCCATTGTCTAATACCTTACACTAAAAAAATATGGTCCTTGAGGAACCCTTCATGTTACCCTCTCACAATAAACATTGTGATTGCATCATATCTCCCACCTTCTTCTTCTTTGGGACCTCCAGCTACACCAATAATGTAAAACAAGTAACTACATACTATATATAAGGATATATTACCTTGTCATGATGTCTTGAATGAGAATCCTCTACTAGAAAAAATCTAGTGAAAACCTAGAAAATGGATGAACTTGATTCCCAAATATCTCACTAACATACTTAACTATTGAACTGAAATAAGATCTAGCAACTTCACTACCTTCATAGTCAAGTAAGTAATCCTACTCAAAACTCATTTTGAAATATGGCCTATGAAACATCTACATACTTATGATCCCCCTGATACATAGTTAGCCAATACTACACAGATCACCACATCTGACTAATAACCAAAGGATCCCAGTGTCCCATCTGGGCATCAATAACTCTAAAATCGATCTCATCCACTTCTAGTGGGTCTACCCTAGACTGATCAATAAACTCATCTAAATAAATATAATCTAGATGATTTACACACACATGACAGACAAATCCATTGATAAGATATGAAACATGGATTTTTTAAGCCCATGCATTATATTTTTTATTGTGGTTCATTTTAATTAAATTTATCTTTCCTAAAACAATACAATTAAAAAAATTATAGTTGTCATCATGATTCATGTACCTTTCCTAGGTCTCTACCCTATACATAGGTGAATCTCAATTGGTCATTCAATAAGTTCAGAGTTTGTGCATTGGATCCTGGGGCGGGGGCTAAAATCCCATGTCTTAGATAGTCTCCCTATCCTATGTCATACACCAAGGTCATGTAGAAGTGTTTCCATACCAACCCATTCCATCCTTACTATGAATAACTCAAAAATCTATATTATCCCTCAAACAATCAAATTTTATGCCACTCTTTCACAACCCAATTGTAACATCAAGGATCTCGGTTCCACCCAATGGTGCCTCTTACGCGGTTTCCACATGGCCTCAAGCACATTTCCACAAATGACAGAGTTTTTCGACTAGAAGCAAGGGCCTAGGGTGTGATAGTGGGGAAACTATACCCTCATTGGTAGAGTAAATAGAATAGAAAAAAATTAACAATAGCGGAAGCAGTAATACTATTCAAAAGAAGTAAATATTGGAAGACTGATAATATGAAAACAACTGAAGAATATATATATATATATATATGATTCATGGAATATATATCTAAAAAAATATACCTACAAGTCACAATGCAGGAATGAAATATAGAACCCAATATACAAATGATTCAAAAAAACTCCAGTAGCATCGCAAGCCTGAGCTTGGTCCCATTCTCAAAATCTATAACAATAATCAAGAACCTGAAGAGGAAGGGAGATTTCCATTATATATACATGAAACCATATAATCTGTTTGGGTCTAAAACATTACCCAAACTTGGTGTGAGTCGAATCACAGTAGGAAACAACCAAAAGATCTTTTCCTAACTTTCAGTGAATATATATATAGGTAATATGCAGAAATGAAAAAATAAACTAGGAAGTACTCAAAAGTAATCAACCATATAGTTTTATATTACATTCATTTACATTTATTTTTCATCCTCTAAATTATGTAATCTTAGGGTCTAGACTAGGCTCTATATCCCATTGTAGAATAGTAACAAAATAGATGTCTCAGAAGAACATCTAACAATAATGTAAGATTGAGTCCAATCTTGTGCTTTGGTGTAGAAGATTTGTCATAATCCTTCAATTATTCAATAATGAACCTTTGTGATAGTTTTCATAGTCTAAACCCCTGGTCTATCATAACAACAATCCATTTAATAGAAACCCTATGGGGAGATCTCACAGTCTTACCCCTTTGGTCTAACATAGCACTATTCATTTTTAAATTACCACCTGGGCATCTATCACGGTCAATAACCCTTGGCCATCATAGCATCAATATATTATAAACGACCACCTGGGAAGCTCTCACAGTATAAACCAGTAGGTCAATGTCCACCTAGCATCTCTCACAGTGAATACCCTTGGGTCAACATAACAGTAAAACATACATAAATGAACCTACCTCAGGAAGATCACACAATCAAGTTTCCGTTGGACAAACCTAAAAAATTCATATCAAATGAATATCATATAATCAGTAACTCTATCCAAACAAGACTAAGAATGAAAAAAAAAGAAATACTAACCAGTATTCTAGATCAAATGGATATAAACAATCTATCAAGGGAAACGCACCCACTGGGTGTCCCATAAACAGGTTATCTGACCATAAACATATGAAACTACCCTTTTTAATCATCAAAACCATACCAGGATATAAATTGAGTTTAATTACAAAACATAAAATACCTCAAATGTGGGTATATGGCACCTTTAGCACATATAATCTAAATACGCACAACGAATTTCACAAACCACCTTCCTCGATGTCCCACGATCAATATACTAGAACTTCATCCCTTGAATTTGACTAGATCGACATATATTGGTGATATTCCAATGCACCCGACAATGTCTCAATTGGAGCTCATATAGAGAATCGCGAGGGTTTTAAAGTTCATTGTTTGTTCTGTCGCTCTCCAATATGAACCACGGGGAGATGAAGATAGTTCCAGACATGAGACATGACCCTGATCCAATATATCAATTAAAAAGAAAAATAAATGGCATGTTCATTAACCGTACATGTCTTGTATTGGCCTCAACCATAACCTGACTTATGCGGTCTAAGAAGTCCTCAGACGGCCATGTACTCGGCCCTTACACGACCAATACATAGATGCACGCGACAACCAGGTACATGACATGTACTCAAAAGTAAATGACATGTTGTTATAAAAATCAAATTTCTTCTTTTTCCTCCAAAACAAACTGAAATCAAGATCCATACCTAAAATTATGATATGGGTTCTTACAAACATTCTCCCTTAAAGCAATTCTCCCTCTAGTTTCCCTTCTAAGGTTGGTGAAGAAGAAACATCAATCAACTCTGGCCATTGTGATCGTACATCGGCCTCCCTCTCCCAAGTCTCATCTTATACTTGGTCGTGCTACCATTTTAGACGTAATAGAGGAACATACCAGCAATGGAGAACCTTCATGTTGAGATTCAAAATCTGAATAGGGTGCTTCTCAAAGGATGCATCCACCTCCAAATCAACATCCTGGTGTAGAAAAGTATGAGACGAGTCTGAGAAGTAACACCACAGCTGACAAACATGAATGAAATCGTGCATAGACTGATACCTCTGAGGTAATTGAAACTAATAGAAAAATGAAATGGCTCTTTGCAAAACCTCAAATGGCCTGACATATTTTAGTGAAATCTTTCCATGTCTCCAAATCCTTTTGTGTTCCATCCTCGGTGTGACACGTAACAAAACATAATCTCTGACCTCGAACTCTAGAGGTCATCTTCATCAATCCGCATAAGATTTCTACTAATACTGCATAATATTCATCTTCTTCTAAATCAAATCCACCTGCTTTGTGGTCTTTTCGACAATACATGGTCCCAACCTAGCTGCCTCTCCTACCTCCAGCCAACATAGTTGTGATCGACATGACCTACCATACAATGCCTTATAAGGTTCCATATGATTCATTTACTGAAAAATATTATTGTAGGAAAACTTCACCAGGGTAATGTGTCTCTCTAATTATCCCTTAAAATCTAGGACACATTCTTGAAGCATTTCCTCCAAAACCTAAATTGTTCACTTGGACTAGCCATCCGTCTGGGGATGGTAAGTTGTACTCAGAAGTACCTATGTACCCAAAGCCCTTTGTAGTCCCTTCAAGACCCAAGAATTAAACCGTGCGTCCCTGTCTAAAATGATAGAGTGTGAAACCCCCTAAAAATGTACAATCTCACAGATGTATAAATTTACTATCTCATCAAAACTAATGGTTTCCTTGATCGGATGGAATGTGAAACCTTCATCTGTCTATCAAAAACAACCCATACAACATCATTTCCTCGAGGATACTCTGGTAAACCTGTCATAAAATACATCGTGACTTAATTCCACTTCCTGTCAAGAATGGGTAATACTATAATAGTCCTACTGATCAATAATGCTCCACCTTCACCTGTAGATAGGTAGAAGATCTCATAAAAAAACCAGCAACATCCCTTTTCATAATTAACCACCAAATCTAACAATGTAGATCTCAATACATCTTGGTGATTCCAGGATGAACTTCCAATACTAAGGCAAGAAAATCTTACAATATCTCCTCATGTATTACTGCTGACACCCATACGTGTCTGGGAAAAAGAAAAACCTCATCCTCACCTATCGTCCACATAGAAGTATGTTCCTCTCCTGACACACTCTCACAGTAGACTAGGCCATTAGAATCTCATAGATTCTTTATTCACACTTGATCCAGTAGAGTGGAGGTAACATCTATAGAAGAATGAAAAATATGCCCCTATTTTTCGTGCTCCTCCAAATGAATCTCATAGAACAGAACCATAATATTCCCCTCACTACTGGCCTTCTGAACTACCTATATCTTAGATCTCCTTCTCAACGAAACAACCACAACGTTTCATTTCCCAAGAATGTATCCAAGATCAAAGTCAAAATATTGAAGGTACTAAACCCACCGTCACTTTATCAAATCTTGATCTCACGCATTAAAGATATATTTGAGGCTTTTGTGGCCAGTGTAAACCACAAAATTCCCTCCTAAAAGATAATGTCTCCAACAGCATAAAGCATTCACAACTGTAGGTAACTAAAGATAGTGTGTAGAATAGTTACTCTCATGTGACCTTAACTAATGAGACCTATAACCTAGGACTCCCTTCCTATTCATAAATACTTCTCTTAGCCTGATACCTGATGCATTAAAGTAAATCGTGTAACTCCATGCTGGATTCTGGAAAAATTGGTATAGGTTCTGAAGTAAATCTCCCTTTTAACTCCTAAAAGGATGAATCACTAGAATATTTCCACAAGTACATCACACTCCTCTTATTCAGGCATGTCAATGGCATGGCTAAGCATTAAAAGTCTTGAAAATGCGTATGTAGTAACTTGCCATCCTTAAAAAACTTCATACCTCAAATATATTCTTTGGATACTCTCAGGAAACTACCACTCTCACTTTTTCTAGGCCTAATGATACTCATGTCTCTATGATAACATAGCCCAAGAAATGTATCTGGTCCATCCAAAAGTGTAACTTTGAGAACACACCATATAACTGATTCTCTCTCAGTATACTCAATACGATCTCAAGATGGATGGAACAGTCGTGTGGAGTGTTAGAGTACACCAAGATATTATCCACGAAGACTTCCAGAAAAGATTCGCTGTATGTATGGAATACTTGGTTCACCAGTGCCATTAAAACTGACTGTGCATTCATGAGATAGAATGAGATAACAAACTACTCATACAAACTATACATACTCACAAAGGCTGTAATAGGTATATCAGATGGTATAACTGCACAACTGATGATAAATGTATCTCAAGTCAATCTTTGAGAACACCTTGGATCCTCAAAGTTGATCAAAGAGATCATTAATCCATGGCAAGGGATATCAATTCTTGATTGTCATTTGGTTCAATTTTCTATAATCTACACAATGTATGATTCTTTTTTCTGCCATATTCACAAAAAAAGGATAGACAGACCTGAAAGAGAAGTACTAGATTGAATGAAACCCTTTTCCTTCAACTCCTCCAATTAATTCTAGATATCATGTAGCTATGCTGTTGCCATCATATAAGAAGGAATGGACATCGATGCCTCTCCTAGAACAAGCTCAATAGAGAAATATACCTCTCTCTCCATAGGTAAACCTGAAACGTCACCACGAAATACATATATGAAATGATCTAAAACTAGAGGAAATTCCATATTTGATTTCCCCGGGTCATCAAGATATAAACTAGAAATCTAGGATATAATTCCATCCAACCCATAATGCTTGTGTCCCACTTTAATTTCCTGGACTTACCATTCACCATTGTGTAGAAAAGACCTACCCTCTAATGATGTAAAACTTACTCTACAATGATAGTAGTCAACAAAGGCATGAAAGGAGACCAACCAGTCCATCTTGAGAATGGCATCAAAGCCTATCATCTCTAAGACATTGATGTCCCATATGAAGTGACACCCACCGACCATAAGAAGGAACTCCTTTCACTAATGTACACTAGTTTTCCTAATCCCCAACATATTTTCTAGCATCATAAGTTCATATGAAGTAAAGATATAGATCCCAAGGCTCCCAACAATGGAAAAAGATATTGAACTATGGGAATCCCATATATCAAAAAGAGCAAAAGCTAAAATTGAGGCAACCAGAATCATACCTCTAACTGTAAAGGATCTGGGATCCTTCTCCTACTAGGCATTCTCCACTTTAAAATCCCGACTTGTACAATAGCCTTGCGACACTTCCTAGCTACCCTATACTAATACACCCTATTGTCACTGAAAATAGGTCATCTGGATACCACATCCATAACCACCTCCTCGACCTGAATAGACTACAGAATCCTAGTTCACTGACTGATGAGAAATTGGTGGTCCTTCTCTTGAATGTGGAGTCATAACAAATCCCTTATTACTCAGTGCATGTGAGAACATCTTATAAAATGCTAAATGTGGCCCAAATTTGTGCCAGATCTTTACTCGACTGTCTACCTCGGGTAATGATGTCTCATATTCCCACTCATTCCACACTCTTAGCACAATACTTGGATACCTAAAGAAACATTTCTTCTATTAGAAGAATCATCCCTTGAAATATCCCTACGTCGCTTCATTGTATCAATCGAAAGTGCACCAATCCGAGATCCTGAACCACCCTGAATATCAACTCCAAACTCCCTCAAATTATGCCTAGTAATCAGAACCTGCTTTACTCTCATATTTACCGAATTCATAAAGAAAACATTCACCTATAATCAAATGTCATACCTGAGACCATCCTCAAATTGCATAGCCAATGATAACTCATCACCCCCAAAACAGGTGTGAAGAGTTGAAGCTCCATAAAGTGAGAAGAATAATACCTCACAAAAATAGTGCCATACTCCAAATTCTTAAACTCTTGGGCTTAGCTGAACATCAACGTGTTGGGGTAGATATAATCATAGAAGGTCCAGTAGAAATCTTCCCATGTAATATTTCGATGGCGTCCCACCTATGAGATCAAATCCCACTATCTCTTGGAAGAATCACACAACATATAAGTTGATATATTCACCCTCCTCTCAAGTGGTGTTTCAAAATTCACAAATATAGAAATCATGGCCTCCAACAATAACTCTATAGCCTTTGTTCCTCTATCCCTTGAAAAAGTGGGCAGTTTCTATGCTGGAATACCCACGTCAACCATGACATAGTTCAGGAAGGAAGTGCTGCTCCCTAAAAAGTCTACACCATCCCCAAAAATCCTTCACATAGCTGTGCATCATCAACTATGTCTGGTATAACAGCATGTGACAAGATGGGAACAATTGGAGGATTTAGTGGTAGTCCCTAATCTACCATTTTTGCTGTCTAATTATCGCCCTATACCTAGAATAAAACTCGATGGTGTCTTGGTGGCATGAATTTGTAAGGTCAAGTGCACAAATTAGAACAATATTATCAAGTACTACCAGTTAGAGGTTCGAGAACAGAATAGGGGAATGAAAGAAATCTAATTTTATAAAAGAGGGTTACACGGTGTATAGAACCACTATATGGCGTGTTCCCATTAATCCTTTCATGGGTATGTACCTATATAAACCTGGTCATGTAACACTGCATGCACACAGTGTATTCCTCATGATACACAACATGTACGTTAATATCCCCTCTTTCCCAAGTACTTCTACACGGTTAGAACTACAGGGTTCTAGCTGGGTAACTCTACATTGTGGGAAAACTCTAGACATGGAATGCACCACTAATGTTTAATCCCCTCCTGTCATTAGTCACATGGTTAGGTGCACATATAAGTTCTACCTGGCATTTAATAGCTAGACATAGACTTCACAAACCATTTTTCATCCACCCGTGTCATTAGTCACATGATTGGATACATGGTCATTTATAGCACAACATGTACTCTAAGTACACGGTGTGTTATAGAAAATGTTTTTCAACCCCGTGAATCTTTCTACATAGTTGTTAAAATAGTCAAAAACTACATAGCGTGTACATAAAGTACATGGTGTGTTCTTAAGAAAATTCATTTCTTCCAGAACAAAAGAACACATGGCTTGTGTTCAAAACATCACACGTCGGGTTTTTTGGGTTTTCAAGAACGAAATCCTTTGAAACATCTCTATAACCGAAAAAATCTTAATATTTTTCCAAGGCATACTATTTCCTAATCTTTGAGATATCATACTCCCAAATAATAAAATTTGGAATGCTAATTAATGTCATATTAATAGAGTAAATTAAAGTTTGAACCTGATCCACCAAATTCTGATCCTAGAGGGCCCATAACACCTCATGGAATAAACATTGGTGTCCATCCAAATGATAATTTACATATAAAAATACCATATCAAAATAGAAGGTATTTATTTTAGGGAATCTATCACAAAAAAATTCATATCTAGCACAACATCTATCACAACATCAAGTAATTGGTAATACACCCTTAATGAAATAACAAGAATGCATGAAACATGATATCTAAAAAGCTATTATATGATGCATGAGATGGAATCTATCATCTAATAGGGTTGAAAAGTAAATAGAACCACAATGATATCAATCATAATAGCACAAAACAAGTGAATCACCCAACTGTGAAATCAAATCATTTGTAAAAATTGAAAAACAACAAAAAAATTCAATATTCGAGGTAACTTGGATTTTCCTTATACACGGGTCAGCTAATCCCAAGAATATCTTATTACCAAATACCTATTCATCATATCCTTGTTTATTGTCTCCAAATAGAAAGGAAAAGTAGAAAAGGAACCTTATATGATACTACTTTGTTATATCTCAGATTCGGGTGCCACCCAATGATGCCCCTTACCGAGTTCAGCACATTTCCTCAATCTCATTTCCCCAAACAACAGAGGCTACTGACTAGAAACAAGGGCATAGGGTGTGATAGTGGGGAATCTATTATTTCATTAAAAGAGTAAACACATCAAAAAAAAATAGTAATAATAGTGGAAGCAGTAATACAATTCAACTGAAGTAAATAGTGGAAGACTGATAATAATAAAACAACTGAATCACACACACACACACACACACATATATATATATACATATAAATTGAACATGGAATATGTATCTACAAAAATATCTAAATATTTCACAATGCTGGAATTTAATACAAAAACCAAAGTACAAAGAAAACAAATAAATTCAAGAAGCATCACAAGCCTCAACTTAGTCCCATGATCTACATCCCTAACAGTAATCAAGAACCTGATGAAGAAGGGAGATTTCACTTATCTATACCTGTAACCATATATTCTATTTCGGTCAAAAACCTGAACCAAATAGTTTGTGAGGAAAATCCTAGTAGAAAACCATAAAACTATTTGTGCATAACAATCAGTGAATATATATACTAGGTAATATGCATATATGAAGCAATAAACTAGTAAGTACTTTGAAGTAAAAAATCCTATAGTTTTAAATTACCTTAATTTACATTTATTATTCATCATCTGAATTATGTAATCTTGGGTTCTAGCATAACTCTATATCACCCTATATAATAGTGACATAACATATTCCTCAGAAGACCATCTATCAATTAAGTAAGACTATGTTGAAGCTTGTTCGATGGCTTTAAGGACTCATCAAAATCATTCAATTATTCAATAATGATATTTTGGGAAAGATCTCGTAGTCTAAACAAAGTGGTCTAACATATAAACAATCCATTTAATAATGGTCCTCTGGGAAACTCTCACGGTCTTACCCCATTGGTATAACATAGAACTAATCATTTACAAATGAACACCTGGGTAGATCTCATGGTCCATACCCCTTGATCCACATAGCATTAATATGTTATCAATGACCATGTGCACATCTCTCATATTCTAAACCCCCAGGTTGATGACCACCTAGAAAATATCACAGTCAATTCCCCTTGGTCAACATTACAGTAAAACATACATAAATGACCCTACCTTGGGAATCTCTCATAGTCAAAATCTCCTTGCTCCGACATCGACAATGCATATCAAATGCATCTTATATAATCACTAACTCCATCCTAACAAGACTAGGAATGGAAAACAATGAAAGACTAACAGTAATTCTATAAAAAATAGCCATAAACAATCAATCAAGTGAAACACTCCCATGGGGTTCCTAATAAACAAGGTATCTAGCCTTATTCAGATGAAACTACCCTTTATTAATCAACCAAACTATCAATGGTAACAAATAGGGTTTAATTCCAAAAAACAGAATACTCCAAATGTGGGTATGTGGAACATTAAGCACATATAATCCAAAGATTTACAACTAAAGGAACAAAAAACCTACCATAGTGTCTCATGAACGATATAAATGAACTTTGACTCTTGAATTGGCCTAGATCATCATATATTGGTGGGATTATAACTCACCTGAAGACTTCCCAATCAGAGCCCAGATGGAGAATCGGGAGGGGTTCAAAGTTCGTTGGTCATTCTGTCGCTCTCTTGTATGATCCAAAAGTAGAAAAATATAGTTTCGTACATGAGACGCAACCCCTCTCTGATATATGATTTAAAAGAGAAATACACAGCATGTTCATTAATATTACACACCTTGTATTAGCCTCAAATGGCCCCCAAATTAAGTGGTTTTCCAAGTCATCACGCGACCATGTACTCGGTAGTTACACATCTAGTACATGGTTATACGCGACAACTAGGTACATGACATGCACTCAGAAGTACACAATGTGTACATAGAAAACCCCCATTTCTTCATTTACCTAAAAAACAACCCGATATCAAGACCCATACCTAAAATTAGGATCCGGATTCTTACACCCCTCCCTCCAAAGATACCCCAACTAGGGGAGAAACACAATGACCCCTTGTCTGACCTCTAGTAAAACCCTGTTTTCCAACTAGAATCGATGGTATAAAAATATCATGCATGGGAGACATTACCCTCTATTATATAAATATGACTGGGAGATAAGATGAATCATCCACAAGATACATAATGGAATAATATAATGAGAAACCAAAACCATGCAACATGAATGTATAAATTAAATTGATACAAATACAAGTCCCCAAGGTAAATACCCAAAAGAAAATATAAATTTGCAACATGGAAATTATCCAAGGACCGAACTAGTAATGTAAATTATGGTACAATTATTACTTCTAGAATCCAGAAAATGGATTACACAAACAGGGGGAGTAAACAAGTATACTCTATATAAAAACCAAAGTCTCTCATTCCCATGTGAAAAGAGCATACTAATTATTCCATGAGAATAGAGTAGAAATTAATAGAACCTATACATGTATACTATCCAAAACCAACTTCACCAAGGCATAGTCACGAAATAAAACTATCCAAGTAATATAATATAAATAGAATCAAAATGATATAGTGTACCCCACACTGCTTTCTCTCTGGAAGACTACTCTTACACCCCAATATCATACGTCTTGTGGATCCCATCACATCAGTATACCACACTACCCCAAAAGCATAGTCACAAGACACCTCACCTGTAGACACCTTTCCCTCCACCTGACAAGCACAACCCTGTCAATTCTATAAAAAAATCTTGTCTACAACACAACCACTTATATAACCAAAGTATTAGGGTATGGTGAACATGTAAGAAATCAACCATGTTCCCTCCTCATACCATGATTGACCCCCACTAGAAACCACCCCATAAGTATTTTTATATCACATGTGGCTCAAATACACCTTGGCCACCACCACATAATAATGATCATGTCTCACCCGAAGACACATGGGAAATCACGACCACCATATAATTCACTAGTAGTACTCTAACGGTCATAGCTTATGTAATACATACCTCTCCTTGAAGAGAGAGAATATGAAAGATCAGGTACCTAGCCATCCATCATTCTCATCAGGTGTCAGAAGAAACACCTCTCGCATTACTATACAGGTGTCAAAACATGGTGATTGATGTGGGTAGGGTGAATATATAAATGAAAAATAATATACATGTATATACATATAGACACACAAAAAATCCCAACCTTTAGGTCCACAACCAAACACTAATCAACTCAAAACATCATCACATTTTATAACACCTCTAAATACATAATTCCATAGAAAAACACACAAGCACAATATCATATTTCCAACCAAATCCCATTATCCAGCCAATTCATTTCATTATTTATCATAAAATACATTTAATCATAGAACTCATCCATAAATTATTTATCAGTCATTTCCATACCATTAACCACACCTACTCATAACATTTCAAAACCTTATTAAATACTTATTTAGTCCATCACTAACCATTAATCTAGCACGTAGAAAACACATATCTCAAATAGCTTGTCATACCCATCATATCATTACCCTATCTCCCTAATATAAGGGCCTAACAAACCACATCGATAGCTCTAAATCACAACCAAACAACAACCTCAATGCCCCAAAAGCTTAAACAAATAAAAACCTCACTGCCAAAAAATAATGGACAAATAAGAACCACACCACCAAAAAATCTTTTCCAAACAACAAACCATCATCTCCCACATGCCCCAACCATAAATAACAAATAAACTTTTATCACAGTCCACTTTATTTCTAGGGTGTTATAACACAAACCAAAATCCTGGGGCAACCATTTTATTAAAAAAATAAAACAAGTTAATTAATTTCCATATTAAGGTGATTTACCACAATCAAGATAGTCACATAACAAATATCCAATATGAAAAATCTTCCAACAACCCAAATTTTAAGCAGAGCATCAAGCCTATAAAATCCAAAGAGTCACAGTAATAACAATGCTATAAAAATAGATGAATCAAACCTCTTTACACATTTAAATTTCAATTCAACCAATTATTTATCTTTGATTAAGTCAGAACAACCATTTCTTCTATATATAAAAAGTCAAAGCCCTACTACATGATACATAATAAATAGGAACAATGGATTCCCTAACTTAATGAATCCTTTATGACTCTCAACAGAACACATGAAAAAGTTGAATCCACCACAAACCACAACCACACCATGAGATTACAGATCAAACTACACCGCAACCAAAGACCATAAAAATGAAAACCAAACACACAAACCAAACAAAAACCACAAAACCACAATGGATTCCCAAAAGAATAATTGAAAAAAAACTACCAAAAGTGAGAAGTACATACCACGGATCTCCAATATGAAACCATCAAAACCAATAGATTATAATAAGGAAGGAGGGGGATATAAAGGCCCCTCATGGAGCCAAGGATTCTACCAGAATAATAGATGGAGGGAGTGGTCGAATGAAAGAAAATTTGTCTGTAATGGTTATAAAAAAATAGGGACCCCACATGTTACACATTGTGTAATCAATGGGATTCCAAAAATTCCCTCTTTTTCTAAAAAAACTCATCCTACTGAAGGATTAAACACCAAATTTATTACACATAATGAACCAGCCTCACATAGACTATGAACCAACAATACACATCATGTAATACACTTACATGATGTGTGTTTATTTTAGCTACTCTTCTGAAACTCTAGTCTCAACTAAAAACTCTCTAAACCTCCCTTAAACAACTATAACAACATATAATGAAAAATTAAAAGACCAAGAAGTCATGAATCAATACACCAGATTCTATATAATTCATTGTCATGATAATTATCTAGAAAAACCTTCTTGAGAAGAGTATAGGTCAACTAAAAACTTTCCATGATAACCTTGGCATCTTCTTCCCTAACATCCAGATGGAATTAAGCCAAAATATCCATCATGTTCCACACTTTTAATGATTCTTTCATGGACTAGGTTAGAATATTTATTCTCAAAGATTCATCAATGACATTACCCTTCCCCATGCAGTAGGAAATGTCGAAATAAAAATATTGTAGGAAATCTACCCAATAACATAATCATAGGTTTGTATATTTTTATAGAAGATATAAGTGATGATTTTTTATCCATAAAAATTCATATTATTTCTCTGAAAAGATGATTCCAAAAACTGTTTGGAGAATGAATCATATTTATGAGTTAGAGTTCATGGGTTGGATAATTCTTCTCATGTGGCCTAAGCTATCTGGAGATATAGGCATCCATATAATCACCCTATATAAGAACACATCTGAAACCCGAACTTGATGTTTCAAAGATGACCACATTCCTTTTCCAATACACTAGAAGAGTAAAAAATGGTAGATAATTTAGAATAAATTTTAGATCAGAAAATTAACTCTATCATTTCTCATCACAAAATAATTTCACTCCCATTCAAGTGACATGTTCTATAAGAGAAGAAAACATAGATAAATAATTAAAAATCCAAAGGTAATACCCTTACAAGCCTAAGAATCTAGGAATCTTGAAAAAAATATGGTTTCTCATATGTAGTAATAGAATTCAACTTCTCAAGGTCATCTAAGATACCATGTTTTGACACCACATGTCCTAATAATTTCACTTCTAAAATCCCGAAATTTCATTTTGAAAGCTTCTTATAACGTCTGTGATCTCTCAAGATTCCCCATACAACTCATTGATGATCAACATGATCCTATTTTTTTTTTCAAGTAAAAAAACATATCATCCACAAAATAATATCATGAAGGTGTCAAAGTACCAATGGAATATTTCTTTCATCAATTCCATAAATATGAAAGGGGAATATGATAATCTAGAAATAATTATAGGATAGTCATCATTACTATATGTACTCCTAAAGGTATGATTTGGAATGTAAGATTATTTGTTTCTCAACTGGTTATAACTTGAGTGAAGAAAAATCTTTTGGAACCACTTTTACACTTTCAACTGGTCAAAAAAATCATTAATCCATAGAAAAAGATACTTGGTTTCTCATAACTATATTTTCTTTTTTTAAACAATGCAGTGGTGAAGTTTTCTGTTTGATTTCTATTCAAATAGAATCAGTTCCCCCTAATGTGACACCCTCAACCATATGAAGCCTTTCTCAAACATATCATCTAACTAGGACTTTGACACTTTCAACTCTACTGGTTGCATGTTGTAGGAATGAATAGAAAACTTATAAGTGAATGTACTAAATCAAACAATAACTCAAACTCTATTACTAGGGTTAGACTAGTGAAATCAAAATGAAACAATTAAGGAAACTCAACAATGAATGGAGAAAGATAATCATTGAAAGAGTCTCACTCTATTTAAATTAAAACACCAATATTACCGTTCCCAAATTCGAAAGATACTGTCTAACTTTGATCGACCTTTGGCCCCATTATCCAAGAAAAACATGGATCACCCCATACAATACATTAAAATATACCCATAAAGATAAAATGCATTCAGTACTTATTCATATACATCCAATCAATCGTAAATATTATATCAAGAGATTTCATGTCATGAACCAAAAATTTTAGGTATACTCAATCTCTGAAAAAGAGGAAACACATGTAGGTTAACATAGACTCACATCTATATTCATTTTAAAGGGTGTAGTAATATCAATCACATAAGAAAAAATCTCCTTAAGAAGATTTTGTAGATTCACAATAATAGTCGATATAAAAGAGTGAGATACACCATTATTAAATAAAGAAATAAGAAATGATGAATTTATAGTGATCTTATGTATTATAGTCACTGGACCTATATCTGCTTCCTAGGAAGACTCTTACAATGCATGAAGAAGCTTCATTCTAGATGCTTGTTGGTTGAACCTCTTATATATTGAATTACCTAATTTCACCACAACGTGTTTTTATAGATTATGAATCCATTACATTATGTTGAATATAAAAGTAGTGTTATAAATTTTTTATATATCCTGAGTGATAGGAAAAACTATTGATCTTTGTTACTTTAGTATAAATATATATCAAATTCCCAATCTTATTGCTCTAAAAGAAGGTTAATGGGACTCTTCCAGGCACTGCAAGGGTCTGGAAGATTATTGATATTTTAAACCACCATGAGGGTCATCACGATTACTATATTATTTATAGGAACTCATATAACATCCATTAGGTTAAAAATGAACTCTTATTAACATCATCATACCAACCAGGTCAATGTCAAGCATCAACACCCTATTGATCACACCAAGATAGGAATATAGCTTCAGTAAGAAACTATGAGATAAGATTTCATTTCTAATACCCATATCAAGTCTCCGCACCTTAATATTATCATTATTAACCACCCGAGAGAAAACTAAAAAAGCATAACAAAGTGGTTTTTGTACCATGCCACGATCATGTCACCCTTCCAAAGCATGAGAAAATATCTATATTTTTCAAAGATTCAATACCTTTGATAATAATAATAAGTGAAAATAACTCAAAAGAATTACCATCTCAAACCCTCATGCTTCTTCACCATCTCTATTAAGTCCCATCACTTAATATTGGGACCTTCCATCTTAAATGTAGTTCATTTCACTTTAATAGCTTTAGGTAGTTTTATGAACACAGGATAAAGCTATATATTTTCTACCAGTCCTGAACAACATGAGGATGATTATAGCCTTGGAAATCATGTGGATTATAGAGATGTTAATTAGGACCATGATCCCTTGGTTTATCCCTTTGAGGATCAATTACTAATTCCTGAGTGGGAATGAGTGTAGATACATTTCCTAGAATGTAAAAGTCCTGCACCACTATCATGATATTATTATAGTAATCTAGAGGACTTTTTCACTATGTTACACAAGATGCTTCTACATAGGGACTATTAACATGCCTTATCATAGGAATGATTCCATTAAACATCAACAGACATCACAGAAGACATAAGTAAGGATACACATATCAAAGATACAAGAAAATAAATTTCATCTAGAAGAGATCTATGATTTGTATTCAAATATGCTCAGATCAATGGTAGTGAAATTACTAGAATCAGATCAAAAAATTCTTTCAAGACACTTTTACCAAACACCCATGGTTAATTAACCCTAGTTAGGATGATAGTTTTCTAGGAACTCACTCATAACTACCTTCTTAGTATCATCAAGTAATTCCAAACTGAATTATAACATTAGGGAAATATTCATAACCCACACCTTTGATAATAATTTTTCACAAAACAACGTTGATACTATGGTACCCTAATACACGATCTGGATATGACATTTTTGAATGTGAATTATCATTCCTCGTGGGATGGTTACTAGAACCATACATAATACAAGATCAAATAGGGAACATTTTTTCCTCAAAACAGAGAAAGATAAATAATACAATCTAGTATGATTAATTATAAAATGGTATAAAGTATTATATATGAATTGGTTAAATAGAACCAAGATATATAGATAAACATACCAAAAAATACAACTATGTGAGAAAGAAAAAAGTCTAAAAATTTTTACTGTAAATATTGGACAACACCTCCATCGATCCCCATAATCACTCTATAGTCCCATGTATCAGGAACGTCTACCACCTTCAAGTAGAAATTTATATTTTCTAATACCTAGAAAAATAAAATATACAAATTTTTGAAGGATAAGGGAGGGTGTGAGATATAAATCTAAATATAATCTCACTAAGTGTTTCATAATCAATTCTGTTACAATTAAACCCATTATTCATTCATTTAAAAATTTATAAAGTCAAGGTATTTCATTCATATTTTTTATCCAAATAATGTTGTCATGTTAATAGCGATGAAAGGTATATCAAAAATATATTAAATGAAAATTTTGTATAAAACAATTATATTAAGCAGTTGGAATGAATAAAACGTCTCAATAATTGATGAAATTTATAATCAATTCAAAAATCATAGAACCATGTACAATAGCCCTATGGAATGTTAAGAAGATTTTCAGATCATCACACATATCAATAATGATCTCAGATATCGTAATATTTTAAAACTCAAAAAAATCAAAACATAAATTCATGAACCCTCACGGGCCATCTACACCCTAAAAAGAGGAAACCTCTTGGGAATTCATGCCACCATTATTTAGTAAATTTTTTCATCATCAATACATTACTTTAGACTCAAATTCCGAGTATTCCAATCCTAGTTTCCACTAAATACCAAGGATAACACGTGATTCATAAAATCAATTAATCAGTCATTGGAAAATAAAACAATTCAAATTAAAATTTACTCTATTTTTGAGTTTTAAACATTCCATTATAATTTAAAAAACAAAATATTAGTTTTCATAAATTCATTCCATTTAAAATATTCCTTTACTTTAGTCTATTATTTTATGTTTAAAAAAACAATTTATTAAATTGATTACAGAATAAAAAAATTATATTCCTAAAATTTTCCAACATTTCACTTCCAAAAAATAGAAGATTCCACAATATCCTTTCTATTTCAAATAATACTTAAAATTATTTAATATAAGGTTTTTAAAATCAATTAAAAACTAAATTCTATTATGTAAAAGTTATTTTCAGTTTCATTCATTCGATAAAGAATCATGGAATAACCTACTTTTAGTCATAAGGTCAAAGACAACACCCACAATGAGATCTCCAATGAATACTGAGGCGAAGGAGATCAAAAAAGTTAACCTAAAATCAAGATCCGTCAAAATATATTTTGGCTACATTAATAACATTATGATATATCACTATCTAACGAAAAAATATTGGAAGATCACAAGAAAGCACATGAGGGGAGATCCACTTACTTTAGAGGGATTATATCTTCCACCGACACATTAACTCACCAAGAAAAGTTTTGGGGGATTCAAAATCTCTTCTTGGAATCCATCAAGGGCAATGTCTTCTTGTCAAAGATGACATAGGGTGATTAGTATTTAGACTACATGTTTTGGTGATTTTAATAAAATTATATGGTGAATTGAAACTCACACCAACTACTTTCAATGTAGGAAGGCATGGCTAGAAAAAATATGAACCGTAACTATATACCCCTATTGAGGGGGTGAACAATTTATCAAAAGAGGTTGTTGGTTATTTAAAACTATGAACCAAACATTAAAACCATAAATATATGAATTTTCACAATTTGGATGGGCTTGACACATGTTTTTGAAAAACCATGCACCCCTTATAGTGGCTCACAATAGGGAACATGGTTTTCTAAGAAAACCCATGTAGTTTTCCCAAACCATTAATCAAAAATGAATTCTACTTTGAGCATCCAATATTATAAAAAATTCATGAAAAACGCCCTATTATAGGACCCAACCAAAAAAAGATCAAAACAAGGATCAATGAATACTTGAAAGAGGGAAACAAGGTGTTATATTGAATGAGGTAGGTGATCCCCATGTACTACCATACGTTTTATGAATTTTCGTTATGTGTCATGTGATATATGGGATCTGTATTTCGGAATTTTTCATATTTATTTAAATGAATTATTTTATTTAATATTAAATTATTATGAATAAACAAATAGATAATGGCCCTGATGTGCCATTGAAATTTTACTTGATGCCTTGGTGATCGATGGTCACAGACTCCTAAAAAATGTATGATGAGATTAACATAAACCCCAAGTGGGGTATGAATTAGAAAAATGGAAAAACATAATATACCTCATGGTAGGTTCATTATTCACCCCTAATTAAGTGTGTTGGTTTGACTGAGAAGTTTTCCCAAGCAAACCGTGTTTGAATTATGAGGAATATTATATCCTTTGAAATTTTTTTAATGGTATTGAGTTTCTATTCTTATCCATACTGTTATGTTCATACCTGGGTGTGGGTACCATGGTAGATTATGATTGGTTGGGTGAGTGGACTATCCTAGGGTGACCCTGAGAAGGGTGATGATAATTACATTTACTTTCTATAGTTATATCTATGTTTATTTTCCAAATTGGCCAATGAGGATTTAATATGGTTAAGGTAAGGTCGAGGGATATTTTCCCCCTTAATTGAAGGGATAATCCCAATAGTGAAGATCAATATCTCTTTAATTACTTGAGATTCTAAAATTTTATTTCCTTTAATTGTATCAAATATGTAGTATAAATTGATCCAAACACAACACTGAACTAAAATGAAACAATGATATGTTTTTATTGTCTCAAAAAATCTACTGATTTAGTTTGTATGATTACAATTAAATGAATTATGAAACATATTTTCATATATAGGTTATTTTATAGAAATATAATTAATTAATTATTGGGTTTAAGAATAAATTTTTTCTGTTTCATATTTTTTATTGATCTAAAATATTTATATTACATTTAAATGATCAATTTAAAAACAGTTAATATTTAATTATTAATGATTGAATTATTAGTGTTATATATAAATTAAGAATAATAAATAAATTGTTTTCAAAAGAGATTTTCCTATAGAAATAGTTTCTCATTGTATTTTCAAAATTTAATAAAATTTTGAAAATATAATTATAAAAATTAAATTCTGAAAAATAAAAATACTTTTTGGATATATAATTTAATTATTATAAAAAGTTGATTTTTTGGAAATTTTTTTAAAAAATAAATACTTTAACAGGAATAATACAAAATATAAATTTTTTTATATCATGAATTTCATGACATTTTTAATATAAAAGTATAAATTTTTAATTCATAAAACCCTTTTTATGAAAAACATGTATTTTATAAGTTAATTTATGATTCTAAAATTTTCTATTTGAATTTGAAAACCCATATTGGATATTTTGATGTATACGTTATATTTTTCAAAAACAAATTAATACACTATATATTTATTATATTAATATTAATTTTCCCACAGATATAATTTCAATATAATAAAATTAATTTAATTTTTTATATACATTCTGAAAATAATCTTAGGATTATTTTTTTATATTTTTCTAAAATAATATAACCATAGTGTAATTTAGAGAAGTTATGATTTTTAGTAAAAAAGTGTCTTTTATTTATTGATCAGTATATAATAATGACATATAATTTTATAAAAAAATTATTTTATAAATAAATTTTATATAATAATTTTATAAAATTTAAAGCTACAATTTTAAATTTATAAAACCTATGTTTAAACTTATAAAAAATAATATTTTATTATCAATAAAACAAAATTTGTTTGATGGTAAATTTAGTTTTCGAGGGATCACAAAGACACATAAAATTTATCATATTATAATTAGATGATTTAATTCATAAATATCATAAACATTGATACTCAAATCCAATACTTCAGTTTAAAAAATAAATGAACTTTTTCGAAGTAAAGGATTTTACATGTTATGTTCTCTAATACTAAAATAAATTTCAAGAACTCATAGAAATTTAATTTTATAAAAAAATTAATATATTTAAAATTATTATGTTTAAATTATTAAATAATTCCAGTTTTAAAATTTTCCATTAAAATTGGTTTCCAATAGTGAATGTGGAGTTACTACTATAGGTGAAATTAGGGAATTTTTTTTATCAAAGTGGAAAATGTTAAAACATATGAAAAAATGTATGAAATTTAATGGTGAAGGGAGGGGTGACCTTGTATCCTTATCCACTCTATTATTTTACATTTTTGAGACTTTTTTACAAGAATAATGTAGTGATATTATAGAAAATTTTGAGTTTTTAAAAAAGATCTATTTTCTTCAACTATAAAAGGATACCACCTCCAACCCATGTTCCCACACACTGAAAATAGTTGTGTCGCCAAAAAATATAATATCCCAACCCTAGAAACCCAGAGCCAGTGCATTATTTTGTTACATTGCCGTGATTACAAGGAATAAAATCATGAATGAATGATTAGTTTAGAACTGTGGGAATGCCAGTTTTCATACCTAATACCCATAAAACATTGGGAAGATAAAATGAAAACATGATACATAATAAAAAGAAAGAAACTGTAACCTTGATTTTTTTTAAAGGTTGGGGCTGAAGCCTCAATTTATTATTTAAAGTAAATACCTCTTTAAGTCCTGGTAGAGGGAGACCCATTACATAGCCCAAATGCTAAGGCCAAGTCGCATGAATAAAAGGCATGAAAGCCCATTTTTTGACCCAAAGGACCCCTTAGTGAATAGTACTACTACAATACCCACACTGCTACATTCCCTGCTATAGTACCTTCGATGGTAAAATACCCACTACAGTTCCTCTATCGTTGTAGTGTCGTCACTACTACATTAATGGTAGGTAAAAAGGAATCTATAATTAATCAATAGTAATAAATTGTCCTGAAAATGTAAATAACTGAAAACACATGCCTTTCAAACAAATATATTACTCAATAAAAATATGGCATGGAATGAAACTAAAACTCATGCCATATAAATTAAAAAATCAAGAATGGAAAGTTTCTATAGATATATCAATGCAAAATATCATGGATGAATAATAACTAAATCTAAAAGGGGGACATACTTAATTTTTGGATTCCATGTCCAATACCTATCATAATACGTTTTAGGTATCGTGTAAAAACCCATCTATTTTGGCCAACAATTTCTTTTCAAGAGACTACTAATGCATCAAGGGGATATCTATAAGCAGGAAACAATGTTGTCATACCTGTCCAAAGAATTCATCATATATAACAATCAATTTTAATAATAAAATATATGGCTCATCAAATATATATATTTATTTAAGGAAACATATTTTACAAGTATTGACTAAATAATCAAAAAACTATCAAAACAAACACCATATATTAAATGATATAATTTTTTGGAAATAATAATATTGATCATATAAAAATCTTGATATTCAAGTAAATTTATAATAAAAAATGATAATAAAGAAGTGAATTCTTTAAGATAAATTTTACAATCACCAAGGGAAGTAAAATTTTAAATATAATCATGAAGAACATTCTTGAGGAAAATAATATTTAAACGATCCAAAGTGCCCAGTACCACATTAAAGCATTGAAATAATTATTCCCTTGATGATATAAAGTAAAACTTATAGAACCGTTAGATTAAGGATATTCATGATATAACATGTCAAATTCCACTAGAAACACTATATAAATGTGAATTTGTGAAAAAAAAACAAATAAGTCTCAATAGAATGTAAATTGAGATTAAATACCATACCTTAACCTTCCATTAATGTTGTGTGGTATTTATACTCACATATAGTGGTTTAAAATATATTACTAAGTTATAGAATAACGATACTCAAGTTTATATTATCATATATTAAATTCTCATAATATTCTATTACCCATCTGCTAACACTTTCATTTTTTATACTATTTCTGGTGTTAATTTCCTAGTTTTCTCAAGAATGTTTTGACTTGTTATTTGATAATCCTATTACATAGATCAGGATTTCATCATCTCCAAAATTAAATCCATGATTTAATTATCTTATATATACATTAAATATTTATTTATAATAATCTATTATGTTTGTAGATAAGAAATGAAATGCATCATTCATGGAGACAGTAGGTCGTATGTTTGGATGAACGCTACTTTCATTTTTTTGACGTATTAAAAGAATGAAAAGTAAATTATTTTTATTTAAATGTATATTATAATTAAATTAACCTCTCTATTCTATATATTTCATATGTTTTTATTAATATTATCCTCAATAAATTTTATGTATTATGCGAAGGATCACATCAATTCGAGGGGGTGGTAGTCTACACTTTCTCAAATGATGCTATCGTATTAACAAAAAATGGATAATAATAATGTTATGTGTTATAAAAGGATTTAAAAATTATAAATACATAATAAATATCATATATATAATATAGAAATATATTTTCCATCATAATTACCACTATGCGAGGCATTAAAGGAAAAATTAACAATCATCATTTCTTGAGGCGGTAGTTTTCCATACACGTAAAAAATATGTTCATTATCCATTAGATGGAAATGTATTTAAGTGTAGGAATAAAAAATTACACAACAATATAAAAGTATATTTAAGATAATTTTCTTGTTATATATGAATGAAATAAAGATAGTTGATAGAGCGGATAATTGAAATAAAATTAAAAATATTGACAAAGTTTATTACCTATTAATTAGGTAACTCGTTTTTGTTTGTATGAAAAGGCTTACTTGGATTTCATCCTTCCAAAATTAAGGAATCAAGGAGAAAGGTAGGATTTTTGGGAATCTATTTTGGTAGATATTTGCAGAACCCAGTTTGTTTGAGCGATGTGAGAACGTAGGAGGCGTGGCGGCCATTTTAGGGAAGGAAAATGACTCACTTGGAATTTCATAAAACAAGTAATGTGTACCCCCGTTTTTACCAAAAAAATCATAAAAACCAAAAACACATTATAATTTATGGATTATATAATAATTATGGACATTCAATTGGTATTTACTAAGTGTATAGGTCAATTGGGAACCTAATTTAAAGGTTTAATCATTTGTTAAGCTCAACTTATCCTTAATAATTTTAATTAATTTTAATTAACATCGCAAATATTTTTGTAAACAAGTAATTTTACCTCATTAAAAAATATAAATTATTATTATTCCAAATATGGAATTTATATTTCAAAATTTAAATCATAAAAGAGAAATATAATTATTTATGTTTAATCTTGTATAAGGGACGACATAGCATGGTTTTTATGTAGAAACATCCAAAATTTTGTTATGTTTTTATAGTCAATTTCAAAGTGAAATTGATTAAAGTGACCTCAATTGTATTAATTGATAAATGTATGATATAATTAAGCATTAAAAACAATATAAAACACAATTTAACATTATCACTAAATTATATAAAAAACAGTTCTGAACTAAAATTTAGTATATTTCACTATTTATTAAAAAAATTAATCTTTAAGAAAAATACCAAAAATTCACCCTAATATAATTTTTATGTTTCCCTTTAAAATATTATGTTTATTTTTAAATATTAGATTTATAAATGGGAAAAATTATATTTAAAATGGGTTTTCCATTAAAAGGTTATAAACAACCTTTATAAGAAATATAGTGTTTTATATGTAATATTGGGTTTGTTCTTATCTTATGCTTATCTAAAATATAATATATGAGTGTAAAAATATTTTCTGGATGTATAATATATTAATATACTATTTAAACTATCTATAAGTTCTATAATGTAATTAATTTTACAAAATGTGAATAAGTAATGTTTTGTTTAAATAGGATGTTGTGTGTATTACAAATATATCCACAAAATAAAGAGGAAAAATGGTAGAGTATTAGGGTGATAAGTTATTCCCTCATAGAAAAATATCTTCCTTGAAATTGTAGGTTTATTACCTCCCAAAATATGTGAGTATTTATCCTTCATAGAATATCGGGTTCTCAAATTTCTTCTTCTATTTTGGGATTTCTCTAGAAAACTTTTTCAGGATAAGTCATCAAATTCCCCAATACTTGATCTTTGGTACCAAGAATCTTGATCAGTTTTTCAGAATATAAAAGTTGAGGTTCCAGCTTAATTTCATCAACGGTTATTACATTCATTGGGTTAGGAATGTAATTTATTAGAAGAGATATATGGAACACATCGTGAACCCTTGAGAGATTTGGCCGTAATTCTAATCAATAAGAAACAACTACAGCCATTTCCAGAATTTCAAATAATACAATGTACTTGGGACATAGTTTTCCCTTCTTACCGAATTGTATAACACCATTATGTGGATATATTCTTAAGAAAACATTATCTCCCACTTTGAACTCTAAAACATTCCTTTAATTATCATTATAGCTCTTTTCCCTACTTAGAGAAGATTTAATATGAGACTGGATAGCCTTTACCTTTATTGTCATCTCTTCAAAAAGCTCAGGTCCTATGATTTTCTTCTCACTGACATCATCCCAACAAGTTGGAGGGTTGCGTCTGTTTATATATAATACATCACATGTTTCCATTTGAATACAAGAATGGTAAATATTATTATAGGAAAATAATACAAAAGGTAAGTACTAATGCCACATACCTTGAAAATCATGTAAGTATGATCTCAAAATGTATTCCATCATTTGAACTATTATTTCAGACTATCCATTAGTTTGAGGATGGTATGTATTTCTTAAATGATGCTCAATGCCAAGATCCTTCTAAAAAACTTTCCAGAATTTAGATATAAACAAGTGATCTCGATTAGAAACAATTGATAGAGGTGTGCCATGAAGTATTAAAACTTCATTAATGTAGAGCCTTACTTGTCATTTAATAGAAATACCTTATCTTATGGAATGAGAATGGGAAAATTTGGTTATTCAATCAATGATAACCCATATTGCAATATTCTTTGTAGGAGTCCTTGGAAGTCATGTGACATAGTCCATAATAATTTCATCCCATTTCCATATTGTAATAGGAGGTAGTTTCGAAACACCTTTAGGATATGACCTCATTGAATTCACTTATTGAAAAACCAAGCACCTGGATACATAATCATAAATATTCCACTATAGGTTGTCCTGCTAAAAATGTTCCTTCAAGACCCAATACATCCTTGTGCTTCTAGAGTGTTTAGAAAAATTAGATCATTGAGCGTCATCTAGAAATTCTTTTTTTATCTTAGATAAATGTGGAACACATAGTCTCTTTCCCAATTTTGGAATTCCATATTCACAAAAAATGTATACTAATTTTCCATAATTCATAATTTCAATTATTTTGAAAGTCCCCATTGTTAGTTTAATAATTATTTATCTTCCATAATAAAAATAAGTTTTAAATTATTGATAAATGATTAATGTACTCACTTCTTTAGAAGTTTTCATATCCATATTTACTATATCCCTGAACATTGGATTCTTCTCAATCCTAATTTTCATTATAATTCCCTGATCCATTCTACTCATATCATATACTACCTTATTTATTTTCCCTGGGTGGATGTGTGTTGAGAAATCATAATCTTTCAGTAGCTCTAGCCGACTCCTTTGTCTCATGTTGAGTTCTTTCTATGAGAAAATATATTTTAGGATATTATGATCTATATATATCACACATCCTTCTCCATAGAGATAATGTCTCCATATTTTCAAAGAAAATATTATAGTTGAAAACTCTATATCATAGGTTGTGTAGTAATGTTCCGGATTCTTTAATTACCTTGATGCATAAGTAATAACTTTATCATTTTTCATTAAGACGCAACCAAGTCTCTTTTTTGATGCATCACTATATATGAAAACCCATCACTCCTAGTTTGTATAGTCTATATAGGTTCGTTGTCTAATATTATCTTTAGTTCATAAAGTAATTATTCAAATTACTTTGTCCTGAAAAAAAGAACCCATTTACGTGAAAGCTCGGTTAACAGGTTAGCTACTCTGAAAACATTTGGAATGAATCACCAATAGTATCCTACAAATCCAATGATACTATGTAACTCAATTAATGTTTTCGGAATAAACCATTCTATGAATTATTTTTTCTTTACAGGATCAGCTTATATTCCATCCATGGAGAAAATATGACCCTAAAGAGTCATTTTAAGCCAGAAATCCCACTTTCCAAATTTCCCATATAGATCTTCCATTTAAATAGTCTTAATAATGATCCACTAGTGAAAATCTTGTTCTTCATTTCCTTTAGAATACAGAAGAATACCATAAATTAATACCACAAAAAATACTCTTGATATTAATTGAATACTCTATTCATTATGTCCATAAAAATTGATGGTTCATTAGTCAGTTCAAATAGAATCATTTTAATCTTGTAATGTTCATAACTCATCTAAAAAGTTGTCTTTGGAATGTCCTCCTTTATCACTCACAATTAGTGATTCCCAGAATGAAGATTAATCAGTAAAAATTACTGGGCTCCATGATGATTATTAAACAAGTCATCAATGTGAGGTAGAGGATACTTGTTCTTTATTGTAATGGAATTTATTTCCCTATAATCAGCACAAATCCTCATGGATCCATATTTATTTTTAACAATGATGGCATGGGCTCCAAATCGTAAAACACTAGGGTTATTAAATAAATTATTAACCAAATCGTTTATTTGTTTGTTAATTTCCACTAATTATATATCGTCCATTCTATAGGAAGTCTTTGATATAGTCCTTGCATCGGGAATTAAATCAATGGAAAATTCATCTTCACTCTCTTGGAGATGTCCAGGTAATTCAATAGGAATTTCATTAATGTATTCACGTACAATAAGTACATCCTCTATTTGATTACAACCTTTTTCTTTACTAGGTGTTGTTCTCTCTTCCTCACTATGTATTTTATTCATTAGTGCTACTATGGGTGGACCTAAATAAGAATCAACAGAGGACTCTTCTTCTCTAAAGATGATGGATTATATATCTTTCCCATAGATTTTAATTTCCATCATCTTGTAATAAATATTTGAATCATATTTTGAGATCCAGTCAATGCTAAGGATTATGTCAATGTCAACCATAGGTATGATTATAAGGTCAATAGATAAATCAAATTTATTATTCACAATAGGGACTAAACGACAAATTTTTTTTCAATGATTCTTCTTTTAGGGGTTTTTAGTGACAAATATCTTATTAAATCAAAATGTAAATGTCTTATTTTCATAGAAAACTGGGTAGATATAAAACAATTTGATGATCCAAAATCAAATAATTGAATGAATAAATTTAATGATATGACTAATGTACCTACCACCATGTCATTTGGTACATATACCTCCATTGTAGTGATCACATATGCTTGGCCATCACCCGTTGGCCTCTTCTATGGTTTATTAACATGACACTTAGGTAATTTATTTTGATATTTACACATCTCCTTACAATTTTAACAGTTAATAGAAGTGTATTTATTCTACCCCTTTCTTTATTTAGTATGTTGACCCCTTTCTCTACACATAAATAAAAATCCCTTTCCCTTCAGGAATTTCCCCGGGTGACTCTTTCCACTATTTTTGCAAGTTGGAAATAGCACAAACTTATTTTTCTTCTTTGATACATCCCAATTTCTTCTTTATCATAATACATATTATTCTCTTATTTTCCTATAAATATATAGGATATTGATAATTCCTTCTCTTTCATGATGGTACAAAATACTATTTCTTTATATGGTGAAGAAGTTCGAGAAACCAGTTCCCTTCGAAGATGTGTCTTAATAACATCAATTAAGTGCTCAATATTACACTCCATGTTGTGTATATAATCTATATTATATTTAGATATCCTTGTAAATGAAGCATTATAAACCACAACACTCTCTTTTTCCTTTTTCTTTAATCGATGGAGATTTATCTATATATGAATTTGTTGATAGTGAGGGAAGTATATATCAAATAAAATATCCTTAAAAGTTATTCATTCTATAATGCATGTTTCTTATTCAACCCCAGCTTTCTGGTACATAGACCACCACTGATCAGAATCCCCCTGAAGAAAATAGATCACATGTGTTACGTTTTCCTTTTCACTACACTCCATTGTTAAAAATATATTCTATAGGGAATTAATCCATCGATCACCTTCAATTGGATTAGTAGTCCCACAAAATGATGGGGGGGGGGGGGTTCTACCATATAAACCCATCCAAGATTAGAGATTCTCTCCTTATAATTGGTTTCCCAATTCGATAAAATTTATTAGTTATAACCTGATTATGTTTTCATAATATTTCCATGATTTTCTCCAATTCAATGCCAACATTTTTAGTTTCCTTAATAAAGAAATATCTAAATTTTCCATGAGTATGAACATAATTCATCCTTCCAAAATCCACTTTAAAAAATGGAATATACTATATTATCTCGTAAAATCATAATGTATAATTCCAAATTTGGCATAATACATAAAATAAATTTATGCATCACAAATCCTAGAATCATAAACTTCAGTTATTTTGGGGAAATATTTTCTTTTAGATATTTCATAATTATATGTATAAAAAATGAAAACTATTCTAAGAGTATCCTGTAGGAGTGTCAAAATAGGTGTACAGTAGGTCACACTGTCATTTACTAGGTTATCCCGAGTCAAGTCTGATGGAACATGTCAAAGCTTTTATCCATAGGTACATTTGTTCTAGAACCACATCCACTTGTAGTATCCATACATGGATGTATTGCTATGAATACCCATATAATCACTACATTACCAAAATTATAGGATGTTCTTGTATACCTATTATCATTTTCAATTATAGGGTTGTGATCCCTAATTTATGTCTTTTAAATCCATTTTCATGGTTTCTTATAAACCTCCCTTTGATAAAAAATATAATGCTCAAACCCTAGAAGCCTGGAGATGGTACATTATTTTATTACATTGGCATGATTATATGGAATAAAATTCCAAAGGATAGATTATTTTAGTAGTATTGGAATGAAAGATTACATTAATGATAACCATAATACATTGGTAATTGAAAAAAAAACATGATAAAAATAAAATTAAATAAACTTCATCCTTGAATGATTATTCAAGTATTTAATCATCATAACATGGGGAATGGAAACATAATATGGGTGAGATAAAATGATCATTAAGGTTAAGTAATGTAGAAGAAATAATGAATGAATCAGAATAAGTTAACAAGGAAAGGTAAAAAACTTCTAAGGCATTCCATTAAAATAACAAGAAAAGGAAATATAAATATGGCATGGTAAGAAACTGAAACTCATGCCATCTAAATAAATAAAATGAGAATGAAATTTATACATATATATGTCGATGAACAATATCATGGATGAATAATAACTGAACATAAAAGAAATAAATTATTAATTATGGGATCGCAAGTTTCTTAGATACCTGGAACCAGTACAGTTAAGATATTTTACAATAAGTTTTGGTTATCATGTAAAAACCCTTCAATTTTTGAAAACTATTTCATCTCCTGAGACGTTCATTGCTTCGATGGTCTATCTATGACTAGAACCCACACAAGTCATACCAGTGAAAATAATTAATCATATATAAAAATAAATTTAAATAATAATTAATAATCCTTATCAATTATCCATATTGAGTAATGGATACATATATATCAATTATTCTCCAATTAATAAAATAACCGTCAATGTAAAGGCCATATGTAAAAAGATATACTATTTAGGAAATAATAATATCCATCATATAAAAATATCGTTAATGAATTAAATTTATAATGTAAAATGATTACCATAATATGATTGTTTCAAGATAATTTTAACAATCACAAAAGGAAGTGAAATTTTAATGATAATCGTTATGAAAATTCTTGATGAAAATAATATTTAAACATTCCAAAGTGTCCCATACCACATTGAAAATTTTAAATATTAATCCCCATGAAGGAATAAAATAAAACATAATGTATCATGAGATTAAGGATATTAATGATATTACATGTCAAATGGCATTATAAACACCATAAAAAAGTTAATTGAGGCATAATAACAAATAAGTATCAACGGAATGTAAATTGAGACAAAATTGCTTTCCTTAACCTTCCTTTTTTGGTTGTGTGGTATTCATCCTCTTTTATAGTGATTTAAAATATGATAGTAACTTATATATAAACCAAAATCATATTTATAATATTATATATTAAATTATTACAATATTTTATTACCCATTTGTTAACACTATTTCATTATTTAAACTATTTTGGGTGTTAATTCCCATGTTTTCTAAACAATGTTTTGACATGTTATTTGATACTCTAGTTAATTTGATCACGATTTAAGTATATAAATAATTTAAACAATTATGTAATTATCATATATATTCAGTACATATTTATGTATTATAATCTATATTGTTTGTAGATAATAAATGAAATGTACCATTCATGTAGATGGTAGGGCCTACATACACATGAGCGCTACATTCTTTTAATTAGGATATTAAAATAATTAATATTAATTGATATCTATATAAAAATATATTACAATTAAATTAACCTATTAATTTAATATAGTAAATATATTTTTATAAAAAATATCATTAATATGTTTCAAGTATAGTGTGAATGAATCACATTGCTTCGAGGGGTGGTAGTCTACACTTCCTAAAACGATGTTATCGTATTGGCACAAAATGAAAAGTATTAAAGTTATGTGTTATAAAAGGATTAATAAAGTATAAAAACATAATAAATATCATATATATCATATATAAATATAATTTCCATAATAATGGTCACCATGAGTTTTGGTAAAGTAAAAAGTAACAATCATCGTTTCGTGAGGCGGTAGTTCACCATACACGATTATATTATGTTCACTATCCATTACATGGAATTTTGTGTAAGTGTAGTTAAAAAATAACCTAAAAATCCTATTATATCATGGATAAATGTTTTTATTATAATTATTAAATATGTATAGTTTAGGGAGTGAATAATGGTAATAAAATTAAAATTCTTGGGGATGTTTGTTACCTCTTAATCAGGTAACTCCTTTGGGTTTGTACCAAAAGGAATCCTCGGATTACTTCTTTCATGGAGTGAGTATTCATGGATGAATGTAATGATTTTTGGTAGATATTATTTTAGATATTGGATGAACCAACATGGTTTGAGAGGATTGAGAAAGTAAGAGGGGTGGTGGCCTTTTGTAGGAAAGGTAAATGACACAATTGGAATTTTTGAAAACAAGTTACGTGTGCCCATATTTTTACCTAAATATTTCCTAATACCCAAATAAAATTAATAATTTAAGGTTTATAGACTAATTATTTACATCCAATTGTTTTTGGAAAAGTTTATAGTTTATTTTGGCCCAAAAGATAAAGGTTTAGTCTTTTGTAAAGTTCAATTTTTCCTTAATAATTGTAATTAATTGTAATTAAATTCAATAATATTTTTGTTAAAACCTAAGTTGAAATTATTATAAATTATAAAATACTATGATTCCAAAAGTTTCAATATATTTTTCCAAATTATAATATAATAAGTGGTTGATATGAATTTAAATTTAATCCCTTGCACTGGACGACAAAGTAGGTTTTTAAGGTAGAAACATCCAAAAGATTGCTATGTTTTTGCAGTCATTTTAAAAGTAAAACTAATTAAAATGAACTAAATTTGATTATTATATAATAATATGATCTAATTAAAAATTAAAATAAATAAAATACACAATTTAACCTTATAAATAAATTATATGAAAAAGAACTTTTGAACTAAAAATTAGTATTTTCACTATTCATTTAAAAAATGAATATACACAAAAAAATACCAAATATTCACCATAAGCTAATATTTATATTTCAATTAACAATATCATGTTTTTTTAAATATTAAATTTATAATAGGGTCAAAATTTAAATCTAAAATGGGCTCTTCATTAAAAGGTGGAAAAACTACCTTTATAAAAAATATTGTATTTTTTATATGTAATATTGGGTTTTTATTATCTTATGCTTATATGAAATATATTAGATAATTCAAAAAATATATTTTGTTTTATATATAATATAAAAATTTTCTATATAAACTCTACAAATGTTTTAGAAATTAATTTACTATATAAAATGAGACTAAGAAATATTTTGTTAAAATTATATGTTATGTGTGTTGTAAGGATATCAAAAAATCGAATTGAAAAAATAGAAATGTATAAGGGTTGTACAACTAAACTCTCCAAGTATCTCTTTAACACCATATAAATCAATTTTAAGTAGTTTTCTCACTTAAATAACAATTTAAGGAGCTTTAAGGAGCTACCTGTGGGGGAACATCCAAGGGAGAGGTAATACTCTCCATCCAAACTTTCTATTTATTTTCATCTTATAAACCCTTAAAGTCCCCTCTAGACATTATGGTATGATAAAAAATTAAATTTTACTATGATTAAGTGTTGTTATACGAATTAAATATTAACTTTATACTTTCCTCCAAAATATTTAAGGGAAAAAAATGATGTCATGTTTATGTGAGGACTACATCCTCCATGAACGACATTTTCAATTTTCCTTCACCACCGTAAATAGTTGGATGAAATTTTTTATTTAATTAAATAATATGACCGAAAAAAATTATTATAGTTATGAAATTATAAATATTTCATTTCCTAAAAACTACCATTCCATGGAATATGAATGCCCCATTCGTGGGTACGTTTGGACTATCACCTTTGCAAAATGAAAGGTTTTTTTCATAACCACCTAAAGTGGATGAATTTGATAATATATTTAATATTTATAAATAATATTTTATAAATCATTAATATTATATAATAATAATATTGTGAGTTTATAAGGGTTATTAATGAAAAATGTTTGAATTAACTTTGACTACCGTAAATGGACTTATCTTGGCACCATTATTAATTTTGAACTATTTTTGGATAAATTATGAATCTATATAAGTATTGTACTAATGGAATCAAAAAGGGAATAAACTTATACAGTTCACAAGGTTATTATTTTTTTATAACACCTTTGACCATGTTCAACAAAATGATATTGTTATGATGAAATAAACTGAATAACCTGTAGTAATCAATGTAAGAAAAACTATATTAAAAATATGTTCCAAAAGATAATAGATTAAAATCATAAATTTAAATATTGGTGTATAATATTATTTGGTATACATTTAAAAATACTAATTTTAATATTTAATAAATTATGTGGAAGTAAAAATCACTTTTAAACATGAGGTAAGGGATCTGTCTCAATCACCTTTCATTGAGGCATGCATTGAGATTGTTCACTAATATTATTTATTTATAGAAACTTCCCCCATGAATTATAAAATAATAAATTATTTATAGACATGGAAAAATCAATTAAATTCATGCATATTCTTAATGATTTCTATTATTGATAAGTTCCATAAAATATAATGATCTTTAATAAATCTATGAGATTTCATTAGTTTTAAATTTATTTATTAATTTTTTCTTTCATATACTTTGGTATACCCAATTTCTATATTGGGAGTTCACTTTTGATTCAAATATACATAACATCTATGTTACAATCCTATATTAAGTGAAACTATGTATATAAAAATTCTTATCCATTTGAACAACAGTTTCTCTTGAAAGTCCATAATTTCCCTTCCCACCAATGTTATCACTTTTTAATTGAAACATAATTAAGTGTTATATCATGTGAATATAATATTAAACGTATGTTATTTTTAAAATAATTATTTATTATATTATTTTTGGATTTTTAATTTCAAAAAATGTGTTTAAATAAATAAAATGGGATCTTCTATACCACCTAGTTTATTTATCTGTCAAAAGTTCTCTTTACTTTTCACCATTATATGCAATATTTTTCACTTGAAATTATTTTATTTTTCTATATGTTTCCATTATATATATAAGTAGCTAAATATACTTTTAGTTATTGGGGTTATACATGTTCTTCATTTCCATAAATAATCCAACTTTTAAGTGATCCAGATTTAAGGAAACATTTCGTGTTCAAATCTGATGAATCACCCTCATTAAATATATTTATGGCATTAATTCCATTTAAAAACCCTATTTTTTGTAGAGCACTATGGGTTAAGTTATTAATTTATAGAAAACTATATTCTCTTTAAAACATTTAAATATCCATTAGTTATTTACAATACTCCACCCAAGTTGTTATTGTTTATTATTACTTCCATATACCATTCTTATGAATTTTCTACATTAGAGCTCCACATTCTAGAATAATACCCCTTTTCAGTTATAATAGATAAAAATGGTTTAATTAATTAAAATATTTTTAATAATTATGATTTATTCTTCATTTATTCCATAAATTTGAATATTGAACCCCACTTCAACCTTATGGATTTAATCATGGAAATAATTTATGTATGGTTTAATTTCCACATCTCGTATGATATATATGATTTTAATTTGTGGGAAAATTAGACCCCAAAATTTTATATCCTTGAAAGTTATTGGTTAAAGCTTTATATCTCATGGCATGTTTTGTAGGGAATTAGAGAGTGAACTATGCACATCAGCCTTATACCGGTTGGTGAGGACTCTCTAAGTGCATCCACAAGACCAAAGATGAAATATGAGCGAAGGAATATTTCAAGGTTACTATAGTAGTACTATAGTAGGTACCTTAGATAATACTGTTTGTTACTCTATCATGAAGAAATATTTATTTCTTTTTCCTTCGGGCCACCTGTATTGTATTCATGTAATTTAGGCCATCAGGCCTCCTAGGCCTTTAGGTAAGTTAGGGTTTTGGGACTCTTTTAGGCCTTTGGGCCACCTCAAGGCCTTCGAGCCACATGTTGTGTAGAAGTAAAATATAGAATATACAAAGAGAAGGCCCTATATGAGGATTAAATGTAGGTACATTACCTATAGAAAATATAATATATTTGGAAGATTAAGACCTTATGAAAATTCCCATAAGTATAATAAATGTACATGTTTACACAATACATCTAGCTGAATAGCCATGAGAAGGTGGAGAGCTGTTATCATGATGTTGAAATTGGTGAGGGAAAATTCCACTTTTTCATAGTTTGTGATAAATTTCTCTATGGGCATCGAGTTATATAATTTCACTATGCCTATGGTCCCTATAAGGGTTTCCCTTCAACCCTTAAAAGGGAGATTATATAAAATAAAAAAATATAAGGCCTTAGGGGCAATCTTCTGTCAGGTCTGAGTGTGAAACTAATCCATCGTGTGACATTGTCTATATTATGATGGTTGTATTAGGAGTGACTTTTGGACTATGTTCATGATTCCATCTCATATGTTGTTTCAAAATATTCCATGTTTCCATGATATTATTATTTAATTTCATTAATCCATAACTTTATTATTATGATGATACTCCTTGTTTTATTGGTTATGAGTTCTATATTTTCTATTCATGTTCATTTCTTGTATCCTTATACCAATATTCTTATCTTATGCTTATTTTTTATCATCGATTGCAATCTCTTATGATTAACATTACTGGTCATTTTAGACCATGAATATATTATTTTCCCCTTCACTATTTTATGGATAGAATTATATCAATTGAGAAGAATATAATTATTTATATAAGATGTTGATTATAATGAAATGTTCACAGGTATTATGTAATAATTCACCTATGTAACTAGTCCTAAAATACACTAAATCTTCCATTAATGGGATTTTGATATTCTCTTGTGAGATTATCATCTAATATTTAATGACCAAATTATATAAATAAAGTAAAAATTTAGATATTTTTAACTTGGGTAGATATAGTTGGTATTAGAGAATGGTTTAGTTATAATTTTGGATTTGTTTAATTATTTTTAGTGAATATGATAAGAAAAAATCAGTTAAAAACTAAGGATCTGAATAAATGGATATTAGTAAGTATATGACAACATCCTGATGTTTTGAAATTATTTTGAGTAAGTGTTTTAATAATCATTTAGTTCTTGTTTGTATATTAATAGTGAAGCAATGATCTAAGAAATATCTATACAGGGGTAACAACCTCGAGATGGGAATGTTGGATATTAACTCAATCACCACATGGTGAATGAAAATGATGACTACTTTCCCACATATCTGGGAACTCCTAGAGGATATTCTTTGGTTGAACCTATTCTCTTTATGAACTGCTATAAATGATCTATTTCCTAGTTACTTTAATGGAATAAGTTGAAAAGTATAAGAGAAACCAACATATGGTAAACTAATATGAATCATAAATGATATAGTTTGAACCAAGAATGATATAAGTTTCTCTAATAATGATATACGTTAAAAAAATAAGTGATATATCTCCAACTAAATGAATTATTTTCTTACATAACCGTACTATAGTGTGGTAAATATTTAGGATAAATTTCCCTCTGGTTATCTTGGATACTTCAATAAAAATTATTATCATTCATTTCTCAAATTAACCAATTTTGGATTTAATGATGGACAGAATTTAGTGGAACCCAATTAACCATAGGTGAGAGGGAATATTAAATGATTACCTCAATAATACACCATTTATAATGGGAGAGGGACTGAGAAATATTTTTTTATACTAATCCAACTATAATGAAATATGATTAACCATGTGATCATAGTTGAAATATGTAACCCACTAAATAATAAATGTATATATTCTTGTTGGAAAGCAAGTTAATGAAGGTGATGAGGGAAATAATATTCAACATCCTACATGTTAACAATATTGGAGGAATCATTACAGGAATTTATTTAAGGGGACTTGAAAATGTATTACTTATTGTACGTTAGAGAATTTAATAATATGTCTTCAAGGGAAGTTATAGTGAAGGAATATTATGTTATTCATAAAGATCCACTAACGATTCTATGGTTTAGATATGAGCCATTTGGTCAATATGAAAGACAATTTTCCAATCCAAGGGATCAAGGAAACAACTAGCACCATCCACCTATAAGATCAGAGAAATAAGGAAAACCCTATTAAATGATAGTTGTTGAGGTATATAGTGTGTTTTCACACATGATTGTTTTATGTCTAGTGTTATGAAATTTTTAACCTATTAGTTATTGAGATATAATCATAAAACATTTACTAGTATAATTATTAATTCCATAGAATATAAAACTTCTGTTTAGTTTGATGAATGTTAGGGTTTTTATATATATATCTTCATCACTTATTTTGATGCTATCAGAAATGGAACATATCTTTTTACAAAGGGCTTATATCATATTTTTATACGGAAATGTCACTTCATGTCCCAAATCGAACCATGAACCAATATATGTGTAAAGATAATTAGGATCTCCTTGGAAATTACTTCCATCATATGAGTTCTAAAATTTTGAGGATGCAATTTATTTAGGCCAGAGAAAATCTAATGACACAAGAATTTTAATATATGTTTTAATTAAGTTAAATATATTTTAGATCTTTCTCAACATGCTGCACTAAACTAAAATAAAATTGTGATTTTTTTAAGTCATTAAAATCTAATTGTTAAAATTTTAGGCACGGATATGAGTAAATAAATTATGAAATATATATATATATATATGGATTATTTTATATAAATTTACATAATTATTTTATATATTTATTGATATATATTATCATTTGATAAAATTTAAAATGATGAACAATAAGTATAGTATTTTTAAATAATTAATTTAATAAAATATAATATTTTTGACTACTAATAACTTGGTTAGTGTTTTATAGAAATTATGAATAAGAATAAATCATATTTTAAAAATTTATTTCTTAACAAATGATGCCTCCCAATATATGTTATAATTTTAATTAATTTTTAAAATAGATAATGTTATAAATTTAATTTGAAAAAATAAATTCATATTTTATATTTATAATTTCAAAAACAGTTCAAGATGAATTTTTCAGTTTCATATAAAAATGAATCATTTTCAGTGGAATAATGAAAATTACCATTTTTATGAGTAACATGAAATCTATAAAATTATTATTTTATATGTATGATTTAGAAATCATGTAACATTTTTCTAAGACCAAAAATGAATTTATAAGTTTATTTATGGTTTTAGTAATGTTGTTATTAACTTACAAACCCATATTTGACATTTTAGAATAGAAGTTAAATTTTTAAAAATATTTGTTTTTAAAAAATTAAGTATTCATTATTTATAAATTATTCTTTCCCACTTATATATATTTATTATAATAAAATAAATTCCATTTTTAGGATTAAACATGTGAAAATAAACAAATGATTAATTTTTAGGTTCTTTAATATAATTTATCTTTATATGAATTGTGAAAGAATATTGTTTTTTTCCAAAAAAAATAACTTTTATTGATTTATCAGTGTATAAGTGAGACATATAAAATTATAATACAATTTAGTTCATAAAATATTATTTTAGGGAATAATTTTATTAATTTTGAATAAATAATTTGAAATTTACATAAGCTATGTACAACCTTTTAAAAAATATTTTAATCCTAATAGAAAAATTATTTTTTATATATTGGTAAATTTCTATTTTCATTTATTTATATTACACATTAAATTTAACAATTTTATAATAAACTCACTTGTGTGTTGAAAATCACAATCATTGATAACATTATCCAACTTTTAATTTTTATGCTTAAATGAACATTTTTAAAGGATCTGCTTTTACACATTATAAGTGATAATACTAAAACACATTTTTATAACTCTTGGAAATTTTATTTAATAAAATGGTTTAAATATTTAAAATCAACATTTTCAAATTAGTAAATAATTTTAATTTTGTTGGTTATTAAAATTAGTTTCCAATAATTAATGTTGTGTTACCCTGGTAAAGGTAAATTAGGGTAAAAGGGGTTTAACATAATGAAAATAGTTAAATCTTGTAGAAAATATGTATGAAATTAAATCATGGTTGGACTTAGAACTTATCTTCTCCCTTGAACAATTAATGGCCATTTTGAGTCCTTTTTCATTAAAGAATAGAGTTATTTTATTGAGATATATTGAGTTTTTACAAAAGTCACCTTTTCATCACTTATAAGGGGTGACCACCTCCTCTCAATTTATCCACCTATATAGAATAATTGGGTCAACTAAAACTCTTCCCTAGTGTCTCTTAAACACATTATATATACCTTTAAATCCTTGGCCTCACAAAAAGACAAAGCTAATGAGGTTCAAGGATCTAACCAAGGAAAAAATTCCATGGGAGACCAACTCATGTCTCCTTTTCATCAAAGAAATGTAATATCAATTTTATAATTTCTCTAAAATCATTATGAAAAATTAAAACAACATCATGTATGTGTATATGCAACCACCTCTTTGAAAGACGTGTCCAATTTTCCATCACCACCTTAAATTGTAGTGTCTAATATGTTATTTAATTAACTAATATGGTATTCTATAAAATATAATAACTGTTATATGATAATTATTTTAATTCCAGCCCTCTCCCATTGCATGGAGAATTATAGTGTCATTTTTGGGTACATTCATTCTAATGCTTTGATGAAATAACATGTTTCATTTTTCATAACCTACTAACATGGATGAGATTAGAAATAAAATTTAATAACTAAAAATAATATTTTTTACACCATTAATATTCTATAATAATAATATTTTTAATCATATATTGGTGATCAAAGAGAAATAATCATTGTAATGTTTACCACCATAAATGGACTACCAAGGTACCTTAATTTATTTTGATTTATTTAGAGAAAACCATTGAAACTGTATAAGTTTTTTCCAAATTGAATTACAAAGTAGATTTACTTCTATAATTATTTTAACAATCTAGGTAATAATAGAAGATGTTTATTTTATATTTATTAGCATTCATGATATCGATATTTATAAACATTATAAAATTTTAAAATAATAAAGAAATTTATTTATTAAACAAATTTATTATATGAAATTTATTATTAGTTTATTTTTAAAATTACATAATTTTTATATGAAAAATTTAATTTCGTTTTAAAAATGGGAATGTCAAAGTTATCTTAGTATGAACATGTAATTTCTTTTAAAAGATCAATTTATTTGTGAATAATGAACAATTATGAATTTATTATTAGAAATCACATTTAATTCCATGTGTTGAAATAGTAAAATTATTATTTATGTGTGTCTTAAAATTTAATCAGTTATTTTATATTTAAAATAATCTAATTACAGTTATTAAAAATTAATTTTATACATGAATTTAGTTTATATATATTTTTACATTAAAAGAGAATTTTTCTAAAACAACATTATTTCATTAAATTTTATTCACTATAACATTAATTTAAATTATTCTTCATATATTAATTTAATAATGAAAAATTAATTCCTTATTTGGAATTGGGGGTACCAAATTTAAAAAATTGTCCCCTTTTATTTTAAGTCAATACGAAAAGTAACCTTAGTAATTTTTGTTACCATTGTAATGGGTAAATCAGGAAATTAAAGTTAAAAAATTATAAGGACTATAAAATGACCCTATAACATTAATTATATTTATTTTATGAGTAAAATTCATCCATAATCTTTCATTATTTGGTTATATGGTCTTATATCAATTTTTATGTTATTATAACCTTTGTAATATTTAATTTAATTAAAAATGAAAAATGCCTCACACTTGTTTTAATATCTATAATATTTTTAATATAGGCATAACCATATGTTATGATAGGTTATAAATATTAAATATAAATATAAAATATTTCTCTTCATCATGGAATTTTTAAACTGAAAAATAATTACCTTAAATGTTGACACAACACTGATTTGGAAAGTATTCAATCAATGCAAAAAATAAAATAAATTATATTAAACATATTTAATGTAATATACTATTATATAATTAAGGTGATACAAAAAAACATTGATGAAATTAAGATTTTATGGATTTATTAAAATATTTCTTTCCAAATTTATTTATTATCTTGATTCTATTAATATTGAAGTAGTGAATAGTTCTATAATTTGAAATTAATGATACATTATAGTTAATTATAGTTTATTAAATGATATAAAATTTCTGAAAAAATATTTCCTCAAATAAGTGGGTATTATATGGTTAAAAATATCCAACATGAATCATTTATGATCTATTTTCCATTTATAGTATCTATCATTACCCCCAAGTGAAAAAAATATTATTGTCGCGGTATGTGTGGAAAAGATTAATCGAGGTTTAAATGAAAATAATAAGGGTAAAAAATTTAAAAAAAATTCCAAAAAATATTTTATGATCTTATTTAAACCCATACTTATCTTGTATTTGAAAGTAATCATTTTATTCTATTTTTAATATAAAATAAATTTATATTAATTTAATATTTTTAGAATTCAAAGAGTGCCCCCTCCCCTGTCTTATAAATGTGAATATGTTTATTCCATTTATATCACACTACGAATGAGTTTGGATTATCAAATATCAGACCAACTACATTATTAATATTTCCCCATGTTATAGAGGTCTTATTTGGGAAATAATACTAACCATACTGGTACTAATATACTATGATAAAGAAATTGTTTGAAGAAGAGATATCATTATTAATTGAGAATATCTATTTTATTTCATCTTCAACATCATTAAAATATTTCTTAACCATGATTATAAAATAACACTAGTAAATGAAAAATAAAAATTTGTTTTTATGTTAATGGGAAAACTTGTATCCATTTACTCTTCCATCAAATGTGAAACAAAACCATCATTCATTTGTATGGAGGACTAGATCCTCATGATCTGATGTAATGAAATTTCCGTCACCATCTCTCATGGTTTGATTATAATGTTTCAATTAATATATTTATGTGATAATCATGAAATAATTTTCATTTTAAAAATATAATATATCATTTACCATCTTACCTTTCTTGACACTAAAAAATGATAATGTCGTTTGTACATACGTGTGGACTACCACCTCCATGAAGGGATGTGATTCATTTTTCATCATCACATAACAAGTATGATATACTAAACTATATTTTAGGATGTAATATAATATTCATTATATTATTATCATTATTTAAAGATAAAATAATATTTACCTTCTTTCCATATTTATTTTTGAAAAATGGAAACGTTTCCCATGAGTACAAATGACCTACTATCTCCATGATGGTAAGATATTTAATTTTTCTTAACCATAATTAATGTTGATATTTTAAATTAAAATTGATATATAAAAATAGTAATTATTTCATTATTTTGATTTATTATATTATTTAATAATGAACACTTTGACCATACTCAACCCACCATATTCTGTTTTGACTTATAAAAAGAATATCAAAAAATCATCTGATGTGAACATAAAAAATAATGAAATTTCTATAACATTGTGTTTAGTTAAATAAATGTATTAATAAACATTAAATGTTTATAAATAAATTACATAATAAATATACTTTTATTTTTCAAGAAGATAAAAATTTTTCGAGATGAGTCAAACTCAAGGTAAGGGATATTCATTTAAAAATATTTTTTTAATGATTCCATTAAAACTATACTTTCTTCACATATATATTTTTCAAATTATTTTATGGAATATTTAATGTGGATTTATAATATTAATAAATGAAAATCTATTTCATTTTTTTACATTCTTTCAATGGTTTTAAAAATGAATATTTGTATTGAATTTTTTGACTTATTTTAGAAAATACAAAAGCAATATTTTATTTTAACATATATAGAGACAATGAATTTTCTCACTAATATAAATGTTATTTCATGTTTGGATTCCTATACCATCATTCATGTTTTTGTTTTAAACAAAATCCCTCTTTTCCTTTTTCTGGGTATTTTTCTATTGAAAATGGGTTTTAAAAGGAAAGGTTATTTTGATATCAAAACTCATTTTATATAATTGTTTAATATAGTTTTAAAGGGTTTTATTCCCGATATAGTCATTGTAAATTATTTAAATAGTGCATTGATTCCCATTGTTGATAAAAAAATGAGCCCATTATTACATATATTATCTATGAGACCAAATAACATTTGTTGATCATGTTATATCTTATACAATTGCTGAGCTTAGAGAGTTATCATATGTAATGAGTGATAATTATGTTCTACATAGAATTATATTGGTAGTAAGCCATATGGTTATTTAAATTTTAATATTTGGTTAATTGTGTTAATATAATGATGTAAAAAGTCACATACATGTATCTTCTATGATTTCTAATGAGTTTCAAGGGATGTAGTTTTATATTAAAAGGAAATATATTTATCTTTTTAAAATAAAAAAATGATACAATTTTTTTATAAATTTTTTTTAAAAAAAAATTTCAAAATTTTTTATGTTTGTTATTGGGATAAAGGATTTATTCCTTTTATGAGATTTACAAAGCATTTTTTTTCTTATAACACTTTTTAAAAATTATTTCATAGATTATAAGGTGGGTTAATGGAAATTATGAATCCATGTAGAATTCCATAAATAATTTTCTTCAAAAGAAATCATTCTCTTTTAAATGTATTTTATTATGAGGAAAATGGTTAATGATTAGAAATTTATACTATATATGTGTGTGAGGGTGATTTTTTATGTAATATTTATGAACTAAATATCTAAAACTCTAAATTGAAAATATCTTTGGGAACATAAAACAGTGAAATCTAGTTTAAAATCTCTAAAATATGTCATGATTAACGACCTGTCTTTAAAAATGATATTAGAGAATTGATTTTGATGAATTTATGTATTATTGTAATGATAATAGAGTAACCATAAAATATTTTTCCCAATGGTTAATTTGAAAAGATATATTATTTTAGTATTACGATGCTACTTCTACTAAACTATTTTTTCAAAAACTTTTCCATAGAAGAAGCATGAAGGTTGTTGTTTTAAGGAACTAAGAGTAATGTTATCCATCAAAATTAGTATCCTGGAATGGTCTGACATTGTTGGGAAAAAATCCCTCAAGGATGAGAGGTGGTGATTCATTTACAGAAGGCATTGGCCGCTGTAAGGAATGAAATGTGCTATGAAGACTTCGAAGGGAAGAAAATTCACAGGAGGATCATAGTATGTAGTGAAGTTTGTACTGCGTCAAACCATTGGGTAAATAATATTAACAAGATTTTTTTTATCTATTTTCTTATATAAGAACTTAAAATCCCATCATTAAGAATATAGAAATTTATGGAAAACATCATTTATTTATGAATAGTTTGGAGAAGACAAAATAGTTCACGAGGAGAGATTCTAAAAAAGGGAGAGTTCATGGAGAAGCAATTCATTGAAGGGTGTCTGCGAAGGTAGTTTGTGAAAGGGTTTAGTGGGGCACTGTAGCCCGAAAAGGAAGAAGGTCTTTTTAGGAGAAATAGTCTATGGGACATCATCTATTTTTAAGGAAGTAGTGGTCTATGGAAGAAAAATATCTCCATGATGCAGGGATAGTCCACAGAAGACAAAGGTGGTCTGTGAAACACACATTCCATGAACTGCAGGAAAGTTTATAGAGGACATGAAAAAGTCTTTGAAGGGACTAAAAAATTCTGAAAAATTAATTTATGAAAACAAAGAGTATATAGAAAAGTGGATTTTATATATAGGTGAAAATGTGACATCAACAAGAATATATCTACATTTAGGATTTTTTATTTCATTCATATTAAGGGACCTAAATCCATAAACTATGAGGGGATCCCTTCTAACTATAGTGAGTAATGGAATAGTAAGATGATGATAATTTCCACCAATAGTTATCTATAGAAGGAGACAAATGGAATTACCCTCAGGAAAGTAGTGAGCTGACCCTAATCCTAGTAATGGAAGTGAGTTTCGGCATATAAGTAATCTTGATGGAACCATGTAATTTGGAAGTGATCCTTAATGAATTTAGTACATTGGAACAATGTTTTTGTATTCTTCTTGTATTTGTCCCATTGAGGGTGAACCATGTGAATTCTTTTTGTCTCGTTCATGATTTAATTTTTGTTCATACATTGTTGTGGGAGAAGGAGAGAATATTTCTCTATTTAATGAAGAAAAATTATCCGAAGGGGTAGTAGTATTAACCTATCGTACCCTGATTCACCCCCCTCTTAGGGTATTAAACCTAATTGGGATCACAACTGGTATCAAAGGTAAAGGTTTAATGTTAGTGTGTTTATCTCAGTTGATGAAATGGGGGTTTCCAGTCATAAAGGGATTCCAATATTTGATGGGAACTATTTTAGATTATGGAGGAATCAGATTCAACACTACTTCAAATCATTAGGAAATGGTGAATTTATAGCAGAAATGCATGGAATTTTATCCAATATCGATAGTCATTATTTATTAGAATCTTACCAAAGGTAATTTTTTTGTATACACCAAATGATTCAATGCTTTAGGGGGATCCCTTTCGAATCAAATCTATAAAAAGGTTATGTCATGTAAAACATCACATAATATGAGGGAAACAAAATTGATCATTTACGAGGGTTAATAAAATGGCATTAATTCAAAAATGAAAGTTATATTTAACAAATATGATAATATAATAATGCAACATAATGATTTTGTTGATACATTCTTTGATTAGGATAATGTTTTAGTGGAATAAATTTGTGGTCTTAGAGAAATTATTAAAGATATTAAGATTATGAAGTGCATCTTGAGAAAACTTCCACCTCGATTTAATCGAAATTTTTCTTTATTGGATGATAATAATTTGAAGAATATTACATTGGATAATTCACACAATACATTTTAATATTAAATTATAAATGATGATAATGATGCCGTGGAAAAGTGGACGTCTAAAGAAGTGGCATTCAGGGCCCTGGAGAAGCTCCATGTTGAAGTTATTCAAGAGGAATACAATTCGGATGATGTCATGTAATCTCTCTCATTAAATATGAAAATATGAAGATTAAAGTTCAATGGAAAACTTCTAATTACATGCTTTTAATGTTGAAATATTCTAAATTTTGAATAAAAGTTTCCTAAGAAGTTTGAAGATGACGACGGAGATAATAATAAAATTCCATATAAATATTAATCACCCTACATGAAAGGAAAGAAAATTTTTAATAGAAAATTCCTTAAAAATAAGGATATACTTTCAAAATAATATGACAGTTTAGAAGAATATGAGGGAAAAGAGTTGGAGGATTGTAAGGATCATGAAGCAGAATCTATGGTGGAAGTTGTGGGAAATTCCCAAAAGAGTGATGAATGCGATACTGATGAGGGAGAAGTATAAGGAAGAGTTTACCTTTAGGTAGAATTAGAAGTTGATTTTGAAGAGATATATGTTTTAGAGACCGAAATAATAAATATAGTTTGTGATTCTAAACATTATATGTAGCAGTAGGAAAAGATATGTTTGAGAGGAATGAATAAATTAAAAAACAGAAGTCTTCATTGCCATAAGCTTAGAAAAGGAGGTTGAGTAAAAACTAAAACATTAATATTAGAAAATATATATCTATAGTTTGAATAATATTGGAAAAGACCTAATCAAACACATTGAAGATATTTAAGAGTAATTTGTTAGTAAAAAAAGAAAAGTGAATGATCAAGAGAAACTATTGATTCTAGTAATGAAAGAAACACATACACCTGATAACAGAAAAGTAGAATTCATAATTCTATTTAATTAGATGAAGGAGCTTCAGGAATGGAAAATGATTGATCAGAATGACGTAGCTAGTATGGAGATTGACCTTATTTGAAAATAAGTAATGGTTGAATTTAGAACACAAGCTTCCAATCAGAGGTTAAAGATTTATTTGGGTATGAACAAGAATCCTAAGACTCGGAGAACCCAAGGGAGAACCAATAGTGTATAATTTTCATAAAGGAATGAACCTCACATTATACGATATTATTGTGGAAATATAGGAAACTCAGAAAAAGTTTTTTCAATAGAAAAAATCGTTATTAAAGGTAATAAGGCTAACAGAGGCCACAATATATAGCTCAATATTCTAGTTCATTAATTGATGGTCAATGTTTCAGGTGTGGAGGATTGAGGCAAATGCAATGATACTCCTCATCGAAGATACAATTAAATGTGACAAATCATAATGAATGTAGTAATAATAAAGAAGATAATGGTATCATCAATGGAGATAAAGATACAAAATCAACTTATAGGTGTACATGTTGAAGTTGATAGATCATAATTTGTGGAAGATAAATATTATCAATCCATATCAAGTATGATGTCAAAAACATTTACTAGAAATAAAATAGAAGAACATGTAGTGGGTTTAGATATTGAATTTTAGAAATCATATCACACTGGAGTATGGATCATTAACAGTGGATACACCTCCCACATGACATAAAAAAAGATCTGGTGACCATAATTATGTACGATACAGAAGGTATTGAAATATTTGGTAATGATGAAGGATTGAAGATTATAGGCTCGTGAAAATAAAACTTTGGGTGAAAATACATGAGACATGCTAATGACATAGTTCTCAAAGGTCACTTTCAAAACATGATTAGTGTCAGTAAACTATGTGACTCAACATATTTCATTTTTTTTAAATAATTTATGTGTCATCATGGAAATTTATGAGGTAGTTTTGTTTTTCCGGGAAATCATACAAAAGGAAACCTATATCATTTAAGTGTACAAGAATATATGTGATTTCCATCCAAGGAATAGGAAAAAAAGATATGGCATAATTGTCTTGGTCACATACACCAAAAAAATTTGAATGATTTGGTGAAATATGATTCTCTTCATTACCTCCCTAACTTCTCACGTTATCATACTGATACATGTGATTATTGTCAACATGAGAATATCATTCAAAATACATATAATAAAAAAGGGAAAAGATCACCATTAGTGCTTGAGATGGTGCATATTGATGTGTGCGGACCTATTTCACCATGATAAATTTTTGGGAAGAGATACTATGTTCTCTTAATTTATGATTTTAGAATATTTGAATGGGTATAAATCATCACCCATGTGTATAAGGTGTTCAGTTGCATTACAAAATATTAATAGGAAGCTGAAAAGATGAAATGTTAGAAAATATAGAATATCAGAACTGAAAATGGAACCAAATTCATGAATATCCAAGTGGAGGATTAACTTGGGAAACATGGCATGAGACACCAAGCTACAATAGTGAGAACTCCATTGCAGAATGGAGTAGTTGGGAGATGAAATAGAATTATAAACAACTTGGATAGAAAATGAACATTGAGAATGACCGACTCGAGAAGTTATTGAAAGAAGCAAAGATGAAATTTTTCTACACATCAAATACAGATTTCTTGTTTCCAAAATAAGAGAAGACTACATATGAGCTATGATATGGAAGGAAGACATCATTGAAGTGCATTTGAGTCTTTAGAAGTAATTGTTTCATTATTAATAAGAAAAAACACATGATATTTGAATCCCGTGGAGATGAAGGGTAATTTCATGGATACTCAAAGAAAATAAAATCATATAAATGATTCACTAAGAAGTTGGGAAAGGTTATTGAAATCCATGATGTAACTATAGTAAATAATGAGAAAAATATTCATAAAATACATGGTCAGTCTTAGGAGGATATTGATGAATACATAAGAAGATCAAGAGATTTTCCAGTTCTAGAGGATGATTCAAAAAGAATATTCAGATAATGAAACGAATGAGACAAAATCAATATCTACCCAAGGACAAAAGAGAAGAGATAAATTATATTGACAGAACATAATTAGTGATTAGAAAACCCCAGTGAAAATAAGGAGAATGAAAACTCTACATCAAGCATCATACTTGTTATAGGCAGAACATAAATGTTTTGATGATGAAGCTAAATGTGAGAATTGGTTTTTGAATATGATTGAATATCTAGACCAAATTGTGAAGAATGAGACATGGGAGATTATTTCAAGACTAAAATACAAAAATGGCATCGAGACTAAATAAGGATTTCATTACCAGATGAATAAAGATTGTGTTCTGATTCAAAACCTAGAATGACTAGTGTTCAAAGGGTACTCTGAGATAGAAAGTAGATATTTTGATGAAATATTTTCATCTATTTCAGGTATAGAGAAAATCATATTACTCTTGGCCATAATAGTGGAAAAAATGTCCAATGTTTTCCATATGTACATCCAGTCATCATTTCTAAATGGGCTTCGATGAGAAGAAGTTTAGATTGTGAATACATACGGTTTTCTGATTCATGAAAATGAGAATATATTTTTTGGATGGAGAAGGCTTCATATAGTTTGAAGAAAGCTCTAAGATTATGGTATTCAAGGTTATATTAGTTTTTGAAGAAGTTTGGTTATCAGCCTGGTAGAGTTGATTATAATCAATATGTCATCCACGATAGTAATCAAAGGATTATGGTGATGGTATATGTCAATGTCACAATATTTGGATGATTTGATCAAGATTAGTGTAAGAAATTTTCCAATTTCATGGAAAGTTATTTTAAAATGTTGATGATTGGTTAATTAAGTTTTTACCTTTGTTTATAGAAGACACAAGAAAAAAATGTAACAATAATATCTTAATCCTAATATGCTAAAGAGGTTCTATGAAGATTTTGTAGGGATAATTTCAAGGTGATGACTAATCTGGTAGAAACCCAGATAAAACTACCCTGGGATGATGAATATAATTACATTAACATTTCATAATAAAGGAATATTATTGGAAGTCTACTATATTTGATAGTGAAAAGACCAGATAATATTTTTACCACATACCAAGAAGCACAGTATTAAAGAAATACCAAGGGAACCCACTTTATTCTAGTGAAAATAATACTTCGATATATCAAGGGTACATTGGATTTTAGTTTGATGTATAATGTCAAATCTCAACAATAATTCTTGGGATATACATATACATATTGTGCTGGTTCCAAAGATGATAGAAAATCAACATCAGGTTGTGCATTATATATTTAAAGATATAATATTTATTAGATATTTAAGAAAAATGTTTTCATTTCATTGAGAACTTCAAAATCATAATATATTGCAGCTACTCAAGCATATATAATGTTATTGTGTATAAAACAACAAAGTGGTTATATTGGAATTTAAGTGAAGTCTCTGATCGAAATCTATTATGTTAGATCATGTTCTATAAATCATATAAAAAGTCAATTCCCTCACACAAGTACAACGCAAATTGAAATTATGTATCATTTCATTAAGGGGAAGGTGGATAAAGGGATTTTGATGATTGAGTATGTTTTTAAAGAACATCATGTTGCGGAAATTCTATCAGAGGTATTACCCAAAGAATCATTTTATTGGAATCTATTGTCTATGTGAGTTTATTCAACTCTCTGCACTTGAAAATGTGTGGGTATGGGACTACCTCTCTCTAAGGTATTCTATGTATTTTCCCTAAATGAGATTATTTATTTTCATTACCCTGTTATAGACAACAAAAAAGTTTCCTTCATGTTTTTTAATAAAGGGTTGTAAATTATGGATATAAAAAGGGAGAAAATGTGTTAAGCATGACATGGGGAGCATATTTTTGGTGATGTAGTGAGATATGGGATGTCAAAGATGGTACATGGAGTAGTTATAAAGAAGTATTATTAAATCAGATGATAGTATGGGTGATCAATTAAAGATTATATATCACAATAGATGACATTCATGATGAAAGTTGATGCGTGGTTTTGGAATAGAATAATGAGATTCATTGATAAAATTTTCATTATACTCATGTTTATCATGAGGGAAAAGGATCATGTGGGATTAGATTATGTGTTGAGTAAATCCATGACCACTATCTTTACTCATGACGAGAATATAGGAAAAATATAGAATGAGGATCTATGATATATAATGCAAATAATAATATCAATATTTTATTATCTATTTTTTTATATAATGGAAACTAATTCCATAATTAAGATGTACTATTTTCTTAGAAAACATCATTACTCTAAGCATAATTCGGTGAAGTCTGAAATAGTTCATGAGGTTGGATTCTGCAAAATATAGAGTTTGTGGGAAAGTAATTTCATGAAGGGTGTTTACTAAGTATGTTAAAAAGGGGTTTTAAGGGGGAATATAGCTCTCAAAGGAAGAAGTTTCTCTAGAGGAGTGGTGTTCCATGGGAAAATAGTCATCTGAGGAGGAGAATTAGTCCATGAAGGAAGGATTTATCCATAAAGTAGGGACAATCGACATTAGATGAAGGTGGTCCATAAAGCAATCGTGCCACACAGTGCAAGGCATATCATAAAGGACTTGTGGATGTTTTTTATGGGACTAAAATAGTTCTCAAAAGTAATTTCTCCTTCTAAAATTTCATGGAAAAGTAGAATTTTATCTATGGGTCAAAATGAGACATCAATAAATCCCCAATCTATAGTTGAGGATGTGTAATTTTAGGTAAATGAAGGGACCTATAAGTCCTTAAATTGTGAGTGGATCCCATCCAAGAGTAGTGAGAAAAGGTAGAGGAATGCGATGATATTTTCCACTAACAATGATTTATATACATCTACAAATAGAGTTACCCCTAGGAAATAAATGAGCTGACCCTAACTCATTTATAGGCTATGAGCTTGGGAATAGAAGAGAACAATCCCAAACATTGTAATTTGTCAGTGCGCCTTAGTGAATATAGTACATCAGCAAACAACCATTGTATGATACGTGGGCGTATCCCAGTGAGGGTGAACCAAGTAAAATCATTGTGTCTCACTCATGATTTCATTTCTGTTCATACATTTTCATGGGAGAAGGGGAGAATAATATTTTTTAATGAAGAAATAATATTGGAAGGGGAAATAGTACTAATCTGCCATATCCCGATTCACCCCTCTAATAAGGTATTAAAACTAATTGGTATAATATTATTGGAACATTTATGTAAGTTTATATCCTAGGTCAGTTAATGCAAGCTATAAATAGTGGTAGAATCCATGCTAGAGAGCATACAAATTGATTATAGAGGAACATGATTATAGTGGAGCATTTTATATGAAAACATCTTATCATATTTATTGTATATTTATATCTAGTAGTAAATAAAGTATTGATAAATTCCGTATAGATGATAATTGAATTCATGGGACGTATAAAACATTAAAAAAATAACCCTTACAATTTATCTCTTTAAAGGTGAATTTCATCGATCATGGTATTTGGATATGAATAAAAAAGTGAGAGTTGATTAATATTATATGAAATAGTATGTATTTAAGAATTTAATCCTAGAGAAATATTTACCTATGTTTTTTTCGGAAATAGGATGAAGAAAAAATTCTTTGAATTTAGGGAAATGATGAAGATTATATTGTTGTATATATTAAAAATTTTCTAATATTGGCCATGTATGTACATAATTTTTTCAAGGATCTTAATATTAATGTCAATTAGTTTTACTCATTTTTAAATTCAACATCTTGAAGGGAATTCTCTTCCAATAAATTCATAATTTAAGGGAATCTTCTTTGGTGTGATAAGAAGGTATACAGTTTGTTCATCAATGATTTTGTATTCTATGAAAACAAAATAAAAAAAGGCCTAGAAGGAAGAAAATAAAGAATCATTCATCACTGAAATATAGAAGTAAGAAACTAAATTTATCATCTTATTGTATGTGTTGTATAAAATCTGAGGTAATATCTTTTGAATTTTGGAAAATTTTTACAGGTGTGGTGAGTTTAGTTACAAGGCTCATGACTGTAATGAAAATAATGCTGAAAAATCAAAGAATATGGTAATTAATAGCCATCCATTACTGAATTTTTTTCCAATAAGTTAGGGAATTATGATAACCTATGTGTAAATTTACCTATATAGGATGAAAATCATCAATACATAATTATGAAAGGTGTGGAAAAATATTTTCCTACAATTACGATTGATTAAAGGCCATATATTGAAGTAGTGACAAGTTTGGAATTGGTTTATTTGAATTATGAAAACACCGTATTTGACTCTTAATATTTACATTATTTTAATTTTTTAAAAATTTAATGTTAAATGGGAGTATCAATTCATAAATGTAAGATGGAAATTTTGGTGAAACTATAGTTAGAATTATTAAATAAAATATTATTTATAGGAATCATCATATTATAATTAGTGGGTTAGTCATCCCTTCAAATTATGTTGAACTACCCATGGTAGTGTTAGATATTATTTTGTGTACAGATTTGATTTCAGTTTCTCTAACTAAGATAGATTTCAGAGAAAATAATTTTTTGTTCAATGATGTCATAACATTGATTACGTACCAATAAGCATAGAAATTGATTATGGATGATAGTGAAAGTTACCTTCCTCTTGTAGTTGAAAAGACAAAAATAGTTTAAATTTTTCATGTTTCAATAGTGAATGAATACATATACATATATATATTTCATATTTAATATCTTATTTTCATTCCTTTTCAGGAATTTTAATTCAATACTGACTTTGTACCTTATGCTAAGCTAATTTACAAACTCCATTATCTAATATTACATATAAAAATTTTAGAACTAGAAGAGAAATTCTAGGAGCTACTAGATAATGGTTTTCTTTGTCCTTGTACTTCAATATGGTGTATAGAAATTTTATTTTAACATAAAATATGTTTCCATGATTACTTTCATTGATTATAGATCTTTGAATAACATCACTATCAAGAGCATGTATATTTTTCCTCATATAAATAATTTTATTGATCATCTACAAGGAGTTTAGTATTTTTTGAAGATTGGTTTTTGGTTGCAAAACCATAAGTTTAATGTGAAGGAGGAAGATATACTGAAGATTGTCTTTCAAAGAAGATATGAGAATTATGATTTTATAGTTATTACCTTTGGGTTGTCTAATGAACCAGTTGTATTTATAGATTTTATCAATAGAATCTTACATGAGTTCTCTGATATGTTTCTAGTTGTATTTATTAACAATATAATGGTATATTTTAAAATTCATGAGTATAAAGAAGGATATTTGATAATTGTTTTTAAAACCATATATAAAAATAAAATTTATGATAAATTTATAATTGTGAATTTTGGTAAATATATATTTCCTTCATTAGTCATATTGTCTCTAAAGATGGTATAACTATTGACCCTACTAAAACTAAATTTCATAATGAGTGTAAAATACCTACCAATTCCATATAGATTCATAGTTTTCTTGGTTTAGTAGTACACTATTGGTTGTTTGTTGAAACATTTTCTTGATTATCAAATACACTAGCTATATTAACTTGAAAATGATTTAAATTCATCTATATAAAAGTGTGTGATGATTTTTTTAGGAACTAAAAATAAAATTGGTGAATTCTTCAGTATTATTTCTTCCTATAAAGTTAATGAATGTTTTATATAAAATGATTATTCATTAAAGGTACTTGGTTTAATTATGATCCAGAATGATCAGTTAATTCCTTTTTCTTTAGATAAAATTAAACATCATGTAAAAGATAATACTATACATGATCTAGAATTATATATTGTGGTTTTTTCCTTTCAAATTTTCCATAATAATTTATAAGGAAAAAATTTTGAAGTATATACTAATAATAATTTTTTTTATGTATATTCACTCAGAATGAGATGAAAATGAGATAGACAAGATTATATAAAATGATTAAGGATTATGACTATACAATTAATTATCATCCAATAAAATAATAAAAGTAACTAATGCTTTGAGATAGAAAAAATATTGTCACATTAAACATGTTATGTTTGAAACATAACCCATTGGTTAATTGTTTGATGAATTTTGGCCTATATATTGTGAATTAAAGAACATCTTCTATTTTTTTCACGTGTCAGTACAATAATCTCTACTAGAAATAATTAAACAAATCTCAAAAGGAAGACTATGAGCTATAAGAAAATGAGGAATTATTTAAAATGGATAATTTTCTTTATTTTAATGTTGAAAAATAATGTGTTTTTAGATTTGGATATATATTATGGGTGAATTTCGATTCATTATTAAATAAATAATTTTGGATTAAATCTTATAGTCCTCCTTCTTTTCATACAACATTGAAGCACTAAGATACATATAGACATTCAAGGATATTACAAGTGGGATTTAACAAAATGTGATACTAATATATTTTACATGAAATATTTTACATGTAAACACGTTAAACTATATTGATAATTTAAAAAAGAACATTTAGCCTTTTCCTAAGCAAGAGTGGAAATTAGAAAATGTATCCATGGATTTAATTGTGAGATTACCAAAGACATATTGAGATAAAAATGTGATTTGGGTTAATATTGGTTGGTTAACTAAATCTAAGAATTTATTTCCTACTCGAGATACTATGTATTTGAATAAAATTTCATGATTTCATTTCATAGAGATAATAAGATTATATAGAGCTATTCTTTATATTTTATCTGACTATGAACCTAGGATTAATTCAATTATATGAAATGGACTTCATGAGTTATTGGGAACTGAATTAAATTTTAATCTATCTTGTTATAATTAGTCTGATGGATATTCAGAGAAAACAATACAATCATGTGAAGATATTCTTCGTTTTAGTTCAATGGATTACCAGTTATTTTTGGATCAACAAATATCTTAAGTTTATTTTTCTTATAATAAAATTTTTAAGTTCAATATTCAGATGGAACATTTTGAGGTATTTTATGTAAAGTGATATTAGAATCCAAATATTTGGTATGATTTAGGTGAAATAATTTTTATGGGACCATAATTGGTTGAGGAAATGATTGATAAGGTAATGGAAATTCGTCAACATATGAGGACAACTAAGAGAAGGATGAAATGTTATGCAGATAAATATAGGAATGATCTTTCTTTTGAGTTATTATTTCATTTTTTCCTTATTATATATCTATATAAAAGTGTTATGAATTTTATAAAAAATGAGTAGCTAAGTCAATAATTCATAAGAAAATATGAAATACAAGAGAAATTTTTATCAGTATCATATATATGTGCTGTTCCTATGACTTTATTCTAGGAAAAAAATTCAAGTTTCATTATGAAAACAATATGTTCCTAATTCATCTGGTGTATTCACCATTGAATTCTCTCAATTGGATGAGAACATTTATAATGGGCAATATAATATTCATATTATTGAACATAGAGAGAATGTGTTATGGAATAAGGTGACTCACCACGTTTTGGTTTTGTGGAAAACCCATATGGTTGAAGAAGCAACATGGGAGTCTGAATATCATATGAGGGAATGGTATCCCTATATGTTCTATATGAGATTAAATTTTCAAGGATGTAATTTAATAATGAGTGAATTAATTTAAAAATATAGATAAATATTGAATAAAACATTTTCATACTTATTTATATTCACGAAAAGATATTTCTTACCATTATAAAATTTGAAATAAAAAACCAAATTGTTTTATTGAACTCTATTTTTATAAAGGTTTATATAATATTTTACTTTTCAAATTATAGAATATGAATTTAATGAAATTAATTTAATTTTTTAAATCATCCTGTCAAAATTAACTTTTGATTAATTTTCATTAATATCAGGAAAATATTTATTATTTTTAAATTATTAAAAATTTGATTTTATATTAAAAATTGTATTTCTTTTCAAATATTTAAAAAGTTATTTATATTAAAGATGATTATTAAAATTTAACTTGTTCCCTTTTATTTAATGTATTCCAATTATGGTATTTTAAAGTGATTTTTATACAATAATTTGGAATAAAAGCATTTTTTCATTAAATGGGTATTTTCAGAAAGAAAAAATGAATAACAATTTTTATTCAGTTTTAAATTAATTTATAAGAAAAATATAAATTAAATATTAAAAAATTTATTTCATATTATGAATTAGTGGGTCATTATTTTTTAAATGGTTCCTCTATCTTTTGGTCAAAATGAATAGTAAACTTAATATTGATTTTTACTAATGATAGTGGTAAATCAGGTATTTAATGTTAAAAATAAAATGACAAGGACTATAAAAGGAGCCAAATAGTTGAATATATTTTACTAGAAAAGTCCATTTCACCTATAATAATCCAATATTTAAGTTTATTTCATTTTTCACAATTTCTATATGATATTAATATTTAAAATATTTTTTTAATAAAAAGAAAAAAAATATCACAATCTTGTTATTAATAAATATAATATTTTTGAAATAGTAATTACTAGAGGAAATGTTAATTTATAAATAGTCTTTTAGAATATAAATACTTTATCTTCATCATGGTAATTTTTAATTTTTTAATAATGTAATAATTACCTTAAATGCTTACCAATAATGATATAATACTTATTCAATTAATGAAAATTAATCCAATAATTGATATTGAAAATATTAAGAGTAGTTTAATATGAGAAAATTAATGGGAAAAAATAAGTTTCTATATGAAAATGACATGTTAGGGTGTATTGAAATATTTATTTCCATATTTTATTTATTTTCTTGATTATATTAAATTCAACGTAATGAATCTTTCTAAAATGTTAGATTAATGATATTTTATAGTAAATAATGATTTATAAATGATATTAAATTAATAAAAATAATATCTTTATCAAATTGAAATGGATATGGTTTATAATATAAACCAATCTCTATTTATTGGTTTTTCTAAATTTATAGTAATTATCATTACACCTAAAGAGATTAAAACCTAGTTCTCATGGTAGTTGTGGAAAGGCTTAATAGGGGGTTGAAACCAAATGATAATGGTAGAAACATGACATAAAATGGTCAAAAAATAATTTTATGCTATTATTTCAGATAATATTCATCCTATGTTAGAAATAAATAATTTCATAACCATTTTTATTGAAAAATAATATATAAATATTTAATATTTTTAGAATTCCATGATTTCTTCGCCCCGCTGTTATAAAAGGGAATCTCTTCTTACCTTTACATAAAATGTTAAAAACCATTTTGATCCAAATATATCTACCAAAATTCCATTCTAAAATTAATCTTTATGGTATGAAGGCCTTATTTAGGTCACAATACAAAACATTTTGGTGTTAAGGTGTTAAGAAAATGAGGTTTTCCGAAAAAAGGTGTCATTCTTAATAGATTGTTTCAGTTTTACGTCATCTTCTATGTCATTAAAATATTTATTAACCATGAAATGTATTAATTCTAGTAAATTAAATATAATAATGTTTTTTATGTTATTTTAACAACCTATACCCATCCCCTCTTCCATCAAATGGGAAATAAAACCACTGTTGGTGTAAATGGTGGACTACCGCCTTCGAACTGATGTAATTTGTTTTACACCACCATCTCTTATGGAATGATTATAATTATGGAATTAATTTTTATATATAATATTAATTAAATATTAATCATCATTAAAATATAATATATCATTTACTTTCTTACCTCTACATTCATTAAAAAATGAGAATGCGGTTCATATCTAAGTATGGATTACCACCTCTATAAAGTGATGTGATTCCGTTGTCAATATCACATCACATGGGTGATATATACAAGTGTATTTAATGAAGTAATATTATATTAATTATATTATTATCATTATTTAAATATAAAATAATACTGAGATTTTATTGATAATGATCTTTGAAAAATGAAAATGTTTCCCGTGCATATGTTAAACCTACCATCTCCATGATTATAAAAAAATTCATTTCTCATAACAATATATAATTGATGAATGTAAAAAAATAATTATTTTATTAAAATGATAATTTTTTCATGATAATTATTTTATATATTATGTAATAATGATCACTTTGACTATAGTCAACATAATGAAGTACTTTTTGGACATATGAACCAAATTTCATCAATACATCCAATGTGAACCTAATTAATTATCTAATTATTATAAAATAGAAATAATTGAAATAAAAGGAATAATAAACATTAAAAAGGTTCTCAATAAAGTATTTAATTAATATAATATAATTATTGAGGAAGATAAATAATATTTTTGATGACTCAGAATCAAGGTAAGAGACTTTCTTTTAAAAACCTTTTTTAAGGATTCCCAAAAACACTGTTTTCCTTCCTTTTCCATATGTTTAAAATTATTTTATAGAAATTTTTATAAAGAAATAAAATATATATAAAGTAATTTATATTTCACTTATTAGTATCATTCAATGGTTATCAAACGTAAAATTTTAGGATTTTTTTAGTTTCATTACAAAATAATAAAATATTTAATTATTTTAAGATATACAGTGACAATGAATTTTCATGTCGCTATAACTATTATTTGAAGTATGGAATCCTATATAATAATTTGTGTTTTATGCATAGAAATATGAAATTCACATTTTTCTTATGATTTTGTTTTTGGAAATCTATTCTAAAATTAATGGGTACTTTGATATCTAAATGTTTTTCATATCATTTGAAATTTCATTTTCAAGGGTTTTATTTCTGATATATTCCTTGGAAATTGTTTATAATTGGGGTTGATCCCCATTATATATCACAATTGTGATCGTAATAGCTTTTATAATGGGTGTTACTAGATATCTCATGGTGATCCCAATATAACTTAAATGATGGGTTTTCTTAGATAGTGTTCCAAAGCATTGGTAATGATTATGTCATCAAGAGAAATATATTAGAAGTCAGTCATACAGTTATTCTAATTTTCTGGTTTTATTAAGGGGTTTATGATGATCATGTCTGTAGGAACCAACTTTAATTTTCTATTCTTTCTAATTACTTTTCATCGAAATATATTGAAATAATAACATAATATAATGATATTATTAAATAAAAAAATGATTCCATTTTCAGATAAAAATTTATTTTTTACTAGAATATTTTCCATGGATTTTTATGTTTTTTTATCTAATTTATTTCTTCTTTGTTATATTCCTTACTAAGATTTTTGTGATCATCCCAAATTTAAAAAAAAGTCATAGGGTTTAAAGATGGGAAAGCGAAAGGAGGTAGTAAATATGAAATTCATAATAAAATTTCCAGAAAATAAGTCATGTTTTATTTTGATGTATAATATTTTTGAAAAAATGGATATTTATTAGAAGTATACACTTTATATATATATATGGGAATGATATATAATATTTTTTACATAACTATTTATGTTTCAAAACCCAAAACATATTTGGTAATGCATGAAAGTGAATTATAGTTTAAATTCATTATAATATAAAATGTTTAAGGTTGGGTCCTAACAATTATAGTGATCAAAATGTTATTTTAAAGCATCATTAACCATAGTTAAATATCCATTATTATTATGAATAAATTAATCGAACTTCTTTGAGTAATAGATGTAAGGGAAAGAAATTTTAAAAATATGTAACAAAAGATAATATATCATCATTATAGAATTAAGTAATTATTAAAAATGTTATTATATATATATATAATGAACATAATTATATTATTTAGATATTTGAGAAAGTGTTCAGAGTTCTTTCAGACATGAGGTAAAGGTTATGTCTCAATGACCGTTATTTAAGGCGTGATTTGATATTATGCATCTATATTCATTTTTATAATGTAACTAATACCCCAAAGACATATAATATCATAAATTATTATTTACCATTAAAAATACACTTCTATTCTAACTCCTCATTATAGTGGGATACTATATTTGTCTTTCTTAAAGTATATGGTTTATTCATAACTCAATATGATTTCTTATGTTATAAAGTATCTCATTGATTTCCATCATTCAATTTATAGTATATAACCTCTTTTTTATATTGTTAGATCAATTTTTTATTTAAATTTTATTTAAGGATGAGTTATATTTCATTTTATAATTTCCACAATGTTAAGAATAACTTCCATATATTTAAATGATTCATTTCTATCATCTTCCCAATATTCCTTTACAACCAATGTCCCCCCCTATAATTGGATATTTAATTCAGTGTTATCTTAAGTGAAAATGATATTTCCCTTACCTACTCTTAAAAATAATTGTATATCATTTTATTATTGTGAGGTATTTACATAAAGGAGTTTTAAAACATAAAAAGGGATCCCCCATACCATCCATCTTACATGTATGTTAAAAGTTCTCTTTTATTTTTTCTATTTTTTGAAATATTATACTCATTAAATTATACAATACATTTATATATTTAAAACACATATATTCCTATATAAATATCATTTTTACTTTATGTTGAAAACATGTTTTTATTTACCATTAAAATTCCTACTATTATATAAAACCAATTTAATGGAACTTTCTTATTTCTTTCCTAGTATTAAGAATCACCCCTATAAAATGCTTTAACCCAAGAATATCTTCTAAAAACAATTATTATTGGGTATAAACCTATTTTTACAATTATATTTTATAGAAATACATATTATCATTCTGTCATTAAAATATCCTCTAGTTATTCCATAAAATTAGACCCAAGGAATAGCTATTTTTTCTATCTTTTCATGATCATGTTAATGAATTTTCTATATTAGATATCCATGTATAATAAACATGACCATTTTTGGCCAATTAAAGTTAAAAATTATTTATTTCCATTTTTTCTTGAGAAAACATATGATTTAACATGAATTTATTTTACAAATTGGAATTATGAAACCGACTTCCAACTCATGGGTTTGATTGTGCTCATAATTAATGTATTGTTTATTTTCCATATATGCAATTCATATGTATTATTTTCATTTATATAATGGGTGGGACTTAAATTATATATTTTTAGAATTAATTGCCTAATTCATTTTATATCATTAGATGATATGTAAGGTATTATAGAGTGAACTTACTCTGTGATGAGAATTTATCAAATTTATGATAACCATATTAGGAGAGACCATTAAATTATGTTTATAATGTCATCTATCTTTATATTTACACCAATTCTATGATTCTATGATATTATGATATAATTTCCTTATGACATGTTTCCATGTGTATGATCATCCGCCAAGTATTTATAGGAGGGAATTTTATATTTTATATTGATGATACATTCTTATATTTTCATACTCATATTATTATCTTATTCTCACTTTTGATATTCGGTTGTTAACCCTTATGATGCCCTTACTTTTAATTTGGGATCACACATTTCTTATCTTCCCATTCCTAATTTATACGGATAAGTATAATGTATAATAAGTATATAAATGGTTCTAGAAGAGTTAAATTATATAGAAATGCACACTTGTATTATGAAATAAGTTTTTTATGTAACTGGTTCCTAGAACACACTAAACCATCCATTATTGGGATTGTGAGATTTTTATTTGAGTTTTAATTTTTATATTATGAAAATTATAAAAAAACTAAAAAATTTTTATATTGGATCCCTATACTTTTTGAGCCCGTTTTGGTTTTTCATGTTATGATGAGGCCCATTGAACTAGGTGGATGCCCTAGTGATATGTTGATCTTCTTGACATACAATAATGATGATATATGATTCACATTTAGGGGAAGACTTAAAATCTATATGAGGATGGTGTGATCTAATGTGTCTCTAGAGGCAATGATAGTATTATTTTCGAGAGGCCCTCATTAATAATTAATGATGAAAGATATGTTGAGAGGTACACACTTACCTTTTATATTCATTACACAAGATTCCTCCGATGAGATCATAGGATGAAACTATAACGAAATTTGGATTATGATATTCCTATAATTCCAAAGATCTAAACATTATCCTAATAAAATTGTATATGATAACTTCTAATTATAGTTATATGAAAATTGTCTTACTGATATTATATGGGGAGAATATGATCTGGGTTGTTTGTCTAACAATACTATGAGATTTTTAGGATTATTTGGAATTTTTTATGCTTAGAGATAATATATGACTTTCCAAGTGATTACTAGGAACCATTAATTATACCAAATGCTTTTGGGAGATATTTATAGAGACTATTAGGATCTAGTGACTACATTGCAATATTATGATATTCCTTGGACCTAGATGGAATCTTTATAAATTATATGATGTGACAAAGAATAATTAGATATGACTAATGAATCTTAGGATTTTATGGGATGCTTGGAATTCATAATATCTGATTATTTTAATTGGAATGGTGTCCTTTAAGGTTCCCAGGATTTCTAGGATCTCCTGTTGACCTAATATATTGGGATTCAAGGGATACTACTGAGGATCTAGTGTAAATTTACTTCTATCTGGGAAGCTAAGAATATTTACTTGGATAAAATAATAATATCTAGTGGAGGCATATGTGTTGGATCCATAGGTAGAAATTGTATCCCCCCAATGGTGATGTAGCATGCTTAGAGACACTCCGGAACTAGGTAGCAATAGTCAATATCAGTGTTAATTTAGAAATCAAGGATCAATAGTGATTATTTATTTATGATACCATAATATTTTATTTTCACTGAACATATCACACGTGCATTCCAAAAATATAATACTTATTTTTGGGTCATGATTTATGGTTACTGACCATGCATTACTCACACATTTCTTAGGTGCTGGTGGGACTTGCGTGCCAGAGCAGATATCATTGATCATGGGTTGAGGTGGGCCAAATGCCCAATGTTTCATGATAAAGTAGGATATCTCGAATTTTTTCTAGATAATGAGGTGTAATAAGGAATGGGGATGGTACTAGTTCATCTTTGAAAACCCGTCCCCTGGTACATATGTCGTGACTACCCAAATCCCGCCTTCCATAGGCTAGGGGCTGGTGATTAGCACCAAAAAAGCATATCCCTAAAATTGGGAAGGCATTGAAATTTTAACCTGTAAACTCCCCCAACCATGCACACAGCAAGATATGAGCAAAAAGTAAACTATATACTAAAAAGAGTGTGTATAGTAAGTAACGGGGATAGAAAAGAAGCCGAATTTGAATGTACAAGAAAAACTAAAAACAGATCCTCTGAACACCCTCCAAAAATCTTACCTGAAGTGCATGTATAGCTCACGAACAGTCGTCTCTGTGGTATACCTCATCTATGGTCCACCTCTGAGTAGCCTCTAGTCTTGGTACACTCGACCTCGATCAGCGTTCTCCGTCATCTACACAAGACACAGCAAGGTGTGGGCATAGCCCGTGCATGGGTGAGTATAACAATACTCATTAGGGACCCCGAGACCCTTTAAGGTCTCTCAAAATCCACCAAGGATAGACCAAAAAGAAAAATTGTAATCCCAAAGCACGAAACAATAGTCAACCCTTCTTAGGTATATTCCCATACATATACCTATGTTATCAATTATACCCATCTCATTCATGAGGAAACATAAGGCCCAACTCTTTATACAGAATATCAACTGTTCCATGAAGGTAACATCACATAGGTAAGTACCACAAAGGTAATGCCACAAAGAATAATACCACATAGGTATCCCCACGAAGGTAAGTAAAACAAAGGTAACGCCACATAGAAGGATACCACAAAGGTTTCACCACACAAAAATGTACCACAAACATAAATAATCAGCTCACACTAGGAATAACATATGTATTAAAGAATAGATGATTAGTTGTATTGCAAGATCATCATACTTCATCGAGAAGCTCTACTGTTAATCCTCACAAGATCGAAGATGAACCACAGAGGATCTGAAGATGACCCACATAGGATCTGGATATGACCCACATAGGATCAGTATGATCTGACCCACACAGGATCACTGAGGTCTAACCCACATAAGATCCGAAGTTGACCCACAGATGATATGAAAACTCCTCAAGTACAACCAACCATAGGGCTTCCCCACTAAGCATACTTGATTTTGGAAGTTTATGCTCCCCAAGACATCGGACTATACTTCAACTTTCATGAGGTCCCATGAATAATTAATCTAAATAACCTCCATGTCATAGTTGTCGCAATGTATCTGATGGAGCATCAATCGGACACTCGGTCTGTAAGTTATTAGTGTTTCTGTTCTGCGGGCCCGGTTGGATTCAGGTTTGATCCAACCCAGCCATACTCCAACTTTATCAAAAACACAAGTGGATTATACCAAAAGGACCATCTTGATCTAAGGTTTCTGGTGCCACCAATGGTTCATCAATTGGACACTTAGATCTCAAGATATGGCTAAAAATGCGTATCAGGGTCCGGAATGGTCTGGGCCCGGTCCGACCCAGTCAGGGCCGAACCGACTTGTTTTGGGGTGACCTGGCCGGACCCAAGTCCAGCCTGGATGGGTGGGGCCATGGCGGGCCTAGCCCATTGGGTCGTAGTCTGGCCCTTCCAACAAAGGTGGATGCCCGCGGTGCGGCCTACTGGTGCGACCCCTCGTTTGGGTGTGCTCCACCGTGGAGAGGCCCACCCTAGAGGCTACCCATGGGGAGGCACCCCCGATATTTTGAACGGTCCTTTTAGATCATTTGACTTTGGCCAAACTGGCAGCGCCATGTGACGCCACCTGCTGGCAAGCAGGACCCGTCGGAGTAGCCTGCTTTGCATGACACGGCAAACCAGGGTTCCGATCTGCTCTCCCTGAGTAGCGCGATGGCGACACTGTCCTCATGTGGTCAGTTGAGTGCCGTACTCCCTCTGGGTACGCCGCTGCAACTAAGAAGTCGTGGCCTCTTCCTCTGGCGGTGGTGCGGACGCACGCTGCTCTGCCTCAACACGCTCGGTCGGCATGCTGGCCGCCACCTTCTAGCACCACAGCCAACGGGTCATGGCCTCCTCCAGTGGTGTGGTTATGCCCACGCCTTATACCCTACCGGCATTGGTTGCCAATGAAGAATTTAGGTTCACTCAACCAATTGATCCTCCATGAAGAACTTGTCAATGGTGATGTTGTGAATGGATCATTGCATTTTTGTTTGGCTCATCTCCTCTACATTAGACCGATAACATGTGGCTCGAGAGGAAAGATTCAATGTAAATCCATGGAGATCAATAATAAACATACCCTACCTAATTTGTTCATTGGATATGGCGTAAGGAAGAAGATGTAGACGTCCATGTTTTTCACTCCTGCAACATGCTCTTGATCCATGCTCGAGCGTCATCCTCATCGGAGGATCGTTCATTGTTGGATGATCTTCCTTGAAGAGGTCTCCAGAAAAATCATTATCCAACGTTCTCCCCCACGAGAGATGAGGACCCAACATTAATTGAGTTAATTTTATTAATTCAATTAATGTTGGAACGTTAATTGGGATAATTCTAGGAGTTAACTCAAAATAAAAGCGGAGTTTGGGTGGTCCCCACCACCATGTTTCAAATGAGAGGTGAGAGGATATGTGTTTAAAATAAATTATATTTATTTTATTTAATCCTCCAAGAAAACACAAAAACCAACTTCTTCCATCGAACCACTATGGTGGAAGTTAAACTTCCCTTAAGTGAATATCGGCATTGTGAGTGCAACCATTTACTTGGATTTTTATTCTGAGCACCGGTTTAAAAGTTAAAAAACACCGCTCGCATGTTTACTGAACGTACCTGAAAAAAAGTTCATATATTAATTCTGAGTACACCAGGCCTCAGAATGATGTTTCATCAATTTTTTCAAACTCATAATAATTCCTTATAATTAAAAAAACTACCTGGAAAATTATGGGTCATTAAATTCTCCCCACCTCAGGGATTTGCATCCGCGAAATCCACAACATAAACTAGGGAAACAAGTGGAGATAGTGTGCATGAATCTGAGCCTCCCAGTCCCATGTTCTCTCTTAGTGGATCCCGTACTCCCAATGAACATACACCAGCATTATCGACTGTCCATGAAGGACCCGCTTCTATCGATCCTCAATCTCTATTGGAACCTCCAACAAAAATATCCTCATCATCGATGTCCAACTCACCCCAGTCAATGATGTGAGAAGGATCATGTACATATCTCTTTAGCTGGGATACGTGGAAAACATCATGCACCTGGTGCAATTGAGGGGGAAGTGCTAGAAAGTATGCCACATCACCATCTCTACTGAGGACCCGGAAGGGTCCAATGAACCACATAGATAACTTTCCACCCTATCCAAATCATTGAAAACCTCGTCGAGGTGATATTCGTAGAAAAACATGGTCACCATCATCGAACTTTAGAGGTCTCTTTATCCTATCAGCATAAGACTTCTACCTACTCTATGTAGTCTTCATCTCCTCCTGGATGATCTACGCCTTCTCTGTGGAAGTCTATACCATCTCTGGTCCAATTAGTGCTGACTCACCTAGGTTAGTCCAGCACAGAGGTGATCTGCAAGGTCGGCCATACAATGCTTCTAATTGTGCCATACCGATATTAGAGTGATAACTATTGTTGTTTGTGAACTCCACTAAGGGCATGCGATCCTCCCTACTACAACCGAAATCAAGGACGCAAACACACAACATGACGTTAAGTGTCTAAATAGTATATTCTGTCTGACCATCCGTCTGAGGATGAAAGGCGGTGCTCAACCGAAGTTGTGACCTGAGCACCTCCTGAAACCCCTTCCATATCCAGAAAGTAAAATTCTCATCATGATCATATACAATCGTATATGGCACTCCAGGAAGCCATACAATCTCTTGCACGTTAAGTCGTCCCATGCACTTAATTGATCCTTTCTCTCTAATAGGTAGAAAGTGGGCCTACCTAGTGAGTCGGTCAACGATCACCGAAATGGAATCATGTCCCACCACTAGTGGAAAATGGTTCTATACCCACAGTTTTGCAAAAAACCATGGTTATAGGGATGGTATAGAGGGCCTATACACACGGTTTTGGAAAACCGTGGGTATAAGCCCTCTATACCAATGGTTGTGCCAAAACCTATGGGTATAGTTTTCTTTTATGATCTATACCCACGGTTTTGGAGAAAACCGTGGGTATAGGGTATTTTTTGAACACATATACTGACGGTTCATCAAAACTGTAAGTATTGGGCTTTTTCTTTGAAGACCTATACCCACAGTTATGAAGAAATGTGGGTATAGCTTTCCCGCGTTATAGCGGGGAAAAAACATTAGACGGTATAGGGAAAAAAGATGATGGGAAGACATTTATTCGCTGTTTAGATTAATATGTTTAAAAAATATAAATATAAATCTTCAGAAATTCTGATAGCCTGGTTGGTCCTTTAGTGAGGTGCGGCCTTGTGGTTCTTTGTGAGGCGCGGTTTGGAATCCATTGTTCGTCAACATTTTTCAAAATGTGGTTTATATTAATATGTATATGAAAATGTATGTATATATTACAATTAAAATGGATAGCTCAGTTGGTCTGTTTGTGAAGCGCACGTTGAGGCACGGGATCGAAACCTGTTGGTTTCTTTTTCTTTTAATATGGGAATGCATTATTATTTAAAAGAAATATAGACACATATAAACAAAAACGGCGTAGCATGAGTGGTGGGGTGTAATCAATAGGAGATACAGGTCTCGATTTCTATTCTTGGCTCAACAGTTTTTGTAAAGTTTTTACCCATGGTTTTCAAACCGTGGGAATAGGGCTTTGATAGCATGGCATCAAAAAATATGGCATACATATGGAAATAAATCTTTACCCACAGTTCTTACAAACCATGGGGATAGGTTTTAGACCTATACCTATGCCACACAGCCCCATGGTTCCCAAAACTGTGGGTATAGCCTATACCCATGGTTTTGGTGGCTATACCCACAGTTTTGAACCATGGGTATAGGTCATTTTTTTAGTAGTGCATAGATGTGTGTGGATGTTCCATCACGAAGTCCATGGAAATTCCATCCCACTTCCACTCTATCACCTCTTGTGGTTGATCTAAGCCAGCTGAAACCTGATTCCCTTCCTTCACTTGCTGACAAGTGAGGCACTGAGAGATAAACTCTTCCACTACATTCTTCATTTCCGGCCACTAGTGCTGACACCGAAGGTCCTAGTACATCTTTTCCACTCTTTGATGTACAACTAAAGTAAATGTATGTAAACTCCTCAAAATTCCTCCTGTAGCTCCACCAGTACTATAGTACATCCTCTGAAGAGGATGACATGCTCCCAACTTTCAAGAAATCCATTAGGCTCTTGTCCTGTGGATATTTGTGCACGTAGAGCCTCGCAGTCAGCATCCTCAAGCTGCGCCTCTCTGACTTGATGAAGGATTGGGGGTGTGACTATCAGATACCAAAGATAAGGTACCCCATCTCGATCCACTTAGGATATCTGCAAAGTGGCTAGATGCTATGTCACCTCACTCAAAAACTGTATACCATATATCATATTGAGTGAATCTGCTACTACGTTCTCCTTCCCATGAGTATAGACTATATCAAAGTCATAGTCCTGGACGAACTTAAGCCCACACAGATGTCTCAGCTATCGAGATCAATAGGTTATCACTAATTTCTCCAGCATCCGGACACATCCATGCCCAGTGCATGATGCATCGTAGTAGACTTCGTATATAACGCCCTCCTCTGGTAGCCTCAATATGGGGACACTCATCAGTCTCTACCTCATCTCCAGGAAACTATGATGGCATCTTTCTGACCACACGAAGGGTTGCCACTTCTTTGTCAATGATGATAAGGGTACCGTAACTCTAGAAAATTAAAGCACAAACCTCCAGTAGTATCCGAACCAGCCTAGGAAACATCGCACCTCTGTCACACTCTTGGGTGGCTCCCAAGCAAGAACAACCTCAATATTCACTAGATCCACTGCAACTCCAGCCTCCGAGATGACATGTCCTAGGAAATGAACCTCTCAGATCTAGAACTGGCACTTCTAGAGCTTACTATAAATATGGTTCTCTCGGAGTGTGTCCAGAATTATCTACAGATGGTAGGCATGATATTCTTCTGTAGTTGAGTATATCAGGATGTCATCGATGAAGACTACCATAAAGCAATCAAGGTATGACTGGATGATCTTGTTCATGAGTCCCATGGACACTGATGGGGTATTGGTTATGGTGAATCACATAACAAAGAACTCATAATGGCCATACCGACATCCGAAATCCATCTTCTACAAATCCTTTTCTTGTACCCTGAGATGGTGGTAGCCTGATATGAGGTCTATCTTCAAATACCACCTTTCTCCCTTCAGCTGATCAAAAAGATCGTCAATCCTCGGTAGTGGGTACTTGTTCTTCACGGTCACCTGGTTCTGGTGCCAATAATCCACACAGAGTATCGAACTCTCATCCACGTTCTTGGTGAACAAAATTAAGGCTGCCCAAGGTGAAACACTGGGCCTAATGAACCCATGGCTCTTTAAGTCCTCCAGTTGTACTCACAACTCTCGAAGATCCGTAGGAGCCATACTATATGATGTTGTAGATATCAGTATTTTCCCAAGGTACATGCCAATATAAAAGTCCACATATCTGTGAGGAAGACAAATCGGAACATCATCAGAGAAAACATCAATGTACTGGTCTACCACTACAAGATACCTCAGACTGTCAACATCAACAGCTCCGAGGGTAAGGCTATCCAACTGATGTGTGATCGGCTGCACCCTCCTCTAGGTAAGTCCATCTTGTACTGCCAAGGTTCTCTTCTCACCAATGAAGAAAAAGTTTGTCTCATCCTCACGGACACACCACACTTTGTGCCTATTATAGTTGATCTAAGAATGAACTATAGATAACCATTCCACACACATGATAACATCGTAAGGCCTCGACGCCACTACTAAAAGATTCCAGCCGAAGCTCTCTCCTCCTAGAATAATCTCACACTACCAGCACCAGTGTGTAATAGCCGAACCCACTCTTGTAGAAGTCTCCAGCCATAAAGATCAAGCCAACGGCTCCACCAGAATCTCTGATCTCCAAACAAGGTACATGGTAATAAAAGAGTGACTGGAACCTGTATCTATTAGTACTACATCTAAGTTGGAGTAGACCTAAGTCATACCTCTTTTCATCGTCAGAGCACCGTGGTCTTATCCTTATCTACCTGGAGCTGATCTCGTCCTGGTCCACCTGCTCCCTATGGTCGGGTGGACAAAAAAGGGGTGGTGGCGGTAGAACCTCGAATCCCCGCCCACTACTTGCTGCCCAACCTTCTCCACTACCACGTCCACCTCCTACCTGCGGACCGCCTCGATTGAATATTAACCTCTTCCCAAGTAGTCCTTTGACTATATACTAGTCATCTTTATAGCCAGTTGGGAAATCGTGATCCATGTGACCCTGCCCACCGCACGAGTAACACGACATACTCCTTGCCTAACATTCTCTATCTCAAGTGTCCCACACAACTCACCATGTATCCTATAGTCATCCACATATTGATATGGTCCTCTTAGACCTATGTGTCATCTGTCTACTAGTAGCTGCAGATGACTCTACTACTTGACATTCGGTGGTGGGTCTCGCTGACAGTGACTGATCATCAAGAAAGATCTCCACTAATAATGCTTGCTCTAACACCCCCATCAGCTTCGGGGTATTGAGAGAAATCATCAAACTCTAATATCCCATATGAGCCCCTACTCGAAGTTTCGGGCCCTGAAGAAAGGGTCCTTCACCGTTCCAGTGGTGTACCGCGAGAGGTCGGTGAACCTTGCTGAATACTGAGACACGGTCATACCGCCCTGCTGCAGGTGGAGAAACTCTTGTATACACACAGAGCATAAGGTCGCTGGGAAAAACCCTTCCTGGAAAAGGATCATGAAGTCTACCAAGATGAGATTGACCTCATCGTGAATCTAAAGCATCATGCACCACCATCTTCCAGCTATTTCTTGAAGAAGACTGGCAGTAAGGATCACCATGAGATTAGCTCGTGTCCGTACCTATTGAAAAATTCTAACCATGACCTCCATCCTATCCTCAGCCACCGGTGGATCCATCTCGACCTGGAACCTTAGTGGCCTCTGGTGTTGTAACTCGTGCAATGTGATCAAGAGGTGTGCACCGTATTCAAATGGGGCTAGTGGAATCGACTTCCCAAAAGGTAGTGGTGCTTCTGGTATACCCCCTGATGGTACAACTGCCAAATGGGGGACATGCACGAAAGCCTTTTTCCTTGGTGGTCTGTCATCGCGTACTGTTTTTGGAACCCTAGCTAGCTATCTTTGTGGAGGCATCCTGAATAGAGACAGGTGTGTCACAGTCTATAAGTTGTACCTGGTGAGCTGACTCAAACAGATCACAAATAAAACTATTCAAAAAAAAAACCTCACGCAATGAGTGTTTTCATGCACCGAGTTGGGAATCAGATTTCAGGGTCTGAGTGTATGAATACATCGGTCACCGCACCAAAACTAGATTCGCCAAACTGAAAACCACACTCCCCACACATAACACCTTTTTCAAATCAAAAGATCATAGTCCAAATTCTCCAGTACAACTAACTCCTCTGATACCAATTTTTCATGACATGTCCCCTAGGGCCCATGTTTTGACTACCCCTTGCCCGCCTTCTATAGGCCTGGAGCTGGTGACTAGAACTAAAAAGGAATATCCCTAAAACTGGGAAGGCATTACCTTTTTAACATGCGAACTCTCACAACCATGCACACAGCAAGATACAAGCTCAAAGTAAACTATATAGTAAAAAGATTGTGTATAGTAAGTAAAGGAGCCATAATACTATCCCAACTAGAATGTACATGTAAAACTAAAAATATCTTCTATGAACACCCTCCAAGAATCCTACCTGAAGGGTATGTACAACTGTCTAACAGCCATCTCTACGATATTCCCTATCTAAATCCACCTCTGAGCAGCCTCCAGTCCTATTACCCTTGACCTCGATCAGCATCGTCTGTCATCTACACAAGACACAATAAGGTGCGGGCATAGCCTATGCAGGGGTGAGTAGATTGATACTCAGTAGGGACCCCTAGATCACCTATGGTCTCTCAAAATCCACCTATGATAAACAAAAAAGAAAAATCGTAATCACAAAGCACGAAGAAATAGTCAACCCTGGTTAGGTATATGTACCTACATATACCTAAGTTATGAAGTATACCCATCTAATTCATTAGGAAACACAAGGAACAAATCTTTAGCCAAAATATCAACTGTTCCAGGAAGGAATGTATACCACGAAGGTCACTCCACACAGGTAAGTACCCCAAATGTAATACCACATAGAAGAATACCACATAGGTATCACCACGAAGGTAAGTTCCACAAAGGCAACACCACACAGAAAGATAACCCAAAGGTATCACCACACAGAAATGTACCACAAAGATAAAGGCTCAGCTCACACTAGTTATAACTTATGTATAGATGTATAAATTATTAGCTATATTGCTAGATCGGCTTACTTCATCGAGAATCTCTACTGTTGACCCACACAGGATCGAAGATGACCCACACAGGATTTGAAGATGACCACACGGGATCTAGAGATTGCCCACATAGGATCGGTATGCATTGACCCACATAGCATCACTGAGCACTGACCCACATATGATCCAAAGATGACCCACAAAAGATCTAAATACTCCTTAAGTACAGCCAACCATAGGGTTTTTTCACTATGAATGATTGATATCGGGAGGATATTCTACTCAAGCCATCGGTTGATACATCAACTTTGATGAAGTCCCACGAAAAAATATCCCAAATAACCACTACGTCTTAGGGGTCTCATCACAACTAACGACACGTCAATCAGACGCCTGGTCTGTAAGTTATTAGCGTTTCTGTTTTGAGGGCACGATTAGATTTTGGTTTGATCCAACCCAGTTGTACTCCAAATTTATCCAAAATTTAAGTGGATTATACCAAAAGGATTATCTATATCTAAGGATTCTTGTTCCATAGATGGTTTTTCAATAGGATGCCACCATGTCAAGATATCGAAAAAGGCGTATATGTGTCCAGATGGGTCTGGGCCCGGTCCGACCCAGCTCGACCTGGATGGGGCTGACCCGACTCAATTTGGGTCGTCCTTGGACCATATTGGATGGGCGGGGCAACAGTGGGCTCGAGCCGCGGGGCTGCGGTCTGGCCCAACCCGTTGGCCGCTGCCCACGGTGTTGCTTTCTTGTGCGGCAATCTTGGCTAGGAAAGGTCCATCATGGCAGGGCCTGCTCTAGCTGCTACCTTGGGGGGAGGCACCCCCGGTATTCCGAATGGTCCTATTGTATCGTTTGGCTTTGGCCAAACTGGTGGCACCATGGGGCGCTGCCTGCTGGCACGCGAGAATAGTCGGAGCGGTCCTGCTCGGCGTGATGGGGGTGACTGGGGTTCCGACCAGATCTCCCACCAGTGGTGTGATGATGTCGTTGTCATACCGCAGTCGTACAGGTTCCAACCGCCCTCCGGGTGCACTGCCACGGCTAAGCAGCCACGAACTCCTGCTCTAGTGGTGGCACGGATGCATGCCGCCTTGCCTCCACATGGTTGGTCAGCGTGCCGACCGCCACCTTCCACCACTACGGCCTCCTTCGGTGGCGCGGTTGCACCGCCACCCCCGACGTGAACGACCGGTGTGCCAGACGACACCTTGTAACCTGCCAGTGTCAGTCGCTAGCGACGTGGTCTAGTTCTGCTCAACCCATTGATCCGCCACAGAGAACACGTCAATCATAAAATTGCAGAGGGATAGGGTCATATTTGTTTGACCCAACCCCTCCATGTTAGACCGATAGCATGCATCTTGAGAGGAAATATTCAATGTAAAACCATGAAGCAAAATTATAAACAAACCCTACCATGTTTGTTCTATGGATATGGAATGAGGAAGAAGATGAAGAGGTCGACGTTCATCGCTCCGGTAATACGCTCCTGATCTGCACTCGAGCATCGTCCTCATTGGAGGTTTTTTTTTCGTTGGAGGATATTCCTTCAAGAGTTGTCTAGCAATAGCCTTTTCCAACAATTTCCCCCATGAGAGATGTGGATTAAACTCTAATTGATTTATGTTTATTAATTCAATTAATGTTGGAACATTAATTAGGGTAATTCTAAGAGTTAACTCACATTAAAAGAGGATTTCGGGTGGTCCCCACCACCATGATTCAAATGATAGGTGGTAGGATAAGTGTTTAAAACAAATTATATTTATTTTATTTAATACTCTATGAAAAAAACAAAAAAAAATTCTTCTTTCGAACCACTTCAGTCAAGGTTAAACTTCAATTAAGCAAATATTGGCGCTGTGAGTTCAATGGTGTCCTCATATTTTAATTCAAAGCACTGGTTAAAAAGTTAAAAAATGCCGCTTGTGTTTTTACTAAACATACCTAAAGAAAAAGTTCAGAAATTTATTCCAGGAACACCAGGCCTTAGAATCATTTTCCGTCAATTTTTGTAGACTCGTAATAATTCCATATATCTTAAAAATATTGCATGAAAAGTTTTGGGTCTTTACAGTATCTAAATTATTTTTCACATCCATTTACATATAATTTATATCATCTTAGTGGGATATAAATCATTTAATAATGGAATGACCGTTAGTCTTTATGATGTATTTCATTTTATTAAATATTTTTTTGTTCTATTTATTATGTTCACTATGATTATCTGTGATGGATTTCATTCTCTTATTTTTCAAATATTATACTACACTCATTATAGGGTGTAGTATCCCCTAGTAACACTATTTACCCTTGATCATTGTGAAAATCCTCTAACATATGTGTAGGAACACTTAATATTTCAAGAAGACCTGAGTGACTAACTGTTGGGATAAGTAAGCTACATAACCTTTCTTATTATAACCCAAATACATTAATAAATCAATTCAATCATTGGGATTCCTACCATAGAGTGATTTACACTTCGTACTTAACTTTTTCCACACTATTTCTTATGGAGGTCACTTTGGACCTCAATGAATTTATATAATCATTTTAGGATATTTATTATATTCGATAGTTATTCTAAAACATTACCAAGAATTCTATATGAAATGTTAGTAATTATAATTCAATGGAAATATCTTTGAATGACACGAAATTTCAAAATTAACAAATAAATTTTATGAAAATTGTTTATGTATTCCAAATGGAATTTATGTGACTATTTCCCACATTTTTTGAGTACTCATACATTCTTTTTAATATTAATTATGTTTCTAATGTGGTGGAAGACAAATCCATTAACATTTATGATATATATATTGTTTTTGATTTTATCTAATTTAACATTTTTTATAGATTATAAATACAAATGGTTTTTATTAGTGATCATGGAACCCACTTATGAAATAAAAATATTGAAGCATTGATGAAGAGATATTGAGTGAGCCAGATAAAATAAACTATTCCAACCGTAGACTAATAGGATTCATGTTGTATCCAATAGTGATGTAAAATAAAATATTGATAAATTTCCATTGAAAATTAAAAAATATTTCAGGAAAATAATAAAGGAAACTTTATATTCTTATAGAATATCATATATGGAACTAATGGAAATGTGTCATTATAGGATAATATTTGGAATAACCTACAACATTTCTATGGAATTAGAACATAAAACCTATTTAGAAAGAAACTTTTTGTGATTAATTCCATAACTTTTGGAGTGGTGTTGATAACTAGATGATGATAAATAAATCCCTTCACTATAAATGTCTAGAGTATGAAGAAGTACTATGCGGGATATCTGGATGATCCACTGAAAAATATTGAACTTCTCTAATCAATCTATATGTTTAATAACATATCCATTACTCCTGTTTATTTGGTTATAAGAATTTTCAAATTCATACATTTTTAATCATTACTATTAATATTATAATTCAATATGCACAATGCATGAAAAAATTTAGGCACATGATATTTATATAGATTATGTGTTTTTTCACTCATCCTTTTTTTAATATTTTATATATATTCTTTTTTTGTGTCTTTTTAAAATTTTTAAAATAAATTGAAAACCTATTTAATAATTAATTTAGAGAAACTTTTTAGAAATTGAATCTATTATTCTAAACATGAAAAAATAATATTATATAAAAATATTTCTCCTAAATCGAATTTCATGTTTGAACACAATTGAAATTGAAACCAAATTTTTAGTAAAATGTCTATTTAAAAATGTTAACAGATTATGGTCCCTTCCTAAATGGTATTTAGAAACATTCATTTTAATATATTAAAATAAAAAAATGGGAATTTATAAATAAATATTCCCTAGATAACATGGCATAATGTGTGCCAATTTCTTTCATTAATAAGAGTTAGGGAAATTTAAGATATTGTTATCCAAAACAAATTTCCATGTTCATTTATAAAAAATATGTGGGGGTGACTATTGTTGGGAATGAAATATTATTTGATTATATTCACAAACCAAATAAGTTCTTTTCATAAAGATGGTAGGGTTAAATATATTTAGATCTATCTTGTCTAAGATAGTTGATAGATTTGGGGATGTCAGAACGAAAATAGATGACAAGAAGAAAATTTATCAAAATTTAATATAGAAATAATCGTTGAATTTCAAAACTAGTTAGTAGATGAAGTGACTAAAATATAGATATTTTAATTATGTTTAATGATTTTAATTTTATCCAAACAACATTTCATTTAACCATCATAAGCCCAAGTATAAGACTTGAGATGCAGTAAATTAAATGTGGTGGTTGTTAACTATAGTTACTTGAGATAAAGCTAAATTATGGAGGATTTGATTCATGAAAATATTTCATAATATTCTTTTCACAATAAAATTATTTTTCTTCCTCATAGTTTTTTGACAGAAGTATTGTACGATGATTCTAGTATAACACCTCATTTATTTTTATTTTATGAATATTTATAAATTAAAGAAAATTGTTAAAAATATGGATCAATAATGTTTGGTCAATAAAAATAGAAAATCACTTTATATAATCCTATTTTTTATAATTTTATGAATTGGATTGGTCATGTAATGAAATGGAAGAAAAATGATGTTTCAAATGTTTGGAGAAGGTTGATATTTTATTGACCAACAAATTTTTTATTTCTAGTTCCATGAAATATGTGTTTTGGATAGAAATTAAATCAAGGGGCCAAAATAATCTCATTACTTAACCCTTCTGACTATGTCCCATTCTAATTGATCCCTTTATTTATTCACATGATTATCACCACATTATTACATATAATGTTTAACTTTATAATATAACATTTATTCCTCCGTAATCTGATATTTATTCCTGAGGGTATGTTTTCCACCTATAGATCCTATGATAACTCTAATGTAATCTCCACTTACAAAATTTCACCACACTATAAATCTGGACAAAGAGATTAAACCTATATAAAATGCATAAAGAACCAAAGGATACATTTAAGGGTTAATGTAACCTTTGATTCAATTCTATTTACTATAGAATCTAAATCGTCATAGGATTAAAAATCCATTATCTATTTAATTATACCTTGCATTACTCATCGAGAACCCATTATCCAATCAATATAATCCCATATATGTTACTCACATTACATATGAATCTAATAGATCATACATGTAATAGTGAAAATAATGTTTGAACTAATTAAATCTTAGGGGAACCAACACAACATACATTTTCATACAAAAATAGTCCCAATACTCAATGTATTATACATTGTCCTTAAATTTTAGTATTAATAATTCAATGTGGGGAGAATTGTAAAAAAATTCATCCCAACTATAAGGTTAAAGAGATATAATGCCCACGATAAGAGAGCACTTGATGATCATGTATCACACATTGAAATAATGAAAATAGTGTGAGGACTAAGGGAATATACCATACATATTTTCAAAAAATATGTAATAATGTAATAAACTAACATGGAGGTATATAATAACTTGGGGTGAGAAATTCTGTTGATATCAGGAGATGAAATCATTCAATTTTTCAATTAAAAAAGAACCATACTCTCAGTATAAAGTGAATCATGATAATATTAAGGTTACATGGCATCATCTAGAAATGGTAGGAGAAAATAAATTCTTTATAAACTTCATTATTTGAAAATTTATTCCATTCTGTTAGATAGTAGTAGTTCTTTGTGACTATTTATCTTCTCGATGTTCATAGTTGTGAACCATCAAATATAGGGCTAGAACCCTCATTAGTTATTGGTCCACTAGGAGAGATACTTTTAATGAATAATTTCTAATTCATCTTCCCAGTTTATTGTCATCTAATAATATCCCCAATTTATAGAAAGATTTATGTCAATTGAGTGAAATACTAATCATTTTTTAATTTCATATATTTTTTCATTACTGGGATCATAAACCCATTTTTTCTTTGACTCAATCATCCATGTAAATGATGAAACATGAGTTATTAAGTATAAAAGTGTTAATAATTTATATAAATGAATTGGGGTGATATATACACCCTCTTAGATTCTTTTGATCACAATATCCCATTTTGAATATTCCTAGAGAAACTATAATTGATCCTTTTATCAAAGAAAATAATACTATATTTTTATTGAATAACACTTATCCTCCAGAAAACATGATAATAAAAACTCACTCACATGATCAATATGATTTATAAAATGAAAATCATGTAGAAACAAAATAAAAAATGAAATCTTTAAACTAAAGATAGATATTGTGATTGTTCCTAACCAGTGCATGATAAAGAACATTATAAACAACCAATGGAATATTTCCCATATAGGGAATCCACCAATTAATCCGAATAACCCAATTCATGGGTGGGATTCTCAAAAAATCCCATTTTATTCTAGTACCACTCATTAGAAAATGTAGAAGGAGAAATGGTTCTTCTTGATTGAATTTGGTAGAGTAATATTATGAAAAGATCATACCCATCCCAATGGTATTGGACCATTTATATATTAATTAATACGCATTCAGGTATTCATGAATTTCCTCATTCATTACAAAACATATGAGTAATTAATGGGTTTATAAGACCAATTTGACCCCTTATAATACCATGCATTCATTATAAAAATTTTGGTTTCTATTCTCCAATGTATTGGAAATATTAATGAAAGAACAATTGAAAGATATATGAATATAAAATCATAATGATCTATTGACATGATCCATCATAGTTTCTATTACTAATAAAACAATATGATCCCTTATGACTTATTATATATAATATTTAATAAAATGAAATATGATTAGGAAAACAAATTAAGATATATCCTATGTGGTGCCTTATAATGTGATTGTCTATAGAATATGAATTTCTTTAGATAAATGGATAAAATCCTTTAAAATACCCTTATATAATACCCTATAATATAGTATGAAATCATATATATATATATATATATTAAATATTAAGGCATGTCTCCATCGATCCATCACTTTCCATAAAGACTAATAAACATCATTCCATTTCATCTTATAGATTATTTTCTACAATAACTTTTGAAATCATATCCAAAAATTATTCTAGATATCTTCAAAACATTATTTGGAAGATATCGTCAATATCATTGTGTATCATTTAATATATAGTAATTTTTGAACATCTATTCGAATATCTATTTTTTGAACTCTAGAACACATTATGAGTAGCTCTCAATGTTTTGAACAATTAAATCCCCATTCATTAAACCACAATGTGGGATTAGGTGAACCTTTATAGAATTAGAAAAAATATAAATTCCTAATTTCATAAATATAATCATGTGGTGGCCTCAAAAAATAATAAATATTACGTCACCTATAAAGGTATTTGGAATGATCCTTATTAAATACATATATCTCTATACTTATCTCCACTAGATCTATCAATAAAAAGAATAAATTCATAGGTGAGGACTTTTTCGAAAATGTTGAGTGACCATGGGATACATATTAAACCAATAACATATAGTAACACATACATTCTAAATTATTTGAGTATAGATTATCCATGTTAATAAATAAATCATATATAATTATTCCTTATAGACAAATACATCATATTCCCCTAATACAATTGATAAATACATAACATTTCCCATATAATTATTGACATACTCTATTTCATTCTATATCAATCTAGGTACCATATGGCATACTTTGTATATGATAGAAAAAGTTCCATCTTGATTAAACATTAACTGAAGACATGTTCAACAACATACCTAACTACAGTCATATTAAATAATCCACAATTCATGCATATTAAATGTATCAAATTATGAAAGATACCATTCTAGGTATTTCTTATACCTTGTGTATAGAGAAATCCCAATATGAGACATAAACACTTAGTATGCCAATGATATATTGTATGATAATCCATGTGGTATACATAAAGGTTGAAATAGTACACAAATAGTATTTTTTACCTCATGATCATATTGTAATAATTATGAGAAAAGATACTCATATAAATCTTAAAATTTCTTCAAAACCTATAATACTCCTTGGAAACATTAGTTAGGGATAAATAAATATGTTATTTTGAGAAGTTAATTATCATTTCATTTTATATAATTAATCTCACAATCATGACATAATGTTAAAATGGATTTATTCACTTTATATAACTTGATATATTCATATTCTTAAAAATAATTTAAGAATATTACCCAACCATATATATGTGCTCGCATAATTATATCACATATGATAGACCACCAAAAAGATCATATCTGTGTTAAATTTTTCTGGATTTTTTTAAAATTGGTTAGATATCTATGTAATTATATTCTAATATCATTGTAAATATCTGATAAAAAACTATAACTAAACCCTTTTAGTGAGTTACATCTATGGTTTAGTCTTTTTTTAAACAATAGTGAGACACTGAAATAAAATGTTTAATGTTCAACTCCTAAAAAAATCATTTAAACTATGTAGCATTACAACCTCAAATGTCATGATGAAAATAACTTATATTGTTTATATAGATATATTTCTAATTTCATCATCATTATCATTCTTCTAACCCTTAAAATCATTATTTTTTCCTTGAGAACATTTTGTAAAAAATTTATAACTCTTTACATTTTTCTTTATCAAAATATACTAAACTTCTTTAGAACATAAAGTGATTTTAATTTCATTAAGGTAACCAAATGTAACTCTTTATATTTATTTTTATAGATATACCCTACACTCTTTTAGGATATTAAGTTATACGCACATTTAATAATTACTGGTGTAATATGTTATTTGTTACACTTTTAACTTATCTATGTGTAAATATACTCTAATTAGTCTCCTAGAAACTATCTTCTCTGAAAAATAACATAATAAGATAAAAAAATCATTTTAATGAGGAAGACACACATATAAACCATGTTAGTAATATATGAAAAATAACTAATATGTCAATATATATATCATATATGATATTATATGTGTTTGGATAATTATTTTGAGTTTATTTATTGTTTCAAATAAACCAATGATGTGGGGTGGAGACTCTTCCCCTTATATTTTAAAAAACAATTACAATAAATTATTTTTTCTTTGATGTTACAAATTTTATTATTATATTATTTCTAAACATGTTATAAAATTATATCTAATCAAAGACATCTATATAACCATTATCTGATATAATTTAAAAAAACTTCTTGTTTACAAACAACATCTTTTATTTTATAGGATATATAAGATTACTATACACATTATTCACATAGATCCTTTTGAACTTGATATATATAAATAGATGAATAAATATATAAATATAATCTTTTATATTCAAGTCTCTGATTCATCAACCATTTTATTAATTAATTAAATGAACACAAAATAATCCAAAACTTATTTCCTTAATACCAACTTCGTCTACATTTGATACATTTATAAAGTAAAAATTTGGTATCATGTACATTTTGAAATTGATGAATTGATTTTATGAAACCACTAACTTACTTTGGTTATCCATTGGATTTATCAAATCCCGTTACATAGCACATAAAATTTCCATCCTATTAAAAATATTTCCATATATCCTAACACCAAATTATGGTTTCAATTATTGAGACTGGCTATTAGAGAAACAAATCTTCTTTTTCTATATTAAAACCATCAATCATTATTTTTTAAACATAGTAAAACATTATAAACATCCCATTTTATTCCCATTTATCCAAACCACTTTGTGAATATTAAGTAAATTTTTATTGAACTTAGTTATATTGTTGGAACATCTTAAAAATCATTATAGAATGAATTACATAGCCAGATCATTCCATTAATGATACCTAAAGTATATTCCATCCGTATTTAATTTAATTCCTTTTTAACCTTAATTGAATTATTTATTTCTTCTTATATGCATATAGATCCACTTTTTAAAAAAATTTAATTGTTAATTACTTATGAATGTATTTCTATCAAAAATTAATCTTCCTCCAGGATTATGAACAATTTTTATATTTTTTACTAATCTAATATGTTTATTATATTTGAATTATCCCGTTTTAAAATTGATCTGAAAGTCATGTTGATTGATTATTATTATATTATATATTCGTTAAAATTATTTATCATATGATTATCATGATTTATATTAATTTAATAAATAATATTAATAATTTTTATCCCACTAAAAAGATAAAATTTTGGAATTAAAAAAAATCATAAATAGTGATTCATGGTCTATATTTCACTATGTTTTGGCTTCATTTTGAGTTTCTCTCATCACTTAACAATATAGGTAAATAATCTTGTCAATCATGCCAGATACGACTCTTGGATGGCTAAATGAGAAACACATTATGGTAATCTATTGTATAGATTTTCTTGATATTAATCATCTAGAAACTGAATTCTTTTTGGGAATACTAGGTAATTGTGACTAAAATGAAACAAAAAATGGGACAAAATAATATTACATTCTCACATTACTTTATTTTTAAAATCATGATAACCTTGGGGAACCTAGATTTAGAAAAACCAGCTATGTTGGATGATCAATGTTTTTATAGGTTTTTTACTTGGATTGAATGTGACACATAGTATTTTTAGGTGTTTCGAATTTCACCATCATATCTCAGGTTTTCACTTTACATGTAATCATTATTATAATTATTTATATTTGAATCCCAATTCCTTCCTCCACATCAATATGTTCAAAACATATTGATGTGTACCCCTATAAAAAACTCATAGCTTGTGTTACTTTCCTAAATTAAAATAAAACTACATTTATATATATCTAAATTAATCCACTATGAATTCTACATGAAAAAATAATTTTAATACATATAATCATATGAAATCTGTAATCTTTATAAGCGTAAATATAGATAAAAAGATATCCAACCCCTAATTTTCTAAAAAAGATACAATTCTTCAGTTTTGTGAGAAGCCCAAACCAAACTCTCCCAAAAAATGATAGTTTACTCAAGAGAGACATTGATCATATCACAATTATGAATCCAAACAAGTATAAATATTAATTAGATTCATAATTAATGTTCATAACATAGTACAAATAAAACTCAAGATATAAGGAAACTAAATCAATAATAATAACTAGTATATGACTCCCATTATGTATGTGTGTAAATTTATAGAAGCAGTATAACTATTTAAACTAAATAATAAAACCATTAATAATATAAAAATAATATATATTAATAATAAACAATTTAATAGAATATATATTTGAAAAATTCAAATATTTTATACTGTGGTAATCAATTTTTGAATAATTAGAAAATTAACATTTATAAAAACGTTATAATTTAGTCTTGAATTATGGAATATTCATAAAAAATATATAAACTCTTTATATTTATATGTAATTTTAACTCCGTAATATTATTCTTTTATATGGAATTTTAATTAAATATATGATATTAAAAGAAATATAACCATTTTATATATGAAATTATATTATTTATACAATTTATATAATATAAATATCTCATATATAACATTATTAAAACCATATAAATTATCAAAACAATATTTCATATAGTTTAACTGATTTCTCAATTAAATACATTAATTAAAATTTTTAAAATTAAATAGTTATGAAAATTTAATAATCTAATTTTAATATCTTTTACATTTCCCATATCTTTTAATATATATAACATTTTACTAATTAAAATTGATATTTTTTTATATAAATTTTATATGAAATTTATAATATAATATATATATATTTATTATGTATTTAAAATTAACATTTAGTATTACAGAATATTTACATGATAATTTTTCCATAAAAGTTTGTGAATAAATTATAAGTATACAATAATTAATTTATTAAAAAACACTTTATTAGATAAATGAATGTCCAAAAAAATTTATACTGTATAAAAAATATCAAAATATATAATAATTACATATTTTCACGATTATAAAAATAATTTTTGTTGATTTATGTCATATTTAAATATATATATATTATAAAATAAAAATTAAATTCATTATCTTTCATATTTTAAAATAGATAATTCGAAGCTTGATAAATAAAATTATGGTAATAAGAGTTGTATTTTATGATACACTGTTGTCACATTGATCATATAAGGATCTATTTTAAATATAAGGATTAGTGCCACTGCATCTGAAGAAACCTTATATTTGTTTGGTTCACAAGGCTGAATACCCTGAGAGGTGGGGGGGGGTGAATCAGGGTATGAATAATTTTAAAATTAATGCTCATTCTGATCTTGTTTCGCTGTTATGAAAAACACTCTTCTCCCTCATTCCTGTTGCACAATGTAAACAGAAAGTAAATCATGCACAAGACACAACGATTTTTACTTGGTTCACCCTCACTACGCTACGTCCAAGGAGCATATGCCGACAAGTTGTCAGTCATACCAAATTCTACTAAACTTCACTAGCTGTGGATACAAGGTTTGGGTATAGTCACTCTGTCCCAGACTCACTGCCTTTACATGATTTAGGGTAATCTCACTACATTCCCAATGGTCACTCCCTGTTTCTCTCTCCGGCTCACTGCCAGTGGAGGGGATCACCTTTTTTCTCTTCCTTCGCTCACTGCTCTGGAAAGGATCCACTCACAGTTTATAGACTAGTAGGTATCTTCATTTTAATGAAGGAATGGATCTTCCTTTGTATGTAGATGCTCTGTTGAAGTACAAATTTCACCCGTAGATGAATATCTCTTTGCACCGAAGGTATCGAGAAAACTTCCAGCTTCCACGTAGCCAGAAAATCACTGCTGGAAATAAACATTACATGGCGCGCAAGTCAGTATCGGTGCGCAAGTATCGGCATGGAGGTCACAACTGGCGTGAAAGTCTTCCTCAACTACTTCCGTGACTCAAGATTCTACAACTCCAAACCTACGCGACTCACTTCCTTCTTCGCCTAAACAACCTCAGGCGTGCAACTAACACTTGGCCCGCAACTTCCAATACTGGCACGCAAGTCCCACTCGCGTGACACACCACCACCTACGCGACCACAACACCTGTGTGATGGGAGCTCTAGAATCATCAAAGTTTTCAACTCCGGTTAAAAATGAGGAGGGGTGGTACAGTATTTATAGGCTATTTGACCACCATGAGCGACGACACCCAAGTCAACCCTCGATGCGCAAGTCTCGGTGCGCAAGTCTCTTCCCCTGCAATTAACTTGCAATGACCCACTTCCAAACTTGCGCGAACACTTTTCCTTTGCCATATTTTGATATAAAAATTTTGAATAACCATAGGCACGCAAGTTCTCAAGCTTCCAAGGAATAAGCGCGCAAGTCTCTTCACGGCGCATAAGTCATTTGCACGACACCACCAATACTTGCGTGAAACTTATCCCTTTGCCATATTTTGATGATCTGATCTTGAAAAACATATGGCGCACAAGTTTCCAAGCTTTCATGTACATGGTGCGCAAGTCCCGTTTCCAAAAACCACTTTTCTTCATTTGTCGATTTTCAGGCCCAAAAAATTTCCAAACACTGGAAAATGGCGCCACCTTGTATCTGTTCGTTTTATGCTGCCTCAAGATCATCCATTCCTTTATCGACATTCTTGGATAAAACATGGATCATTGACCACAACTCTATAACTCGACATTCCACTATGAAATCCCCTTTGTCAACAAATTTGTATGTCATGGTTTTCTTTTTCAACAATCACAACATTGTTGTCCACTTTGCCAACAAACACAATCACCTCAAAAATGCTTCCACGATGTCTTGTGGTATTTTTGCCCAACAATATCACACATTATGTTATACGTAAAACTAAAGGATGTATAATGAATCAAAAATTATAATGTCATATATTGTATCTAGTGACACAATAATTTATTATGATACTAAATATCATAATTCGATATATAGTTCAAATTCATTTTTTTATTATATCAAATATGATAAAAAATGATATAAATTTTATCATAACTTCCGACATGATTTTGAGATTTATGAATAATGGTAAAGATATAATAACACAACGAACTTACAATCTCAAGGAACTCAACAATGTAATTTTTGAACCCAAGAATAAGCCGTAAAGAAAGAATCAAGTGGTCAGTGGAAAAGACAATGCAATTAATGTGTTGAAATTTTATTTAGTGGGTTCTAATTGTTTAAAAAGTGGTTGAAATTGATTGGTTTATTATTAGATGATTCAATCATAGTGTTAAATCCTCATATTACACTCCAAACATACCCATGAATAATTATTGTTTTTTTATTTTCCATCATTTTCTAATCTCGGGTAATCTCCTTGATTAGCCTTTACTTGAAATTTTAGTTGGGATTAAAAAATGTAAACAGTCATCAGATTCTTTGTGTTCTCGTAACATAGTGATTTTATATGATCATTAATTTTTTGATTTATTAAAATGTCAACTATCATAAGTATGGATGGTGTTCCCAAGTGACCTTTGTGTAAAACGAGTGAAAATGGAATGAATAATTCAAATATAAAGACCAAAGAGAATATCCAAAAAGAAATGTACCCAAAAAAATATTGAATTAAATTGAAAATAATTTCTATTTGAAAACAATAATTCATCATAGTGTTGGGATATTTATCCTCTACTTGACCACTATTTTTCATGTATACCATCAATAGATGGGAATCAATAAAAATAATGAATGAATTAATGAAATGTAGCAAAACATTTGTTTGTTTATTAATTGTGGGAGAACCACATTTATTTTTATCATATGAATAGTTAATAATTTTATATAGAGATAATCCATATTAATTGATCTTCCATCCCTATCCACATGATATAAATGAGTTTTCTTTCTTACAAAACTAATATGCCTGATTCATTCCTCAAATTCGGATCCCACACCCATTTCATTGATTGTATTCATGTGCACAAATTAATGAATTGGATTTATATGAATCATAATAATTGAATATGTTTTAGTAATGAATTTTCATCGAATAATTGTGATATGTACTCCTTCATGATGGATTAAAGAGAAATTATATTCTGCTCATAAGTTTTAGAGTAAGATGTGTGTCATCCTAACATTGGGTGAGGATTTAGAGAGACGGAGCATGTAGAGGGTATGTGGAATTAAATTTTATTCTAGGATTTTAAAATATTCTTGGGAATTGTATGTTGGGCCTTGACACATGAATTTGCTCAACATTGTACTGGGTATATCCAAAAATTAGGTTGAATTTCATTTCACTCCCCTTTGATTTCATTAAGCTATATTTTCTATTTTCTCAATCTCTACAACTCATGTTCATCAATGAATCGTCATCAAGAATAAAGCCTATTCATCCTTCTAGAAATATTGGTTCTTCTTTATAATTCATCTTCAAAAGTATAGTTCATTTGTGACATGCAGATATTGGTTGGGGTTTTTCATCCATATATGATAAAATAAGAATATTAGGGGTTCATAGGCCTCCCCTATCTTCATATGCATAGGTAATAAGCTAGATAAAAATTAAAAATTTTATTCCAATAATACATGGAACTAGAATACCTAATTTCCAAATAATATAATGGTGCTTTTCATTTTATAAACCCACATCTCATGTGTGGGGTCCATTTTTCTTCATTTAATTTAGTGTCATCAATCTCCTCAGTCTCTATTCATATTTTATGGGTAGACACACATGGGATTAGAGATATTTCTTCATCTTTAGCTGATCAAATGAAAACAATCGAGATTATATTATTCTATTCCTAGGTGTATGCTTGTATATTTATTACTAAATGAATTTGGGGTGATTAAATCCAATTTTTCTTCTCCCATGGTTCTCTGATTGATTCACAATTTGGGGTTCTTATGTTGCGGCTCGGTTAGATCTTTGGTGAGCTGATGCTATCAATGGTGGTTTAGACAGGGTGGTACATGTTTCAGTTTTATCTTGTAAGACATGAAATTATTTCTTCATCCATCTTAAATATGGTTTCTTCAAGTTTTGTAATCATAAGCATTATATATTCATATGGTTTAGGATTTGAGGAGCTCAATTCGGTGTCATAAGATTAGGTAGCATATCTTATTATTATTCAATGGTGAGATCAATAGATCTCATCATCTCCAATTAGAAAAACATAGAACCATAGGCTTCTTCAACTTCCAAATGTGGAATGAATGGATTTTTCATTCATGAATATAATTTTTAGGGGGTGTGGTATTCAATTTTTTCTTCCAAATCCAAGTGAAAAACATTTTCAATCATGGAGAACGATCATCTCATTTTTATTTTGGTCACCGGACCTTCAATTTTATTCTTAGACATTCAGTATTTTAGTTCATCAATATTTATAAAAAAATGGGTTATCCTAGGAATCTGGTTCAATTTCATCACCCATATGATCTTTTTTTCTTATACATTTCAGTGAAAGTTGAGAGTGTGGTCGAGCCGGATGATCAACCATGACAATAGGTTAGCGCGGTCGATCCTTTCTAAAATTTCCAAATCACCCATGGTGGTATGGTTTCTAGGATCATGATTCATCTTCCATTAATCGTGTATTATTTTAATTCAATTTCAATATTTTAATGTTTTTCTCCCAATTTATTCTGCTTATAAGGCCCAATAATATTTTTTGTGAGACATTTTGAAAATTATTTCATGTGGTTGAAATTATTTATCATGAATTTGATGAATGACTATTCCAAATATCCAAAGAAAACCAATCTTCACTATCATAGTTGATATAATAATATTGAAAAAATTCAACCATTGAAGATTGAAAAATATTTCATGAGGTCGATGCACTATTTTGTTCAATCATTTCCTTGGACTTTTTTGGTGTTCAGATTGACCACATGTAGGATAAAAGTAAAAATAAATTTATCATTTTAGAAAATGTCATATTATTCATAAAATAATAATAAAAAATATATAACATGAATAAATTTGTTTTTAATGAATTTTTTATTTCACAAATGAAATAAAAAAATTTAATTTCAATTTCAAAGATAATCTATAGATTACATTTAATTAAAAATGTATGAATGAATTAAATCTAAAAATTATTCCATTTATGATTTTTATTCAAATAAAATATTTAAAATTTTAAATTAATTGTTAATAACCAAAAATATGTTCAATTCTATGAGTGGATTCCCAATTTTATTTCAAATATTTATGAAGTTGGTTAAATATTCATTTAAAACCATTTTTGCATACATTCAAGAATCTAAAAAAGTATCAACATTGTGTCAATTAACAAATATTTCTCTAATTAATGATGGTAATATTTGGGAATAATATACAAAATTTTGGAATTTTAATTTCATATCACACCCCTTAACATGAATTGTTCCCCTCCTTGGAAATATTTATCATTCAATTCCAAAAAAAATTGTTTTTCCTAACATTAAATACACTTCCATAATTGAATGAAATAAAATGATTAAATCAAAAATTGTAATACCTTTTTTTGACTATTACACACTTTTTTACATTCACTTAAATTTATTTTCTACTTCCACCAGTGAAATTGGTAGAATTATGTGGAATTAAAATTTTAATAAATAGAACTACCATCTAGGCATCTATCTAAAGCTTCTGGATCAAGAGTTAGTTTCAACACTTCATTAATACACCCAAAATAAAATATTTAAGAGATAATTTCTTTATATGAGGGTTCAAAATTCCTCTCACTTATTGGAATTCAGTCTTGAAAAATGGGCTTTATATTCTTTATTTTAATTTTTCCCATCCCGGAATGTGAAAGGCACTATGGAACATAACTTATTTGAATATGTATATAGAGATATTCACACACCCATATCCATTTTCTCAAAAGTTTGTTTTGGGATCCGAATTTCCCATTTTAATCCAATTTAAAAGGAATTATATTAATTTAATTTAGGGGGCTCACTAAGGAGTAATTCAATCACAACAGTAATTTCACTCGATATTGAGTTCGAAATTCCAGTTTCCACATATTAAGATTTTTATTCTTAAAATATCGTTTTTACTTTTCAATTTATATTTATAATCCTCAAATATAATTTCTATATACAAGAAGCTATGTCAACCTTGAAATCATTCACATTTAGTAATTTCAAAATCAATGTACTCATCATATTGAGCATGATACTTTAATCATGTGGGACCCATTAATGTTGAATTTTCTAACATTGTTATCATTAATTTATTTATTTAAACTCTAAAAAAACCTAAATAAATTATGTATTGACTAATAAAAATAGATTTATTTTTTGCGTTCTTTTAATAATTATATATTTATTTATTTATTTATTTATTTTATGAATAAAATTAAACTGGAAAATTCAATATACATCTTAAACCCACTTTTTCCTTCTCCCATACCCTTGTTTCTAAAATACATAAAATTTTATTCCATCATGAACTTCTTAAATATAATTAGCTAAAAATAAAGTAGGAACACATACCAATATGATGGAAAGAGACAGTATGATAATTTTATAGTTATCAGTTATAGGGTGGAGTTTGGGCTCCTCCATAGTTTCCTTACAAAAACCATCATTGTACTTATTCTATTTTTTTTAAATTCATATTGAATTGATTTATAGATTCCCTCACTTTTAAATCATTTACATTACATTACATTTTTTGAAAACACATAACATAACAAAAACTGATGTAAGAAGACCGTACTAGTCTAGGGCCTTTGGAAACAAGGAAACATAAACAATATTATATAAATGAGGTAAATCATCTCCCACTAGATTCATTTTTACATAAACCCTTCTTAGAAACATCAAACATAATACATATCTTCATAACTTGGTGAAGTAATCATAAAAAGGGGTGAGTTCAAATGCTCAGTAAGGGTAACCAAGGGAGAGAAGTAAGCATAATCATGAGTATAAGGGTATGAGAAAATGATAAAGAAGACAAGAGATCAAACCATGCATATCAAATATCGTAATAAATATGATTGAATAAATATTGGTACTTAATAGAACATGAATAATAATTGAATAAAATCATAATCCATGAAAACATAACATATAAATTAAACATGGAATTGTCGGAAACACATAAACATATATTATGATTTCTACAGTATAGAAGTTATCATTTCCCATACCATCATAGTGGAAAAAGTCCTTTACTAAACCGGCTGAACCCCCATTAAAGTCATGTATTACTAAAGAGAGTGAAATCTCATTCCATCCCTATATTACTAAACTGAGTAAACCCTCATTCCATTCATGTTTATCTCATGAGATATAAATTTGTACTGAATGCATTGGTGGAAAATATAGGTCCCTGCCATCACATAAAGAAATAATACATTCATGTGTCAAAGGATTATAAGTAATCATATCAAAACCCATGAATTGAAATTGGTATCATAAACATGTAAACATATCATATCCTATAGAAATAGATATATTTCGTACTCATTTCATCATAAGCCCAACCCATGAATATATATGGGTTTCATAAGAATATAACCCGTGAAAAACATATAGTCTTCATAAGTATCATGCCATAAAAATGATCCATTCAAATAAATAATATGAATGGAATAATTGAATAATTCACACATAAAGTCATGAGTAACACATCTATAAGTAATCATATATGGTAAATAAAATAAAAATATATTTTTAAACATTTCTTGAGGAAAATATTTTTCTTCTTTTAAAAATGATATTTATAACATATTAACTTTTTCAAAACCTTTTTCTTTGAAAATTGATTTGAAAACATATAATGTAATATTTAAAAATAATAAAGACAATTTAAATCCATTTTCACTGAAAATTGTATTCAATTATCTTTCTAAATAATTTTTAAAACATTGTACAATATATTGTTATTGAATATAATATCTTTTTTATCTATGAGATAGACAATCAAATTTTACATAAAAACCTTATCTCAAGTACCAAAGAGTGTAAAAATTGAAAAAAAAAATTGTGTATATCATGAATAAATGGAGGATAAGGAAAATCCTTGATATTTTTGAGATATGGATCAAAATATTTAATAAAGGGAAGTATAAACATAAAAAATCTCAGAAAGCGATGAGATTGTCTCAATAAACTATTATAACTTTGTAACATGGGATAATACTATCCATGTCAGAAAAGAAATTGATATTAACATAATATATCAATAAATGAATAATATTAATGATAAAAAAATTTAAAATGGAAGTATATACACCTCAAAAATTGTTTAGGTGCATAAAAAACATGAATCTCAAAGAAGGAAATTTGAGACAAATCTATTTTACTGATTTTGTTACATTTGAATGTTAAACCCCATGAAAGAAAAATCATTAAAAATTAATATTAATAACAATAAATTTATTTAAAATATATATTTAATACAATCATGGGAGGTATATACACCACACCATTGTAAATAGTGGCGAACATAGCATGTATTTCACATAAATTAAAATTGAGATGAAATCCCCTTACCATATGTCTTGACACTCTATGTACTCATACATGATTCATTTATAATAAATATAAGATTATTATATATATTTTAAATAATAATATTCTTATATCTATAACCATATATGGTTTTATTATGACCTTATATTTCCCACTTGTTAATTATCCTATGTTAAGGTTTCATTTTGGGTCATGTTTTCTTCATGCTTTGCATGTGTCTTAATTTGTTATATCACTGGTCCTTATACATATATAATGATTCCAAAATATAGAAAATGATATAAATATAAGTTATATAAGTTAGATGTATATTATAATAATTTATACCATAATTAAGTGTGAAATGTAATACACTATTTATTGAGACGGTAAGTCATACATACGCATGAATGTTGTTTCCGTCTTTATTATAGTATTGAAAGAATGTAAATAAATTATATATATATATATATAATTATTATTAATATATCATATATATCATATGATTTCAATAAACCCGTACTTAATACATTCCATGTGGTGGGTGAACGAATCACATCGCTTTGAGGGGGTGGTAGTCCACACTTCCTCAAACGAGATTATCGTATTAACACCAAAGGAAAAGTAAAGAAATGTCTTCTAATAAAGTAATAAAAGATTTTTAAGGGATAATAAAAACACTATATTACATATATAAATATATTTTACATCATAATAGTCACTATTATAGGTGGTAAATGAAAAATTAATAGTCATTGTTTCGTGTATTAGTAGTTCACCATACTTAGAAATAACATGTTTGATATCCATTCAATGGAGGTATGTGTAACTGTAGGTTGAAATATTTTCATAAATAATCCAATTATATGTAGGAAAATGTTTTTAGTAAAAAAATAATGTAATAAATAGTGTTTTAGTGTGATGAAGGAAAATAGAAGAAAGAAGCTTTAGAGAAGACATTACCTCTTAATCAGGTTACTCTTTTTGGTTTATGCCTAAAGGCTTCCTTGATAAGATTTTTGATATGATGGAGTATTCAAGGTATAAGGGGATATTTTTTAGAGTCAAATTGGGATGATATTGGAAGAACATAATTTTTTTTATAGGTGTGAGGAGTGGGTTGAAGTGGTGGCCTTTTATCGTGAAGGTGGAGTGGCACTCTTGTAATTATTTGAAGTGAGAATTCCTCTCACGTTTTTCATGTTGCATTTGGATCAAATAGTGGACCAAGGTCAGGAACATTGATGATAGGGTTTAAATATGAAGAAAAACGTTGTGTTGGGCATGTGTATAGGTCATTTGGGCCATTAATATTAAGGTTCCCTCCCTAGTTAAGCATAATTTAGCCTAAACTGCTCTGATGAATGTTAATCAATTTTACTAATAGTTTTGGTCAAACATAATGCTAAACCAATTAGAAATAAAATATTATAATTTTAAAAATATTTAATCCATTATTACAAATTATAATCACATTATTTTCAAAAATTAATTTAAAAATAATCCCGCTCTTGGGACAATACTATAGGTTTTAATAGTAAAATACATGAAAAGTTTGTTAAGTCTTTATGTACATTTAAATTTGGAAATTATTCCATTGACCAAAATTAGAATACATGATAATAATATTATCTTCTAAAAATTTTAAATAAAATTAAAATATATTTTATCTTTATAAATAAATTTAATTAAAAAGAAGTCTTTAATTAAAAACCGTTATTTTCACTATTCATCAAAAAATAATCTTTCTCAGAAAAATCAAAAAAGTTCACCCTAATATAAAATTGAAAATAAAAAGTAAAAAATAAAAATATGGTTTATTTTATCAAATTATGTTTTTAAATGTGTGTAAAATTAATTTTATTATAGGGACAATAAAATACTATTTTTAGACATATAAGGACTTTACAAAAAACCGTACCTTTTATTATCAATATATTTTAATTATATAAAACAGTTAGGGAAAATATTTGAAATATAGTTTACAATATTCAAATAACTATGTTTAATATCATGTTTATATTTCTCTTATTTATATAAGTAAATAAATAAAAAGATATGTTTTGTAGAAACACAATGTTGAGTGTGTTGTACTACAACTCATTGTTGCATACATCATACACCAAGTCAGTGTTGCGTGTAACATACAACAAGTCAGTTTTGTGTGTAACGTATGTCATTTTGGATTATAGTGAAAGGATAATTTGACTTAGTGAATTGAAATATGAAGATTTTAATTGTTTGGAAAAAAGGGTCCATAAAAACATTTGGTGTTACATTCTACCCCCCCTTTAAATGAATTTAACAATCGAACTTAGTCACTACAGGAAAAAATGAGGATTCTTATGCTTCAACATATCCTCAAGTTCCCACATAGCATCTTCTAACTGTTTATTTCTCAACAAAACATTGACTAGGTGAGTGGTCTTGTTTCATAGAACGTTCTCTGATCATTCCATAATTTCAACAAGTTGGTCTTCGTAAGAATGATATTCTCTGGCAGTATGAACTCTGAGTTCAGTACAAGTGAAGGGAAGGTTTGTACTCCCTCAAGATCAATACATGGAATCGATCATGGACTTGATAGATGATTGGAGGAATTCCCAAGAGATACGATCCATCCAGATATAATCAAGAATCTTAAGGCACCAATACCTCAAGGGCTTTGTTTACCTTTCTTCCCTAATATAAAAACATTATTCTAGGGGATATTCATTGAAACACCTCTTCACATTCTTTAAATTCTATACCATGATGATGGCTATCATCCTAACTTTTTATACTGACATTGAGCTTTGTTGACATGATTCTAAATAGTTATAACCTTCTCAATATTTTGTTTAATGATCTAAGGTCCTAATTTATTTCTTTCTATAACTTCATACAAAGATATTGGAACTCTATATTTCATCCCATAGAGGGATTCATTAGAGAACATATGGATTCTCAAGTGAAATATATTATTGTTAGAAAACTCATTTAGAGGAATGTGTTGATCCCAAACCCCTTTGAAATCTAATGAACAAGATCTCAACTGATCTTCTAGGGGTTGACTTTTTCATTTAGAGTGGCCATCTATTTGAGGATAACAAGAAGTAATAGAACTTAATTCTGTTTCTGTTATTTTAGAAGACTTCACAAGAAATTTGAGGAAACCCTCATATCTCGATCTAATATTGTAGAATGTGGTACACCATTAAACTTTACCACTTACTTAATGTAAATTCCGTATAGCTGATCAAGTGAGAAATTTTCTATAATATAAATGAAGTGCGGTGACTTAGTAAGGTGATAAAATAACACCATATAGCATTAAACCATTTATAGGTTTTGGGAATTCCAACAAAAAAATCCATAGTGATGTTCTCCAATTTTTATTTTGGTATGGGAAATGGATGCAACAACCCTTTATACTTTTTTCTTTTATCCTTAACTTCTTGTAATATCGAACATATAGATACAATCTCTACAATATCTCTCTTCATTCCATCCCACTATAATTATTTTTTAATGTCTGAATACATCCTCATACTTCTAGGATGAATAAAGAATGAAGAACTATGAGGTTCCTCTTACAGATCCTTCTTCAAATCTGGTATAGAAGGAACACATGAACTATTCTAGAACCTTATCATTCCATCTGGATCAATTTTATACTCAGGAACAATTCATACCTTCTATTACAGCTCTTCATCTTCATTTTTTGGCTCCTTAATATTCACTTATATAAAGGGCTAAACATTCATTTGAGAAAGATAAGATTTTTTCCATTCCTTCATTATTTCTAGATCCATGCATTTCAAATCCAGAAATATTAGATCTTTTGTGATCCCCATCATAGATAATATAGCATGATCTTTTTGACTTAAATCATAGGCCACATTGTTCTCTTTTTAAGGGTGGAATTGTATTGGGAATTCATAATCCTTTAGGAACTCTGACCATATTTTCTAGAACATGTTCAAATCCTTTTATGTGAATATATATTTCATAATTTAATTATCAATATATATATCATGCTTTTACCAATAAATATAATACTTCCTTATCATTGATGAAAAAATTACTCCTACTAACTTCAAATTATGATTTGTGTAATTTTTCTCATGAATCATCAACTATCATGAAGAATCTGATATAACCATCTTGTTATGCATAATTATACATCCCATTCCATTCTTGGATGTATCACTATTGATTGAAAACTATTATCCACTATAGTGTAATGCAAGCACATGTGCACTAACCAACGTTTTTTTAGTTCCTTGAACTTTTCTTCATATTTATGTCTCCATATGAACATAACACCCTCTAACGTTAAGATAGTTATAGGACTATATAGTTGTGAGAAAATATCTACAAACCATCAATAATATTCAGCTAAAACAAAAAATCTATGCATCTAAGTCACTGTAGTTGGTATAATCCATCTTTTCAATAGCCTCCACCTTTGATGAATCCATTATTATTCCATCTCTAGAGATTATGTGACCCAAAAATGAATCCTTTTCATGTAAAAAATCACAATTTTTAAATTTTTCATATAACTTCTCATTATGGTATTTAGAAAAAAATGCAAGTGATCATCATGCTCTTAATTTCTCTTTGAATAGATAATAATATCATTTATATAGACTACCAAAAACCGGTCAAGGGAATCTCTAAATACTCTATTCATTAAATCTATGAATATTTGAGGGTAATTAGTACGACTAAAAGGAATCACTATATTCTCATAGTGACCATACCTTATACATAATGTCATATAAGATATATCCTCCTTCCTGGCCATTGATTGATGTTATCCAAAATGAAGGTCAATCATGGAAAATTTATTGAGCTCCACACAGTTGATCAAACAAGTAATCAATATGGGGAATATGATACTTTTTCATGCTAATGATCTTTTTTTTTGACATGAACCCTCTTGTCTTATTACAGAAAAAGTCAGGAACCGGTGGAAGCCGGCCCTAAGAAATATAAAATAAAAGTAGAAGAATTAGGCGTACAAGGGTTTATTACAAAATCGAGTGTACATCACCCCGCAGCTATCAGCCATCACAAGTGGGGCACAAAAATCAGGTGCCGTGAAGGACCACGCTCTACCAGAATCAGTGAGTGTCCGCTTTGCCAGAGCATCTGCCACCTGGTTGGCCTCCCGATAGACGTGAGAGACCTCCAGATGCATTTGTGATACCGCATTCAGACAATCAGCCCATTGCGGCAGCATGCACCAAGGCACATTGCGCGTCTTGGACTTCAATGCATCAAACACAGACTGGGAGTCAGATTCCATCCATATGTTTCGCCAATTAAACCGGACGGCATACCTGACAGCATATATAATGGCCCAAAGTTCAGCTTCAAATGCAGTGCCAATTCCAATGGCATGGGGGAAGCACCCTTTGACAAACCCTCGGCAGGTCCGGAACACTCCCCCACACCCCGACATACCCGGTGCGCCCAATGCAGCCCCATCAACGTTCACCTTGATGCAAGATGTAATGGGTGGGATCCATCGAATATGTTTCAACATACGGGGCTTGCGCGATCGACCCGAAACACCAAGCTTTCTTAAAGTATGGTGATCATCTATTGTGTTATACATGGCGCCCTCCTGGACCGCGGAGGCCACATGCACCTCCCTATGGATCGCCATCATCCCCTGCTGTACCGTGGCGTGACCACCCTCAAACAGTATGCAATTTCGTGCGCCCCAACAGTTTGCAAGTACGGCCGCCGCTACCACTAAGAGCAGATTTTTTATTTGATCACTACATGTAACCTGCACCAACCCAGCCAGCAGGTCCAGAATCGGCCTGCCCAAAAGGTGACCCACTAGGATGAGTGAATCCATTTTTTATGATTTCATGGAGTTTCTTCATCAATTCATGATACTCAATTTGTTCCACTGTATAAGGATTCTTTGAAATTTGTGTGGAACAAGGTACATGTTCTATCAATATCGCAACATCACATTATGGTGGAAGACTAGGAAGCTCTTCCAAATTACATCAACAAAATCCTGAATAATAGGAATTTTATCGATGTAAATATTTTCCCCAACCATTTGAGATAAAAAACCCTATTTAATTGGAATTAAAACCCATACACTAGATGTAATATCTATAATAAGTTTATACTTATCTTTTCATTGAGGGATACTCATAGGAGAGTTTGAAATATCAAAATTAACTTCCCTTACATGATAGATGATATAGGATATATATAGTTAATTTCAATTCATGCCTAATATGAACATCAAATCAAACCAAAGGATTAATTACAAGATTTGTAGGAATTATATTCCCACAAACTTCAACCACATAGGAATCATTGGCTTGACATGCAATCATCACACCCTTATGGGGTTTCACTGTTAAATCCACCGATAATGTTTTTTAAGGAATCATAACACCCTTATAAAATTCTATAGATATGAAAGAGTGTGTAGATCAAGAATCAAATATGATATTAACAGTTCTAGAGTAGATGGTATGTATACCTTTAATCATGTCGTTATTGCACACCTCATCAAAAATAGCGATTGCATGAGATTTCTCCTTGTCCCTCGGATTAACAGGTTGTTGAATTTGGTCATCATCACTAACCATTTGGTTTGGAAAGTGATTATCATAATGCCCCTTCTCATTTCACATGTAGCACTGAATCATGGGGGGTGAATTCTATATAGATCACTATCCATTAGCATTGGGAGAAATATTCTTCCCATCACCTCGATAATCAGGTTCTTGATGGCTTTACCTCCCATATATAAAACATTTATTATACCCCAATGGAAATTTATTTTATCCTTCTACCCACACATAGAGCATAAAGTAAAGTTCATATTATTTTCTCAATGGTTGTTAGAGTTTTATTTTAATTTCATCTTTCTCTTCTTATTAAAGCCATGAGATTGATACATGAATGCTACCTCCATTTATACCATGATTTCACACCAAAATATATCTTCATAGCTATTGAAAAAACTTATGGACAACACCCTTCTGAGACTTGGCTTTAATCCAAAAAATAACTTATCAACTTTACTTTCCGGTTGTATGATAATTCTGTAAGAATACCTCTCAAGTATCATGAAATTGGAATAGTAGGTACCAACATATTCATTATCCCTTTGCTTCAACTCATGGAACTCTTTTCCCATCATCGTATGAAAAATTTTAGGAAAACACTTACTGAAAATGAGTTCTTGAACTCATCCCAATCCATGGATTAAATGTTATCATAGTAGCTTGTATTCTTTATTAGATTCCACCACTGATCTGCTTCTCCATATAACTAATAAACATATAGAATGAGTTTTTCTTGCTCCCGAGATTGTATAATGTAGAATATATTTTTTGTGGTACTTATCCATTATTTAGCAACAAGTTTATCAGCAGACCCTTTGAATGAAGGTTACGTTACCTCATGAAAGACTCAGTAGAATTTTGTTCCCCCTTTTCTCATTTTCATGTCCACCATTATTCATAGTTTATGAAATCAATGTGGGAATAAAAAAAATTATTTTTCATTCCATCTCCCAGAGAATTTAGTTCCTTAGGAAGAAAATCATTTCATTGTCCATCGTAGTCTCCATTAACGCAGTTCCTTTGGGATTCATCCATTGACTAAAACCAAAATTATAATATAAAAAATAGTTATCATAATGAAGAACCAAATAATCATTAAAAATCGCATAGAGGATGTATAAATTATAACAAATTCCATAATAAATGAAACATTAGGTTTATCATAGGTTATTCATAGGCATATTATATTTAAAACCTTCATAACAGTTTGTGAATTGTTTTTGAATTCCCAAAGAAAATACCCTGGGATTATCAAACTTGGTATCCAGCAAGGCCTGTTGTCATCTAACAGATTACCCCGTGTCAAGCCTCGAACATGTTGTCAGATTTTTTACCACTATGTACATATGTTCCAGATCCACATCAACTTTTTCTATCTTGATAGGGATATATTTCTTGGAAAAAATAACTATATTCATCACCAAAATTTAAAGATATTTTCTTATTCTTTTAATTATCCCTATAGTTATCCTTAGAAAATGTCCATAGGTTTCTCACCAAGTTTCTCTCATCCTAGCTTCCAAATGTTAACTGAACATTTTCATTAATACCAACTATAGTGACCCTCATTTTTAAACATTAACATTATATTACATTTCTAGATAACACAAAACATTACACAAATAGAAGCAATATGATTGTACTAGACTAGTACCTTTTGAAACATGGAAACAGAAATACTTGTACATAAATGAGTAACATTATCTCTCGCTAGGTTTTTCTTGAGTAGCACCCGTCTTAGACACATCAAACATAATACTTATCTTTATAACCTATGGAAGTAAACATAAAAAGTCCTGAGCTCAAATTCTCGGTAAGGGAAAACAAGGGGGACATGTTAGAATTATGATGATCATAAGTGTATGATAACATGATCATGAAGATAGAATACTATACCTTTAATATCAATGATCATAATATAGATAAGGGCCAAAAGAATAGAATTTCATAAGACATAAATCAAAATAAAATAAAGAGAATAATCCATGAAATAATAAAATATTAATAAAACATGGAATTGAGTTAAATACATAAGAATATATTATGATTTCAATTGCATCTAAGGAATCAATTCCAAGACCGTCATAGTGTAAAAAATCCTTTTCTAAATCTGGTGAACACCTGTTCCAGCCCTGTATTATTGAACCGAGTGAACCCTAGTTCCTTCCCTATATTATTGAACTGAGTAAACCCTCATTCTAGCCTTGTTTGTCTCAGAAGATATAGATATTTAATCAATTCATTATAGGGAGAAATAAGTCTTACCAGTCACATAAATAAATCATACATGCATATTCCATAAAGATCATAAATAATTATTTAATAGCCCATGAAATGAAATGGGTATCATAAATATGTTAACTTATCATAACCTGTGGAAAGAGTCAGTTTTCATAATAATTTCATCCTAAGCACACCCCAAAAAAATAATCGGGTTTCAAAATAATTTAACCCATCGATGAGATATGGGACTCATAATCATCACTCCATCAAAAAAATGATCCATTCAAATAAATAATATGAATGTAAGCATTAAATAATTATATCATAAATGAATGAGTAACACTAATGGATGTTATCTTAAATGGGAAATACTTTTGAAAGATGTTTGAAAACATTTCTTGATGAAAATATACTTTGTTATTTAAAAAATTATTTCTATAATAGAATTCATTTTTAAAACATTTTTCTTTGAAAATAGATTTGAAATCATATAAAATAACCTTTGAAAAAAAATATATCATTTTTAAAATCATTTTTTCTTGAAAATCATGTTCAATGATATTTTGAATTGTTTAGATTTTTTTTTCAAAAACATTGTTTATTAATAAATTATATTTCTCACTTAATAGGTAGATAGTCATATTTTTCATAAAAACATTATCTTCAGTACCAAGGAGTAAAAAAATGGTACTACAAATGGAGGATATCATGAAAAAACATAGGGTATGGACAATCATTGATATTCTTGAGATATGGATCCTAATATTTCTTCAAGGGAAGCATAATAATAAAAAATATCAAGCATGTATTTATGGTTATTAAGTGGGTATATAACTTCAAGAGTCAAAATGACTCTGTCCGCACTGGAGAACCCTCCCTTAGGAGAACAAGGAAGAAACCGTAGCCCTGTGCTTAAATCACTTACAGACCTTGTCGTGGGGTAAAATTAGTAGGCTCCTAATGTAACAAATACTTTGGAAGTAAATACGAATATATTTTAGTAAATAGGATTCTTAGTGATATCATTTTCAAAGAAAGATGTACTTAATCAATCAGCCGATGTTTATTTTGTTCTTATTATAATGTTCATCAAACAAAGACCATCACTTGTTTTCCTAAGAAAGATCCTGGAAAATATCATATTTGTGAACTTTTATATAGGTCTACTGAACACCTCACATATGATCTTTCTATTCAGGGTTGATAACAAATACTATATATTCTATATCAGAGGCACTTGGTATTTTAGTGGTGGTGTAATGAAGGTTTAAATGTGGTCTCTAGATTTCTGAACTGATTCCAGGACCACTATTGTCCATATTTGGAACATATTTCTTGGTCTACCACTTCACCTCTTTTTGAAGGATGATTTGTTTTCAATTTATAGTTTTTTGGACATCCCCTTAAATTATAATCAGCATCTAAGAACGACCTTCTATCACTATAATATATATCATAAGCATTGCCATCTCATTTTTTGATACAAAATGGAAATAATGGTATTGTTCTAGAAGTTTTCTTTTAAAGTGTTCATAATTATTTCAATCGATATTGTTCAATTGGGTATTCATCAAAGGAATTTGAATGCAAGACTCACGGTACACGCTCTCTTTCACATTTTAGTTCAATTTGGTTTTAAAAATTAATAAAGCAAAGGGAGGGAAGTTACATATTTTTGTTAACAGGGGGTTCCTGCTAATAATGATTATGACCAAAATACCTATAATTCTATTAATCTACTCCCCTATGACAATCTCTTCGATTTTGTAGATTTTTATCTGAATTCACAAACTAAAACTGAGGATATGTTTCTTCTTAATAAATTTGTGCCTCCTTCTCTTGAGATCCCAAAAATGGACCACACCATGAATAAAGAGGAAAATAGTGACCACTCAGACTATTGTGAGTTTCCTCATGTGGATTATAATAAATCTGGTCAAATTGAGGATGCCTTCTTGAAATCAAGGGGAAAACGTAAAAAAATGATTGATGTAGATGATCTCATCACTCAAAATACCAAAAAGTCTTGAAAATGCAGAGAATACTCTAATATAAGAAGATCTATCATCATGAGATATTTATAGGCATATACGAATGTTAAGATCATCACACCCACAAAATATGAGGTTGTTAATCATTTTTATACATCTACTAATGATTCTGATTCTGAGGACCACTGCAGTGATAACGGTGTTGACCCTACGGTGAGGGATTCTTATCAAATTGATGAGAAATTGGTCTTCTCAAAATAACATGACTCATGGATAGATGAACATGAAAAAATGGCTTTACATAATTATAAAATGGTGATATTTCAACTGAGACCTCCCTTGAACTCATAAAATGAATGTTCAACAATGTGGAGGAGGAATTTAAGAAAAATACGGACTTCAATTTCAACTAGATCACATAGCAATGACATTTACTCATTTTATATTTTATAAATGTGATAGTTCAAGATTAATTTGAAGATACATTTATGTATAATAGGATATACATGTGTGAAGACTATTTAGATCTCAAGTTTTCTTTGTGGCTATTTGGTTTATTTTTTCTTTGGTTTAGCCTATATTTTTCAAAGAACTGGTGGAATCTTCATATCTTGGTACATGTTGGTTGGTCTTGGGGAGAGTTGTTGTATTAACTATATAATAATTATCATATGTTTTATATTAGTTTTTGGTGTCTTTAAAATTCTAGGTGAATTATTTTTTTGGAGGGAAAAGTGTTGATGGGGAAATTTGGAGACTAGAATATGGTTTTCATTTTGTATATAGAATTCCAAGCCATGTTTAGAAATGGGTTTAAGGACCCAATTTAGGACATCTAACGGTTACTTCCACTAGAGATAATGTTCTGGTTCAAGATATGATGTCTCCTATAAGGGTTATTGTATATAAATAAGTGGAATTTCATACTGATGGTGTTGCACTACCACTGCCCTTCATGGAGATTTCCCTTGACAATTTGATGACATGGCGTCTTGGACATTTGTTATGCAGTTTTTACTTTTCTTTATTTTTCTTGAAATATCTTATTTTATTCCTTTAATCCCCTAATAGTGTATGATATTTACATATTTTATTTGAACTGTAACACATGATTTTAATGAATTCATTTGGAATATTAATTGGGAGACCAATTCATATAACCACTTTTCAATAAACAGTCTCTCAAAGATATGGGATTGTCTCAATAAACTCTTATAACTCAATAATATCGGATCATACTATCCAAGTAAAAAAATTACATAAATATAAATATATATTTAAAATTATTATATTAATCATATAAAAAGTAAAATTGAATTATATACACCATAAAAAAAGTTTAGGTACATAACAAAACATGAATCTCAAAGAAGTAAAATTGAGACAAAACTATTTATCTGTTATGGTAACTTTTGAAAGTTGAAACCGCTGAAATAAGGATAATAATATGGGTATTTAAATACCCATAAATTTAATTACAAGATACAAATAATAAATTCATGGAAAGTATATACACCACAAAATAGGAATGGGAGGTGATCATAGCTTGTATCTTAGATAAATTAAAAGTGAGATGAAATCCACATACCTTGTGTCTTGACTCTCTCTGTACTAATACAAGCATCATGTGTAATAAATATAAGTTTATTATAATTATTTAATAGAATCATATTATTATATCTATTTCCTTGTTTGTTTTTATCATCTCCTTATATTACCCGCTTATTAATGATCTTATGTTAATGTTTCACTTAATGTAATATTCACTTAATTGTTCACATGTGTCATATATTGTTATATCGATGGTGCTTAAAATTATACAATGATTTATGAATATATAAAATTATATATATAACTTATATATGTTATATGAATATTATAATAATTTATAGCATAAGGAATTAGGAAATGGAATACATTGTTCATGAAGATGGTAAGTCATACGTACAAATGAATGTTGTTTCCATCTTTATTGTTTTATTACAATAATGTATGTAAATAAAATATGTATATATATGTATGTATATATATGTATCATTACTATAGTAGAATAACTATATCATTTATATAATTTTAGTTCACTATACGCATCCTTAATACATTCCATATGGTGTGTGAATGAATTACATCACTTTGAGTGGGTGGTAGTCCACACTTCCCCAAACGAGATTATCATATTAACACAAAATAAAAAGTAAAGATTTGTGTGTTTTAAAAGGATTAAATAATAATAAAGAAAATATTAAATATATATATAAATAGAGTTTTCATCATAATGGCCATCGTGATAGGTGGGAATTGAAAAATGAATAATCATCATTTCGTGAGGCTGTAGTTCACCGTACACGTAAACAGTATGTTCAATATCCATTGGATGGAGATCTGTGTACGTTTAGGTAGAAAATTTTTCATAAATACAGCATATTATATTTACGATACTGGTTTTTTCACATAATAATGTAATAATGTGAGTGGATCGATAAAAGATGGAAAATAAAGGAAAGGAGTTTGAGTGTAGAGGTTACCTCTGAATCAGGTAACTCCTTTTGGTTTATACCAAAAGGCTTACCTGATAAACTTTATGAAAAAAGAAGGGCTTCAAGGTCTAATGGGGGATTTTTGGGATGCTATTTAGGGAAGATAATATCCAAACTTAAATGGTTTTAGAGGGATGATGAATGCGTAAAGGTGGTGGGATTTTATAGTGGAGGTGGAGGGGCACTCTTGTAAATATTTGAAGGGAGAATTACACCCACGTTTTTCAGGTTTCATGTGGATAAAATAATATAAAAATTCATATACAATTGATTCTAGGGTATATATATGGACAAAAAATGATTTTTGGACATGTTTTTAGGTCGTTTGGGCCCTTAATGTTATGGTCTAGTCCCTAATTATGCATAATTTGTCTATAATTGATATGACTAAATTAAATCATTTTTACTAATATTTGTGGAAAAAAACAAATTTCACCTTATTAGAAATTAGAAATTATTCTTATTCCAAATATGGAATCTATTTTTAAAAATTCTAATTAAATAAGTGGTAGAAATTAATTTAAAAATAATCTCGTTGGTAGGACAATAATAATGGTTTTAATATTAAAAATCATGAAAACTTTTTTAAGTCCTTATGTACAATTTAAATGTGGAAATGGTTTTAAGGACAAACATTTGATTAATTGATAAAATTATTATCTAATTAAACATTTAAATAAAATTAAAATATATTTTATCCTTATAAATAAATTGAATTAAACAGCTGTTTTGAATTAAAAACAACTATTTTCACTATTTTTCTAAAGATGATGTTTCTTAGAAAAAACCTAAAATTTCAATCTAAGCTAATTTTGAAATTAAAAATTAAAAATTTATGTTTATCTTATAAAATTTAATTTATAAATGTGTTTAGATTGAATTTTATTGAAATTGAATTAAAATACTATTTTCAGACATAGAAAGACGTTACAAAAAACATTCTATTTTATTATAAATATGCACTATTTATATATAAAAATTATGAAAAATATTGGAAAATTTGTTAATAAAATTATAATAACATTGTTTAATGGATAGGTTATAATTTTATTTTTTTAATTATTAAAACAATAAAAAGTCGTTGTTTCATAGAAACACAATGTTGCATGTATTATACACCAACTCAATGTCACATGTATCATACGCTAAGTCGGTCTTATGCATGTATTTTATGACTATTAATTTTTTCATGTAATGTATTATATTTTGATTTAATGTGAAAGGAATCTTTGAACTAGTTCATTGAAAGATTAAAATTTTAATTTATTTTGAAAAAGAAGTTCTGTAAAAACCAAGGGTGATACATTCTACCCCACTTAAAATGAATTTCTCCCTAAAAATTCATCCATATAGTAAAAAATTGAGGATAATTATGCTTCATCATATTCTAAATTTCCAAAATACATTCCTCTAACTTGTGATTTCTCCAAAAAAACCCTGACCATGAAAGTGGTCTTTTTGTGAATACTTTATCAGATCGGTCCAAAATTTAAATAGGTTGCTATTCTTAAGAAATATATTCTTATAGTAGTATGATTTCTGAGATATGTACATATGAAGGTTCAGGTATTTACTTCCTCAGGAGTGATACAAGTAACATATTATGGGCTTAAGAGAGTTTTGTAGTATGTCCCGAGCGATAGGCCACCATCCCAATACAATCAAGAATATCAATGTGAACAATATACCTGGGGATTAGTTTCCCATTCTTCCCAAATCTCATAACTTTCTTCTAGGTTGAGATTCATAGAAAAACCTTTTCACTATATTCAAATTCTATATTGTACCGATGGTTATAATGATATCTTTTCTACCAGATTAGAGATTCTATGATATGCTTTTGAACAGTTATAATCTTCTCAACCATTTCTTCAGCGATATCATGTCTTAAAAACTTTCTTTCTCTAACCTCCTCTTAAAATGTTGGAGCTCTACATTTCTTCCCATAAAGGGCTTCGTACAGGGACATATGAATTCTCAATTGAAATCTATTGATGTAAGAAAACTCAACAAGAGATAGGTGTTGATCACAAACATCTTTTATATTTATAGAATAAGATCTCAACACATCCTCTAGGTTTTGAATTGTTCTTTAATACTGTATATATATTTGATAATGAGATGACGTGGTGAATCTCAATTTTTTATTTAGTGCTTTTTGAAGACTTGTCTAGAACATTGAGGTGAACTTTATATCCTGATCTGATACAATTTAATGTGGTACTTCAAGCAACCTTACAATTTCTTTAATGTTTATTCTGGAAAGGCAATCAAGGGAGAAATAATCTCTAATAGAAATGGAGTGTAATGACATAATAAGGTGATAAACTACCACCCATTTAGAATTAAACCATTACAGGTTTTTGGTAGTCTAATAACAAAATCCATAGTGATGTTCCCCAATTTCCATTCTGTTATGTGTAAAGGATGAAATATCAGTTTAGACTTTTCTTTCAACCTTAACTTGTTGGCATACCAAACATCATGATATAAACTCTATGATATCTCTCTTCATGATACTCACCAAAATTATTATTTCAAGTCTCTATACATCTTCATAATTCCATGATGAATAGAGAATGAATAACTTAGAGATTCCCCTAAGAGACCGTTCTTCAAATTTGGTATGGAAGGAACACATAAATAGTTCTAGAACCTAATCATTTCATCCTGATCATTGTTAAACTCATGTACATTTTATACATTATTTTGCAGATCTTTATATCCCTTGTCCCCATCCGTAATCTTCACTTGGATAGAAGGACAAACATTAATTTGAGAAAGGTATGATTTCTTCCCTTCATACAGGTTTTTTAGCTCTATCCATTCCAAATATAGAAATATTAGATCTTTTGTGATCCTCATTATAGATAAGCTAGCATAATCTTTTAAACTCAAAACGTCATCCATTTTATTAACTTTCCCACGTGGGTAATGTATTGAGCAGTCATAATCCTTTATCAACTATAACCATATTTTCTTGTTCATGTGCAACTTCTGTGTGAATATATATTTTAGACTTTTATGTTTGGAATATGTTTCACACTTTTCCTTATAAAGATAATACTTCAAAATCATTAATAAAAAAATTTCCACTACTAACTCCAAATCATGATTTGGGTAATTTTCCCCAGGATTCATCAATAGTCATGGTTCATAGGCTATAAACATGTTATTTTTCATAATAACACATCCTAATCCCTTCATGGATGTAACACTATAGATTACAAACCCTTCTCTACTACAGATTAATTCAAGCACATGTGCACTGACCAAACTTCTGTTTAGTTCCTTGAAATTTTCCTCACATTCATCTATCTATGTGAAAATAACACCCTTCTAATTTAACTTGGTCAGAGCATTAGATAGTCTTGAGAAATTCTCCACAAACCGTCAATAATATCTTTTAAAAAAATGAATGATATGGATCTCATTCACTGCAGATAGTGTATATCATATTTCAATATCCTTCGTCGTTGATGGATCTAATATTATACAATCTCTTGAGATTATGTGGAACAAAAATGAAACCTTTTGTAGCCAATATTCACACATTGTAAAATTTTAAAATAACTTATCATTCCTTAGGGTCTTTATTACAATTATGAACTGATATTCATGCTATTACTTTTTCATTGAATAGATTAGAATATAATCTATAAAGACTACCAAAAACTTCTTGAGGTAATCTCTAAAGTCTATATTCATTAAATACATAAATATAGTAGGAGAATTAATAAGACCAAAAGGCATCACTATATATGAATAGTTACCATACCTTTTACAGAATGTCGTATGGGGTATATCCTCCTTCTTGACCCTCAATTAGTGATATCCAATTTGAAGGGAAATATTGCAAATGTATTAAGCTCTAAATAGTTGATCAAACAAGTCATCAATAAGGGGAATAGTATACATATTCATGACTGTGATATTGTTACACTCCCGATAATCAATGCATAATTTCATTGATCCATCCTTTTTTTACAAAATGAACCGGTGCACCCCAATGTGACACAATTGGTTTAATGAATACATTTTCTAGGTTTTTGTGGAGTTTTACATCAATTTCTATAAATCTATTAGGGCCATTCTATAAGGAGTCTTTGAAATTAGTGTAGAACCAAGTAAAAGTTCGATCATGAACTCAAATTCATGTTTTTGTAGAAGAATATTAAACTCTTATAAAGATACATCCCAAAATCCTAAATCAATCCAAATAACATGTATGTAGATCTCCTCGCTAACCATTTGTGTTAATCATCCCATTTTAATGTAAATTAAGACCCAGACACTGTATGTAATCTCCATAAGAAGTTCATACATATCATCATATTTATGGATGATCATAAGAGGGTTTGAAATATTAAATGTAACTTCACTTCCATAACAATGGATGGGGGATCTATGTAGAGAATTAAAATCCATGCCTAAGATGACATGAAATTTTACCAATTGAATAATTACAATATTTATAGGAAGTTCATTCCCAAAAACATCAACCAGAGAGGAATAATAGTCTTGAGATGAAATAATTGTACCATTAGGGTTTTTGACTACTAATTTCACATCTAATTGTTCTATAGGAATATTAACACTGTTAAAAAAATATTTAGCTATGAAATATTGAGTAGATCTAGAATAAAATATGAGTTTATCAGTTTTATTGTGGATGGTAAGTGTACCATTCATTACATAGTTATCACATCCCTTGTTAGAAATAGTTACAACATAATATTTCACCTTATCCATTGTATTAAGAGGTTTTTGTCATCATTCATCATCACTAACCCTTGGGTTTGGATAGTGGATAGTATAATTCCTCTTCTCTATGATCATTTAGAATAGAATCGTGGAAGGTTCATTTTGTGTGGATCTTTCTCCATTAGTGTTTTGTGCAAACATTGTTCCCATCACCTCAGTAATAAATTGCCTGATGGCCTTCCCTTACACAATTAAAACATTTATTATACCCCCTAAGTTTATTTATTCCATGATTCTCCCCACACATAGAGTATACTTGAATGTTAATCTATTTTTCTCCTTGGGTATTAGAGTTTCCATTAAACTCCACCTTCCTCCTCCTATTAAAGTCGTGAGATTGATACATGAATCCTACCTCTATTTCAAAATTTATTTCACAATGCACAATCTCTTCATAGATACTAAAGCCTCTTATGGAAAATTCTTTTCTGATACTAAGCTTTAATCTTCCAAAGAAATTATTAACTTTACCTTAAATTTGGATGATAAATCAGGAAGCATACCTAGTAAGTCTCATGAAATTAGCCTCGTATGTACCAAAATATTCCTCATCCCTTTGATTCAACTAAATAAACTCATTCAACATAATTGTATGAAGAATTAGAGGAAAGTTATTATTGAAAAATATGTTCTTGAACTAATCATTATCCATGGATTTAGTCTCATCATGTTGCCTCTTATACTTGATTAGATTCCACCACTAATATGCTTCTCCTTTTAAATGATAAATAGCTTCAAAGACTTTCTAATGGTTTGTGGACTGAATAATAGAGAATATCATTTAATTTCTACTAATCCATTATTTATAAAAATGTGGATTATAAGACCCTATGAAAGATGGTGGATGTTCCCTCATGGAAGACTGAAAATAATTTTGTTCCCTCATTTGGTCATTCTAATTTCCACCATAATTCATAGCTTGAGAAATCCATGAGAGCATAGAAAAAATATTTTCTGTTGAATCTCCCAAAGAATTCACTTTCTTAGGAGGAAAATTTTTTCATTGTCAAATTCAATCTCTATTAATACAATATATTCAGGTTTCATCTATTGACTAAAAACAAAATCATAAATTAAAAAATAGTTATCATAATGAGGAGCCACATAATCATGAAAAATTAATTATCAAATGTCTAATATATGAAACATTTTTTAATCTATGAAACCTTAGGTTTATCCTGGGTAATTCATAACCATCTTATATCTAAACCCATCATAAAAATTCATGAATATTTTGTTAATTACCAAATCATATCCCCTAAGAGTGTCAAAACAAGTGTGCAATAAGGCCCATTATCGTGTACCATATTACCCAAAGTGAATATTTGAACATCTTGTTGGAGTTATTACCCCTAGGAATATCTATACTAGATCTACATCAAATTGTAGTATCTGGACATAGATGTATTGATAGGAAACCAGACACATTATCCTTCAACAAAATCCCAATGCATTTTATTATACTTTGACTCATCTCTATACGTATCCTTGGAAATGTCCATAGGGCTCTCAAAAAGGTTTTATCATCCTTGTTTCAAAAGTATACTAAAAATTTCATCGGATACAAAAAATAATGACCATCACTTTTCAAAAATTAAAATTAAATTACATTTACAAAAAACTAAAAACATTACAAAAACATACACTAGAAGACCATACTAGTCTAGTGCCATTGGAAACATGGAAATATAATCACTGGTGTATAAATGAGTTAAATTATCTCCCAATAGGTTCTTTATGACTTGAACTTTTAGTATACACATAAAAAATAATACATATCTTCAAAACCTGGAGAATGAAACATAAAAAGGGGTGGGATCAAATGCTGAATAAGGGTAAACAAGGTGGACATGTAAGCATAATTTGGAGTATAAAGGTGTGGGAACATTATCATAAATATATAAGATCATACCCTATATATAAAATATCATAATAGAGATCATGATAAAAATATTTGTAGTTCATAATAAATGAATCATAATGAAATAAATATAATAAGCCATAAAATCACAACATAGGAATAAAAAATGGAATTATGGAAAACACAAAAGTATATAATCTGATTTCCATAGTAGCTAAGGCATCACTTCTAAGACCATTATAGGGGAAAAATTCATTTATTGATCTAAGTGAACTCCTGTTCCAGCCCTTTATTACTAAATAAAGTGAACCCTCATTCCTGCCTTATATTACTGAACCGAGTAATCCCTCATTCCATTCATGTTTATCTCATGAGATATAAATAATTACCTAATGTATTGGATGGAGATATAGGTCCCAACAGCCATATAAGGAAATCAAACATACATGTTCCATGAGATCATAAATAAGCATATCATATCCCATGAAATTAAATGGGTATCATAAAAAGGTAAACATGTGATAACATGTGGACATGCAAGGTTTCATAATTTTTTCATCATAAGTGAAACCCATGAAATGAAGCAGATGTCAAAAGTATATAACCAATGAATGAGATATGGTATTCATAAGTATCATTTCATCCAAAAATGATGCTTTCAAATAAATACCAAGAAAATCCATGAAGCATAAAAAAAATTCTTTTTTATACCATAAAATAGAACATTTAAAAAATATAAAATAGTGTTTTTTGAATATATCATTTTAAATAATTATACAAATAATCCAGAAAGCATTGAAAATCGGTTCCCTAGATGGGGCTCTAACCCAAGAATGCCTCTAAGAAGCTAATAATCAGATATGAGATGATACATACCTTGTAGAACTAATATTTACCCAATGAATTATAGAGACCAAATGTAATAATTCCATAGAAATACATATTGAAGGTATTTTTGATGATGTTTCTATCTGGGTCCTTTATAGAAATTAAAAACTAGAAATACCTAGAAAATCCATCACGGATGTAATAAAGATTCTTCCCAGAAAGTCCTATCGACATTTGGCCCACAAAGTGTATGGGAAAATAAAATTTCTTAGTCACATTTTATAACCTACTATAATATATAAATTCACTCCAAATATTCTAAATTATTGGGGGTAGTAACTCATAATTCAAATTTTTCACAACTATGTAACCAATTTTCTTTGAGATAAATTAAATGGAAATCATCCATTGGGATTCTATGATGGTGTAGATTATTCCAGATCCTATAATTCATTCTACCATTTTTTTAATGTCATCTAAAAGGTCTAGGATGTGCCTTATTTGGGATTATATCAATAGTGTTGATTCATCTCAATAAGAATTTTATAAATGTAGTTTGTAGAGATAATCCATGAAATATTCCCTCATAATCAACCTATGGAACTAGCATTGTGATTCAGTATTTTTAGAAGATGGGGTTTTTTATAGGATCAAAATGATTTGATATTATTTTCAATAGATTAAAATTATATTTTAAGATAAAATATTTTATGTTTTGTGGTACAAAATTATTTTCCAGTAGTTTACTGTTCTCCATGCTTGCTAACTTAACATGAAAGGAAAAAAATTTAGTATTAACTTTCAGTAACTCATCAAAATAACATTCATAATTTTTTTTAAAAAAAAGTTTCAATACTAAAAACATCTCAAGATTAATATAATTTTAAAAAATAGATTCATCAAGAAGGTTTTTTGTTATTATATATTCTACAAATCATACTGTGTCATTAAACATTTTGATATCCTCCCTAGAAGAACAAGTTTATTCAAAACGTTTTTATGTAAAAAATATTTCCCTCTATGACGATGATTCAATGAGTCATGGATGTTAAAATAAACTATTTTCTCACTAAAATTAGTTTATAGATAACATTAATTTTTATTATTATGGTTTTTATAATTTTGAGGAATGATATATCTAAAATAATCATAGAGTGATTTTTAGCTATTCCTTCAACCATTTTAAGAACATAGAATTAGGTCAGGAATGAGAATCCCTGAGCACTTTCCATGTATTCATTAAGAATGCCTACTGCATAGGGATTGGCTCAATTGGAAAACATCCCAAATAGTTTGGTGAATATTAGTTCTCCCATATATAGAAAATAATAAATGTAATAATGAACTAAATTAATTTAGGCTCCTAAATAACACAATGTATTGGAAAAAGTATTCTTACCAACAGTGAATGGGATAATGAAATTGACAAGATTTGGAATTAATGGGGATTAGTGGGGTGAATAAGGTAGAAAATTTATTAATTAATCATAATTTTTCATTACATTAAAATTATATTCTTGTAGATAACATGTCCTTAATGAATTTTGTATAACATTGGATTTGGAGGATGGGCTATAACAGAGGGTTGTTGATCTGTCCAATTTTAAACACCATCAAGATTTCTTGGTGTAGTGATTATTTATTATTTTTCTTGTGTTCTTGTACCCTTATAATAAGGTTGGGATTTTTTATTTAGTTCTTCAATCTAATCTTTAACCGCTTATTTCATATATGGTACATTCATTGATTCCACCTTAGGTTCTTTTTCCTAGGTAGCTTCACTAAGTTCATATTGATTTTCACTTATACCTTTTTTAACCAAGAATGATCCTTTATTTATTTCATTCTCTTTACAACTCCATAATATAATTGATCGAACATTTACATTTTTTTTAGGAATTGGTTGATCATGAAGCTTACTAAAGACTTAATTTACTGGATTATTGAGGCTAGTCACGAGCTATCTGAACATTCATTTTAATTAGTTTATCTTCTTATTCATGATTTTAAAGAGTGTTGTATTTAAAATTTTAAGATTATATTAGACATATCAATATTCCCTTTATGGATTGTTGATTGTATTGTCATTATAGGAATCATGTGGATGGCTAGAAACATTGTATTTGGAATGGAGGGGTCAGAAAGGCTGTTGAGACTCTTATTAGAATAGTTGTTGGAATAGTTTACTCTATTATTATTGTCTCCTAGATATGAACTAATTAGTGGGGATATAAATAAACACATGGTTTCCACTTGGTTGATTCAAGAATTTCCTCTGGAAAATGGAATCACAACTTTCAATCCATTGAACATGAGTGAATCTGTTAGTGAAATTCTCTTGAGAATAACAAAGCTCGAAGGACCTTTGGGGTTTGTTGGGAGATGAATACAGTACTTTTAAAACAATTATTTGTCTCAAAATATAGGTTAGTTCTTTAATTTGTTTTATAGTAAAGTTGATTTGTAAATTTTTACCTCATGTACACCGTTAGGGGTAGTTCTTATACAATTTTTTTTTTTAATTTTTGGAAATCCATTCAATTAGTTCTCTAACATAAACTGGTGACTAATTATTATCCAAATCAAGTTAAATTCCATTTGGGGGGAGGGTTGAATCATGTTATGATATATTAAAAATACTAACCCTTAAAAAAAATTATCTCTAAAAAACACTCTTTTTTTCTATTCCCAATATCAATGTATGAGTAAAATTGAAATGTTGCATTAGATAGAGAAATTTTACTTGGTTCACCCTCACTGGCCTACATCCATGGACAATAAAAAGGAAATTTGTATATGAACCAAATCCACTAAAGTGGTCTACTATTACAAAGATCATGGTAGAATCACATTCTAACTTGGTTTTCAACTGATCACAATTTGAAAGCATACTGCTCCATCAACCAAATTTTCCTCACTGCACTTTCAAATGAATATTATTTTGATCACCTAAATCAATAAATTTGACACAGTATTTGGTGTGTCATTAATTTACACTTTTTCGCACATGATGGATAAAATTTTACCAAAAATTTATAGGGAAAACCCTTCTCATCACTTTGGCGATGCTCATCGCTTTCACGAAGCTCACATAACCTTCAAAAAACAACCCAATACATCAGAAGAAAATTATGCTTTCAAGAACCCAACAACCTTCACAAACCTCACCACATTTTAAAACCTTAAACAAACTTCTCAAAGGTGTCCCATTTTTCAGATCTCCCTTATCCATTCTGAATCTCACTCCTTTCATAAATCTCACTTAGTCTACGTGATGTTTAATACGTCCAAAATGCTTATAATTTTTTCTTGAATTATATATCCATTAATAAATTCCTTTAATTTTGAATTTTTCCATATGAAAACACATTTCGAATCACTATAGTGAATTTAGAGCCTTTGGATTCTTGTTAATAATATCTATGTTGTTGTGATGTGGTTGAGCCCTATTTACAAGATTTTACTCTATTTTCCAAAGCATTCAAGATCGCAATCACCTTTTCTTGAGGCCTTACAATAATGTTTTGAAGCTCCTTTTTTTTATGAATATCTAAATAAATTTCACCATTAAATATGATTCTCATAGTCACAGATAATTACTATATACCCTTTATGATCTACCTCCTTTCGTGAAGCTCCACACCTTCACAAAACACAAAACTTTCATGAAGCACCAGACCTTCATGAAACTCCCAAAATTCTCCAAATTCATTACTTTTTGATATTTTTATGACAAATTCACATAAACCCAATTTTTTTACGCTTGATTCATCCTTAAAATCATGGAACCCAAAAATTTAGAAAGCACTGGGAAACGACGCCACCATGTGTATGTATTTTTTGTGCTTACTCCAGAGAAACTATTCCCTTTCCATAGTCCTTTTTCTATATACCTTGTCATAAACATATCTCAAAATACACAACAAACCATAGAAACATGAATTTTTAACAAAAATAATCTTCCCAAAAACACTACAACATTACCTAGAAGAAATGTTACCATCAATCTATCCCTTTAGATTTGTTGAAAACTATTTACTATTTGATAAACCTTCCAAAAATATTCCATATCATACCAATATTATCTTCTTGGATTTAGATATCTATCAAAGATTTACTCAACCTACGCTCTATGCCCAAATGAAACATGATCGCTGTGAGAAATAATACTATAATGCAGCGTTCATAAATAGATCACTTCATTCCAAAAAAACTCAAGTGATTTCATCATTAACCACATATTTTTTGATATATAACCTTTGATTACACAACATTCGCATCATTAAATTTAAAAATTCCCCATACTTGACTTCTCCCCGTATCAGCTCCTCCCCCTTAATTGATTATGGAATTTTCTTCCCCTTTTATAGCCATAAATTGTACCCCTTTATTAATGGACTCAAATGTCACTTCTTTGTTGGTTGCAATAGTGTAAAGAACATAGATCAACACATTAGGGAAAAACACATCATACCTCAGGGATAGGTGGTCCCACTTCTACACTCTTTCAATTGTGGGGAGTCAACTAAAATCTAAGAGCGAGTCGATGTCATTAAAAAACTTCTTCAATTAACGCCTTCATTAGAATGTATGAAACCTGTAGTTCTTAAGTAATATTATATAACTTAATAATTCCATGATCCACCTCCTCATTGATGAAATGATTCATTATTTCAATGTTATTCATCCATGAGTGATGGACTATATTTTTTTCAATATTTATTGAACTTGAATTATGATAAAGGATTTTGATCGGAGACGTCACTTCCACTCACATATAACAATCGTGTTGTTTCATCCATAATAACTATTTGAAATCTTTATTAGACACAATATATTTCAATTCTACAGTTCATAAGGAATTTTAATCTTATTTATTTCTTTTTATGAAATACCCAATCCACCAAGATTGAATACACCACCCGAAGTGTATTTTATATTATTTACTGATCTGACCCAATCATAATCTATATATCCCAATAACTCTTGATCATATTTTTCATTGTAAAATAATATTAAATCCATAATTCACATGATATATATAAGAAATATTATTACTTCAAGTAAGTCTATTATTTTGGGATTTATTTGATATTGGGCTAGATGGAATATTGAAAAAACAATATCATGTAATGTTGTTATTAATTATAATAGACATCTAATGAGATGCTTGTATTTTGTAACATTAACTTATTTTTTCTTTATATCATGAGTATTTTATCAAGGTATCCATGAGAGTCATTATATAATTAGAATTATCCATTCCAAATATTCTCATAACCACCTCTAAATATTTGGATTGTAAATTAAAAGGGCTATTCCTTCTTTATGTCATCTATAAACAAAATAAAAAGGTCATTTCTCTGACCATTTTCATCTCAAACTCACTATTCATTAATTCATCAAACTGTTTTCACTACACATCATCTAATCCACCTAAAATTATGCCATCAACATACACAAAAACAATAATATTTTTACTAATATCTTTATTGACATAGATATTGTAAGAAACACCACAAGACTAAAAATCAAGCTTCTTCAAAAACTAATACAGTCTAGAATACAATGATCTAGGTGCATGGTTCAACACATATGGAACCTTCATCAGCTATAAAACCCTATTCTAAACTTCATTAATGATTAAATAATATGGAAACTTAATATAAATTTCTTCTTCTTGAACCCCACTCAGAAATGTTGAATTAGAATCCATCTGGAAAACATTTAACTTTCTTTGAACTATTATAAACATGAATAATCTGATTGCATCTATCCTTAAAATAGGTAAAAATGATTCATTAACATTGAAACCAACTATATAGAAGTACCATTTTTACACTATACATGCTTAATTTCATCCCACTGAGTTTCTTTCCTTTTAAAAATATTCATCTAATAACTAGTCACTATTTTTTTGAACAGTTTTTCCATTCTCTAAAATAGTGACATATTTTCTCTCAAATACTTTTCCAAGCCTCATTTTGAAGAATTTATATTGTATTATTTTTCATGAATATTCAAGTAATATTCATTATTCTCTACGAGATTGAAACTTACTACTATTATCCTGATTTATCATAAGATATTTACTTCAAAAGATTATAAAGTATATCAATATTTTCTTCCTTTTGTACCACATCTTGTACAGTGTATTTTCTTTCATTGGACACAACAAATCCATGTTGGATATGTATATAGATGTCACAATTGATTCCTTCTAGAATTTTTCTTATTGTTATTTTTCAATAATCATTGTTATAACCACGTTTTTTGTTATATAATTCTTCCTATTAACCACTCCATTTTGTTGAAGAGTTCTCACTACCAAAACAAGAATCCTCATCCAGTTTTCTTGAGATAGTCTTCCACCTAAAATTTTTTTAATTCCATAATAATGTCATTTTAAAAATATGTAATCATCTATTCAATCATCCTTTCAGATTCCCATAGATATTTTTTTATGAAACACAACATTATTTACATGTGGTATGTGAAAAATACTCATTCCATCCTTATAAAATAATCAATGAAAAGAATAAAATACCTCTTCGCATAAATGGATTTTGGTGATATTGATCCACACACATATTTAAGAACTAATTAAAGAACTTTTGTTAAATGTTGTCTTTTTTTCATTATTTGTATTTTTGATAATTTTAACATATTAAAATGAATCACATGTGTGAGTTTAGTTATATGATTTTTTTGGATATCTCAAGTTTCATCTCATTTCACTATATCTTCCATTGATTGTTGACATAGATCGACAATAGATATATAAAAAAACTTATTTTCATCCTCTCTAGATATATAAAAAATATCCACTTCTCCCCTCACATGGTAGAGATTACCCTCTGTGGACTTTCCCTTTCAAAAAAAATTCACATATTTTCCCTTAGCAGCAAAAAATTTCTTAGAAAAGCTAATAGCTAGTCATGAGTCAAACAATTGAATAACACATACCTTGTTGTGAATAGGAAATTCAAAAACTAATACATTAACACATATCATATCATTGCTCCCAAATTTGGATATACTTGAGCTAACAATCTTTAAGACATAATAATTTTTAAATTTGACAACATCCTCCTTGAAAAATTTGATTCTTATAACCAGATCATTATTTCCAATCATATTGGATGTGCATATTCTATTAAGGATTCATAAAAAAAGATAATTTTATTATTTAAGTAAAATATCTTCAACTAATTCCTTCATAGATATTTTATTTTTGATCCACATATTTGAATTCATACACATTATGGCTTGATAATCTTGATATTCCTTAGAGTATGATGGACCAGATTAATCTCACAGATCAAAAAAGAAATTTTGTATTTTCAACCCATTTGTTGATTCATTGAGTAGTTTCTTATAAACACATTCAGTCTTCTTTAGAACATTCCTACGAATTTTTGATGAACAATATCTAGTAACATTTTAGAATCCTCTATAGTATAAATAATGACCATCAAAATTATTCACAAAATTCTTAACTCTATGTGACTGTTTTTTTTCATTCCCTTCAGTACATTTTGGTTATGGAACATAAATTTTGAGAATGTCCCATATTTACACACTAATAACATCTGATACAGTGTGTTCTCCAACGAGTCATTACCATTTGGAAACTTGTCTCACGATTCCAAATCAATTTTTAACCTTTGAGAGTGTTTCGACGGTCTCACCTTAATCACCGTAGATTTTGTTTTTTTATTAAGCCTCATGCCATTCTTGTTATTTGGATATAATTGTTCCTTCTATTTTTCTAGAACATTATACTCCACTTCCATATTTTTGAGTTCTTGTGTAATCTCTTTTCCCAATGTCATACAAGGAGTGAAGAGATAATGCTTATCTTCTAGAATTATCCACAGATTGAGAACTTCTTATTCCAATTTATTGATATGTTTAATTTTATATTTTCTAGTGTTAGTTAAACCATTTATTTCTATTTTCCATTCTTTAATTTTTACCATGTAATGAATGTCATTTTCTTAGTTCTCTAGCATATAAGAATTAATTTTTTAATTTTATTATTTAAGTTTAGACTTCTCTTCAAGATAATTTAAATAATGTTTTTCATTAAAAACCACTATATTTTATTTATTCTTTTTGGATTTGTAAACATCTTTCCCCTCAATGAAAGTTTCTAAGTTCGCATGGGGATCAACTCTTTCTTTAACTTCTTCTCTATCATATTATCGTTTTCCCTGGTCTGGGATCTACCATCAAATTCTATCATTTATTTATCTCTTTGATTCTTCGAGTTATCTATCTCTTTAGCCTTAGATTATATGAATCATCTGTTTTTCTATGAAACAAGATTTTTATTTTGTAAGGTAGATTTATACAAAACTTCTTACCATTTACATAGGCTAATGAATTCTTCCTGGGAATTATGAATTTTTTCCTCATGATCATCTGGAAACATCATAGGGGTATCTTACTACAAGATTTCAAACAATTGCACATCAAAATCAGGTATGTGGAGGTTTCCCTTTGAACTTTTCTTATTCACTTTGTAAGAATGACGAAGGACTGAAATTTCTTCATTTGTATCATTCTTTTCTTCCCATATCAAACGGTGAGCTTATTCATGGCCTTGAATTCTAATTTATTGTACATCAATTTTTCCACATACTCATTATCATAATTTATCATCTCATATTTGAAAAGAGTACTATGTAATCTATCCAATGGTATCTGATTTGGATCATTATCATCCAGTGCAGAAACATTTGAATTTAACTGAGGTGTAAGTAATATCATGATGTGGTTAATGATTTTTACATCTTTAATAATTTCTAATATATCATGAATTTCTTCTAAAATTTCATTCAACTAATCAAAGAATGAATTTATAGACTCATAAGGGTTCATTATAAGGTCCTCATACTTGTTCCATAGAACCTTTATTTTTCTTATTTTATGAATTTTTTTTTACCCTCATAAATATTTAGAAACATACCTACGTAGCATGTGATGTCTTACATGACATCAAATTCATATAGATTTTCGTGGATAGGTCTCCCCCTATAGCATTTATTTATTTGGAGTTATCATCCAATTCTCTGTGGTAATCTTATGAAAAAGAACCATTGTCAAGATTAGTCAAAATACCTTGCATCACTAATGTAAATTCATCCATTACTAAAGATCAAAAGTATTTCTATATCCAAATATTACACAATTTATAATTATTTGCATAAAATATCAGAATCCCAATATTATTGGCTACCTCCATTGAATCCCATTATAAATAAATATTGAATTTAACATTTTTCCATAAAAGAAATTATTATCCCAACTATGTTAAATACCCTTAGATGGGGAGGGGTGTATTAGAGTATGACATGTTAAAACTATTACCCCTCCAGATCCTGTTTCAGCATTAAAAAATCACGTTTATATCCTTTTCTTGTGAAATTTGTGAGAATAATTGAAATCATGCACAAGACACAACAATTTTACTTGGTTCTCCCTCATTGTTCTATATGAAAGTAGAATATAAAGGAAATGTGCCAATGTATCAAATAAACTAAAGAGAAATACTGTTAAAAAAGCTCAGAACGGACTCATTTTCCCTCCTAGTTTAAAACCAATCATAATTTGAAAGCTCACTTCTCTCTCAACCAAATCATGCTCCCTAATCCATCAGATGAATATTATTTTCAACACCTAAATCAATATTTTTTAAACCATATTTTTTGTATCATTAAGTTCCACATTAATTCACTTGATGAGTAAAATTTTACCATATATCTATACAAAAACCCCTTATCAACACTTTTATGATGCAAGATGATTTCATGAAGCTCACACATCCTTTAAGAAATAGCCTAATTAATCACCAGCAAATACTAATTTTTAAAAAATTATAAATTTTACAATGTTAACCATATTTTATAAGATAAAATAGTCTTTTATATAATATAATTCTCCACGAAGGTCACATAGACTTCGTGACGCTCACTCATTTTATGAATCTCACTTAGCATTCATGAAGATGAATACTTTTGTGATGCTGACAAATTTTTGTTTTCTTATATTGGCTTTATGAACCTCCTTTATTTGAAATTTTTTCTCAAAGAATAACCTTCAGGAATTCAAAGCCATAATATTTTTTTATTGCTTTCACTACTATTATAAGATGGTATATTTCAATTTATCAGTGTTTCCACCCATTCCCAAATATTATAAGCTCACATTTCCTTTTCAAAATGGTTTCCAATCTAATTCGTGAAGCTAAATGAATTTTTTTATGTTTGAAAGGATTCTCGTAGTCATGGAGATTTACATTCAACCCTTCAGACTCAATGTCCATTCACGAAGCTCCACACCATTAAAAAGGAAAAAATCATTCAGGAAGCACTAGTCCATTGTGAAACACTGAACCTTTGAGAGATTCATGACTATGAAATATTTTCATGAGGAATTCATGGAAATCCCATTTTTATGATGCCTGAATCGTCCACCAAATTTTAGACCCCAAAAATTTGGTGAACACTACGAAATGGTTCCACCTTATGTATGCTTTTTTTCCACCTCTAGAGAATCCATTCCTTTGTCTTGAATCTTTTCTAGAATAGCCTTGTCAAAAATTCTCTTAATCTAAAAAACATGCCATAGATGTATACCTTGTCCATAAACACAGGAAAACCAAAAATACTACAATGATACCGTGAGGAATTGTTTCCAAACACTTATCAATCAATGCTCCTTATGAATAGGAATCTTGCACATTCAAGATAATGTACATTATTCCATGGTAAAAGAATAGAAAAAAAATATTTCATCATAGGTATGGTGTGCGTAGGATGTTATTATTGAATAGAATTATGTATTTATAAAATATCATAGTTTTTATGTGTTTTTATGATTAAAAATTCCATTTTTATCCTATAAAGTTTTTTTAAATGTTTCAGATTACATTTTTCCAGAAACTTATATTACATTGATTTGATAAATGATAAAATTATGATGTATGAAATATTTTTTCTAAGAAAAATTAATTTTTCATGAAATCAATGATTACATTCCATTAGCTTAGAATTATACTGAATGATACTGAAAGATTATATTTTTATATAATATAATATCTTCATAAGAAAATGTCTGAGTTTAAATATACTGAAAGTAAAATATCTCATATATAATGAGGTAAATAACGATATTATATCATAAGAAAAGGATATTAATAAATAACTATATTTTTAAAAACAAAAGAAATTATGAAATACTAGTATCATATCACCATAATAGATTTATCTTATATTGAGGGATTATCTTACGCAATTTTGAAGTCCCAATGTCTTTTTCCATGAAGAGTAAAAGGATATGACTTCTATTACAGAGTCTCTGAAGTAGATATATTAGGATTAGTATTACTATAATTTGAATATCTTACAAAAATCTAGTCATTATATATAATTTCATGTTTAATTTTCTAATATATTGATAAGTCATTTCATTATTTTAAAGAATATTGGAAAAGGTATTATCTTTTTTTATGATGGCTCTGTCTTAATAGTATATCATTTTATCATGAGTGGAAATATCTAAAGAGTAAGAAGAGTTCTAATATCATTGTAGTAGATGTAATTTATATATTTTGAATGAATTGATGCATGTCCTTAATTACTTATATTGTCCACTAATCAGTGCAAGACTCGCTTGACAATTAAAATTATCTTATACTAATGTACAAAATAAATGAGGAGATATAAAAGTCATATGTAGTCATTATAAGGAGGTTATGTCAGATTCAGTAACAATGTGAAAGGGAAAATTGTTTTAATTGGATATATTGGAAATGCCCAATAAATTCTCATTAACAAAGATCTTAATATTAGAGGTTTCAATCATAATTTGATAAGTATCTCTCAAATTTTTGATGATGTTTATTGAATTTATTTTTATAAAAACCCAAACATTGTTTTTTATAATAAATCTCTCCAGTTTAAAAAATCAAGAATATATCATGTCAATAAAAAATCGCAATTAATTAGGTAGATAAAATGTAGATTGTTTGAATGATGAAATTGATGAATCATGGATTTTTTATTGAATAATTGGACATTAAATGTTCATTCGCAAAAAAAAATATGTCTAAAATAAATATTATTTGTGACTTTTATGACCTTAAATTAGATTAAAAGATGATTTATGATGCATATCAAATGTGAAAGAAAAAAGTAATATTTTAAACCAATCAAATATGTTCCTACATATAGACCTCTTGATATTATCAATATTTATATTTTCAGAACCACTATAACTTCATGTCCTTCTCAAAAATCGTTTACTTTTGTGTGTTGGTTATTGATTTTTTGGGATTTACATGGGTTTAAATTTTACGGTTTAAAATTCAACCCTGACCGATTTTTATTAATTTGTATAAGATTGTGAAAAATGAAAAACGATATCAGAATTATGTATTTGAGAAGTGACCATAAAGTAGAATTGATGAATCATGAATTTAATTCATATTTCACAATTTATGTAATTAAACATACATCATCTCCCCCCTGAAACCTTAATAAAATAGTTTTGTTTAAAGGAGGAATATGACTTTGGAAAAAAAATTGATAGAACCTTATTCTGTGAATATTACATGACCACTTATTTCTGAGTTTATGGTGATAATAAATCCTATTTTTCATTAATAGTGTTTTTATAAGGCCTATCATGAAGAAAGAGCCCTAAGAGTTATGAAAAAATATGAAACCAAATGTATGATACTTCAAAGTATTTGGATGCATTATTTAAAACATGAACATCAAATATAATCGTTGAATGTTTTATTTAATGTCTGTTCGAGGTATATTCCTAAGTTACTCTATTAATTCCATGGACTATAGAGTTTTAAATGAAAATTCAAGGACTATTTAATAATTTACTCATGTGATGTTTTTTGAAAATTATCCTTTTGATAAAACAATCAATGAGACTAATGAAAAATGTGTTTCTCTCAAGCATATGTGACTTGAACCCTTCTTTAACATAAAAATGGATGTTTATTTGGAAATTGATTAATTTAAACAAAATATGGTGATAGTTGAAACCTGTGAACCATAAAGTGTGTTTCATAGAAAACATATACACCATATAGATCAAATTATAGAAATACTTATAGGAATCTTAGATTAAGGATTCAAAACTAGAAGAAATATAGGAAAATTGTTATAATTTTTTTCATTTATTTCTAAACTAGAACCCAAATATACAGAATAATATTTATATTGTAGAGACCCAAGCTTGACTTACATGGAAATTATATACATTTTGTGGAATACATAATACATAACAAAAACAGACACCTAAGGACAGTAATAGTTTAGTGTCTTTGGAAACACAGAGCATAATCTTCTAATCACGGTGAAAGATCTTCAACATCTACCATAAATATTTTTCACATTAGTTTTATTACCTAAAACCTTTATTTATATCCTGGGGAAAATAAAACATAAAAAGGGTAAGCTCAAATTCTCATTAAGGTTAATCATGGAGAAAATAAAACAAACCATATACATTTGAATTTAAAAACATGAACATAAAGTTTAAAAATAAAAATCTTGAGAAATGACATAAATCATGGATGTACATAAGGCAAAGATCATAATGGAATATAAATCATGATAAAATAGCATGGTAATAAAACATTTAATTGTGGAAAACCATTAATCACAGGAAATTATTTCCATAGTAGCCAAGGCATTGCCGCCAAGACCATCATAGCGGACGAAGTTCAATACTGAACCGAGTTTACTTGTCGTTCCAGCCCTGTATTACTGAACTGGATTTACTTTTCATTTACTCCATGATTATCTCATGAGATATAAATCTTTACCCAATATATTGGAGGGAGATAGGTCCCACCCATATCATAATGAAATTATTCTTTCATGTGACACAAAATAAACATAAATCATTTATCATAACCAAATGAATAAAAAGGGTTTCATAAACATCATCCCATCGTAACATAATCCATATAAAATAAATGTATATAATTTAATAATAAAAAACATCAAAACATGTAAATAATAGTGAAATTATACCTGAAACATACCCATATTAAATAATGTCATCTTATATGGACAATAGTTTTGATAAGACACATGAAATGAATTCTTGAGGAAAATATCTTTTCTTTTTCAAAATCATTTTCTTTTCTCAAAATATCATTAAATTTTAAAATAAAATAATTTAGTTTAAAATAATCATGAAATCTTATAGAGTATTCTTAATTAAAATAAGGCATTATGAAACTGTAAAAATCCGTTCATGACATAAAAGTTAAAAAACATTATCCTCGTACTTTTTACCGGAAAAGTCAAAACATACCTCGTATGGTAAACCAAAGAAACATTCCTTCCATACCATGAGGTAAAAGAAAAAAAGGGTAAAATGACTTCCCAAATTCATATAATAATAGTAATTATTTTATGAAAACAGTTTTAGAAGACATGGACTTGGATGGTAAATATAACCCCAGTAAATACATATGAATAAACAATCTTGGATAGAAATGAGATTGGTAAAGTTAACCCTTACCTTAGGTCCAATTCTTTCGTTCGTGTACAAACCTCCTGTATAATGATTTAAATAATTTCATTGACTTATTCAAGAATCATAGTCATTTTTATGATATCTTATATGATTCACTAACGACTTTATATTACTCGTTCATTTGTCAATTCCATGTTGATGCAGTATTTTGGGTCATAATTGTTTCATTTATCGTACGTGTTTGTTGTTTATATTATTACTTATATCATGATTTACTTACCTCCATAATATAAAACATGATTTATATATAATATATAGATAAATTAAATGAAATGCACCGTTCATGGAGACGGTAGGTCGTACGTACGCATGAACGTTATTTTCCTTTACTTATTGAATTGAATAAAAGTAAGTAAATGAAATATATATATATTTATATATTAAAATAATTATTTAGTATATATAATTATTTTTCATTATATATACTTTATAATCATTCTTGAATGGTTAACATAGAGAGTCAATCTCATCACTTCGTGGAGATGGCAATCCGTACGTACGCACGAGTGATGATATCGTTACCATAATTATTGAATGGAATTGGAGTGGATGATATAATATATAAGAATTATTATGATGTTATAATAATAATATATAGTTATTATTTCCACCATTATACCCATCCAATTAATGTGGTGGTGGAAAAATATATCACACCACAGCATGGACACGGTAAGCCGTACGTACGCACGCACGGTGATTTTGTTTTTCGTTGGATGGATAGAAAGTGAAATAGTGTTTTCTTAATATTTATAATAACATATTAGTATATTAGTTATAATGATGTTATTACTTTATAATTAAACAACTAATGAAGAGGAAGTATATGTATAATGAAACCTAAAAGAATCGGTAGAAGAGATTACCTCTTCCTTGACGCACCTCCTTTAAACTTCCTCTTAAGGGAATATAGTGGGTTTTTTGAGAAGACCAGAACCTCCAAAATGTTGCTAGGGAAGTTTTGAAGAGTAATGGGAAAGGTTTGGCTGAGTTTTAAGGATCAAAATCGTGTTAATAGGAGATGGATGAGGTGCCCTTTTATAAGAGAAGGGATGTGCACTTTTGGAAACCTCCAAATTATTAATTAATAATAAACTCAAACCCCAAATAAAAACATCCAAAGTGACTCAAATTTGGATAAAAGATAATATAGGGTTGTAATATCATCGTACAATCAAATTTAGACAAGTTTTTGTTTAATTTTAATCCTTATCATTTCGATTTATCTTTATTTAATCTATTTATTTTTTTTGTGGTAATAATGTTATAAATTTTAAATGGTTTTAAATACTTACTTATGTGTGGTTAATTGTACATAATTGGATAATTTATGAAATGTTAGACCATATAAAATTTATTTTTTTAATTTTTAAATATTTTTGTGATTTTTAAACAATTTAATAATATGTTATTTTTATGAAATATCAATAGTGTCAATTTTGACACTATTCATTTATTTGAATTTAAATAAAATCCACACAGAAGATATATCTGAAAAAAATATATTTAATAGATTCATAACAAGTCATATTCATCTATAAAATTTTTTCAGAAAATTAATTAGGTTATAAAATATTTATTTTAATACTTTTAAAATCATTTATTTGATATTCCTCTTAATAAAATAATTACTACAAAATTATTGTATAATTATTTAATATACTTATTTGTGAATAAAATTCAAAAATAAAATACTATGATCAATATAAATCTATTTTATTTTATAAGAATACATTTAGTTTAATTTATCATCTTAAAATGAGAACTATTAAATTGTTATATTCATTAAATTATGAAGGTGACAACTTTGACATCATTTAAAATAAAATAATATAAATGCCCTAATCTGTTTTATAGGGCTCACAATGTTCCAAAAGTCGACACGTAGATGATTATAGTGTAGATATACTCGACCAATACGTTTTCGTCAAGTTTTTGAATCTTTGGTGGGTATTATTATTTTAAGAAAAACTATTTTATAGACTTTTCACTAAATAAATATTTTTTTTCATCGTTAATGTATAAGCTATTAAGGTTGTTATATATCTCTTAAAAATTACAAATAAATTACCATGATAAATAAAAGAAAATTAGATTTCAAATGAGTATTTATAATTGAATTTATATTCATTATGACCTTATATTAAAAATAATATAATAATTAAAGTTTGAGTGAGACATATTTAGCTTTTCATTAAATAAAATAGAATAAATGTCTTAATCACATACAAGTGGGTTCTAATAGATACAATTTCGACCCAAGTATATTTTAGGATGAAATATAATCACCCAATTATATTAAGACAAGTGTTAGGGTAATTTAATAATTTAATTTTTACCCTTAATTTCCCAATTTACCTTTAACTATGGTAAATAAAATTTACCGTAGTTACTATTCATAATGCCCAAAAATAAAAGTAGCCTATTAACATAATTTGGACCTACTGATTCCAAATATGGAATCCATTTTTACAAATTCATAACACATAATTTGCAGTAATTAATTTAAAATTAATCTCATTGTTGAAAAAACTGGTTTTTATTTAAAACATCGCAAAAGATTGAAATGTTTTTACCTATGAATTCAATGTAAAATTAATGATAATGACTTACATTATATTAAATGGTAAAAATATATTCTATTTATACTTTAAAACCCATCAATATTATAATTTATCCATATAAATTATCTTGATGAAAAAAGTTATTTTTAATTAAAATTTCGCGTATTTTTGCTATTCATCAAAATATGAAGGTTATCAAAATAATGTCAAATATATATCCAATATAAATTTTTTATCCTAATTCAAAAATAAGAAGTTTAATTTGCAAATTGGACTTATAATCTTGTCAAAAATTAGATTATAAATGGGTGCGCCATCAAAAGGTTACAAAACTCCATTTTTTTTAAAAAAAATTCTTCTGTCCGTAAAATTAATTTGGTTCTCATACCATGTTCTAGAATATGTGTAAGAGGAATGATAATGTTATAAAAATAAAAATATAGTTAATACTATTCATAATGGCTAGTTCGTAATAATATTATAACAATATATCGTTGTTTAGTGAAACTCAGTATTGTGTACAACACACGCTATTGAAGAAGGCCGCTCCTTCGTGAAACACAAGACAAGAATAGTGTTGCGTATACTACAAGATAATACAGTGTTGCAGATAGTGAAATATAATCTTGTTTTAGCATACAACACAAGACATTATTAAAATTAAAAATAATATTTCTCCTAAAATTTTGTGGTGTTACATTCTACCTCTCTTAAAATGAATTTCCTCATTGAAATTCATCAGGGTTATAAATGGTTTACTACTTGAAAGTTTCTTTCATAGAAACCCACATCGTAAAAAGGAATATTAAAACTTAATTTTAAAAACTAAATAATGAAATGTAACAATTGAACAAATTAACTCATCACTGAGTTTCCACATAGGAGAACATAGCTGAATATATGGATATGGAAGAGAAATCTAACCATCACATTCTGATAGAGAGTGGTAAAGAACATGGTAATAAAAAAGACAAAAATTACAAAGCCATAAATTTGTGATGATCTAAGGTACCATCTGATTCATCAGATATGAGGGTACTAGGACAACGTTTTTGGTTTTCATGATCTTTTCCCTAAATTTGATGAATTTTCACATAATGAGAAATACTTACTTGATTTCGATGTAATATCATCATTCGTCATTCCATGACCAATTTCCACTTCATCTATTATTTAAAGAAATAAAGTTGAATTTTTCATTCTTGAAGTATTAGTAGATCATGCAATAGAATGATAGGTCATTCCATCTATCTTAAACAAAATGCTTGCAAAAGTTATAAAATATACATAAGTCCATATATAGTGATATTAATCATATATGGGTCCAAAAAATGACTTATGCTTCATCTATCATACCACATAATAAATTAATACTAATTTTTACTAACCAGGGACTTCCTGTAGGCCAGTGGAAGGTGATAAAGGCCTGTCTCACTTCGGTTGTGGGTTCGATTCCCACAACCTTTTCTGATGCGACGGGTTGTCCCTCATCCTATAGGTTTTCCTTTTTCTAAAACTATACTATTATAACATTCTAGAAAAATAGTTTTAGACTTAAACAATACTATCTGATGTACAACTTAATCCATTCCATTCTTTAGGCATATCCAAAATACTTATATCCAATCTCATAGTATAATGAAAAATATTACTAGATTGGTCATCTACCAAGCATGTAAATATCATCATTTATCCACAATATATCATAAGATATATCTTGTTGGTCACATTCCAAACATGTGAATACCTTAGCCATGTATTCTATCGAAACATGAATTACCATAGAACCGTAGTGAAAATATGAATGCTGTCAAAAGATAACTCTTTCAAAAAAACTAAAATACCAAAATTTCTATATAATCAAACCATGATATTACATTGTCCATATATCAGTCATAAGCTCATTAATACTATCAAACATATTATTTTCTCCTTATCCCTTCATTATTCACATATCATCTTCTTTCAAAAAATATTTCAATCACTTTTCATGGTTACCGGTACCATATTATTATGTAAAACCACAGTAAACCAATACATAGATATTCCAAAATTCCATGATACTATAAATGAGATTCCACAACACTATTTTGGAATTCTGTTACATAAACACTTAATCTTTCCACCACTTCATTATCATATTCAACATCCCCAATAGTGATCGCATGTGACTTCCCTTTTCCCTTTGTATTAAGAGGTTGTTGAAGTCGATCACCATTAAACCTTGGATTAGAGAATTGGTTAGCATAATTCCCCATATCCTTACACTTGCAGCATTGAAGTGTTGGTGGTGCATTCTGTGTAGTCTTTTCTCTATTCACATCATTATCTACCTTTTTTCCAATACACCGGCACTCAGCTACTCGATGACCTTCTTTTCCACACATAAAACTTTTTCGTGTCCCTTTAAGACATTCTCCACCATGCTTATTTCCACACATTGAGAATAACGAAACATTTGTCTTCTTTTCACCATAGTTTTGAGATTTATCCTTGAAATCCATCTTTCATTTCTTGTCAAAACCTTGTGATGGATATATAACACCAACTTCCAGTTCTACCTTGACATCACAATGAACGATCTCTTCATATCTACTGAAGACTCTTATAGCTAATGCCTTTCAAAGACTTGTTTTTGAGACATTGATGAATTGTTCAACTTATTTTTATGTTGGATGATAAAGCTAGATTCAAACCTTGCAAGCCTTGTAAAATTCGCCCTATATATACCAACAAACTCATCATCCTTTTTCTTAAGCTCAAGCAACTCCTTTTCCAACTTTGTTCAAAGAATATGAGGGAATTACTTATTGAAAAACTAGTTCTTTAACTTGTCCCATTCCATGTATTCAATTTCATCTTGGAGCCTTGTATTATTAATTAGATTCTACTATTGTTCTTCTTCACCTTCTAAACGGTAAACACCCAAAATGACCTTTTCATGTTATGAATAGCGTTGTATGGAAAATATCTTATTAATGGTACTGATCCATTGTTCAACAACATGTGGATCAGAAGACCCACTAAAAGAAGGTGGATGTTTCCCCATGAAGGACTCAATAAAATTTTGTTCCCTTCTCTGCTCATTTGGAAGCCCAGAATGATTCATAGCTTGTGTAAGTATAGAAATATTTTTTTCACTCAATTTCCCTTAACATTATGATGTTTATGAGGAAAATAATTGTATTTCCCAGTGTATTGATCATTAACATAGTTCCTTCAGGTTCCGGCCATTATGTAAAACCCAAAAGGAATAGTGTGAGAGGAAAAATCATACTAGAAAAACAACATAATAAAGGGGAGTACTTTCAATATCTAACATATTAGGTTTAATACTAAGCTATTCATGATTGTTATCATAATTCCAGGACTATTACCTATACTTATACTTAACCTTAGGGACATCCCTAGACATACCATAGAAATATCTCTATGGATCCCACTAAAGTTTTTGCTTCCTAGATTCCAAAGGTTAACTAAACCTTTCCTCTGATACCAACTGTAGAGACCCAAGCTTGACGTACATGGACATTAAATTAATTTTGTGGAATAATTAATACATAACAAAAACAGACACCCAAGGACTGTAATAATTTAGTGTATTTGGAAACTCGGAACATAATCTTCTAATCATGGTGAAAGATCTTCAACATCTCCCATAAAGATATTCAACTTTTGTTTTCTTACCTAAATCCTTTCTTTATATCTTGGGGAAAATAAAACATAAAAAGGGTGATCTCAAATGCTCATTAAGGGTAATCATGGAGAAAATAAAACAAACCATATACAATTTAATTTTGAAACATGAACATAAATTTTAAACATCAAAATCTTGAGTAATGACATAAAACATGAAAGTACATAAGGCATAGATCATAATGGAACATCAATCATGATAAAATAGAATGGGAATAAAACATATAATTGTGGAAAACTATTAATAACATGATATGATTTCCATAGTATCCAAGGAATTTCTTCCAAGACCATCATAGTGTAAGAGGTCCAATACAGAACCGAGTTTACTTGCCATTCCAGCCCAGTATTACTGAATCAGATTTACTTGTCATTCTAAAAATGTTTACTCTTGAGATATAAATATTTACCCAATTAATTGTAGGGAGATATAGGTCCCACCCATCTCATAATGGAATCATTCTTTTGTGTGGCACAAAATAAACATAAATCATTCATCATAACCCAACGAATAAAATGGGTTTCATAAACCTCATCCCATTATAACATAATCCATATTAAATAAATGGATATCATTTAATCATAAATAAAATCAAAACATGTAAAAAATAATGAAATTATACTTCAAACATAACCATATTAAATAATGTCATCTTAGATGGAAAATAGTTTTGATATAACACTTGAAATGAATTCTTGAGGAAAATATCTTTTCTTCGTCCAAATCATCTTCTTTTCTCAAAATATCATGAAATTTTAAAATAAAAAAAATTATTTTAAAATAATCATGAAATATTATAGAGAAATTTTCATGAAAGTAAGGCTTTATAAAACATTAAAAATCTGTTCATTCCGTATAAGTTAAAAAACATTCTCCTCAAACCTTTTATCAGAAAAGTCAAATTGTACCACGTATGGTAAACAAAAGAAATATTCCTTCCATACCATGAAGTAAAAGACAAAAACAGTAAAAATGACTTTCAAAATTCATAGAAGAATAGTAAATATTTTATGAAAGCAATTTTATAAGATATGGACCTGGATGATAAATATAACCCCAGTAAATACTTACGAATAAACAATCTTGGATAGAAACGAGATTGGCAAAGTTAACCCTTACGTTAGGTCCAATTTATTTTTTTCACATCCAAAAATCATGTATAATTATTTAAATAATGTCATTGACTTATTATAGAATCATATTCATTTTTATTATATCACATCTGATTCACTTATGACATTATATTACTCGTTCATTTGTCAATTCCATGTTGAAGCAACAATTTAGGTAATAATCGTTTCATTTATCGTACGTGTTTGTTCTTGATATTATTACATATATCATGATTTAATTACTTCTAGAATTTAAAACATGATTTATATATCATATATATTAATTATATAAATATATATATAATATATAGATTAATTAAATGAAATACATCGTTCATAGAGACGGTAGGCCGTACGTACGCATAAATGTTATTTTCCTTTCCTTATTGAAATGAATGGAAGTAAGTAAATGACATATATATATACAGTAGAATAATTATGTCATATATTTCATTATTAGTCATTATATATACTTTATAATCATTCTTTAATTCTTAACATGGAGAGTGAATCTCATCACGTCGTGGAGACGGTAATCCGTACGTATGCCCGAGCGATGATATTTTTCCCATAATTATATAATTGAATTAGAGTGGATGATATAATATCTAAGAATTATTATGATGTTATAATAATAATATATAGTGATTATTTCCACCATTATACCCACCTATGTAAGGTGGTGGTGGGAAAACATATCACACCACAGCGTGGAGATAGTAAGCCCTATGTACGCACGCGTGGTGATTTTGTTTTTCGTTGGATGAATAGAAGGTGAAATGGGGTTGTTTTATATTTATAAAAACATATCAGTATATTATTTATACCTATGTTAATACTTTATAATGAAACAACTAAAGAAGATGAAGTAGAAGAATAAAGAAACCTTAAAGAATCGGTAGAAGAGACTACCTCTTCATCAACGCACCTCCATTAAACTTCCTCTTAAGGGACTAGAGTTGGTAATTTGAGATGACCCGAACCTCCATAATGTGACTAGGGATTTTTAGAAGATTAAAGGGTAGGGGTTGGACGAGTTTGAAGGCTCAAAATTGTGTGAAGTGGAGAGGGATGAGATGCCCTTTTATAAGAGAAGAGAGGGGCACTCTTGGAAACCTCCAAAATATTAATTAATAATATACTAAAACCCCACATAAAAACATCCAAAGTGACTCAAATTTTGATATTAGATAATATAGGTCTTTAATATCTTCATATAATCAAATTTAGACACGTTTTGTTTTTATTTTAAACCTTATCATATTGATTTATACTTATTTAATCTATTTAATTTTATTTGTGGTAATAATGTTATAAATTTTAAATGGCTATAAATACTTACTTATGTGTTGTTAATTGAACATAATTGGATATTTAATGAAATATTAGACCATATAAATTTTAATTTTTAATTTTTAAATATTTTTGTGATTTTAAACAATTTATTAATATGTTATTTTTATGAAATATAAACAGTGTCAATTTTGACACTATTCATTTATTTGAATTTAAATAAAAAACACAGAGAAGATATATTCGAACAAAAATATTTAATATATTCATAACAATTCTTATTCATCTATAAAATTCGATCACATTAATTAGCTTGTATAATATTTATTATAATACTTTTAAAATCATTTATTTGATATTTCTCTTAATAAAATAATTACTACAACATTTTTGTGTAATTATTTAATAAATTTATTTATTGCATAAAAATTAAAAATAAAATACTATCATGAATATAAATCTAATATATTTCATAATAATACTTTTAATCTATTTTATAACCTTAAAATCCCTACATTTAAATTGTTATATGTATTAAATTTTGAAGGTGACAACATTGACATCATTTAAAATAAAATAATATAATTGTAATAATATATTTTATAAGGCTCAAAATGTTCCACAAATATACAGTTGGATGATTATGGTGTATATATACTCTACCATTAAGTTGTGGTCAAGTGTTTGGGTCTTTGGTGGGTATTATTATTTTAATAAAAACTATTTTATTGATTTTTCACTAAACAAATAATTTTTGCATCATTAATGTATAAGATATTAAGGTAATTATATTTTTCATAAAAATTAAAAATAAATTACCATGATAAAGAAAAACAAATTATATTTCAAATGAGTATTTATAATATAATTTACATTTAGTATATTCTTATATTAAAAATAATTTAATTATTAAAGTTTGAGTGAGATATATTTAGCTTTTCTTTAAATAAAATAAAATAAATGTCTTAATCACATACAAGTGGATTCAAATAGATACAATTTCGACCCAAGTATATTTTATTATGAAATATAATCATAAAATTATATTAAGACAAGTGTTAGGGTAATTTTATAATTATATTTTTACCCTTAATTACCTAATTTACATTTAACTGTGGTAAATAAAATTTACCGTAGTTACTATTCATAATGCCCAAAAATATTAGTAGCCTATTAAAATAATTTGGACCTACTGATTCAAAATATGGAATCCATTTTTTCAAATTCAAAACACATAATTTGTAGTAATTAATTTAAAATTATTCCTATTGTCGAAAAAATGGGTTTTCGTTTAAAACATTACAAAAGATTGAAATGTTTTTACCTATGAATTCAATGTTATATTAATGATAATTAAATGCATTATATGAAATGTTAAAAATATATTCTATTTATTCTTTAAAACCATTAAATATAATAATTTAACCATTTAATTATATTGATGAAAAATGTGGTTTTTAATTTAAATTTACCATATTTTTATTATTCATCAAAATATGAAGGTTATCAGAATAATGTCAAATATTAATCCAACATAAATTTTTATATCATGATTCAAAAGAAAAAGTTTACCATTTCAAATTGAACTTATAAAATTGTCAAAATTATATTTAAAATCGGTACGCCATCAACAGGCAACGAAAATGTATTTTTTTGAAAAATACTTCTTTTATCCGAAAAATTAATTTGGCTCTCATATAGTGTTCTAGAATATGTGTTAGAGGAATGATAATATAATAAAAATAAAAATCTGGTTAATACTATTCATAACATCTAGTTCATAATAATATTATAACAATATATTGTAGTTTAGTGAAACTCGGTATTGGGTACAACACACGCTATTGAGGAAGGCCACTCTTGTGTGCAACAAAAGCCAAGAATAGTGTTGCATAAAGTACAAGATAATATAGTGTTGTGTATAGCACAAGATAAACTTGGTGTAGCTTACAACACAATACATCAATAAAATTAAAAATAATCTTTCTCATAAAATTTTGGGGTGTTACATATATGATGAACGTTGGTTCATAGATATGAAATAAGAGTTAAATTAGTTCAAAAGGAAAAATATTTTCGGAATTAGTTAAAATACACACTAATTATCATAAAATTGTAACTAAATGGGTATTTTGAAATAATAAGATTGATCATGTCATAATAACCATAAATAATTCTATATTATTTTCAAAAAGTTATAATTAAGAAGAATGAATAGACTATAAAGAAACCTATACTCCTATGGTCAGGATAGAAGCAATTAGAATCCTTCTAGAATATTCATCTTATATTAATTTTCAATTATATTTGATGAATGTTAATGATTATTTTTTAAATATATTTTTATTTGAGGAATTTTATATAGAACAATCTACTGGTTTTGAAGCCCCTTGCTCATAGAATATTTGTTTTATATGTAATAAATCATTAAATGTACTTAAACAGGAACCAAGAGCCTGGTATAAAAGATTATGTTCTTTTATTTTATCAAATTATTTTATTGTAGGAATTTATGATCCAACATTATTTAATAAAAAATTCCTCTTATATTTTATTATTATAAATATATTTTTATGATGTTATTTTTTGATCAAAAAATCAAAAAAATTGTGATGATTTTTCAAAACAATTTATAGAATGAATTTGAAATTATTTGGTTGTATTTGTTAAGTTATTTTATCAGATTTAAAATTTATAAAAAATTATTTGGATTTGTTTTAAATAAAATAAAATACATAGTTGATTTACTTAATAATTTTGGACTTGAAAATAAAAAGACATACACTACATCTATGCACTCCAATATTAAAAATTATATTGATGAAACTAGATAACCAGTTGATAAAAATTTGAAAATTGGAACCACTGTAATATTACTATATCATACCTAAAGTATACTATATATTACATTTTCTGTGTATATTTTTAAAATATTTAAATCCAATCCTAAATAATTTCATTGAAATACTTCTAAAATGACATTATGATATTTAAAAGTAATAGTGTCACTTTCCCTTCTTTTTTCGAAAAAGAAAATATTTCACTAATTTATTTTCATAATAGGATGATGATTTTACTGGTTGTATATTGGATACAAAAAACACATCAAGTATCTATCATTTTATTAGTAACTATTTTGTATCTTGTTTGAGTTAGAAACCAGAATATATAAGATTATCGACTGATGAAACAAAATATAATGGACCAGTATGTTGTTGTGCACAAGTGTTGTGGATGAAAAATAATCAAATTGATTTTTTATTTAGTTTCAATTTTTTTCCAATCAGATGTGATAATATATGTTCTATGACCATTTCAAAGATTTCGATAAACCATTCCAAAACAATTCACATTGACCGGAGACATAATTTTATTAGATATAATGATAAAAAGAATGATATCTCTTTAGAATATGTTTTCAGAGAAAATTAACTAATATAAATTTTTTCTATGAATTTTCAACTAATTTTTTTTCTTTTATTATATCCTAATTAGTCTTATTTAATTTTTTTTATTTTAGTTTCACTTACAAAGTATAAAAATTTTATAACGTAGATTTTTTTTATTTTTATTAATCCTTATTGTATATTATCTGAGATTTTATATCCTTATTTTACATATTAGTAAAATAAAATAGGGAACATCACCTAAATATTGTAAAAATTAATCAGTATATTTCTACATGACCCTTCATTACCATGAAACAAATGAATGTGTTAGAATCCTATGTGAGAAACCTTGTAAATATCTTTAAATCCCTTCTTCTCCCTACTATGTAAACCATGTTTACTATAGTCTTTTAAAACCTCTAAACATCTTGTGAAATTTCAAAATTTGAGATACCTGATGGTCCCTCTACAAGAAGAATCAAAAGTTGAAGGACATTATTAAATTTTTTGAGTGGTCTTACAATAGATTTCATCTGGCTAGACATGAATGATATGTTACTCAACAAAGTTATTAATCAACTATGATACATGTTTTTTATTAGAAGTGAATAGATTTTTCATTTGAAAAATATTTTTTTGAGTTTTATAACTATATAGTTTTTCATTTTGGTCATAATGGATAACTTCTCACTGTAATAGTGAAATAGAATAATCAATCAATAAATTTTTTTAACGTATATCTGAAACATTCAAGAACCCTTTGGAAGGATATTAATTTTTAATTATTTACATAATTTTTATAAATGATGTTACTCTAATATAATTAATAAATTCATTGTTTGTAGTAGAAGATATCAAAAAGAAGCTAGTAAAGTACTTAGAAGTGAATATAAAATTTCATACAAAATCCATTCGGTCTACAATAGCTCTATGGAAAAGTGTGCTTGAAAAAGTTCATTTTGAATATGTTACTCTGCTATATTTGTTCATTGTTGAGAAAACCATTGGACTATATAGATATATATTGAGATATATGTTCCATGATTAAAACAAATACATAATTATTTATCTATTCATAAAGGTATTCACACTAATTTTTGTATTGATGGAGTTTTCCTAGATGAGAACACCATAGTTAATTATCATGGAATGACAACATCATGTGTTAAAACCTTATGTAAGAACCATATTTACTTGAATTCATCCCAAAATAAGCTGTTTACCAAGGTATTTGGAGAATAAGTTTTTGTAGATCATACTTCAACTCAGGGAGAGTTATCATTCCTAGAAAAAATACCTATTTTGGTAGGTTTACCAACTAAAAGTGTTGAAGTAAGAGAAAGTATAGATAATGATTACACTATTACCTAAATAAATAATGAGAGTAAAAGTTATTTTTAAATATGGAGAAAGAAATAATCCTCAACAGATTTCACCTCATACTACAATTTATGTTCTTATTCTATCAGTATATAATGGTAATATTATATTGATACTCTATTTTTTTGTTCCAGAAAATACAATATTAATAATACCAAGAATATCACCTATTATTATTGATTCTCATTATGAATAATTGGGTAAATTAGCTTCTTGAATAATAATTATATCTAAATCTTTGTAATCACAACATGTTAAAAGTCAGCCATTTTGTGGTGAAAGTATAGAAGTTCAACAAGATATACACACTCATATAAATGAAGACTAACGAAATTCAAATGCCCATGTTGTAGGAATAGATTCTACTAAGAGTGGTTATAAGATACCCTATATGTTTTCACTATAAGTGGATTATATGAAAACCCATTTTTTTGAATCCAGAATCAAAATTAAAAATCTTCAAGAAAGTAAAGTGTCTAAAGAAGAACTAAATAATGTTAAGATACTGGATCTATCTTTTCTAGAAAAACATTTTTTTCAACCCATCGAATAAAACAAATTAAAAGTTATAATCATTAAAATTTAGAAGGTGTGTCTCAATCAACAAGATTAATAACCTCTTTCATATCTTCATTTTAAGGCCACTTACTCTCCAAGAAAATCATTCAAGTACTTCAATGAGATATAGTTAAAAAAATAGTTATAATACAAGTTATTCCTTATAAATCTCTTGTACCAATTGACCAATCTAGAAAATATATATCATTTTGTTGAAATAAATTCTTCCCTATGTTTAGAGTGATTCTTTTGAAGAGAATAATGATAGAAGTTTCATAATTAATGGCCTATAATGAATGGATGGTTCATTGGAGAACAATTTCTTCAACATAGATGAAAAGGTTAAATTCCAATTTCTTATAGTTTTAAATTGATTAAAGAAATAATTTATAATGATGTAGTTAAATAATAATTATATTCCTCTATTATGCAACAATAATCTTAGACCTCTATAAAAGGAAAGGAAATTGTTTTTTTTAGTCATCTAATGAGCATATTAGATAATCAATTTTATTAATTGAATCTTTTTTTTTGGTGTTTCAATGTATGGTGATATGGAAAAATTATTATGAAACTTTTTCCTTGTGAGTTTTGAATGGATTCAATACTATAATGGAATATTTTAATAATGAAATGGTAAAAAATTAGATTATTATCATAAAGCTTTATTTCATATATTGGATGGACTCCTTCCTGGACCACTTATAGTTTATTTTCATACTTCTACATCTTGGATATTATTGGCTATCTTTTACCTGGTATATGCTCATTTAAAGGATAAACTCAGGTTTTAAAAAGAAGTATCTTTAACACTACCTGAACTACCTTGCAAAAAGTTTCTTTGCAACTACCAATACGTTTGATATTGTGAGAGATCAAAATGTTTTTCCAACATTGAATCAAGTTCTATAAGGATTTTTCAAAGAGATCGAGTAGGTTTTAGATCATCCCTACTCAAATTGGGATATTTTTTGGAGATACGGTTGATGCTCATATTTTTTATCCTCTTTAACTATTGTACAACCCTTACCCTTCAAAAAACAACCCCAAAAATTCATTATATGTGGAAGGATTGAAAAAAATACATAGTTCATTGTTTACATAATGATTTCCCCATGGATTGGATATTCAAAAACATTTAAATCATTATTTATTAAATGATTTACATTTAAATTTTGATTGAATTTTCTTAAACATCGGGATTATGTATGTCATATTTCTTTTTTAAAAATATGATTGGTTATTTTTATTTGATTTCTCACTTTTCATGTTTTTAGTGCATTTTTTTGTACATCTAAAGCGTTTGTATGTCAATATGATTTTATCATTTTTTATTTAATCACTATTATTTTCTAATGATATATGTTTGCCTTTATTTCATGTTGTTTATGTAAATCTATGTGTTAAATATGTTAAATCCCAAGTATCAATTTTCTATTCGAGTATCCTTTAATGATATCTATTACTAATTGTTTTTTAACACAACATGATGCCAATTTCTATTATTAGTCTATATTAGTAAGTATTTACTACTATTCATTTGTAATATTGATTGTATTCTATTTTTTTACTTCTTTTTAATATCACAAAAATGGTGATATGAATGGATGAAAAGGATAATACAAAAACAAATGCTCAAACATATTTATTTTATGGGAATGAAAAGGAGAATGAAAATTTTAAAAAATTTATTTGATGAAGGGGAATATTAAAAGTAAAAAAATAGAATATATTAAATAGAAAAAAGAAAAAGGAAATATATATATATATTTAATTTCATATAAAAAATGAAGAATATTTTTAATGTTAAGAGATTCTTTTAGGAAATTTTTTTTCTATTTCATCAGTTTTGTGATTATCAAAAAGTGAGAGGTAGTTGGACAGACTTTTGTTGTTCTAAAATATCTCATTTTTTTTGTTTTCATGATTAGAAAATACCTATTTTTATTCAAAAAAGTTTTTTTATAATTGATTTAGATTACATTTATCAAAATAATTATGTTACTTTGATTCCACAAATGATTATTTGATAATGTGTAGATTATTTTTTCTATAAAAAAAGTATATTATCTTATGAAAAATCAATGATAATTTAATGTATACTCAAAATAAGAAACAATTATGATAAATTTTTATCTTAAAATGTAAGATATTATCTTATGAAAAAAAATATTTTGAGTATCATCATACTGAAATTCAAATATCTCAGACAGAATGAAGAAAAAGAAGAGATTTTATCTTATGAAGTGGATATTCAAAAAAATTTAACAGTCATCATATTATATGTATTCTCGTATCATAGTGATTTTATATGACCATACATTTTTTGTTTTATCAAATTTTAAACTATCAAAAGTAGGGATGGTGTTCCAAAGTGACCTTTGTGTAAAACTGGTGAAAATTGAATGAATAGTTAAAATATGAACACCAAAGAGAATATCCCAAAAGAAATTCACCACAAAAAATATAGAATTAAGCTGAAAATAATTTATATTTGAAAACTATAATTCATCATAGTGGTGGGAGTGGTATTCTCTACATGACCACTATATTCTATGTATACAATCACTGAGAGGAATCAATAAAAATAATGAATGAATGAATGAAATGTAGCATAAAATTTGTTTGTTTATTAATTGTGGGAGAACCACATATCTTTTTATCCTAAAAATAGTTAATCTTTTATATAGAGATAATCTGTATTCATTGATCATCTATCCCTACACACATGATATAAAAGAGTTTTCTTTCTAATGAAACCAACATTCTAGATTCGTTCCTCAATTTCAGATCCCACTCCAATTTCATTAATTGTATTCATGTGGAAAAAATAATGGATTGGATTTATATGAATCATAATAATGGTATATTTTTTAGTAATGTATTTCCCTCACATAATTGTGATATGTACACCTTCATAATGGATTAAAGAAAATTTATATTCTGCTCATAAGTTTTAGAGGCAGATGAGTGTTATCCTAATGTTGGGTGAGGATTTGGAGAGACGAGTCATGTGTGGGGTATATGGAATTAATTTATATTATAGTATTTAAAAATATTCTTCAGAATTGTATGTTGGGACCTAACACATGAATTAGTTCAACATTTTCCTAGGTATATCCAAAAATTAGGTTGAATTTCATTTTATTCCCCTTTGATTTCATGAAGCTCTATTTTCTATTTTCACAATCTCTACAACTCATATTCATCCATGAATCATCATCAGGAATAAAGCCTATTCGGCCTTCTAGAAATGTTGGTTATTCTTTATAATTCATCCTCAAAAGTATAGTTCATTTATGAAATGCAGATATTGGTTGGGGTTTTTCATCCATAGATGATAAAATGGGAATATTATGGGTCAAAAAAGGCCTCCCCTATCTTCATCTTCATTGGGAATAAGCTAGATAAAAATTATAAATTTTATTCCAATCATACATGGAACTATCATACCACATTTACAAATAATATAATGGTACTTTACATTTTCTAAACCCACAATTCATGTGTGGGGTCGAGTCTTCTTCATTTAATTCAGTTTCATCAATCTTTTATGTCTCTATTCATATTTAACAGGTAGACAGACATGGGCTTAGGGATATTTCTTCACATTTAACTGAGCACAAGAAAAAACATCAAGATTATTTTATTGCATTCCTAGGTGTATGCTTGTATATTTATCACTAAATGAATTAGGGGTGACGAAATAATATATTTCTTCTCCCATGATTCTCTTATTGATTCACAATTTTGGGTTCTTATGTCGCTGCTCGGTTAGATATTCGGTGAGCTTATGATATCAATGGTGGTTTTGATAGGGTGGTATAAGTTTCAGTTTTATATTGTAAGACATTAAATTATTTCTTCATCCAATGTAAATATGATTTCTTCATGTTTTCTAACCATAACCATTATATATTCATATGGTTTGGGATTTGGGGAGCTCAATTCAGTGTCATAAGATTAGGTATCATATCTTATTTTTCTTCAATGGTGAGCTCAACGGATCTCATCACCACTAGTTAGAAAAACATGGAACCATATACTTCTTCAGCTTCCAAATTCAGAATGAATGGGTTTTTTCATTCACGGATATAATTTTTAGGGGGTGTGGTATTCAATATTTTCTTCCAAATCCAAGTGAAAAACTTTTTCAAGCATGGAGAATGATCATCTCCTTTTTATTTATGTCATAAGACTATCAATTTTATTCTTAGACTATCTATATTGTAGTTCGTCAGTATTTATAATAAAATTGGTTATCATAGGAATATGGTTCAATTTCATCACCCATATTATCTTTTATTTCCTATCCATTTCAGTGAAAGTTGAGGGTGTGGTTGTGTGGGATGATCGACCATGACTAGAGGTTAGTGCGGTCGATCCTTTCTGAAATTTCCAAAATATACATGGAGGTATGGTTTCTAGGATCATGATTCATCTTCCATTAATTGTGTTGTATTTTAATTCTCTTTCAATATTTTAATTTTTTTTCTCTCAATTTATTTCGCTTATAAGGCCCAATCATTTTTTTTGTTATGAGACATTTTGAAAATTATTTCTGGTGGTTGAACTTCTTTACCAAGGATTCGATGAATGCCTATTCCAAATTTCAAAAGAAAAAAAATCTTCACTAGCATGGTTGATATAATAATATTGAAAAAATTCATCCATTGAAGATTGAAAAATATTTCATGAGGTTGATGCACTATTTCATTCAATAAATTTATTGGCCTTTTTTGGTGTTCAGATTGACCAAACATATGATAAAAGTAACAATCAATTTATCAATTTAGAAAATTCCATACTATTCATAAAATAAAAATAAAAAATATATAACATGAATAAATTTGTTTTTAATAATTTTTTTATTTCACAAACGAAATAAAAAAATCAATTTCAATTTCAAAGACAATTTATAGATTACATTTAATTAAAAATGTATGAATGAATTAAATCTCAAAATTATTCCATTTTTGATTTTTATTCAAAAAAATTATTTCAAATTTTAAAAAAATTGTAAATAACAAAAAATAAATTTGATTCTATGAGTGGATTACCAATTTAATTTCAAATATATATGAAATAGGTAAAATATTCATTTAAACCTATTTTCGCACACATTCCAGAATCTAAAAAAGTATCAACATTGTGTTATTTAACCAGTATTTCTTTAATTAATGGTGGTAATTTTTGGGAATAAGAAGCCAAATTTTGGTATTTTAATTTCATATCACACCACTTAACTTAAACTATTTCCCCCAGGTAATTTTAATCATTCAATTCCAAAAAAAATTTTCCTAACATTAAATACACTGATAGAATTGAATGAAATAAAAGGATTAAATAAAAAACTTTAACGCATTTTCTTTGACTATTATACAGTTTTTTACATTCGCTGAAATTTATTTTCTAGTTCCACAGGTGAAATTGGTAAATTTTTGTGGAATTAAAATTTTAATAATTAGAACAACCATCCATGCCTCGTTCTAAAGCTTCTCAATCCAGAGTTCATTTTAACACTTCATTGATACAAGAAAAATAAAATATTTAAGAGTTAATTTATTTATATTAGGGTTCAAAATTACTCTCATCTATTGGACTTCAATCTTGAAAAATGGGCTTTATATTCGTAATTTTAATTTTTACCATCCCTGAATGTGCAAGGCACTATAGAACATAAATTATTGGAATATGTATATAGAGATATTCACACACCCATATCAATTGTCTCAAAAATTTATTTTGGGTTCCCAATTTCTCATTAAAATCAAATTTAAAATGAATTATATTAATTTAATTTATGGGGGATCACTAATGAGTAATTCAATCACAAAAGCGATTTCACTCAAGATTGAGTTCGAAATTCCAGTTACCACATATTAAGATTACTATTCCTAAAATATCTTTATAGTTTCCAATGTATATTTATAATCCTCAAATATAATTTAAATATACAACAAGTTATGTTTACCATGAAATCATTAACATTTAGTAATTTAAGAATCAATGTACTCATCATATTGAGCATGATACTTTAATCATGCAGGACCCATTATTGTTGATTTTTCCAATATTTGTATCATCAATTTATTTATTTAAACTCTAAAAAAGCTACATTAATTATATATAGACTACTAAAAATAGATGTATTTTTTGGATTCTTTTAAAAACCTATATATATATATATATTATTTTATTTATTTATTTTATGACTAAAATTAAACAGGAAAATTGAATTTACATCGTAAAACCACTTTTTCTTTCTCCCCCACCCTTGTTTCTGAAATACATAAAATTTTATTCCATCATGAAATTTTTAAATAACATTAGTTAAAAATAACGTAGGAACACGTACCAATATGATGGAAAGAGACAACATGATAATTCTTTAGTTATCAGTCAAAGGGTGGAGTTTGGGCTCCTCCATAGTTTCCTTCCAAAAATCATCATGGCACTTATTCTATTGTTTTACATTCACATTGAATTGATTTACATAAACCCTCACTTTTCAATAATTGACATTACATTACATTTACGGAAAACACAAAACATTACACAAATTGATGTAAGAAGACTGTACTAGTCTAGTGCCTTTGGAAATAAGTTAACATAAATACTATAATATAAATGAGGTAAATCATCTCCCACTAGGTTATTTTTTACTTAAACCCTTCTTAAGAAACATCAAACATAATACATATCTTCATAACTTGGTGAAGGAATCATATAAAGGGGTGAGGTCAAATGATCAGTAAGGGTAAACAAGGGAGACATGTAAGCATAATCATGAGTATAAGGGGATAAGAACATGATCATTAAGATAAGATATCACACCATGCATATCAAAGATCATAATAAAGATGATGGAATAAATATTAGTAGTTTAAAAGATATGAATCATAATGAAATAAAATCATAATCCATGAAATCATAACATATGAATTAAACATGGAATTGTGGAAAACACATAAACTTATATTATGATTTCTATAGTATAGAAGGTATCATTTCCCATACCATCATAGTGGAAAATTTCATTTACTGAACCGGTTGAACCACTATTACAGTCATGTATTACTAAATAGAGGGAACTCTCATTCCATCCCAAAAATTCTAAACTGAGTAAACCCTCATTCCTTTCATGTTTATCTCATGAGATATAAATATGTACCGAATGCATTAGAGGTAGATATAGGTCCCACCCATCACATAATGAAATAATACATACATGTGTTAATGGATCATAAGAAATAATATCATAACCATTGAATTGAAATGGGTTTCATAAAAATTTAAACATATCATAACCTATAGAAAGAGATATATTTCATACTCATTTCATCATAATCACAACCCATGAAAATAAGTGGGTTTCAGAAGCATATAACCTGTGAAAAAGACATGGTCTTCATAAGCATCATACCATAAAAATGATCCATTAAAAGAAATAATATGAATGGAATCATTGAATAATTCACAAATAAAGGCATGAGTAACACAACTATAAGTAATAATAGATTGTATCTAAATTTTAGAAATCTTTTAAAACACTTCTTGAAGAAAATATCATTTCTTCTTTTAAAAATGATATTTATAACATAAAAACATTTTGAAAACCATTTTATTTGAAAATAGATTTGAATAATTTTAAGGTAATATTTAAAAACAATAATGATTATTTATATCCATTTTCATTGAAAATTTTATTCAATTATCTTTTTCAATTATTTTTAAAACATTGTCCAAGATATTGTTATTGAATATAATAGATTTCCGATTGAGGTGATTGAAAATGAAATTTTACATAAAAACCTTATCTCAAGTAAAAAGAGCATTCAAATTGTAAAAAAAATTGTGGATATCATGAATAAATATAGGATAAAGAAAATCAATTATTTTATTGAGATATAGATCAAAATAATTAATCAAGGGAAACATAAACATAAAACATATCTAAAAGTGATGTGATTGTCTCATTAAACTCTTATAACGTTGTAACTTGGGATAATACTATCCAAGAAAGAAAAGGAAATTAGATTAACTTAATATATCAATAAATGAATTATATACATGATAAAAAATTTAAAATGGAAGTATATACAACTCAAATAAATTTTTGGTTTATAACAAAACATGAATCTCAAAAAAGGCAATTTGAGACAAATCTATTTTACCTATTTGGTTACATTTGAATGATAAACCCCATGAAAGAAGGATCATTAAAACTTAATATTAATACCAATAAATTTATATAAAATATAAATATAATAAAATCATGGGAGTTACATACACCAAACCATTGTAAATAGTGGTGAACATAGCATGTATTTCACAGAAATTAAAAGTTAGATGAAATCCCCTTACCTTTGGGCTTTGACACTCTCTGTACTCATAGATGATTCATTTATAATAAATATAATATTATTATATATATTTTAAATAATAATATTCTTATATCTATAACCATATATGGTTTTATTATGACCTTATATTTCCCACTTAGTAAATATCCTTTGTTAAGGTTGCATTTTGGGTAATGTTTTTTTATTCTTTGCATGTATCATAATTTGTTATATCACTGTTCCTTATACTTATATAATGATTCCAGAATTTATAAAATGATATAAATATAAGGTATAGAAGGTATATGTATATTATAATAATTTATATCATAATTAAGTATGAAATGTAATACACTGTTTATTGAGACGGTAAGCCATACATACGCATGAATGTTGTTTCCGTCTTTATTATCATATTGAAAGAATGTAAGTAAATAATATATATATATATATATATTACATTATTATTAATATATCATATATATCATATGATTTAACTAAACCCATACATAATAAATTCCATGTAGTGGGTGAACTAATCACATCGCTCTGAGGGGGTGGTAGTCCACACTTCCTCAAATAAAATTATCGTATTAACACCAAAGATAAAGTAAAGAAATGTCTGCTAATAAAGTAATAAATAATTTGAGGAGATAATAAAAACACTGTATTACATATATAAATAGACTTTCCATCATAATGGTTAGCATGATTGGTGGTAAATGAAAAATTAACAGTCATTGTTTCATGCAATAGTAGTTCTCCATACGTAGAAACAATATGTTTGATATCCATTGAATGGAGGTACGTATAAGTGTAGGTTGAAATATTTTTATAAAAATTCCAATTATATGTAGGATAATGTTGTAGTCAAAAACTAAATTAATAAATAGTGTTTTAGGGTGATGAAGGAAAATAAAATATGGAAGCTTGAGAAAAGACATTACCTCTTAATCAGGTTACTCTTTTTCGTTTATGCCTAAAGGCTTCCTTGATAAGATTTATGATAAAACGGAGGATTAAAGATACAAGAGGATATTTTTGGGAGGAAAATTGGGATGATATTGGACTAGATTAAAAAAAATTATAGGTCTGAGCAGTGGGTAGAAGTGGTGGCTTTCTATCATGAAGGTGGAGTGGCACTCTTGTAATTATTTGAAGTGCGAATTCCTCCCACGTTTCTCATATTGCATGTGGATCAAATAGTGGACCATGGTCAAGAAAATTGATGATAGGGTTGAAATATTAACAAAAAAGTTGTGTTGGGAAGGTGTAAAAGTCATTTGGGCCATTAATATTAAGGTTTGGTCCCTAGTTAAGCATAATTTGGCCTAAACTGCTCTGATGAAATTTACTCACTTTTACTAATAGTTTTGGTCAAACATAATTCTAAACCTATTAGAAATTATATATTATAATTATTAAAAATATTTAATCCATTATTACAAATTATAAACACATAATTTTCAGAAATTAATTTTAAAATAATCTTGTTGTTGGGACGGCACTGTAGGTTTTTATATTAAAAAGCGTGAAAAGTTTGTTAAGTATTTATGTACAATTTAAATTTGAAAATTGTTCCAATGACCTAAATTAGAATACATGATAATAATATTATCTATTAAAACATTTAAATAAAATTGAAATATATTTTATCTTTATAAATAAATGTAATTAAAAAGAAGTTGTTAATTAAAAACCGTTTTTTTCACAATTCATCAAAAAATGATGTTTCTCAGTAAAATCCCAAAATTTCACCCTAAGTTAATTTTGACATTATAGAAAATAATATGGTTTATTTTATCAAATTATGTTTTAAATGTGTGTAAAATTTATTTTAATATATGGATAATAAAATACTATTCTTAGACATAGAAGGGATTTACAAAAAACCTTATCTTTTATTATCAATATGTTTTAATTATATAAATAATTTGAGAAAATATTTGAAATATAGTTCACAATAATAATATAAGTATGTTTAATAGATAGTTCATATTTATATTATTTATTTAATTAAAAAAAATAAAAAGATATGTTTTGTAGAAACTCAATGTTGAGTGTATCGTACTACAACTCATTGTTGCATGCATCATACACCAAGTCAGTGTTGCGTGTAACATACAAAAAGTTGGTTTTTTGTGTAATGTATGAGATTTTGTTATATAGTGCAATGAATCTTTGACTTTGTGAATTACTATATGAAGATTTTAATTTTTTGGAAAAAAGGTCCATAAAAACACGAGTTGTTACATTCTACCCCCCTTTAAATTGATTTTACCATCAAAATTAGACACTGCAGTAAAAAGTGATGATACTTATGCTTCATCAAATCCTCATGTTCCCATATAGCAGCCTCAAACTATTGATTTCTCTACAAAACCTTGACTAGGTGAGTGGTCGTGTTTCATAGAATGTTCTCTGATCATTCCATAATTTCAATAGGTTGTTCTTTGTATGAAAGATCATTCTCTAGAGGTATGACCTCTGAGTTCAGTACATGTGAAGGGTTAGGTTTGTACTTCCTCAAGATCAATACATGGAACAGATCATGGACTTGGGAGAGGATTGGAGGATGTCCCAAGAGATATGATCCATCCAGATATAATCAAGAATCTTAAAGGGACCAATACACAAATGAATTTTGTTACCTTTCTTCCCTAATATCAATACATTATTCTAGGGGATATTCATTGAAACACCTCTTCACCAACTTTAAATTCTATACCACACTGATGATTATCATCATAACATCTTCTACTAACATTGAGATTCTTTGATATAATTATAAATGGTTATAACCTTTTTGATATTTTGTTTAATGATCTCTGGTCCTAATTTCATTCTTTCTCTAACATCATACCAACATGTTGTAACTCTATATTTCATCCCGTATAGAGATTCGTAAAGGAACATATGAAATCTCAAGTGAAATATGTTTTAGTAAGAAAACTCATCTAGAGGATTTTGTTGATCCCAAACACCTTTGAAATATAGAGAAATAGACCTCAATTGACCTTCTAGGGTTTTAATTTTTCATTTCGACTGGCTATCTATTTTAGGATGATAATAAGTACTAGAACTCAATTCTCTGTCAAGATATTTCAAAATAATTCACAAGAAATTTGAGGAAAACCTCATATCCTGATGTGATACTGTAGAATGTGGCACACCATTAAACCTTACCACTAACAATAATGTAAATTTTTGAAATCTGATCAAGTAAGAAATTTTCTATAATATAAATAAATCATGATGACTTAGTAAGGCGATAAACTATCACCCATATAGAATTAAACCATTTATAGGTTTTGGAAATTCCAACAAATAAAATCAATAGTGATGTTCTCCAATTTCCATTTTGGTATGGGAAATGGATGCAACATGTAACATACCGGGTAAGTATTGAAAAATATATATTTTTATCTATGTCTATTTATGAATTAGATTGTGTTTTAGAGGCTTAAAATGAGAATAAAACCAATCTCAAGCATGGAATACACTGATATTTTTAAAAGATTGTTTTACTACCTTTTGATGGAAAACCATTTTTAAATCAAACTTTTGACACTTTTATAATCTCTATTTTTCAAAATAAACATATTCTTTATTATTGGGACATTGAAATTTACATTAGATAAATTTTTGGTTTTTTTCTGACAATGTTCATTTTTTAATGAACAGTGAAAAATACTACATTTTACAGAAAAACTGCTTTTTCATATAATTAGATTATATGGTTAGGTTATATTTTTAATTGGTCTTAAAGTTTATGTAGAATATATTTTTACCATTTAATCCAATGGTGGTCATTATTATTAATTTCACCTTCGAATTGGGCATAAACTAATGCCAAACCTTTCATAGATATTGATTAAAAAAACCCCGCTATTTGTTTTGACAACAGGAATTATTTTTAAATTAGTTATTGAAATTTCTATGTTTGTAATTTGGTAAAATGGAATAAATATTTGGAATAAGAAGTTCCAAATTATTTAATCAAGAATATTTTGTTTTTGGACATTATGAATAGTAATGATGGTAATTATCTTTAATAATCTTGATTAATGAGTAATCACGTCGTTAAGGATAATAAAATAATATCATAATAATACAAAATGACACCAAAATGTGTCCTAATGATAATGGTTGTCTCATGGAATACCATGGTATGCCTTGTTCCAATCTTGGGGACCCCATGGAATCACTTTTGTGGGAAAGTGACTTTTTATCTTTTTATTTTTTTAAAGAAAGTCAATATAACAAAGAATGTATCACCTGAGTAAAACATTTTTAATTTTGTCTACATAGATGATATTTTTGAGTATAAATATTCATTGTAAATATAAAAATATTTCATACATCATAGTATTTTGTTCATAATTTTTAGACATTAAATAAATTAATGTATTTATGACATCATGATGATGCAACGATTACCTCATTAATAAAGGATTTAAATAAAATGAAAAGATAATGTTAACACAATAACATAACCTTGTCAAAGACCTATTGGATGAGTATATTTCGAACCCTTATCACCTTATCCTAAAAATACATCAATGTGGGACCTTTAAAATCCGAAACCCATTCGAAAATAAATTACAATGTTGTAACTTTCCAAGAGTGCCCCTCCTCTCCTCTTATAAAAGGCCCCCACGTCTACCTCCATACCCACACCTCTCAAGCCTTTGGCTCAGCCAACCCCAGCTCATTTTGTCTCTCCACATCACTCTATTACTACTTGAAGCCTCACTTTGGTCAGAAGCCTTCCCAAGGAATCCTTTGAGCTCAAATCAAAAAGAGTTACTCGTTTTTAAGGTAATGTCTTCACTTGTGTTCTTTTGATTTATTTTGCTTCTCCAACCCCATAAACCATTTTTATTAATTTATTTTGTAACAAAAACAGTATATTATATGTACTAGGATGTTTTTATAAGAATTATTCTAGCTACACTTACACACACCTACATCTAATGGTTGAAGAACATATGGTTTCTGTGGATGGCGAATTTCTGCCTCACAAAACGATGATTGTTCAGTATTCTTTTAACACCTTCAAAGGTGGCCATTAATATGACACTATATTTATATATGATATATAATATGTTTTTTTTACTTAAGATTCTGTATTTTTCATTTATGGAATACCTTTATGGCTTCCATTATGGGAATACGCTATATCTTCATTTAAGGAAGTGCGGACTACCGCCCCCTCAAAGTGATTTGATTCGTTAATACCATATGTGGTATGTATAAAGGATATATTTAATGATATTATATGTGATACCATACTGGAATTAAAATACTATTATTTATCATTATGTTTTAACTACATTAAATATGAAATAGAAATGGAAGTAGCGTCCATGCATACGTACGGCTTACCGTCTCCATGAACGGTGCATTTCATTTCTTACCTCTAAATGTTATGTAATATTATAAATGCATGTATATACTAGATATATATGATGTATATGACATCTAAATCATGAATATTATTCTTGAGATAATGTATATTTGACTATGTGAACAACTTGTAAATATAAGAAGTTCACTTTTGACTCAAGTACCGAATATCGACAAAACGACCGTTATTAACTTAAATGATTACATAATGTTCATAAAATGGTAATAAGTGATATAAAAGGAATAATGAACTTGAAAAATCTTCTTAAACAAGTATAAATTAACTCAAGTTTATTATTCATGACATTAAAGAACGATCGAGTCATGTCGGACCCGAGGTAAGGGAACTTCTTAACCCAATTTCCATTATTTGGGTTAATCTCCTACTTTAAAATTATTTCATGATATTATTATGTCTTATCTTTTATTTGTAAATTCATTATGTGTACTTATACTGAATACACATAATAGATCTATTTTATTTAAAAAATGATCTTTGTATGGGACTTCGTCTCAATCTCCATTCATTGAGGCATATTTTGTTTTATACACAACCGTCTTTTATTCGGTGTATAAACCCCTTTGACATTTACGTTTATCCAAAAGGAATATTTTTTATACGAATCATTTTACTAAACGACAAAAGGAAATGTTTTTGTCGTACATAAGCAGCGACAACGACTTCTCCGCCGCTATGACCATTATTTGAGTTTCGGCTTCCCCTACAAGCCATACCATTTTAAAAGAAAAATAAATACCATGTTTTACTTTTATTTTATTTTTGTATTGAAAATGGTTTTCATAATTTTTTTATATCAATGTGTTGTATTGATATATTGTGATTGAAAGGTGGAAATTATAGGTTTTCTTTATGCGTGTTTTATGTGATACGATTATGTTATGGTTCTTGGGCATTATTATGAAGATGGGTGGTTCCATGATAAACTAAGGGTGGTTGATCCCGATATAGCTCTCCAATTCATTGGGTAATGCGAATGAGTTAAACGTTAAGCTTTCTCCGAAGAGATTTAGGGAATATACTGTGATGGGTATTCCAAACGTAACCAAGAGGGTTACTCCCTACGTAAGAATGTTATGAATGCCTCAAGTTACCTTTATGTCTTATGATTTCTATGATTTATTCATGATTTGATGAGGTATGTTAAAGTGCTTATGTTTTATGGGTAATTTATGGTTTTATTCTTATGTATATATGTACTCATGATTCCTTTCCATATTTTTATAACCCTTATTGAGCTTTTTATGCTCATCCCAAGTTTTTGAAATGTTGTTCACTGGTCAAGGGAATGGTACATGATATGATGATAGTGTCAATGAAGTGTCAAGAAAGAATCCATGTTTTATTTTAAATATGTTTCTTCTGATGGGAAAAATGAATACTATCTTTTATGTAACCACATTGTTTAAATGTGGAATATAATGAAAGTTTTATGATCTAATTCTCTACAACTCTAAACCTGAAAGGATCCTCAGTGTGTAATCTTGTAATAACTCAAGATTTTGTAAGGTTTAAGGTCGGGGCCTTATACAACATCCCTTTATACTTTTTTCTTTTAGCCTTAACTTATTGTCATACCAAACATCGAGATATAATCTCTGCGATAACTCTCTTCATTCTATCCCACGAGAATTATTTTTTAACGTCTGAATACATCCTCATACTTTTGGGATGTATATAGAATGAAGAACTATGAGCTTCCTCTTACAGATACTTCTTCAAATCTGGTATAGAAGGATCACATGCACTGTTCAATAACCATATCATTCCATCCTAATCAAGGTTATACTCAAGAACAATTCTTACCTTATCTTACAGCACTTAATCTTTGTTTTGTGGCTCCTTAATATTCACTTATATAAAGGTCCAAACATTCATTTGAGAAAGATAAGATTTTTTCCCTTCCTTTAGTATTTCTAGATCCATACTATTCAAATCCAGAAATATTGAATCTTTTTTGACCCCTATCATAAATAATACAACATGGTTTTTTTGACTTAAAGAATAGGCGACATTGTTCTCTTTTTAAGGGTGGTAATTTATTTGGAATTCATAATCCTTTAGGAAATCTAACCATATTTTTTGGAACATGTTCAAATCCTTCTATGTGAATATATATTTCATAATTTTATTATCAATATATATATATATATCACACTTTTTCCTATAAATATAATTACTTCTTATCTTTAATGAAAAAATTACTCCTGCTAACTCCAAATTATGATTTGGGTAATTTTTCACATGAATCACCAGTCATCATGAATAATCTGATATAACCATGTTATTATGCATAATAACACATCCAGTTCCCTTCTTAGATGTATCAATATTGATTAAAAACTCTTCTCCACTATAGGGTAATGTAAGTACATGTGCACTAACCAACCTCTTTTTAGTTCCTTGAAATTTTCCTCATATTTATCACTCCAGAGGAACTTAACACCCTCTAAAGTAACCTTAGTTAGAGGACTAGATAGTTGTGAGAAATTATCTACAAACCATTGATAATATTCAGTTAAACCAAGAAATATATGAATCTAAGTCACTACAGTTGTTATAGGAAATCTTTTCAATATTCTCTACCTATGATATATCCATTTTTATACCATCTCTAAAGATTATGTGACCCAAAAATGAATCATTTTCATGTAAAAATTTACAATTTTAAAATTTTTCATGTAACTTCTCCTTATGGTATTTAGAAAAATTCTCAAGTGATCATCATGCTCTTAATTTCTCTTTGAATAGATAATAATATAAATTATAAAGACTACCAAAAACCGGTCAAGGTAATATCTAAATACTCTATTCATTAAATCCATGAAGATTTGAGGAGAATTATTAAGACCAAAAGGCATCACTATATACTCATAGTGACCATACCTTATATAGAATTTCATCTTGGATATGTCCTCCTTCTTGAACCTTGATTGATGTTATCCCGAATGAAGATAAATCACGAAAAAAGTATTGAGCTCCATACTGTTGATCAAGAAATTCATTAATATGGGGAAGAGGATACTTGTTCTTGCTTATGATCTTATTCAACTGCTGATAATCAATAAAGAATCACATTTATCTATCCTTTTTTTATAGAAAGAACCCGTGCACTGAAAGGTGACACACCAGGATGAGTGAATCCATTTTCTATAATTTCATGGAGTTTCTTATTCAATTAATGAGACTCAATTTGTTACACTATATAAGGATTATTTGAAATTGGCATGGAACAAGGTACATGTTCTATCAATATCGCAACATCACATTTTGGTTGAAGACTAAGAAGCTCTTCCAAAATACATCAACAAAATCTTGAACAATATGAATATCATTGATGTTGATATTTTCCCCAACCATTTGAGATAAACAACCCTATTTAATTGGAATTAAAACCCATACACTGTATGTAATATCTATAATAAGTTCATAATTATCTGCGCATTGAGGGATGCTCATATGAGAGTTGGAAATATCAAAAGTAACTTCCCTTCCATGATAGTTGATATGTGATTTATATAGTTGATTCCAATCCATACCTAACATGAACATCAAATTTGACCAAAGGATGAATTACAAGATTTGTAGGAATTATATTCCAACAAACTTAAAACAGATAGGAATCATAGGCTTAACATGCAATCATCATGCCCTTAGGGGTTTTCACTATTAAATCCACCAATAATTTTTTTAAAGAAACATAACACCCTTATAAAATTATTTAGATATGAAAGAGTTGGTAGATCTAGAATCAAATATGATATTAACAGTTCCAAAGTAGATGGTGTGTGTACCTTTAATCACGTCATTATCACACCCTTCATCTAAAATAGTGATTGCATGAGATTTCTCCTTATCCCTTGGATTAATAGGTTATTGAATTTGGACATCATCACTGACCATTGGTTTTTGTTATGTTTTTATCATAATACCCATTTTCATTTCACATATAGCACTGAATCGTGGGGTGTGTATTCTAGGTAGATCTTTATGCATTTACATTTAGAGAAATATTTTTCCCATCACTTCGATAATCAGGTTCTAGATGGACTTACCTTCCACACTTAAAACATTTATTATACCCCAATGGAAATTTATTCTATGCTTCTACCCACACATAGTGCATAAAGTAAAGTTCATATTTATTTCTCAATGGTTGTTAGAGATTCATTTTAATTCCATATTCCTCTTCTTATTAAATCCATGATATTGATACGTGACTCCTACCTCCGTTTAAACCATGATTTGAAACCAAAATATCTCTTCATAGCTATTGAAAAAACTTATGGAAAACACCCTTCAGAGACTTGGCTTTAATCAACAAAAGAACCTATCAACTTTACTTTCTGTTGGTATGATAATTCTGGAAGCATACCTCTCAAGTCTCATGAAATTATCATAGTAGGTACGAACATATTCATTATCCCTTTTCTTCAACTCATGGAACTCTTTCTCCATCATGGTACGAAGAATTTTAGGAAAGTACATATTGCAAAAGGAGTTCTTGAACTCATCCCAATCCATGGATTAAATTTCATCATGATATCTCATATTCTTGATATATTCCACCACTGATCTGCATCTCCATATAACTAATAAACATCTATAATGAGTTTTTCTTTCTCTAGACATTGTATAGTGTAGAATATATTTTTTGTGGTACTAATCCATTGTTCAGCAACAAGTAGACCAGTTGACCCTCTGAAAGAAGGTGGCATTGCATCATGAAAGACTCAGTAGAATATTGTTCCCCATTTTCTCATTTTCAAGTACACCATTATTCATAGTTTATGAAATCAATGTGGGAATAGAAAAATGATTTTTCATTCCATCACCCACAAAATTTTGTTTATTAGGAAGAAAATCATTACATTTTCCATCGTAGTCTCCATTAATGCAGTTCCTTTGGGATTCATCCATTGACTAAATCCAAAATTCTAATATAAGAAATAGTTATCATAATTAGGAACCCCATAATAATTAAAAATCACATAGAGGATTTATATCTTATAAAAAATTCTTTAACAAATGAAACATTATGTTTATCCTAGGTTATTCATAGGAATCTTATATTTAAACCATTTGTAACAGTTTGTGAGGTTTTTTTGAATTCCCAAAGAGAATACCCCGGTAGTGCCAAACGTGGTGTCCAGGAAGGCATGTTGTCGTTTACCAGATTTCCCCGTGTCAAGTTTGGAACATGTTGTCAGAGTTTTTACCACTATGTACATATGTTCCAGATCCACATCCACTTATTTTATAATTATAAGGATGTATTTCTAGGAAAAAATCACTATATTCTTCACCAAAATTCAAATGCATTTCCCTATGCATTGGATTATCCCTATACTTATCCTTAGAAAATGTCCATATTGTTCTCACTAGTTTTCTCTCATCCCTGATTCCAAATGATAACCAAACATTTTTTTGATACCAACTTTAGTGACCCTCATTTTCAAACATTAACATTACATTACATTTGAGAAAACACAAAACATTACACAAATAGATGTAATAAGATTGTACTATACTAGTACCTTGGAAACAAGGAAACATAAACAATTATACAGAAATGAGTTACATTATATCTCACTCTGTTCTTCTTGAGTAGCACACCTATTAGACACATTAAACATAATACTTATCTTTATAACATGTGGAAGTAAACATAAAAATGGGTTATCTCAAATTCTCATAAAGGGTAAACAAGGGGAAACATGGTAGAATTATGATGATCATAAGTGTATGATAACATGTTCATGAAGATAGAAGACTATACCTTGCATATCAATGATCATAACAGAGATAAAGGCCAAAATATTATGATTTCAAAAGATATAAATACTAATGAAATAAAGAGAATAATCCATGAAATAATAAAATATGAATAAAACATGTAATTGAGCTAAAAACATAAGCATATATTATGATTTCCATTGCATCTAATGAATCACTTCCAAGACCATCATAGTGGAAAGAATCTTTTACTAAACTGGGTGAACACCTTTTCTAGCTCGGTATTATTGAACCGAGTGAACCCTAGTTCCAGCCCTATATTATTGAACTGAGTAAACCCGCATTCCATCTCCGTTTGTCTCATGATATATAGATCTTTAACCAATTCATTATAGGTAGATATAAGTCCTGCCTGTCACATAAATAAATTAAACATACATGTTCCATAAGAACATAAATAATCATTGAATAACCCATGAACTTAAATGGGTATCATAAACATGTTAACGTATCATAACCTGTGGAAAGAGTCAGTTTTCATAATAATTTCACCCAAAGAACAACCCAAGAAAAGAATCGGGTTTCAAAAACATATAACCCATGGAAGAGATGTGGGACTCATAATCATCACTCCATAAAAGAAATGATCCATTCAAAGAAATAATATGAATTTAACTATTAAATAATTTCCGCATAAAGGCATGAGTGACACCAATGGATGTTATCTTAAATGGGAAATACTTTTGAAAGATGTTTAAAAACATTTCTTGAGAAAATATCCTTTCTTATTTAAAAAATAATTTCTATAATATAATTCATTTTGAAACCCTTTTTCTTTGAAAGTGGCTTTGAAAACTTATAAAATAATATTTTAAAAAATAAAACAGTTTTAAAATCCTTTTTCTTGACAATTATCTTCAATGATATTTTTAAATCATTTAGATTTTTTTTTAGAAACAATATTTTATTAATTAATTATATTTCCAACCGAATAGATAGATAGTCATATTTTACATTAAAACATTATCTTGAGTACCAAGGAGTGAAAAAATGGTACTAAAAATATAGGATATCATGAAAATACATATGGTACGGACAGTCATGGATATTATTGAGATATGGATCCAAATATTTCTTCAAGGGAAGCATAAAAATAAAAAATAACAAGAATTTATTAACGTTTATTATGTAGTTAGATAACTTCCAGAGTCAGAATGATGGATTCCGTACTGGAGAACCCTCCCTCGGGTGAACAAGGAAGAAACCCAAGCCCTGTGATTAAATCCTTTGCAGATGTTGTCATGGGGTAAAATAAGCAGGCTACTGATGCAACAAATACATTGGTAGTCGATACAAATATATTTCAGTAAATAGGTATCTTGGTGATTTTATTTTCAAAGGAAGATTTAATTAATCAATCTTCTAATGTTTATTTTGTTCTTATTGGAATGTTCATCTAACGAAGGCCATCACTTGTTTTCCTTAAAAAGACCCTGGAAAATATCAGATTCATGAACATTCATATAGGTTTAATGATCACCTCGCATATGATTTTTCTAATTATTGTTGAAAACAAATACTATATATTCTATATGAGAGGCACTTGGTCTTTCAGTGGCGGTGTAATGTACGTTTCAATGTGGTCTCAAGATTTCGAACTAATTCTAGGACCCCTATTGTCCCTATTTAGCATGTATTTTCTGGTCTACCACTTCACCTCTTTTGGAAGGAAGATTTGTTTTCAATTTCTAGTTTTTTGGACATCCCCATAAATTATAATCAACATCCAAGAACCTTTAATGACCTTCTATCATGAGAATATATATCATAAGCATTCCCATCTCATTTTTTGATTCCAAATGGAAACAATGGTTTTGTTCTAGAAGTTTTCTTTTAAAGTGTTCATGATTATTTCAACAAATATCGTTCAATTGGGCATTTATCTAAGGAATTTGAAGGTAAGACTCATGATATACGCTCTCTTTCACATTTTAGTTCAATTTGGTTTTAAAAAATACGAAATAAAAGGGATGGAAGTTACATCCTTAAGTCGACAGGGGGTTCTTGGTAATAAGGACTATGACCAAAATTCCACTAATTCTATTAATCAACTCCCCTATGATAATCTCTTTTATTTTGTAGAGTTTTTTCTGAATTACCACCCTAAAACTGAGTATAAGTTTATTGTTAATAAATTTGAGCCTCCTGCTCTTGAGATCACAAAACTGGGTCACACCTCGAATGGAGAGGAAAAGTGTGACCACTCAGACTATTATGAGTTTCCTCATGAGGATTATGAAAAATCCTATCAAAATGAGAATTCCTTCTTGGAATCAAGGGAAAAGGGTAAAAAGTAAATGGTTGATGTAGATGGTTTTGTCACTGAAAATACCAAAAAGTATAAAAAATGTAGAGACTACTCTAATATAGAGAGAAGTATCATCATAAGATATTTATAGGAATATAAAAATGTTAAGATCATAAAACCCTCAAAAAATGAGGTTTCTAATCATTTTTCAACATCTACTGATGAATCTGATTCTGAGGACCACTGCAGTGATAACGATGTTGACCCTAAGGTGAGGGATTCTTATCAAATTGATGAGAAATTGGTCTTCTCAAAATAACATGACTCTTGGATGGAGGAACATGATAAAATGAATTTACATAATTATAAAAATGGTGATATTTCTACTGAGACCTTCCTTCAACTCAGAAAAAGAATGTTCATCAATGTGGAGGAGGAATTTAAGAAAAATCCAGACTTCAATTTCAACTATATCACATGGAAATAACATCTCCTCATTCTATATTTTATAAATTTTATAGTTCAATATTAATTTGAAGCTATATTTTTGTGGAATAGGATCTGCATGTGTGAAGACTATTTAGATCTCATGTTTTCATAGTGATTGTTTGGTTTGTTTGTGCTTTGGTTTTAGCTGATGTTTTTCAAAGAACGTGTGGAATCTTCATGTCTTGGTACATGTTAGTTGGTATTGGGGAGAGTTGTTGTAGTAACTATATAATAATGATATTTTGTTTTATATTAGTTTTTTGTGTCTTTAAAATTCTAGGTGAATTATTGTGTTGGAGGGAAAAGTGTTGATGGGGAAATTTGGCGACTAAAATATGGTTTTCATTTTGTATCTAGAATTCCAGACCATGTTTAGAAATGGGTTTAAGGATCCAATTTAGGATGTCAAAAGGTAACTTCTACCTGATATAAAGTTTTGGTTTAAGATTTTATGTCTCTTACAAGGGTTTTCTATATAAATAAGATAAATTCATATTGATGGTGTTGCATTGCCACTTCCCTTCATGGTGATTTCCCTTGACATTTTGATGACATGACGTCTTAGACATTTCTTATGCAATATTTACTTTTGTTTATTTTTCTACAAATCTCATATTGTATTCCCTTAATCCCCTACTAGTTTATGATATTTACATATTTTATTTTAATTGTAACACATTATTTTAATAAATTCATTTGGAATATTAATTGGGACACCAATTCATGTAACCTCTTTTCTATAAACAGTCTCTGAAAGATATGAGATTGTCTCAATAAACTCTTATAACTCGATAACATGGGATCATACTCTCTATGTAAACAAAATTACATAAATATTATTATATAATTAAAATTAGTATATTAATCATATAAAATGTAAAATTGAATTATATACACCTTGAAAAACTTTTAGGTGCATAACAAAACATGAATCTCAAAGAAGGAAAATTGAGACAAAACTATTTATCCGTTTTGGTAACTTTTGAAAGTTGAAACCCCTAAAATAAGGATAATAAAATGGGTATTTCAATACCCATAAATTTAATTTCAAGATACATATAATAAAATCACAGAAATTATATACACTCTAAAAGAGGAATGAGAGGCGAACATAGCTTGATTCTCAGATAAATTAGAAGTGAGATGAAATCCACATACCATATGTCTTGACTCTCTCTGTACTCATACAAGCATCATGTATAACAGAGATAAGTTTAGGATAAATATTTTATAGAATCATTTTATTATATCTATTTCAATAATTGGTTTTATCAATGCCTTATATTACCTACTTATTAACGATCTTATGTAAATGTTTCACTTAATGTAATATTCACTTTGTTCTTCGCATGTGTCTTATTTTGTTATATCAATGGTCCTAAAACATATATCATGATTTAATAATATATAAAATTATATAAATATAATTTCTATATGTTATATGAATATTATAATAATTTATAGCATAAATAATTAGGAAATTCAATACACCATTCCTGTAGACGGTAAGTCATACGTACACATGAATGTTGTCTCCGTCTTTATTGTTTTATTAGAAGAAAGTATGTAAATAAAATATGTATTTTTATTTATATATATATATGTATCATTATTATAGTATCATAAATATATCATTTATATCATTTGATTTCACTATACACATCCTTAATACATTCCATATGGTGTGTGAACGAATCACATCGCTTTGAGGGGGTGATAGTCCACACTTCCTCAAACGAGATTATCATATTAACACAAAATGGAATGTAATGATTTGTATGTTTTAAAAGAAATAAATAATAATAAATACCATATTAAATATATATATAAATATAGTTTCCATCATAATGGCCACCATGACAGGTGGGAAATGAAAAATGAATAATCATCGCTTCGTGAGGCAGTAGTTCACCGTACACATAAATAGTATGTTCAATATCCATTGGATGGAGGTATGTGTATTTTTTGGTAGAACAATATTCATAAATACATCATATTATATTTAGGATATTAGTTCTTTCACACAATAATGTAATAATGTGAGTGTATGGATAGAAGATGGAAAATAAAGGAATGGTTTTTGAGAGTAGAGGTTCCCTCTTAATCGGGCAACTCCTTTTAGTTTATGCCAAAAGGCTTACTTGATAAACTTTATGACCAAATAAGGGATTTAAGGTATAATGGAGAATTTTTGGGAGGCTATTTAGAGAATATAATATCCAAACATAAATGTTTTTAGAGGTGTGATGAATGGGTAAAGGTGGTGGGATTTTATAGTGGAGGTGGAGTGGCACTCTTGTAAATATTTGAAGAGAGAATTCCACCCATGTTTTTCATGTTTCATGTAGATACAATAATATAGAAAGTCATATCCATTTGATTATATGGTCTATATATGGATAAAAATGTTTTTTGGACATGTTTTTAGGTCGTTTGGGCCCTTAATGTTTTGGTCTAGTCCCTTATTATTCATAATTTGTCCGTAATTTCTATGACTAAATTTATTCATTTTTACTAATATTTTTGGTAAAAAATGAATTTCACATTATTAGAAATTAAAAATTATTCTCATTCCAAATATTGAATCCATTTATACAAATTATAATCACATAATTGGTAGAAATTAATTTAAAAATAATCCCATTGTTAGGACAACACTAATAGTTTTTATATTAAAAACTATGAAATGTTTGTCAAGTACTTACATCCAATTTAAATGTGGAAATGGTTTTAATGTCAATAATTGGATTAATTGACATAAAATATTATCTATCTAAACGTTTAAATAAAATTAAAATATATTTTAACCTTATAAATAAATTGAATTAAAAAGCTGTTTTGAATTAAAAACAACTATTTTTCACTATTTATCTAAAGATGCTGTTTCTTAGAAAAAACCTAAATTTTTTCCTTAAGTTAATTTTAAAATTAAAAATTAAAAATTGAGGTTTATCTAATTAAATAAAATTTCTAAATTTTTCTAAATTTAATTTTATTAGAAAGTAATTGAAATATTATTTTCAGACATAGAAATATGTTACCAAAAAACCTATATTTTGTTATAAATATGCAGTATTTATATAATTTTTTTTTGAAAAATATAGAAAAATTAGTTAATAAAATTATAATAACTTTGTTTAATTGATAGTTTATAATAATATTATTTAAATAATTAAAACAATAAAAATTATTTGTTTCATAGAAACACAGTGTTGCATGTGTTTTACACCAACTCAATGTTGCATGTATCATATGCCAAGTCAGACTTGTGCATGTATTTTATGACTATTAATTTTTTCATGTAACATATTAGATTTTGATTGAATGTGAACGGAATATTTGAATTAGTGCATTGAAAGATGAAAATTTTAATTTATATTGAAAAAGAAGTTCTGAAAAAACTAACGGTGTTACATTCTACCCCACATAAAATGAATTTCCCCCTAAAAATTCATCAATAAGGTAAAAAAATGAGGATAATTCTACTTCATCATATTCTTAATTTCAAAAATATATTCATCTAACTTGTTATTTCTCCCAAAAACCTTGACCAGGATAGTGGCCTTATTTTGAATACATTATCAGATCGGTCCATAATTTCAATAGGTTTCTCTTATTAAGAAATATATTCTTCTATCTGTATGATCTCTGAGTTTAGTACATATGAAGGTTCATGTATTTAATTCCCCAGGAGTGATACAAGGATCACATCATGGGCTTAAGAGAGTTTTGGAGTATGTTCCAAGTGATAAGACACCTTCACAATATAATCAAGAATATCAACGTGAACAATATACCTAGAGATTAGTTTCTCTTTCTTCCCAAATCTCATAACTTTCTTCCAGGTTGAGATTCATAGAAACATGTTTTCACCATCTTCAAATATAAGATCACACCAACAGTTATAAACATATCTTTTCTACCAGATTAAGGATTCCATGATATACTTCTGAAGGGTTCTAACCTTCTCGACCATTTCATCAGCGATATCATGTCTTATAAACTTTCTTTCTCCAACCTCATATCAGTATGTTGGATCTCTATATTTCTTCCCATAAAATGCTTCATACAAAGACATATGAATTCTCAAGTAAAATCTATTTCTATAAGAAAACTCAATAAGGGGAAGGTGTTGATCCCAACCACATTTTAAATTTATAGAACAATATCTCAACACATCCTCTAGGGTTTGAATTGTTCTTTAAGACTATATATCTATTTGAGAATGATATGAAGTGTTGAATCTGAATTTTGTATTTAGTTTTTTTAAGACTTTTCTATAACATTGATGTGAACCTCGTATCCTGATCTGATACAATTTAATGTGGTACTTTAGGTAACCTTACATCTTCTTTAATGTTTATTCTAGAATGGAAATCAAGGGAGAAATAATCTCTAATAGTAATGGAGTGTGCTGATATAGTAAGGTGATAAACTACCACCCATATATAATTAATCCTTTACAGGTTTTTGGTAGTCCAATAACAAAATCCATAGTGATGTTCCCCGATTTTCATTATATTATGGTTAAAGGATGCAATATCTGTTCAGACATTTCTTTCAGACTTAACTTGTTTGCATACCAAACATCATGATACAAACTCCATGATATCTCTCTTTATGCTACCCACCCAAATTATTCTTTCAAGTCCCTATACATCTTCATAATTCCATGATTAATAGAGAATGAAGAACATAGAGCTTCCTCTAATAGCTCATTCTTCAAATTTGGTATGGAAGGAACACATACATAGTTACAGAACCAAATAATTTCATCCTGATCATGGATAAACTCATGTACATTTCATACATTCTTTTTCAACTCTTCATATCCCTTCTATGAATCCATAATATTCACTTAGATAAAGGGGTAGAAATTTATTTGAGAAAGGTATGATTTCATCCCTTTATACAGGATTTTTATATCTATCCATTCCAAATATAGATATACTGGATCTTTTATGATCCTTAATATAGATAATCTAGCATAATTATTTTAACTCAATGCATCATCCAACTTATTAACTTTCCCATGTTGGTAATGTATTGAGCAGCCATAATCCTTTATCAACTCTAACCATATTTTCTTGTTCATGTGCAGCTTCTGTGTGAATATATATTTTAGAATTTTATGACTGTCATATGTATCACACTTTTCCTTATAAAGATAATGCTTCTATCTCATTAATGAAAAAATTACCACTGCAAACTCTAAATCATGAGTTGGGTAATTTCTCCCAGTATTCTTCAATTGTCATGGGTTATAGGCTATAAATATGTTATTTTTCATAATAACACATCCTAATCTCTTCATGGATGTATCACTATAGATTAAAAACCCTTCTCTTATATAGGGTAATGAAATTACATGTGTAGTTACCAACCTTCTTTTTAGTTCCTTGAAATTTTCCACACATTCATCTATCTATGGGAACATAACACCCTTCTGAGTTAACTTGGTCAAGGCATTAGATAGTCTTGAGAAATTATCCACAAACCGTTGATAATATCTATCAAAAAAATTAATGTTACAGATGTCATTCACTACAGTTAGTATATGCTATATTTCAATAGCCTTCATCATTGATGGGTCTACTATTATACCATCTCTTGAGATTATGTGATAGAAAAATGAATCCTTTTTCATCCAAAATTCACACATTGTAAAATTTTAATATAACTTATCATTCTTTAGGGTCTTTATTAAAATTATCAAGTGATATTCATGCTATTAATTTCTCTTTGAATAGATTAGAATATAATATATAAAGACTACCAAAAACTTTTTGAGGTAATGTTTAAAGTCTCTATTCATTAAATTCATTAATATAGTAGGAGAATTAGTAAGACCAAAAGGCATCACTATATATTCATAGTTACCATTCCTTGAACTGAATACATTATAGGGTATATCCTCCTTATTGACCCTCAATTGGTGATATCGAAAATGAAGGTAGCTATTGTAAATGTATTGAGCTCTAAATAGTTGATCAAATAAGTCATCAATATGGGTAATAGTATACATATTATTTATTTTGATCTTGTTCCACTCTTGATAATCAATGCAGAGTTTCATTGATCCATACTTTATTTTTCACAAAATGAACAGGTGAACCCCAATGTGACACAATTGGTTGAATGAATAAATTATGTAGGTTTCCTTGGAGTTTTACATCAATTCCTATAAATCAATTGGGGTCATTCTATAAGGATTCTATGAAATTAGTGTATAACCAAGTAGAAGTTCTATAAAGAACTCAACTTCACGTTTTGGTAGAAGAACATTAAACTCTTCTGAAGATACATCCCAAAATCCTAAAACAATCAGAATAAAATATATGTAGATCTCCTCACAAACCATTTGTGATAATCAACCCATTTAAATGTAAATTAAGACCCATACACTGGAAGTAATCTCCATAAGAAGTTCATACATAACTTCATATTTATGGATGATCATAAGAGGTTTTGAAATATCAAATGTAACTTCCCTTCCTTGACAATGGACAGGGGATCTATGTAGAGAAATCCAATCCATGCCTAAGATGACATGTAATTTGACAAATGGAATAATGACAAGATTCAGAGGAAGTACATTCCCACAAACATCAAACAGAGAGGAATCATAGGCTTGAGATGAGATAATCATACCATTATAGTTTTTCACTACTAATTTCACATCAAATTGTTCTTTAAGAATCATAACACTGTTAAAAAATATATTTAGCTGTGAAATAGTGAGTAGATCCAAAATAAAATATGGGTTTATCAGTTTTAGAGTGGATGGTAAATGTACCATTCATTACAAAGATATCACATCCCTTGTCATAAATAGTTACAACATGATATTTCACCTTATCCCCTGTCTTAAGAGGTTTTTGTCTTCATTCATCATCGCTAACCCTTGGGTTTGGATAGTGGAGATCATAATTCCTCTTCTCCATGATCATGTTGAATGAAATCACAGGAGGTGAATTCTATGTGGCTCTTTCTCAATTAGTGTTTTGTGCAAACATTTTTCCCATCACCTCAGTAATCAATTGCCTAATGGCCTTACCTTACACAATTAAAACATTTATTATACCCCTATGTTAATTTCCATGATTCTCCCCACACATAGAGTATACGTGAACGTTAACCTTTTTTTCTTGATGGTTGTTAATGTTTCCATTATACTCCACCTTCCTCCTCCAATCGAAGCCATGAGATTGATACAAGAATCCTACAACTATTTCAAACATGATTGCACAATTCACAATATCTTTATAGATTCTGAAGCCTCTCATGGACAATTCTCTTCTCAATCTTGGCTTTAATCTTCCAAAGAAATTATCAACTTTACCTTAAATTTGGATGATAATTCATGAAGCATACCTAGTAAGTCTCATGAAATTATCCTCATACATACCAAAATATTCCTCACCCCTTTTCTTCAAAAAAATTTAATCTTTCCACATAATGGTATAAAGAATTAGAGGAATGTTATTACTAAAATATATATTCTTGAACTCATCATTATCCATGGATTTAGTCTCATCATGTTAGCTCATATTCTTGATTAGATTGAACCACTTATATGCTTCTAATTATAACTGATAAATAGCTTGAAATACTTTATAATTGTTTTTTTATTGAAAAATAAAGAATATCATTTAATTGGTACTAATCCATTATTCAGAAAAAATTGGATTAGAACACTCTATAAAAGATGGTGGATGTTTCCTCATGGAATATTCAATAGAATTTTGTTCCCTCATTTGGTCATTCAATTTTCCACCATGATTCATAGCTTAAAAAATCCATGAGAGCATAGAAAAAAAAATTTCCCATGAATATCCCAAAGAATTCAGTTTCTTAGGAGGATAATTGTTTCTTTGTCCATTTCAATCTCTATTAATATAGTATATTCAGGTTTCATCCATTTACAAAAATCAAAATCATAAAGTAATAAATAGGTATAATAATGAGTATCCACGTAATAATGAAAAACAACTTATTGAATTTCTAACATATGACACCTTCCTTAATCTATGAAACCGTACGTTTATCCTGGGTAATTCATAACAATATTTTATCTAAACCCTTCATAAAAATTCATGAAGAGTTTGTTAATTCCCAAATCATATCCCATAAGAGTGTCAAAACAAGTGTGCAATAAGGCACATTATCATATACCATATTACTCCAAGTCAACCCTAGAACATCTTGTTGGATTTATTACCCCTAGGTTGATCTGTACTAGATCCACATCTACTTGTAGTATCCGGACATGGATGTATTGATAGTAAACCAAACACTTTATCCTTCACCAAAATACCAATTCATTTTCTTATACTTTGACTCATCTCTATACTTATCCTTGGAAATTTTCTTATGGATCTCAGAAAGGTTTTATCATCCTTATTCCAAAGTATACTAAAATTTTCATTTGATACCAACAATAATGAACATCAATTTTCAAAAATTAAAAATAAATTGCATTTTCAAACAACTAAAAACATTAAAAAAAATTACTCTAGAAGATTGTACTAGTCTAGTGACTTTGTAAACATGGAAATATAATCACTGGTATATAAATGAGTTAAATTATCTCCCAATAGGTTCTTCATGACTTGAACCCTTATTAGACGCATAAAAATAATACATATCTTCAAAACCTAGAAAAGAAAACATTATAAGGGGTGGGATAAAATGCTATGTTTGGGTAAACAAGGGTGACATGTAAGAATAATTTGGAGTATAAGGGTATGGGAACATTATCATAAATATAGAAGATCATACCCTGCATATCAAAGATCATAATAGAGATCATGCTATAAATATTGGTAGTTCATAAGAAATGAATCATAATGAAATAAATATAATAATCCATGAAATCACAACATAGGAATAAAACATGGAATTATAGAAAACACATAATCATACAATATGATTTCCATAGTAGCTAAGGCTTCACTTCCAAGACCATAATACCGGATAAATTACTTTACTGAATAGAGTGAACCCCTGTTGCAGCCCTATATTACTAAACAAAGTGAACCCTCATTCCTACCTTATATTACTGAACCGAGTAATCCCATATTCCATTTGTGTTTATCTCATGAGATATAAATCATTTATCTAATGTATTGGATGGAGATATAGGTCCCAAGAGACATATAAGAAAATAAACCATACATGTTCCATGTGATCATAAATAATCATATCACATCCCATGGGTATCATAAAAATGTAAACACGTGATAACATGTGGAAAAAAATAGGTTTCATAATTATTTCATCATAAGTGAAACCCATGAAAAGAAGTGGGTTTCAAAATCATATAACCAGTGAAAAAGATATGGGATTTATAAGTATCATTTCATACAAAAATGATTCTTTCTAAGAAAAAATATGAATAGAAACAATGAATAATATCCCCACAATGGCATGAGTAACTCCAATCTATGTTATCTTGGATGGGAAATAATTTTTAAATATCTTTTAAAACATTTATTAAGGAAAATATCCTTTCTTCTATGAAAAAATATTTTTATGACATAAAAACTTTAGATAACATTTTTATTTGATAATAGAGTTGAAAAATTATAAAGAAGTCATTAAAAAAAGTAAAATAATTTAAAAAAAAAATTTATTAAAAAATATCTTCATGCATCTTTTGAAATCATTTTGAAATCATTTTAAAAAACATGGTATTTGAATACAAGAGATTTCTAACTGAAGAGAGAGAAGGTTATATTTTACATAAACAACATTATCTTAATTAAAGAAGAGTGAAAAAATGGTACTAAAATAGAGGATATCATGAAAAAACATATTATAATGAACCTCATGGATATTATTGAGATATGGATCATAATATTTTTTCAAGGGAAATATAAATATATACAGTTTTGTAAAGTGATGAGATTGTCCCAATAACATTTTATAACTCAGAAACATGGGATCATACATTCAATGTATTGAAAAGAAAATTATATAGAGATCAATATATAATTAAAAAATGGATTTCAAAATATTACATGTAAAATAAATGTATATACACCATATAAAAAAGTCTTTGTGCATAACAAAACATGAATCTCAAAGAAGGAAAATTGAAACAAAACAGTTTAACCGATTTGGTAAATTTTGAAAGTTAAACCCCATGGAAGAAGAATAATAAATTGGTCATGTTATTTCCTATTTATTTAATTAAAATATACATAAAATAAAATCAAGTTAATTACATTCACTACACAAAATGATGGTGTGGAAAAAATAGCTTGTATCTCACAGAAATTAAAAGTGAGATGAAATCCCATGACCTAGTGTCTTGAATCATTTCGTACTCATACAAGATTATTGTATAATAAATAAAAGTTTATTATACATATTATAAATAATAATATTATTATATTTATGACCATATATGGGTTTTTATGACTTTATATTTCCTTTTTGTTAAGGAAATTATGTTAGGGTTTCACTTTAGGTAACATTCGCTTTGTTATTTGCATGTTTCTTAATTTGTTATATCATTAGTATTTATAGTTATATCATGATTCAAAATTGTATAACGTTATATAAATATAATTTAGATATGTTATATTTTTATTATAATAATTTAGATCATAATGAACTATGAAATGGAATACATTATTCATGGAGACAGTAAGTCATACATACACATGATTGTTGCTTCAATAATTATATTCATATCTAAAGAAAGTAAGTAAAAGAAATATGTATATATATTTATGTATATATATGTATAATTATTACATTATAATTAATATAACCTATATATAATACGATTTTACTATACCCATCCTTAATACATTCAATATGGTGTGTGAACAAATCACATCGCTTTGAGGGGGAGGTAGTCCACACTTCCTCAAACAAGATGATTGTATTAACACCAAATGGTATGTAAATAGATGATTGTTGTAAAAGGAATGAAAAATAATAAATACATAATAAATAAATCATTTGTAAAATATAAATATAGATTCCATTATATTGGCCACTATGATAGGTGGTAAATGACAAATGAACAATAATTTTTTTGTGAGGCAGTAGTTCACCGAACACAGAAATAATATGTTCAATATCCATTGGATGGAAGTGGGTGTAAGTTTATATCTAAATATTTTTAGAAAAACCATAACAGTATATTTATGATAATGTTATTATTACACAATAGTTGAACAAATAGTGTGGAGGGGGTGAATAAGGAAAATAATGTAAAGGTTCTTGAGAGAAAAAATTCCCTCTTAATCGGGTTACTCCATTTAGTTAATGCCAAAAGTCTACCATTAGAAGCTTTATGACCAAAATTAACTTCAAGGTCAAAGTGAGGGTTTTTAGGATACTAAATGGGGATATATTGGACAATATAAAATGGTTTTATAGGTGTGATGAAATGGTAGAGGTTTTGGACCTTTATAGTAGAGGTGGAGTGGCACCCTTGTAAATATTCAAAGAGAGAATTCCACCCATGTTTTTCTTGTTTCATGTGGATCCAATAGGAGAAAAACGTTGAGAAAATTGATGATAGGGGAGAAAGATTTCTATAAAATGGTTTTGGGCATGTTTCTAGATAATTTGGTGCATTAATGTAAAGGTTTAGTCCCAAATTAAGTAAACTTTGGCCTTAACTGCTGTGATTAATTTCAATTACTTTTACTAATATTTTTGGTAAAAAGGTTTACCCTATTATTAAATATAAATAATTATTATTCCAAATATAGAATAACTTTTATCAAATTATAATCACATATGTGACATAAATTAATTTTAAAATAATCCCAATGTTTGGACGACACTACAATTGCTATAGAAAAATGGATCATTAGTTTGTTAGGAAATTATGTCCAATTTAAATGTGGAAATGGTTCCAATGACCAAAATTTAATTAGTTGAAAAAAACTTCTAATTAAACTTTTGAATAAAAAATTATATTTTATCTTTATATATAAATCGAAATAAAAAGCATTTTTTAATTAAAAACAGTTATTTTTCACAATTCATCTCAAAATGATGTTTCTATGAAAAATCCCAAAATTTCACCGTAAAATAATTTTGACATTATAAATAAAAAAATTATGGTTATTTTATAAAATTAAATTTATAAATTTTTCTGAAATTAAATTTATTATAAGGACATTAAAACCAAATTTTTAGACATATAACGACTTTACCAAAAACATTATCTGTTATTATCAATATGTTTTATTTATATATATAAATTATGTACTATAATTGAATATTAGTTAATACTATTCATATAAATAATTTTAATATCTTGGTTATAAATTTATTTCATGATTAATTAAAATAATAAAAATAGATGATTCATAGAAACTCAGTGTTGTGTTTATCGTACGTTGTCTAAGTGTTGTGTGTATCATATGCCAAGTCAGTGTTACATGTAACATTAAACAAGTCATTGTTGCATGTGATATATGAAATGTTTGTTTAGTGTGAAATGAATTTTTTACTTAGTGCATTTAAAGATGAAAGTTTTAATTTCATAAAAAAAGGTTAATATAAACTCAGGGTGTTAAAGATTATTTAAACCATCTTTATGATTATCAATAACATTAAAAGAAATATATTATTTACTATATACAGACCATCACACATGGAATGAAGATTAATAGGGATGAAATTCATAAAAAGTTTCCTTAAATATGAAATTATCTTTTCTAGATAAACTTATCATGAGAATATTTAGACTTCTTAATTTTACATTAGAGAGTTCTCATTTTCTTCCATTATCAACTTCTAAATCTCTATGATAAGATGATTTATCTTCTCTCAACCCTTTCTAAACTCCGGGTTCTCTATTTTGATAGGACATTTGGATTTTTAATGTATCTCAACAAGTATGTTACAATTATTACCATAAATTATTATGTATGGTGATATACTTATGGGGTTTTGTAGGAATTTATGTAATCCAATAGTGCATCCTATAATTTTTGACTCTAGTCCTTGCAGTTGGGATATATTGTTTCCTCTAGAATTTTTTTTACTTCCATATTGAACACCTTATCCAAACCATTTGTCTATGGGTGGTAGGTAGTTCATGTTTGATGGTGTACTCCATATTTCTTTAGGTGGGGTTCAATGTTCTTGTTATGTAAGTGGGTTATTTGGTCACTAATTATTTATAGAGGTATTCCAATAATATTGGAAATGTTTCATTAAAGAAATTATATTATAATTTTTGAATCATTAGTTAGAGTTTCTTTTTCTTCAATCCAAATAGAAATTTATTCTACTTCTACAATAATGTATGAAAATCAAAATGACACAATAAATGAGACAATGAAAACAATTTCCCATACACGGAATATATCATATAAAATCATAGGTTTTTGGGTAATATTAGGTATTTTAAAATTTTCACTAGTAAATTGGAATATAGGAACTCTTTAGAAAAAAATCATGTGAATATTATAAAATTTAAGGAAAAAAAATAAATTCGTACAAAATATTTCATATAATTCTTTGACATCCCAAATGGCCCGCACATGCAAGTGTAATGGAAAAGGAAAGAACATAGTTCAGTTCCTCTTCAATGATGAACATTCAAATTTTGTTTTCATTATAAATATTCAATAAATAAGGATCCTCCTATATATAATATTTTGATTTATACTTCAATTTAGTAGTTTTATGTCTACAAAAGGAGGGTTCCTATGTTGTGACATCAAAAGTCAATATTTCAGCATATCAGGGAACTTGAGTGAGGTTGTATAGTTTTTAACATGGGAATTAATAATATAGATTGGTTATAGTGATTGTTTCTACCTCATCAGTGTGAAAAAGATGGCTCATGGAGTGTGCCACCATGTTCCCAATGCCCTTAATATTTTTGACCCCTATGTAAATCTCTTACAACATCATCATCTATATCACTAGTATAGATTTTTAATATTAATTATTGATTAAATAAATCAAATATAAATTATTAGAATAAAATTTTACATTACATTGTATAATAAAAGAGTGAATTTTTTCTAAAGCTACAATAATAGACATAAAATATTATTTTTTATGTAGTTAGTTAAGGATGTGTCTAGGGTCTATGGAGGTTAGGATATCACATGTGGTCATCCATAAATAATTTTTGAAACCATATCCCAGTAATATATATGAGAAGCATCACATAATATATAATGTGGATATTACCAATAAAAAATAAATATTATTGGGTAAGTGCTAAAGTACTATTTTAATAAGTCCAAATATAACATATATAAATCATATAAAAATTTTATTCATTCATTAGTAGATTATTTAGGGGAAATAAAATTTTCTAATGTTCTTAATAATACATCTATAAAACCCAACATGTCTTATAAATGACCTAATGGGTCTCATTGAAGTGGGGTAAGATATTATATAAATAACATCAAACTTTTCCTAATCTAATTAAATTCCATCATTAACAATCATGAAGCATAAAAAAAATACTTTTTTACCATAAAATGAACCATTTAAAAAATATAAAATACTGTTTTATGAATATATCAGTTTAAATCATTCTAAAAACATTCCAGAAATCTTTGAAGATAGGTTCCCTAGATGGTGATTTAACCCAAGAATGCCTCTATGAAGCTAACAATCAGATCTGAGATGATACTTACCATGTAGAACTAATATTTACGCAATTAATTACAGAGAAAAAATGGAAGAATTCTGTAGAAAGACATATTGAAGGTATTTGTGATGATGTTTTTATCTGGTTCCTTTATAGAAATTGAAAACTGGAAATACCAAGAAAATCCATCATGGAAGAAATATTGACTCTTTCCAAAAAGTCCCTTCGACATTTGTCCCACAAAGTTTATGGAAAAAGAAAATTTCTTAGTCATTAGTATAACCTACTATACTATATAAATTCTCTCCAAATATTCTAAATTATTGGGGGTACTAACTCATAATTCTAATTTTTCACAATTATATAACCAATTTCCTTTGAGATAAATTAAATGGGAATCGTCCATTGGGAGTTTATGATGGCTTAGATTATTCCATATCAAATAATACTTTCTACCATTTTTAACTAAATCTAAAAAGTCTAGGTTGATCTTTATTTGGGATTATATCAATAGCATGGATTCATCCTCCATAAGAATTTTATAAATATAGGTTTTAGAGATAATCCCTGAAATATTCCCTCATAATAAACCTATATAACTAGCATTGTGATTCAGTATTTTTAGAAGATGGGGGTTTTTATAGGCTCAAAATTATTTGATTTTATGATCAATAGTTTAAAATTATCTTTTATGATAAAATATTTTATGTTTTATAGTACAAAATTATGTTCCAGTAGTTTATTGTTCTCCAGGCTGGATAACTACATATTGAAGGAAAACAATTAGTATTATCTTTGAGTAACACATTAAAATAACATTCATAATTTTTTTAAAAAAAGTTTCAATACTAAAAACTATCTCAAGATTAAGATAATTTTCAAAAATATATTCATCAAGATGGTTTTTTATTATTATATATTCTCCAAATCATATTGTGTCATTAAACATTTTGATATCCTCCATAGACGAACAAGGTAATTAAAAACATTTTATGTAAAAAAATATTCCCCTTCATGAGGTTGATTCAATGAGTCATGAATGTTAAAATAAACCATTTTCTCACTAAAATTAAGTTATAGATCACATTAATTTAGATTATTATGGTTTTTAAAATTTTTAGGAATGATATAACTAAAATAATTAGAGAGTGATTTTTAGCTATTCCTTCATCCATTTTAATAATATAGGATTAGGTCAGGAATGATAATCCATGAGTAGTTTCCATGTCTTCTTTAAGAACACCTACTACGTAGGTATTGACTCAATTGGAAAATATCCCCACTAATTAGGTGAATATTAGTTCTCCCATATGTAGAAATTTATAAATGGAATAAGTAATTACATTAATTTAGGTTTTTAAATAACACAATGTGTTGGAAAAAGTATTCTTACCAACAGTGAATGGGACAGTGAAATTAACCAGATCATGGTATTAATGGGGGTTAGTGGGGTGAAAAGGGTAGAAAAATTATTAATTAATCATAATTTTTCATTAAATAAAATTTATATTATTTTAGAGAACGTGTCCTTAATGAATTTTGTATACTATTGGATTTAGAGGATGGGCTATAACAGAGGGTCGTTGATCTGTAAAATTTTAAACACCAACAAGATTTCTTAGTGTAGTGAATGTTTATTATTTTTCTTGGGTTCTTGTATCCTTATAGAAATGTTGGGCTGTTTTTAGGTAGTTATTCAATATAATCTTTAAACTCTTATGTCATATATGGTACATTCATTGATTCCACCTCAGGTTCTTTTTCCTGGGTAGATTCACTAAGTGCATATTGATTTTCACTTCTACCTTTTGTAACCAAGTATGATCCTTTTTTTCTTTCATTATCTTTACAACTCCATAATATAATTAATCAAACATTTACATTTGGTTTAGTAATTGGTTGATCATGAATCTTACTAAAGATTTGATTTACTAGATTATTGATGGTAGTCATGAGTTATCCGTACATTCATTTTAATTTGTTTATCTACTTATTCATGATTTTTGAGAGTGTTGTATTTAAAATTTTAGGATTATATTAGACATATCAGTATGTACGTTATGGATTGTGGGTGGGATTATCTTTATAGGAATCTTGTGGATGTCTAGAAACATTGTATTTGGATTTGAGGGGTCAGAAAGGATATTGAGAGTCTTATTAGAATAGTTGCTGGAATATTTTACTCTATTATTGTTGTTTCCTAGATCGAAAATAATTAGTGGGGATATAACTAAACCCATGGTTCCCACATGGTTGATTCAAGAATTCCCTCTAGAAAATGGAATCACAACTTTCAATCCCTTAAACATGAGTGAATCTATTAGTGAAATTATCTTGAGAATAACAAAGCTCGAAGGACCTTTAAGGTTTGTTGGGAGATGAATATAGTGCTTTGAAAACAAGTATTTGTCTCAAAAGAGAGGTTAGTTCTTTAATTTGTTTTATGGTAAAGGTTATTTTTAATTTTTTACCTCATGTACACCGCCAGGGGTTGTTATTATACCATTTTTTTTGGAAATCATGGATATCCTTTCAATTAGTTATCACATATAAATAGCTGACTAATTATTATCCAAACCATGTTAAATACCATGAGTGGAAAGGGTTGAATCATGTTATGAACTATTAAAAATACTACCCCTTAAAAAATTGTTTTATCTCTAAAAAACACGCTTTTTTCCATTCCCAATATAAATGTATGAGTAAAATTGAAATTTTGCATTAGATAGAGAAATTTTACTTAGTTCACCATCACTGGTCTACGTCCATGGACAATAAAAAAGAAATGTGGATATGAACCAAATCCACTAAAGTGCTCTAATATTAAAAATTTCAAGGTAAAATCACATTCCAACATGTTTTACAACTGATAACAATTCGAAAGCTCAATTCTCCCTCAACCAAAGTGTCCTCACTACTGTTTCAGATGAATATTATTTTGATTACTTAAATAAATAAATTTTACACTATATTTTATGTATCATTAAGTTACACTTTTTCCCACATGATGGATAAAATTTTACCAAAAATTTACATGGAAACCCCTTCCCATCACATTGGCTATGCTCATCGCTTTCATGAAGCTCACACAACAATCACAAAACTACCCAAAAAATCAGAAGAAAATTATGCTTTCAAGAACCCAACAACCTTCAAAAACCTCACCACATTCTAAAACCTTAAAAAACCTTTTCAAAGACAACACCTTTTTCAAATCTCCCTTATCCTTTGTGAATATCACTCCTTTAATGAAGCTCACTTAGTCTACATGATGCTTAATACTTCTATTATGCTAATAAATTTTCCTTGGATTATATAATCTTTAACAACATCCTTTAATTTTTAATTTTTCCATAAGAAAACACATTTCGAATCACCATTAAGAATTTTGAGTCTTTAGATTCTTGGTAAGGATTTCTATATTTTTGTGATGTGGTTGAGCCCTATTTACAAGATTTTGCTCTAGTTTCCAAAGCATCCAAGCTCGTTGTCACCTTTTATTGAGGCCTTATAATCATGTTTTGCAGCTCCTTATTTTTATGAAGCACTAAATAAATTTCACTGTTTAATATGATTCTCATAGTAACAGATAATTACTATAACCCCTTCATGCTCTACCTCCTTTCGTGAAGCTCCAATCCTTCACAAAACACAAAACTTTCATGAAGCCCCAGAACATTGTGAAACTCCCAAAATTCTCCAAATTCATTACTTTTTGATATTTTTTTGAGTAATTCATAGAAATCCAATTTTTTTGATGCTCGATTCATCGTCAAAATCGTGGAACCCATAAATTTAGAAAGCACTGGGAAATGAAGCTACCTTGTGTATGTATTTTTGGTGCTTCCTCTAGAGAATATATTCCCTTTCCATGGTCCTTTTTATATATACCATGTCATCAATATATCTCAAAATACACAACTAACCCTAGAAACATGAATTTTCAACAAACATAATCTACCCGAAAACACTACAATATTACATTGAAGAAATTTTCCCATCAATCTCTCCCTTTAGATTTGTTGAAAACTATTTACTCTATGATAAACCTTCTAAGAATCTTCAATATTTTACCAATATTATCTTCTTGGATTTAGATAGCAATCAAATATTTACTCAACCAACTCTCTATGCCCAAATGAAACATGATCAATTTGAAAAACAATTGTATAATTCAGGGTTCATAAATGAATCAATTCATTTAAAAACACTCAAATTCTTTCATCATTAAACACATATGTTTTGATATATATCCTTTGATTACACAACATTAGCATCATAATATTTAAAAATTCCCCCTACTTCACTTCTCCCCGTATTATCTCCTCCCCCTTTCTTGATTATGGAATTTTCTACCCCTTTTATAGCCATAAATTATACCCATTTTTCAATGAACCCAAATGTCAATTCTTTATTGGTTTCAATAGGGTAAAGAACATAGATCAACACATTAGGGAAAACACATCATACCTTAGAAAGAGGGGGTCCCACTTCTACACTCTTTCAATTGTGGGGAGTCAACTAAACTCCAAGAGCTAGTCGATGTCATTAAAAAAATTCTTTAGGTAAGGCCTTCATTAGATTATATGAAACCTGTAGTTCTTTAGTAATATTATATAACTTAAAAATTCATTGATCCACCTCCTCATTGATGAATTGATACATTATTTCAATTTTATTCATCCATGAGCGATGGACTATATTATTTTCAAGATTTATTGAACTCGAATTATCATAATGGATTCCGATCAGAGACATCACTTCCATTCCCATATATCCATCATGTTGTTTCATCCATAATAACTATTTGAAATCATTAATAGCAACAATATATTTTGATTTTACAGTTCTTAAAGAAGTTCAATCATATTTATTTCTTATATATGAAATAACCAATCCACCACGATCGAATATGTCCCCTGAAGTTTATTTTCTATTATTTAATGATCCGACCCAATTTTCATCTATATATCCCAATAACTCTTGATGATATTGTTCATTGTAAAATAAAATTAAATCCATAATTCAGATGATATACAGAAGAACTAATTTTTCTACAAGTAATTTTATTCCTTTGGGTTTGATTTGATATTGGGCTGATGGAATATTGAAAAAAACAATATCATGTAATGTTGCTGTTAATTATAATAGAATTCTAATCTGATGCTTTTATTTGGTAATATTAACTTCTTTTTTTTCATTATATCATGAGAGTTTCATCAAGGTATCCAACAGAGTCATCAAATACTTAGAATTATCCATTAAAAATATTCTCATAACCACCTTTGAATATTTGTATTATAAATTAAAATGGTCATTCCATCTTTGTGTCTTCTGTAAACCAAATGAAAAGGTCATTTCACAGACTATTTTCATCTCAAACTCTCTTTTCATTAATTCATCAAACTGTTTTCACTGAACATCATATGATCCACCTAAAATTATTCCATCAACATACACCAAAACAATTATCCTTTTACTAATATCATTATTGACTTAGATATTATTACAAACTGCACAAGACTGAAAACTATGCTTCTTCAAAAACTAATCCAGTCTACAATACCATGCACTAGGTGCTTGTTTCATCCCATATAGAACCTTCATCAGCAATAAAACCCTATTCTAAAATTCATGAATGATTAAATAATATGGAAACATGATATAAACTTCTTCTTCTTGATCCCCATTCAGAATTGTTGAATTGGAATCCATCAGGAAAACATTGAACATTATTTACACTATTATGACCATGAATAATATGATTACCTTTATCCTTACAATAGGTTAAAATATTTCATTAACATTGAAACCCTCCATCAAAGTGTACCCTTTTCACACTATCAATTATTTATTTCAAATCATTGTACCATATTATTTCAAATTGTTGTGAAAGACCCGTTTGGTCCTATTGAAATTCTTATATATTGGTCTCAAAACAATCTCCAAATGTTAGATTATTCTCAATTTAGCCAGTCTCTTCATTTATAACCTAAACCCAATTACCATCTCTATCTTCTTCTTCAAAACATTTTTTCTTTACTTGAGATAGAAAATATGTCTTCATTAATGAATTTATTCTTCATATTTTAATTGGGTTTTCTTAATCAAAAATGATATTTTCCTATCAATTTCAGATCTACACGTTAGCTTCCATGATGATACATATTTTTGATTATCCATTTCATCATTAGTATCTTATTATAATTCAAAATTATTCATTTCTAATCCCACTGATTTTCTTACCTTCTAATAAAATTCATCTAATAACTATTCACTATGTTGTTGAAGATTCTTTCCATTCTCTACAATAGTGACACTTTTCTCTCAACTACTTTTCCAAGCCTTATTTTGAAGCATTTATATTTTATGATTTTTCATGAATATACATGTAATATTCATTATTATCCACAAGATTGAAATTTAATATTCTTATCCTTATTTATCATTTGATACTTACATCAAAAGATTAGAAAGTATATCAATGTTTTCTTCCTTCTGTACCACATCCAATACCATGTCTTTTCTTTCATTGGAAACAACAAATCCATGTTGGGTATATATATGGATGCCATGATGGATTCCTTCTAGAATTTTTCTTGTTGTTCTTTTTCAATATTCATTGTTCTAACCATGTTTTTTTTCAAATTATTCCTATTAACCACTTTATTTTGTTGAGGATTTCTCACTTCCAAAACATGAAGCGTCATCCATTTTTCTTGAGATAGTCTTCCACCTATATATTTTTGAATTACATACCATTGTCATTATAAAAATCCATAATCATCTATCCATGCATCCTTTCAAATTCCCATAGATATTTTGTTATGAAACTCAACATGATTTACTTTTTGTATGTGAAAAATACTCATTATATCCTAATGAAATAATCAATGAAAAGAATAAGATACCTCTTTCCATAATTGGATTTTGGTGGTATTGATCTACACACATATTCAAGAAATAATTAAAGAAATTTTGTTTTCTTTTTTTCTTTTTTTTTTAATTTTATTTTTGATAATTCGAACTTATTAAAATGAATCACATGTGTGAGTTTAATCATGTGATCTTTTTGGGATATCTCAAGTTTCATCTCATTTGACCAGATCTTATAGTGATGGTTCAAATAGATCGACAATCCATGTATACAAAAACCTATATTCATCCTCTCTATATAGAAAAAACATATCCACTTATCCCCTCACATGGTAGAGATTACCCTCTATAGAATTTTCCTTTTAAAAAAATTTCGCATATTTTCCCTTGGCAGTACAAAATTTCTTAGAAAAACCAATTGCTATTCCTGAGTCAAATAGTTTAATAACACTAAACATGTTGTGACTAGGACATTAAAAAACTAATACATTAACATATCTCATATCAATGCTCCCAAATTTGGATATACCTGAGCTAACAATCTTTAGGAATTAATCTTTTACAAATTTTACAATATCCCCCTTGTAAAATTTGATTCTTATAACCAGATCATTATTTCCCATCATATTGGATGTGAATATGCTATTAAGGATCCATAAACAAGAATAATATGATTTTTAAGAAAAATATATACAACTACTTCCATCATAGATATTTTCTTTTTTATCTACATATTTGAATTCATACCCATTATGGATTGATAATCTTGATATTCCTTAGAGTATGATGCACCAGATTATTCTCACAGATCTAAAAATAAATTTTGTATTTTCACCCCATTCAATGATTCATTGAGTTGTTGCTTATAAACACCTTCAGTCTTCTTTAGAACAATCCTATGAATTATTGATGAACAATATCTTGTAATATTTTAAAATCCTCTATAGTATAAATAATTACCATCAAAATAATTCCCAAAATATTTAACTCTATGTGAATATTTTTTTTCATTCCCTTCAATACATTTTGGTTATGAAACAAATTTTATGAGAATCTCCCATATTTCTATACTAATAACATCTGATACAGTGTGTTCTCTAATGAGTCATTATCATTTAGAAACATGTCTCGTGATTTAATTGAACCTTATAATTTTTTTATACCCAAATAAAATTTTAGCCTTTGAGGATGTTTCTAAGGTATCACCTTAATCACCATAGATTCTTTTTATTAATCCTCATTCCATCCTTGTTATTTGGATTTGATTGTTCCTTCTATTTTTCTGAAACATTATACACCACTTCTATATTTTCTAGTTCTCGTGTAATCTATTTTCCTAATTTCATACAAGGAGTTAAGAGACACTCCTTATCTTCTAGAATTATCCACAGGTTGAGAACTTCCAATTCAAATTCCTTGATATGTTTAATTTTATATTTTCTATTGTTAGTCAAACCATTTATTTCCATTTTCCATTCTTCAATTTTAAGCATGTAATGAATATCATTTTCTGACTTCTCTAGCATTGAAGACTTAATTTTTAAATTTTATTATTTCAGTTCAGAATTCTCTTCAAGATACTTCAAATAATGTTTTTCATTATGAACAACTCGCTTTTCTTTCTTCTTTTTGGATCTTTAAACAACTTTCCCCTCAATGGATTCTTCTAAGTTAGCATGGGGATCAACTCTTTCTTTAACTTCTTCTCTATCATATTATATTTTTCCCTCATCTGGGAACTACTATAAAATTATACCATTTATTTATCTCTTTGATAATTAGAGTTATCCATCTCATTAACCTTAGATTCTTTGAAACTTCCATTTTTCTATGAAATAAAATTTTTCTTTTTAAAGGAATTTTTATACAAAATTCTTACCATTCACATAGGCTAATGAATTCTTCTTTGGAATTTTGTATTTTTTCTCATGATCATCTTGAAACTTCATAGGAGTGTCTTACTATAAGATTTCAAACAATTCCACATCAAAAATAGGTATGTTGGGGTTTCCCTTGGAACTTTTCTTAGTCGCTTTGTAAGTATGATGAGAGAACTGAAATTCTACATATATCTCTTTCTTTCATTCCCATATCAAACAGTGAGATTCTTCATGGCCTTGAATTAAAATTCATTGTACATACCTTTTTCCACATACTCATTATCATCATTTATCATCTCATATTTGAAAAGAATACTATGTAATCTATCCAATGGTATCTGATTTGGATCTTTATCATCCAGTACAGAAACATTCAGATTTAACTAAGGTGTAAGTAATATCATGATGTGGTTAATGATTTTTACATCTTTAATAATTTCTAATTTACCATGAATTTCTTCTAAAATATCATTCAATTATTCAAAGAATGAATGTATAGACTCATAAGGGTTCATTCTAAGGTCCTCATACTTGTTCCATAGAACATTTATTTTTTTTATGAATTCTGTGTTACCCTCATAAATATTTAGAAACATATCCTACAGAACATGTGATGTCTTACATGACATCAAATTCATATAGATATTCTTGGATAGGTCTCCACCTAAATCATTGATTTATTTGGAGTTATCATCCAATTCCTGTTGGTAAACATATGACAAAGAACCATTTTCATGTTTAGCCAAAATACCAGGGATTACTGTTGGAAAGTCATCTTTTACTAAAGATCATAAATATTTATATATCACAATATTCCGCAATCTAAAATTATATACATAAAATATCAGAATACAAATATTATTGGCTACCTCCATTGAATCCCCTTACAGAGAAATATTGAATTTAACATTTTTCCATGAAATAAATTTTTATCCCAACTATGTTAAATATCCTTAGAGGGGGAGGGGTGTATTAGAGTATGAAATGTTAAAACTATTACCCATCCATGTCCTGTTTCAGTATTAAAAAAAACACTTTTATATCCCTTTCTAGTGAAATGTATGAGAATAATTGAAAGCATGCACAAGACACAACAATTTTACTTGGTTCTCCCTCATTGGTCTATATGCAAGTAGAATACAAAGAAAATGTGCCTATGTATCAAATAAACTAAAAAGAACTATTTTTAAAAAATCTCAGACTAGACTCATTGTCCCTCCTAGTTTACAACCAATCATAATTTGAATGCTCACTTCTCTCTCAACCAAATCATGCTCCCTGATCCTTCAGATGAATATTATTTTCAATACCTGAATCAATATTTTTTACACCTTATTTGGTGTATCATTTAGTTCCGAGTTAATTCACTTAATGAGTAATATTTTACCATAAATATATACCAAAACCCCTTATCAACACATTCGCGATGCGAGCCAATTTCAGGAAACTCACACATCCTTCAAGAAATAGCCCAATTAATTATACGAAAATACTATTTTGAAAAAATTATAACTTTTTCAATGTTCAGAAAATTTTATAAGATAAAATAGTCTTTTCTGTAACATACTTATCTTTGAAGGTCAATTATACTTCGTGAAGCTCACTCATTTTATGAATCTTACGTAGAATTCATGAAGATAAATACTTTTACGATGCTTAGAACTTTCTATTATCTTACACAGGCTTTATGAACCTCATTTATTTTAATTTTTTTCTTAAATAATAACCTTTTAGAATTCAAAGCCTTAATATTTTTTTATGGAATTCACTACTATTATCAGATGGTAGATATCAATTTATCAGTGTTTCCGCCCATTCCCAAATCTTATAAGATCACATTGCCTTTTTGAAATTATTTCCAATCTAATTCGGGAATATAAATGAAAATTTGTAACTTTGTAATGATTCTCGTAGTCATGGAGATTTATATTCAAACCTTCAGACTCAGTGTCCATTCACGAAGCTCCACACCTTTAAAATGGAAAAAATCATTCATGAAGCACCATTCCATTGTGAAACACTAATCCTTTGAGAAATTCATGACTGTGACATATTTTCATGAGGAATTCAAGGACATCCAATTTTCATGATGCTTGATTCATCCTCCAAATTTTAGACCCCAAAAATTTGGTGAACACTAGGAAATGGTGCCACCTTATGTATGCATTTTTTTGTTCCACCTCTAGCAAATCCATTCCTTTGTCTAGAATCATTTCTAGAATACATTGTCAAAAATTCTCTTAAGCTCAACAACATTCCATGGATGTATACCTTGTCCATAAACACATGAAAACCAAAAACACTAAAATGATACATTGAGGAATTTTTCTGAACACTTATCAATCAACGCTCCTCTTGAATAAGAATCATGAAAATTCAAGATAATGTCCATTATTCCATGGTAAATGAATAGAAAAAATTATTTCTTCATAATTACGGTGTGTGTAGGATGTTATTATTGAATAGAATTATGTATTTATAAAATATCGTAGTTTTTATGTGTTTTTATGATTAAAAAATCCATTTTTCTCCTAACAAGTTTTTTAAACATTTTAGATTACATTTTCCAAGAAAATTATATTACATTGATTTGATAAATGATAAACTTATGATGATTGAGATATTTTTCTAAGAAAAAGTATTTTTTTTTCATGAAATCAATGATTACATTCCATCAACTTAGAATTAGAATGAATGATGCTAAAAGATTATATTTTTATGTAATATAATATCTTCTTAATAAAATGGATGAGTTTAGACATACTGAAAGTAAAATATCTCATATAGAATGATGTAAATGAGGATATTATATCTTAAGAAAAGGATAATAATAAACAATTATATATTAAATACAAATGAAATTGTGAAATACTAGTATTATATCACTGTAATAGATTTATCTTATGTTGAAGGATTATCTTATGCAATGTTGAAGTCACAATGTCTTTTTCCTCGAAGAAGAAAAGGATATAACTTATATTACAGTGTCTCTCAAGTATATATCTTTGGATTAATATTACTATAAGTTGAATATCATACCAAAATCTAGTCATTATATATAATTTCATGATTACTTTTATAATATATTGATAAGTCATTTCATTATTTTAGAGAATATTGGAAAAGGTATTATCTTTTTTATGAAGGGTTAGTATTTATAGTATATCATTTTACCATGAGCGGAAATATCTGAAGAATAAGAAGAGTTATGACATCGTTGTAGTCGAAGTAATTTATATATTTGGAATTCATTGATGCATGTCCTTAATTACTTAAATTATCTACTTATCAGTGCATGTCTTGATCGGCCATTAAAATTATCTTATACTAATGTACAAAATAAATGATGAGATATAAAAGGCATATGTATTCATTGTAAGGATATAGATGGATGTGAATAATGATTAGAACTCTCATATATAGAAATACTCCAAATTTATTTAAATGGAAAAGATCAAATATAAAATATCATTTTATTCATTGAAATTTATCATTTTAATTTATGATCACTATGATATGTACCTTGATTACTATCATCATGCCATAATTCATCTTCCTCTACTATTAGTTGCTGCTTGCAATGTTGTGATGTAATCGATCATCAAAAGTATATATAATCTCTTTTGATTATATTCAATGTCGAGCTTGTTTTGAGACTATGGATTAGTCTTGTAAATGAATGTCATGGTTGATATCTCTTGTACCACTATATTAAGTGACAACTTCTTTTAATCATATGGGATCCCCTGATAAAAGGGCTATTATATTAAAAATTACTATACACAAAAAGTGGAGTGCTGGTTGAGTGGACTAGGGTATTTTTCTTCTCCAAGCCACTATAAATATTTGATGTTCGATATTTTTCCATTTAATTTTTATATTTCATATTCTATTTCATATTGAGGAAAAATATTTTATTTATCATACATGAAGAGGTAGGATTCTTGTAAAATTGATTTTTAGGAACTCAATACACTCCTATAGAGTTTTTAATTAGCCATTATTTGGTCAAAGAGATGGTATAAAATCTTATGAAACTTCAGTTCACAGAAATCAAAAATTTTTTTCCACATATATATTTTAAATTAAATACAATTTATAATAATCAATAATTTATTTTATTGGTTTGAGCTCCTTAATTTAATTGTGAAAGTTATTATTGCTGGATGGCTCACTTGACTATCTATATGAAGAATCCTAGATGGAATGTTTATCTTATAGAAGAATATCCTTATGAAATTCCTAATAAAGAACCTAAAATTTGGGATTCTACAACTGATGTAGAATATTATGTGAATTATAAATCTTTGAACATTTTAATATCTATATTTGGACTATATAAATTCAGGTTTTTAAGTGTCAAACAAGTCATGAAATGTTAACCTCTATCACAATTTCATATGACGGATTTTTTTTAATTATTATAGATACGATAAAAGTGAAAATAAATTTAGAAACATTAACAATGGTTGGGGGATAATGATTTACTAAATTTAATGGAGGGATCATTGATATTGTTGATAATATTTTTATTATAGGCACACATATCACTAAGCCCAAACAAGAATTTTAATCCCTTAAAGTATTATCACCTAAATGGAGTGGAATGTTAGCTGTTATCAACAAAATTAAAGGATAAAAGTATCAATATAAAGGATCTCATTAGAAATATTTTTATATACGAAGATGAAATGGAAGCTAAAGATGGAGATCATAAAATGACCAAGAAGGAGAATGATTTCTGGAAGGTTTCCACTTCTAAGGATGACAAGAAGAAAAATATCATAAAAATCTCTAAAACATATAAAAATAGTGACTTGTCAAGATATTAAAGATTAAAATAAGATCTTTCATAGATTTCATAGAAGTTCAAAAAATTCTATTATAATGGAAGAGACATTAGAAGACCTTTCATCAAGTATAAGAAGCAAGGTGCAAACTCTAAATAATTTGGATTCGATGATTGGAAGAAGCTAGCAAACATCATGTAAATACCTACAAAAATTCATGAAAATAAAAATCCTAATAGAAAATGATTCTTGAAGGCCATATATAAGAATAAGGATTATAAAGATATGAAGGAAACCTAGAGTACTTAATAATATTTTACCGAATGAACATCATCAAAATTATGTGCTGAAGTTCCTAATGAAAAGGACAATATATCATTCATAAAACAATTATATGAGGTACATTCTTGTTATTCTTCAAAATGTTATCATGAATATGAAAATAAAAATTTCTCATATGATAAATTAAATAAATATTTTACCATGTTGGAAAAAAATTATGAAATATTAAAAAATAATAATAATTCCCCTAAAAATTATTACAATAAAAGTTTTAATGAAGGGAAGGATTGACAAAAAAATATCTTATTTGAAAAAACATTTTGAAAAAATATACGGCATTATATATTAAAAAGGTGAAGAAAAAAGAGAATTGAAAAAAGTATATTCAAAACATTAACGATTACATAATTGTATTTAAAAAAAGGGGATGATTATCGGAACAAAATTATTTTCCAGAATCAAATTAAGAATGAAAAGTTTAGAATAGGAATTCAGGGTGAAAATACCAATTATAAAAAAACTATTCTTTCCCTTTTTATAAAAACAAAATGATTTCTGAATATACCATTTCTTATTTTAGGGAAAATATACATTATGAAAACATCTATAATTTTAAATGTCCCCAATTTTTTTAATAAAAAACACTTTTCTTACAAAATATTTTTCAAAACACATTGTAAATGATTCTAAGAAAATAAGAAAACTTGGATCCTTAAGTATTTTGTAGCGAACATTTATGGAACCAAAAGAGTTTGGGTACCAATGAATTATATTGTTTGATTGGTCATTATAGGGAACAAACCAACTGAATAATAATGACAAATGGTTTCTGTGCAGTGCCTATTCGAGACATATGAGTAGAAATTTCCCAAAATTTTACTAACTATCTAATATTTAAGGAGGATATGTTACATTCAGTAACTATGCAAAATGTAAAATTGATTCAATTGAATATTTTATAAATACACAATTGATTCTCATTAATGAAGTTCTTTATGTTAAAGGATTCAATCACAACCTGATAAGTATCTCTCAAATTTATGATGATGGTTATTGAATATATTTTTACAAAAACAGATACTTTGTTTTTTATAATAAATCTCTCCAATTTAAAGAATCTAGAACATATCATGTCAATAAAAAACATCTTAATTAATTATGTAGACAAAATTTAGATTGTTCGAATGTTGAAATTGATCAATCATGGATTTTTTTTATTGAAGAATTGAATAATAAATGTTCATTCTGAAAAAAATTATTTCTAAAATAAATATGATTTATGACTTTAATAATTAAATTAGATAAAAAGAAAATTTCTGATGCATATCAAATGTGAAAGAAAAAAATTAATCTTATAAAACAATCAAATATGTTCCTATATATAAACCTATTGATTTTATCAATATTGATATTTTCAAAACCACTACAACATCATGTCCTTATCCAAAATCATTTATTTATGTGTGTTGTTTATTGATTTTTTGATAATTACATGGGTTTAAATTTTATGGTTTAAAATTGAAGCCTGGCCAAATTTTTTTAATTTGTATAAGATTGTGAAAAATAAAAAAAAGATATAAAAATTATGTATTTGAGAAGTTACCATAATGTAGAATTAAAGAATCATGAATTTAATTCATATTTCACAATTTAAGGAATTAAACATACATCATCTTCCCCCATAAAACCTTAACATAATGTTTTGTTTAAAGGAGGAATCTGACTTTGGAAAAAAAATTGATAAAACCTTATTGTGTGAATATTACTTGACCACTTATTTCTGAGTTGAGGATGATAACATATCCTGTTATTTCATTAATAGAGTTCTGATAATGCCTATCATGAAAAAAAACCCTAAGAGTTATGAAAAAATATAAAACCAAATATATGATACATCAAAGTATTTGGATGCATGGTTTAAAACATGAACACCAAATATAATATTCAAATGTTTTATTTAATGTCTGGTGAATGTATATTCATAGGTTACTATACTAATTCCAAGGACTATAAAGTTTTGAATGAAAAGTCAAGTATTATTAGAGAATTTTCTCATGTGAAGTTTGTTTAAATTATTCCTTTTGATAAAAAATGAATTAGACTAATGAAAAATGTGTTTCTCTCAAGCATATGGGACTTGAAACCCTCTTTAATAGAAAAAAGAATGTTGATTTTGGAATTGATTAATTTAAACAAAATATGGTGATGGTTAAATCATGTGAAATATAAAGTCTGTTTCTTAGGCAACCTATACACCATAAAGATCAAATTATAGAAATACTTATAGGAAGCTTAGATGAAGGATTCAAAAACAAGAAGAAATATAGGAAAATTATTAGAATTGTTTTCTTTTATTTCCAAAATAGAACCCAAAACTGCCTAGGAATATTTATATTGAAGATACCAAATCTTGACGTACATGGACAATACATTAATTTTGTGTAATACTTAATACATAACAAAAACAGACACCCAAGGACCGTAATAGTTTAGTGTATTTGGAAACTCGGAACATAATCTCTTAATCATGGTGAAAGATATTAAACATCTACCATAAAGATCTTCCACTATAGTTTTCTTACCTAAAACATTTCTTTATATCCTGGGGAAAAAACATAAAAATTGTGAGCTCAAATTCTTAGTAAGGGTAATCATGGAGAAAATAAAACAAACCTTATACATTTGAATTTAAAAACATGAACATAAAGTTTAAACATCAAAATCTTGATCAATGACATAAAACATGGGTGTAAATAAGACATAGATCATAATGAAACATCAATAATGATATAATATCATGGGAATAAAACATTTAATTGTGGAAAACCATTAAGCACATGATATTATTTCCCTAGTATCCAAGGCATTGCTGCCAAGACCATCAAAGTGGAAAATGTCCAATACTGAACCCGGTTTACATGTCGTTCTAGCCCTGTATTACTGAACCAAATTTACATTCCATTCCATCCATGTTTATCTCATGAGATATAAATATTTACACAATTCATTGGAGGGAGGTATAGGTCCCACCAATCTCATAATGAAATCATTCTTTCATGTGCCACAAAATAAACATAATTCATTCATCATAACCCAGCGAATAAAATGGGTTTCATAAACATCATCCCAACGTAACATAATCCATATAAATAAAAGGATTTCATTTAATAATAAATGAACTAAAAACATGTAAATAATAGTGAAATTATACTTGAAACATACCCATATTAAAGAATGTCATCTTAGATGGAAAATAGTTTTGAAAAATCACTTGAAATCAATTCTTTAGGAAAATATCTTTTCATCTTCAAAATCCTTTTTTCTCAATATATTATGCAATTTGAAAATAAAAGAATATATTTGAATATAATCATGAAATCTTGTAGATGATGCTTCATGAAAATAAGGCGTTATGAAACTGTAAAAATCTGTTCATGTTGTATAAGTTAAAAAAACATTCTCCTCCTACTTTTTACAAGAAAAGTCCAAACATACCTCATATGGTAAACAGAATAAAGATTCCTTCCATACCATGAGGTAAAAGAAAACAATGGGTAAAAATGACTTCAAAAATTCATGTAAGAATAGTAAATATTTTATTAATATAGTTTTATAAGACATGACCACAGATGATAAAAATAACCCCAGTAAATACTTACGAATAAACAATCTCAGATAAAAACGAGATTGGAAAAGTTAACCCTTACCTTAGGTCCAATTTATTTCTTTTATTTTCCAAACCTCCTGTATAATGATTTAAATAATGTCCTTGAATTATTCAAGAATCATTGTCATTTTTATGATATTTTATATGATTCACATACGACTTTATATTACCCATTCATTTATCAATTCCTTGATGAAGCAACATTTTGGGTAATAATCGTTTCATTTATCGTACGTGTTTGTTCGTGATATTATTACTTATATCATGATTTAATTAATTCCAGAATGTAAAAGTTGATTTGTATATCATATATATTCATTATATAAATATATTTAATAGATAGATTAATTAAATTAAATACACTGTTCATGGAGACGGTATGTCGTACATACGCATGAACGATGTTTTCCTTTCATTATTGAATTGAATGAAAGTAAGAAAATGAAATATATATATATAAAGTGGAATAATTATTTTATATATTTCATTATTATTCATTATATATACTTTATAATTATTTTTTAATGGTTAACATGGAAAATGAATCTCTTCGCGTCATGGAGACGGTAATCCGTACGTAGGCACGAGCGATGATATCATTCCCATAATTATTGAATGGAAATGGAGTGCATGATATAATATCTCAGAATTAGTATGATGTTATAATAATCATATATAGTTATTATTTCCACCATTATACCCTTCCAAGTAAGGTGGTGGTGGAAAAACATTTCACACCCCGACGTGGAGACGGTAAGCCGTACGTATGCACGCGCGATGATTTCATTTTTCATAGGACGAATAGAAGGTGAAATAGGGATGTTAAATATTTATAATAACATATAAGTAAATTGGTTATACTTATGTTATTACTTTATAATTAAACAACTAAATAAGAGGAAGTATAAGAATAAAAAAACCTGAAAGAATTGGTAGAAGAGATTACCTCTTCCTCGACGCACCTCCTTTAAACTTCTTTTTAAGGGACTATAGTTGGTTATTTGAGAAGACTAGCACCTCCAACATGTGACTAGGAATGTTTAGAAGAGTAATTTGTAGGGTTTCTGAGCTTTAAGGATCAAAATTTTATGAAGAGGAGAGGGATGAGGTGCCCTTTTATAAGAGTAGAGTGGGTCACATTTGGAAACCTCCAAAATATTAATTAATAATAAAATCAAGCCCCACATAAAAACATCAAATGTGACTTGAATTAGGATATTGAATAATATAGGGTTGTAAAATCATCAACCAATCAAATTTATGACATGTTTTTATTTTATTTTAAACATTATCGTTTTGATTTAGCATTATTTAATCTATTTAATTTTATTTGTAGTAATAATGTTATAAATTTTAAATGGTTATAAATACTTACTTATGGGTTGTTATCTGAATATAATTGGATACTTTATGACATGTTAGACCATATAAATTTTAGTTTTTAATTTTTAAGTATTTTTATGATTTTTAAACAATTTAATAATATGTTATTGTTATGAAATATCAATAGTGTCAATTTTAACACTATTCATTTATTTGAATTTAAATAAAATCAAAATAGAAGATATATTCAAACCAAAATATTTAATATATTCTTAATAAGTCATATTAATCTATAAAATTCATGGATAATATAAATTAGTTCATATAATATTTATTTTAATGCTTTTAAAATCATTTATTTGATATTTCTCTCAATAAAATAATTACTACAACATTTTTGTATAATTATTTAATATAATTATTTGTTGCATAAAATTTAAAAAGAAAATATAAAGATGAAGATAAATATAATATATTTTATAAGAATACTTTTAATCTAATTTATCATCTTAAAATCACAACATTTAAATTATTATATTCATTAAATTATGAAGGTGTCAACTTTGACATCATTTAAAATAAAATAATATATATATACTAATCTATTTTATAAGGCTCTAAATATTCTACAAAAAGACACATGGATGGTTATTGAGTATATATACTCGACCAATAAGTTTTGGTCAAGTTTTTGGGTCTTTGGTGGGTATTATTATTTTAATAAAAACATTTTTTTTGACTTTTCACTAAATAAATAATTTCTGCATCATTAATGTAAAAGCTATAGAGGTAATTATAAATTTCTAAAAAATTACAAATAAAGTACAATGAAAAAGAAAAACATATTTTCTTTCAAATGAGTATTTATAATTGAATTTATATTCAGTATAACCTTATATTAAAAATAATATAATTATCAAAGTTTGAGTGATACATATTTAGCTTTTCTTTAAATAAAATAAAATAAATGTCTTAATCTCGTACAAGTGGGTTCCTGTAACGCCCCGAACCCGGTTACCCAGAGTCGGTGGATTATTACATAACATTGGAATGATCACAAAAGATCAATTCTTGAAAGACCAATTAGTTTAGTAGACTTGGAAAAATTAGATATATTCATAAGTATTACATTACATCATAAAGTAAAAAAAATACAACAACATCTTGTCTTCATATCCCCTCATAATATCCCTGTAGGTCATTCATAAATAACTTCTTGGAACCCTGCGAAAAATAATACATAGAAAGGGGTGAGCTCAGATGCTCAGTAAGGATAACAATACAGCGGAAACTTTCAAAAATAAGAATAAACATTTAAGGAAACGTATAACTAAAACAAAAGTTTTTTAAACTTGAACTTCATAATAATATAGAAAATATAAAATGAAATAATGTCATTTAATTATTCACATGGATATTCTACTAATCGAATATTCACATGCAATATCAATAACCACTTTCATTACAATGGAATGCATAATTCCAAACTTTAATATTTGTGTCAAGGCCTCGTGGAAAGACCTAAGGGATAACTGAAACCGGAACCCAACCCGGAGATCCTCTGTAACCGGACTCTAACCCATAGTGCCTTTAATAATTGGACACCAACCAGGAGTGCCTCTAATAACCAGACACCAACCCGGATTGTCTCTAATAACCGGACACCAACCCAGAGTGCCTCTAATAACTGGACACCAACAAGGAGTGCCTCTAATAACCAGACACCAACCCGGAGGGCTTACTTTTACTGGTCCCCAACCTGGAACATACTAGTCTAACAAATTCATCTTAATAAGAGGATAAAATATAATATAAACATTTGTATTAAAACTAGCATATGAAATGCCAAGACATTAATCATAATCCATTAATGGCATTAAAATGACTCATCCATAGTCAAATATATCACAAAACCTTAAATACAATATGGAAGATTTGTATCATAATAAATCAACTTCAAATAAGTGTAAAATTTATTAAAGGATATTGACATAGATGAAATCAAAACTGATTGAGAGAAATATATCTTTTTCATGAAAACATTTAAAAGTCACACAATTTGGAAAAGAAGTCATTTAAATACATTTTTGAATCAAAGTGTCCCATACCACTTTGAAACTTTTTAAAATAATTAACATTTTAAAAACATTCATGTCAATATAAATAAATCGTTAAAAAACATTTTGAAGACATGGACATTAATGAGAAAGATTTAGGAGAATAAATATTTAAAACATTTGAAATGATGTTTTAGTAAAATTCCCTTAAAAATCCCTTTGAAAACTCTTTCATAAAACATGGACATGCATAATAAATATGTCCCAGTAGATACTTACGTAAAAACAACCTTGGATAATAAAGAGATTGTGAAATTAACCTTTACCAATTTGGTAACTTATGAAAGATACACCCCATGAAAGAGGTATCATACAATGAATATGTAAATACACATAAATTAAATTGTATTACATAAAGAATACAATTATGGGAAGTACATACACCACACAAAAGGTAATAGTGGCAATATAGCAAGAATCTCATGGGAATAAAGAGTGAGATGAAAACCCCTTAACTTGTACTTTTACATGGTTGAGGGTAGGTTAACCTCCTGTATAATGGTGGAATAATTTTTATTAAGTTTTAAAAGAATCATATACATTAATATAATATCATATATGATCTTTTAACACTGCTTTGTTAATAATATCTTTGTATTATCGTCGTTTCGGGTGTGAACTTACTCATTTTCTTTTATATGTTTTGTTATATAAGTCATGTTTTCTATGGATAGGTTTGTATGTTTTTCATATCCAAAATGATATCAAGTCCTTTAACATTATTTTTAATCATCAAATGAGAATTAGACTTGAATGGATATGATGGGGAATGAATCTCATCACATTTGTGGAGACGGTAGTCCGTACGTACGCACGAGCGACAATATCATTCTTTTGATATTAAAATAATATATAATTGGATGTTATATCATATATACAGAATAATTATCATGTTATATTTATTATTTACATGAATTGAACATCATTATTATACCCATCCAAATAAGAATATTTTGAATAACAATTACACCATGACATGGAGACGGTAAGCCGTACGTACGCACGTATGGTGACATGTCATTCAAAGGATGGATAGAGTACTAAATATGGTTGTACCATATTTATAATAACATCAAAGTATATAGAATATATAGGAGTTATTATTTTATAAAGGAAATAACAAAGAAAGAAGAATTTGAAGAATAAATGAACTTGAAAAAGGGTGGTGAAAACATTACCTCTTCCTCGGGTTCTTCCTTTTGATTTGATCAAAAGGGCTCCTTAGGTTGGATTTATGATAAAACTATAGCCTCTAAGTTGAAGTGAGGGAAGTTTATAGAGTATTTGGGCAGGGTTTGTCTGAACCAAAAGGCTTTTAATGTGTGAATTAGTGAGAAGGGTGAGTGCCCTTTTATAAGAGGGGTGAGGGGCACCTTTGGAAAAGATTGAAATATTATTTTATAATAAATTCATATTTGGTTTATAATAGCTATAAAATGTATTATTAAAAGTATAAGGTGGGTATGGGTCGAAATACATTAATCCAATATATTTTATACAGGTTTGGATCATTATATTAACCTTATATTTTAGTTTCAACTCTTGGTTAATTAGTTTAACACTTACCATGTCACTTTGTATTTTAATAATATATAGTGTTTAAACATACTATATACATCCAAGAGATCCCCAAGTGGTCCATTAATGATACACCTATCATTATATAAGTCCTTTGGCCAAACCATAGATTTTTAGGAATATAAATTCAATTAATAATATAATATTTGTTTTAAAAACTATTTTATGTCAATTTTGACAATATTTAATAATTCATTTTGTTAAAGTCCTAAAAACATTATTGATTCGAATAAAATTAATTTAATCAATAATAACATCTCATATTAACCAATAAAATTCTTTTATGTAATAAAAACATTCAAATTATATTTTATTTAACATTTATAATACCAATTATTTGATTCTTTCATTAATAAAGAAAATATTGTATCATTATTATGTCATATATATTTTTAATTTTTCGATGTCTAAAAATTATAAATAAAATCCCATTATATAGGAAATATTTTTTTCTTTATAATTAATATTTATAGTTGAAAATATAATATATATAACCCTATGTAAAAATTGTTTTTCTAGAAGATATATGCTTATGTTATTTTATATTTACTTTAACTTAATTAATATAAAGTGTCATTATCACATACAAGTGGATCAATGGGATCCCCAAATCGACCCAAATATGACCATGGTCGGACATGTATCAAGAAATAGGGTTAAGACTTATTTTAGGGTAATTTATTATTATTATAATATTATTTTTTTCCCTTATTTACTGGATTTACCCATTAACCATGGTAAATAAAATATTTACCGAAATAATTATTCAAAATTTCTAAAAATAAAAGTTACTTATTTACACAATTTTTAGATCCTGATTCCAAATATAGAGTCTATTTTTCCAAATTCAAAACACATAAGTGGAAGAAATTAATTTAAAATTAATTCCCGCTGTCAAAACAAAAAGCGTGTTTTTAAGAAATAATAACTATCAAAAGATTGACACTTGTTTACGTCCGGTTTAATTGTAAAATTATGTAAAATGATAAAAATTGTATTAAATGGTATAAATATATTCTAAATATACTTTAAAACACTCAAATTCATAATTTATCACTATTAATTATTTTGACTAAAAAGTTGTTTTTAATTAAAATTTAGTAATTTTCACTATTCATCAAAATATAAAAGTTATCCAAAAAAGTACCAAAAGTTTACCCTAGGAAAATTTTGATATTCCAAATCTAAAAATGAAGTCCATTTTGAGAGGTAAAATTTATAAAATTTCAAAAAGTGTGTATTACTATTCATAATGACAACTTTTATTTGGTTGTGGTGTGTGTTAGATCTCAAAGTTGCATACAACACACGCTACTTTATTATTCAAAGGGAAGCGTACCATGGAAGCTTGGGGTTTTACACTCTCCTTTCCTTCAATAAATTGTGTCATCTCAATTTCAAAATGTTCCTCGAAAATAAATTGTTGAAAATAGAAAATACCTTTGTTGAAAACCCACACGGAAATAAGGTTACTAAAATTTAGCCTTAATTAGAGGGAAAGGGAAATGAAATGTCACCACCAAATTATGATCTGGATTAAGATAGCATTGGTGGAAATTAAAGACATATAAATAGAGGAAAAATTTAAATATTTTTAGGGAGTGATTGAGGTCATTAATCACAAACAATTGTAAAATTGAGGGCCTCAAAGCCTTCAATCTATGTTGATTTAAAATATTATCAGTTCGACAAAACATAAGGTATTACGATAAAACATTATTTGTTTTAATATCTCTTTCCAAATGTTTGAGAATTAATTTATTCATAGAATAAGATAGAGGTATATATATATATATTCTTGAAAATTACAGTTTCAACCTTCAACTAATTTCTACCACAAACTCATCTTTCCCTCAAAAAGATAATAGAACTCAAAAATATTTTTTATCCCAATTGTAGAAGGTTAAAAATATTAACACATACCATTTAGATTAGGAAAACTATTTTGTAATAACCAGGGACTTCTTGTAGGCTAGTGGTAGGTAATAAAGGCATGTCGCAATATGGTTGTGGGTTCGATTCCTGCAGCTTTGTATGACGTGACGGGTTATCCCCCAACCTGTAGGTTGTCCTTTTTTCTAAAACTATAGTATTATAATATTCCTAAAATAATCTTCAGAAATGTTTTAACCTTAAACAATATTATCCAAAGTTCAACTTAATCCATTCCAACCTTTATAGTTATCCAAAATACCTCTGTCCAGACTCTCGGTAAAAGGTATCTAAATTCAAAAATCAATCGCAACATCAGATTCCCCAAATAGAGTAATGTTTCTCTTTTTGTCAGATAATGATAATATGATTACCTTAGTCATATTAAAACCATAATTAAAACAACAAGTACTACAGTACAATCCTTATATATATCACGTTATTCTAATAACCAGATTATAATCCTTGAGTCCAAAAATACAAATACATTAATCATTCATCTTCAACTGTAGTAACAACATAAGCTTGGCCTTGATCCCTTGGACTTTTCTAAGGTATGTATCCCTGACGCTTAAGACATTCCTTTGCATAATTTCCCATTTCTCTACAATTGTAGCATTAAACATTGACAGCCTCCTTCTTTCCCTTGCAATCACGAGTCTGGTGACCTTTTTCTCCACATTTGTAACAAATTTCCATTCCTTTTAGGCAAGTACCGGGGTGTTTCTTCCCAAAATTTTCACATTAAGGATAATCCTTCATTCCCTTTTCCCTTTATCTGTCTCTTTCTATATTATTATCTCCTTCTCTTTCTTTACTTTAATGTCATAAGATTTTGAGAATTCCTTTTCTATCTTGATAGCACATGAGACAATGTCTTCGTACGACGAGAAGGATTGTGAGATCAAGGCTCCACGAAGAAATGGTTTTAACCCATCGAAGAAATGATCAATATTACTTCTTGGGTTACGTATATAATCTCATGCATACCTTTCTAACCTTGTAACGTTAGCCTCATACTTTGCGAAATTCTCATCCTCCTTTTGTCTCAGACTCAGAAATTTCCTTTCTATATCTGCTCTACGGTCACAAGGAAAGTATTTTTCTAAGAAAAGTTTTTTGAACTCATTCCATTATATATTTGATACTTTGTCATCTTCCTTTGTGTTTTGAATCAATGACCACCATTGGTCAGCATCTCTACTAAGGCGGTAAACTACCATGATATCTTTTTCCCTTTCACTACTCCCCAAAGCATGGAATATTTTCTCTAAGGAGTTTATCAATTGCTCAGGTACTAAGGGATTTTTACTCCCATTGAATGTTGGTTGTTGTTGCCTCATGAAGCGATCTAACATTGATCCTCCATGCTGTGGATCAGGGTGCTCCATGCAGGTAAGCTTATTATTTATAACCTGATTGAGTTGTCCAAGTATGGTGATTAGCTGATAAACACCAGTTGCATCACCAGCTCCACTATAATTATCTTGAGTAGGAGGGAAATCCCTACATTGAGAGAATGCATTGATACAGTTTCTATTCCTTCCACTAGGCGCCATTTTTAAACAATGGAATAAACTAGATCAGTTTATAAATCAAAATACTTAATTCCATACTTGTAAAACACTTAACATAAATTGAACTATTTATGGATATAATCCATAATCATAAAAAAATTTCTTTGAAGATGTATATACTCATAAACCCTTCATAATTATTTGTAATGAAAATTAGAATTATCCTAAGAATATCCCCCAGGAGTGTCGTAACCAAGAGTGCAGCAAGGCCCGTTGTCGTGCACTAGTTCCCGTTCGATTCTAGATCAAAGTGGTGTTTTTGGGTTTTACCCCTAGGTACATCTATGCCAGAGCTGCCTCTACCTGCACGTATCCAGTTAGGGATATATTGCTCAGAAAACTCACAAAATCTCTACAATGCCAAAATTCTAGGATGTTCTTCTATACTAATCCTCAAAGTTCATCTTAGGTATATGTTCTCTAATCAGAGTTTATCTAAATCTAGCTTCCAAGGTTTGTACTAAACATCTTTTGATACCAACTGTAACGCCCCGACCCCGGTTACCTAGAGTTGGTGCATTATTACATAACATTGGCATGATCACAAAAGATCATGTCTCGAAAGACCGATTAGTTTAGTAGTCTTGGAAACATTAGATATATTCATAATTCTTACATTTACATCATAATGTAAAAAACTACAACAAGATCTTGTCTTCATATCCCCTCATACTATCCCTGTAGGTCATTCATAAATTACTTCTAGGAATCCTGGGAAAAATAAGACACAGAAAGGGGTGAGCTCAGAAGCTCAGTAAGGATAACAATACAGCGGAAACTTTCATAAATAAGCATAAACATTTAAGGCAATGTATAACTAAAACAAATTCTTTTTAAACTTGAACTTCATTATAATATGGAAAAGATAAAATGAAATAATTTCATTTAATTATTCACATGGATATTCTACTAATCGAATAATAACATGCAATATCAATAACCACTTTCATAACAAGAGAATGCATAATGCCAAACTTTAATTTCTATGTCAAGGCCTCGTGCCAATACCTAAGGGATAATTCTAATTGAAACCCAAACCGGAGAGCCTCTATAACTGGAGTCCAACCCGGAGTGCCTCTAATAACCAAACACTAACCTGAAGTGCCTCTAATAACCATACACCAACCTGGAGTGCCTCTAATAATCGGACACCATCCCGGAGTGCCTCTACTAACAGAACACCAACCCGAAGTGCCTCTAATAACCGAACACCAACCCGGAGTGCCTCTAATTAACGGAGACCAACCCAGATGGCTTAATTTTACCGGTACCCAACCTATAACATACTAGTCCAACACATTCATTTTAAGAAGAGAATGAAATATAATATAAACATTTGTATTAATGCTAGCATATGAAATGCCAAAACATTAATCATAAGCCACTAATGGCATGAAAATGACTCATCCATAGTCAAACATATCACAAAACCACAAATACAATATGGAAGATTTGTATCATCATAAATCAACTTCAAACCAGTGATAAATTTATCAAAGGATATTGACATAGGTGAAATCAAAACAATTTGAGAGAAATATCTATTTTTTCATGAAAACCTTTAAAAGTCACACAATTTGGAAAAGAAGTCATTTAAAGACATTTTTTAATCAAAGTGTCCCATACCAGTTTGAAACTTTTGAAATTAATTATCATTTTAAAAACATTCATTTCCATATAAATAAATCGTTAAAAACCATTTTGAACACATGGACATTAATGAGAAAGAGTTAAAAGAATAAATATTTAAAACATTTGAAATGATGTTTTAGTAAAAATTCCCTTAAAAGAATACCTTTGAAAACACTTTCATAAAACATGGACATGGATAATAAATATGTCACAGTAGATACTTACATAAAAACAACCTCGTATAATAAAGTGATTGTGAAATTAACCTTTACCAATTTGGTAACTTAGGAAAGATACACCCCATGAAAGAGGTATCATAAAATGAATATTTAAATACACATAAATTAAAGTGTATTACACAAAGAATACAATTATGGGCAGTACATACACCACACAAAAGGTAATAGTGGCAATATGGAATGAATCTCACGGGAAAAAGGAGTGAGATAAAAACTCCTTACCTTGTACTTTTCCTTGGTTGAGGGTACGTTAACCTCCTGTATAATGGAGAAATAATTTTTATTAAGTTATACAAGAATCATATACATTAATATGATATCATATATGATCTTTTAATACTGCTATGTTAATAATATATTTGTATTATCGTCGTTTTGGATGTTAACTTACTCGTTTTATTTTATATGTTTTGTTATATAAGCCATGTTTGTTATGGATAGCTTTGTATGTTATTCATATCCATAATTATATCAAGTCCTTTAACATTATTTTTAATCATCAAATGAGAATTATACTTGAATGGATACGATGGGGAATGAATCTCATCGCGTTCGTGGAGACGGTAGTTCGTACGTACGCACGAGCAAAAATATAATTATTTTGATATTAAAATAATATATAATTGGATGGTATATCATATATAAAAAATAATTATCATGTTATATTTATTATTTACATGAATTAAACATCATTATTATACCCATCCAAATAATAATATTTTGAATAACAATTACACCATGACGTGGAGACGGTAAGCCGTACGTACACACGTATGGTGACATGTCATTAAAAGGTTGGATAGAATACTGAATATGGTTGTACCATATTTATAATAACATCACAGTATATAGAAGATACTGGAGTTATTATTTTAGAACTGATATAACAATGAAAGAAGAAGTTGAAGAAGAAATGAACTTGAAAAAGGGTGGTGAAAACATTACCTCTTCCTCAGGTTCTTCCTTTTGATTTGATCAAAAGGGCTCCATAGGTTGTCTTTATGATCAAACTAAGGTCTCTAGGTTGAATTGAGGGAAGTTTATAGAGTATTTGGATAGATTTTGGTTGAACCAAAAGGCTTTGAATGTGTGAATTAGTGAGAAGGGGGAGTGCCCTTTTATAAGAGGGGTGAGGGGCACCTTTGGAAAAGCTATAAATATTATTTTATAATAAATTCATATTCGGTTTCTAATGGCTCCAAAGTAGATTATTAAAAGTATAAGGAGGGTATGGGTCTAAATCCTTTCAACCAATCGATTTTAGACAGGTTTTGGTCACTATATTAACCTTATCTTTTAGTTTTAACTCTTGGTTAATTAGTTTAACTCTTACCATGTCACTTTTTAATTTTATAATATATAGTTAATAAACATACTGTATACATCCAAGAGACCCCAAAGTGGTCTATTAATGATACACCTATCATTATATAATCCCTTTGGCCAAAGATTATATTTTTAGGAATATAATATCAATTAATAATATAATATTTGTTTTAAAAACTCTTTTATGTCAATTTTGACAATATTTAATAATTTCTTTTTGATAAAGTCTTAAAAACATTATTAATTAGAATAAAATTATTTTAACAAATCCTGAAATGTCATATTAACCAATAAAATTCATGGATGTCATAAAAACATTCAAATTATATTTGTTTTAACATTAATAATACCAATTATTTGATTCATTCATTAATAAGTAAAATATTGCATCATTATTGTGTCATATATATTTTTAATTTTTCAATGTCTAAAAATTATAAATAAAAAAAAATTATATATGAAATAGTTTTATATTTCTAATGAAAATTTATAGTTGAAAATATAATATATATAACCCTGTGTAAAAATTGTTTTTCTAGAAGATATATGCTTATGTTATTTTGTATTTACTTTAACTTAATTAATATAAAGTGTCATTATAACATACAAGTGGATCCATGGGGTCCCAAAATCGACCAAAATATGCCCATGGTCGGACATGTATCATCCAATAGGGTTAAGACATGTTTTAGGGTAATTTATTATTTTTATAATATTATTTTTACCCTTATTTACTGGATTTACCCTTTAACCATGATGAATAAAATATTTACCGACGTAATTTTTAAAAATGACGAAAATTAAAAGTTATCTATTTACAAAATTTGGACATCCTGATTCCAAATAAAGAGTCCATTTTTCTTAATTCAAAACTTAGAAGTGGCAGAAATTAATTTAAAATTAATTCCCGTTGTCAAAACAAAAAGCGTGTTTTTAAGAAATATTAAATATCAAAAGATTGACAATTGTTTATGTCCGGTTTAATTGTAAAATTATGTACAATGAACAAATTTGTATTAAAGGGTCAAAATATATTATAAATATACTTTAAAACCACTCAAATTCATAATTTATCACTATTAATTATTTTGATCAAAATGTTGTTTTTAATTAAAATTTAGTAATTTTCACTATTCATCAAAATATATAAGTTATCCGAAAAGTACGAAAATTTTACCCTATGCTAATTTCGATATTAAAAATCTAAAAATGAATTCAATTTTGAGAGGTAAAATTTATAAAATTTCAAAAAGTGCATATTACTATTCATAACGGCTACTTTGATTAGTTGTGGTGTGTGTTAGATCTCAAAGTTGCGTTCAACACACGCTACTGTATTATTCAAAGAGAAGGGTACCGTGGAAGCTTGGGGTGTTATAGTTCCAATAGATACCATTTCGAACCAAGTATATTTTATGATGAAATATAATCATCCAATTATATTAATTCAAGTGTTAGGATTATTTTACAATTTTATTTTTACTCTTAATTACCTAATTTACCTTTAACTATGGTAAATAAAATTTACTGAAGTTACTATTTATAATGCACAAAAATAAAAGTATCATATTAACATAATTTGGACCTAAAGATTCCAAATATGGAATCCATTTCTCTAAATTTGAAACACAGAAGTTGCAGTAATTAATTTAAAATTAATCCAATTGTCCAAAAAAATGGGTTTTTGTTAAACACATTACAAACGATTGAAATGTTTTTACCTGTGAATTCAATGTAATATTAATGATAATGACTTAAATTATATTAAATTGTAAAAATATATTCTATTTATACTTTAAAACAATCCAATATTATAATTTAACCATATAAATTATCTTGATGCAAAAAAGTTGTTTTTATTATAATTTAGCGTATTTTTTCTATTCGTCAAAATATGAAGGTTATCAGAATAATATCAAAATTTTATACAACATAAATTTTTATATCATGATTCTAAAAAAGAAATTTAATTTTACAAATTTATCTTAAAAACTTGTCAAAATTATATTTAATATGGGTGCGCCATCAAAAGGCAACAAAACTGCATTTTATATGAAAAATAATTCTTTCATCCAAAAAATTAATTTGGTTCTCATACCATGTTCTGGAATTTGTTTAAGAGGAAGGATAATGTTATAAAAATCAAAATGTAGTTAATACTATTCATAATGGATAGTTCATAATAATATTATAACAATATATCATTGTTTAGAAAAACTAGGTATTGTGTACAACACACGCTATTGAGGAAGGCTGCTCTTGCGTGCAACACAGGCGAAGAATAGTGTTGGGTGTACAAAAAGATAATACAGTGTTGTGTATAGAGTGATCTAATCTTGGTGTAGCATACAACACAAGGCATAAATAAATTTAAAAATAATCTTTCTCAAAAAATTATGTGGTGTTACATTATACCCCCCTTAAAATGAATTTCGCCCTTGAAATTCATCGGGGATATAAATGGTTTACTACATGAAATATTCTTTCTAGAAAACCACATCGTAAAAAGGAATAATAAAACTAAATTTTAAAAACTAAATTATGAAATGTAATGGTTACCCAAATTAACTCATCACTGGGTTTTCCACATAGGAGAACACAGGTGAATATATGGATATGGATGATAAATCTAACCATCAAGTTATGATGGAGATTGGTAGAGAACATGGCTATGAAAAATCCAATGATCACAAAGCCATAAATTTGTGATGATCTATGTTACCATCTGATTCCTTGGATATGAGGGTACTAGTACAATGTTTTTTTTTCAAGATCATTTCCCTAAAGTTGATGAATTTTTTCATAAGGATAAATACTTGCTTGATTTTGGTGTAATATCATCATTGGTCATTTCATGAACAATTTCCACTTCATGTCTTATTTAAAGAAATAACGTTGAATTTTTCATTCTTCAAGTATTAGTAAATCATGTGATAAAATGATAGGTCATTCCATCTGTCTCAATGAAAAAGGTTGGATAAGGTTATCAAATATACATAAGTCCATATATGGTGATATTTATCGTATATGGTTTCAAAAAAGGACTTATACTTCATCTATTATAACACATTATAAAATAAAACTAATTTTTTACTAACCAGGGAATTCCTGTAGGCCAGTGATGGGCGATAAAGGCCTGTCGCATTTCGGTTGTGGGTTCGATTCCCGCAGCCTTGTCAGATGCGATGGGTTGTCACCCATCCTACAGGTTGTCCTTTTTCTAAAACTATACCATTATAACATTCTAGAAAAAAAAATTTGCCTCAAACAATACTATCTGATGTCTAACTTAATCCATTCCATTCTTTAGGCATATCCAAAATACAAATGCTCAATCTCATAGTATAAGAAAAATATTATTAGAGAGGTCATCTACCAAGCATGTAAATATCATCATTTTTCCCCCATATATCATAAGATGTATCTTGTTGGACACATTAAAAACATGTGAATACCTTAATCATGTATTCTCTTGAAATATTAATTACTATATAACCTTATTGAAAACATGAATTCTGTAAAAAGTTAACTCTTTCCACAAATTTTAATCCCAAAATTTCTATATAATTAAACCATGATATCGCATTGTCCTTATATCAGTCATGAGCTCATTAATACTATCAAACAAATTATTTTCTCCTTATCCCTTCATTATGGACATATCAACTGCTTTCCAAAAATATTTCAATCACTTTTCATGGTTACCAGTACCATATTCTTATGGAAAACCACAATAAACCAATACATAGATATTCCAAAATTTCATGATACTATAAATGAGATTCCACAACACTATTTTGGAATTCCATTACATAATCACATAATAATTCCACCACTTCATTTTCATATTCAACATCGCCAATAGTGATCGAACGTGACTTCCATATTTTCCTTTGTCATAAGAGGTTGTTGATGTCGATCTCTATTAACCCTTGGATTAGGGCATTGGTTAGCATAATGCCCCATTTCCTTGCACTTGTTTCATTGATGTTTTGGTGGTATATTCTCTATATTATTTTTTCTATTCACATCATTAGCTACCTTTTTCCCATTACTCTGGAACTCAACTTCTTGATGACCTTATTTTCCACACATAAAACATTTTCTAGTCCCTTGAAGACAATCTCCACCATGCTTCTTTCCACACTTTGATCATAACGAAACATTTGTCTTCTTTTCACCATAGTTTTGAGAATTTTCCTTAAACTCCATCTATTTTTTTTTGTCAAAACCATGAGATGGATATGTAACACCAACTTCCATTTCTACCTTGATAGAGAAATGCACAATCTCTTCATAGCTACTGATGTCTCTTATAGATAATTCCTTTCGAAGAATTGGTTTTCAGCCACTGAAGAATCGATCAACTTTACTTTCAGGTTGGATGATAAATCCAGATGCAAACCTTGCAATCCTTGTAAAATTCACCTCGTATATACCAACAGATTCATCATCCTTTTGCTTAATCTCAAGGATGTCATTTTCCATCTTTGTTCGAAGAATACGATGGAATTACTTATTGAAAAACAAGTTCTTGAACTCGTCCCATTCTATGGATTCAATTTCATCTTGGTGCCTTGTATACTTAATTAGAGTTCATCATTGGTCTACTTCATTTTCTAAACGGTAAATAGCCAAAATGAACATTTCATGTTCTGAATATCAATGTATAGAAAATAACTTTTCAATGGTACTGATCCATTGTTCAGAAACAAGTGGATCAGAATACCCACTGAAAAAAGGTGGACGTTGCCTCATGAAGGACTCAATAGAAATTTTTTCCCTTCTTTTCTCATTTGGAAGTATAGAATGATTCATATCATGTTTAAGTATAACAATAATATTTTTCACTCCATTTCCCATAACATTTGGTTGTCCAAGAGGATAATCACTAAATTTCCCAGTGTATTCATCATTAACACGGTTCTTTCGGGTTCCAAGTATTATCTAAAACCCAAAAAGAATAGTGTGAGAGGTAAAAAAACATACAAGGAAAACAACATAATCAAGGGGAGTAATTTAAATATCTAACATCTTAGGTTTAATCCTAGATTATTCATGATCGTTATCATAATTCTAGGACTGTAACCTATACTTATACTTAACCTTAGGTACATCCCTAGACATACCTTAAAAATATCTCTAGGGATCTCACTAAAGTTTTCGCTTCCTAGTTTCTAAAGGTTAACTAAACCTTTCCTCTGATACAAACTGTAGAGACACAATCTTGATGTACATGAAAATTACATTACTTTTGTGGAATAATTAATACATAACAAAAATAGACACCTAAGGACCGTAATAGTTTAGTGTCTTCAGAAACTCAAAACATAATCTTTTAATCATGGTGAAAGATCTTCAACATATCCCATAAAGATCTTTCACTTTTGTTTTCTTACCTAAAATCATTCCTTATATTCCATAGAAGAGAAAACATAAAAACTGTGAGCTCAAATGCTCAGTAAGGGTAATCATGGAGAAAATAAAACAAACCATATACATTTGAATTTAAAAACAAGAACATAAAGTTTAAACATCAAAATCTTGAGCAATTACATAAAACATGGAAGTACGTAAGGAATAGATCATAATGGAACATCAATAATGATAAAGTAACATGGGAATAAAACATTTAATTGTAGAAAACCCTTATGCACATGATATTATTTCCATTGTGGCCAAGGCATTGCTTCCAATACCATTATAGTGGACGAATTCCAATACTGAAACGAGTTTACTTGTCATTCTAGCCCTATATTACTGAACCAGATTTACTTGCCATTCCAACCATGTTTATGTATTGAGATATAAATCTTTACTCAATGAATTGGAGGGGGATATAGGTCCCACACATCTCATAATTAAACCATTCTTTTGTGTTCCACAATATAAACATAAATCATTCAACATAACCCAACGAATAAAATGGGTTTTATAAACCTCATCCCATCATAACATAATCCATATAAAATAAATGGATATAATTTCATCATAAACAAAATCAAAACTTGTAAATAATAGTGAAATTATACTTAAAACATACCCATGATAAAGAATTTCATCTTAGATGGAAAATATATTTGATAAAACACTTGAAATGAATTTTTGAGGAAAATATCTTTTCTTCTTCAAAATATTCATCTTTTCTCAAAATATCGTGCTATTTTAAAATAAGAGAATTTAGTTGAAAATAATCATGCAATATTATAGACGAATATTCATGAAAATAAGGCGTTATGAAACTGTAAAAATCTTTTCATGTTGTATAAGTTAAAAAAACATTCTCCGCAAACTTTTTACCGGAAAAGTCAAAACATGCCTAATATAGTAAACAAAAAAAGATTCCTTCCATACCATGAAGTAAAAGACAAAAAAGGGTAAAAATGAATTAAAACATTAATGGAAGAATAGTAAATATTTTATAAAAATATTTTTAGAAGACTTGTACATGGATGACAAATATAACCTGAGTAAATACTTACGAATAAACAATCTAGGATAGAAATGAGATTGCCAAAGTTAACCCTTACCTTAGGTCCAATTTCTTTTGTTCGTGTCCAAACCTCCTGTATAATGATTTAAATAATGTCATTTACTTTTTTTGGAGTCATATTAATTTTTATGATATCATATATGATTAACGTATGACTTTATATTACTAGTTCATTTGTTAATTCCATGTTGTAGCAACATTTTGGGTAATAATCGTTTCATTTATCGTACGTGTTTGTCCTTGATATTATTACTTTTGTCATGATTTACTTAATTAAAGAACTAAAAACATGATTTATATATAATATATATTTAGTATATATATATATATAATAGATATATTAATTAAATGAAATACATCGTTCTTGGAGACGGTAGGTCGTACGTACGCATGAACGTTGTTTTCCTTTCCTTATTAAAATGATTGGAAGTAAGAAAATGAAATATGTACATATATATAAATACATTAGAATAATTATGTAATTTATTTTATTATTAGTCATTATATATACTTTATAATCATTCTTGAATTGTTAACATGGAGAGTGAATCTCATCGCGTTGTGGAGACGGTAATCTGTACGTACGCCTGAGCGATTATATTGTTCCCATAATTATTGAATGGTATTGGAGTGAATGATATAATATCTCAGAATTATTACGATGTTATAATAATCATATATAGTTATTATTTACACCATTATACCAATCCATGTAAGGTGGTGGTGGAAAAACATATCATACCACGACGTGTAGACGGTAAGCCGTACATACTTACGCGCGGTGATTTCATTTTTCGTAGGATGGATAGAAGGTGAAATAGGTTTGTTTCATATTTATAATAACATATAAGTATATTATTAATACTTATTTTACTACTTTATAATGAAACAACTAAAGAATAGGAAGTATAAGAATAATGAAACCTAAAAGAATCAGTAGAAGAGATTGCCTCTTCCTCGACACACCTCCTTTAAACATCCTCTAAAGGGACTAGAGTTGGTTATTTTAGAAGACCCAATCATCCAGAATGTGACTAGAGAAGTTGAAAAGAGTAATGGTAAGGTTTGGACAAGTTTTAAGGCACAAAATTGTGTGAATATGAGAGGGATGAGATTCCCTTTTATAAGAGAAGAGAGGGGCACTTTTGGAAACCTCCAAAATATTAATTAATAATAATCTCAAACCCCACATAAAAACTTCAAAAGTGAATCAAATTTAAATATGAGATAATATAGGTGTTTAATATCATCATCCAATCAAATTTAGACAAGTTTTTATTTTATTTTAAACCTTATCATTTTGATTTATCCTTATATAATCTATTTAATTGTATTTGTGGTAATAATGTTATAAATTTTAAATTTTTACAAATACTTACTTATGTGTTGTTAATTGTACATAATTAGATACTTTATGACATTATCGACCATATAAATTTTAATTTTAATTTTTAAATATTTTTGTTATTTTTAAACAATTTAATAAAATGTTATTTTTATAAAATATCAATAGTGTCAATTTTGACACTATTGATTTATTTGAATTTAAATAAAATCCACACAGAAGATATATTCAAACCAAAATATTTAATAGATTCCTAACAAGTCATATTCATCTATAAAATTTGTGGATTAGATTAATTAGTTCATATAAAATTTATTTTAATATGATTAAAATCATTTATTTGATATTTCTCTTAATAAAATAATTACTACAACATTTTGGTATAATTATTTAATATAATTATTTGTCACTTAAAAATTAAAAATAAAATACTATGATGAATATAAATCTAATATATTTCATAAGAATACTTATAATAGAATTTATCATCTTAAAATCACAACATTTAAATTTTTATATTCATTACATTATGACGGTGAAAACTTTGACATCATTTAAAATAAAATAATATAAATGTACTAATCTGTTTTATAAGGATCTAAATGTTCTACAAGTAGACACATGGATGATTATAGAGTATATATACTCGACTAATAAGTTTTGGTCAAGTTTTTAGGTCTTTGGTTGGTATTATTATTTAAATAAAAACAATTTTATTGATAATTCACTAAATTAATACTTTCTGCATCATTAATGTATAAGCTATTAACTTAATTATATATTTTTCAAAAACTACAAATAAATTACCATGATAAATAAAGACATATTATCTCTCAAATAAGTATTTATAATCTAATTTATATTCAATATAGCTTTATATTAAAAATAATATAATTATTAAAGTTTGAGTGAGACATATTTAGCTTTTCTTTAAATAAAATAAAATAAATGTGTTAATCACATACCAATGGATTCCAATAGAAAAAATTTCGAGCCAATTATATTTTAGGATGAAATATAATCATCAAATTATATTAATACAAGTTTTAGGGTAATTTTATAATTTTTTTTACCCATAATTACCTAATTTACATTTAACTATGGTAAATAAAATTTACCGTAGTTACTATTCATATTTCCCAAAAATAAAAGTAGCCCATTAACATAATTTGGACCTAAAGATTCCAAATATGGAATTAATTTTTCTAAATTCAAAACACAGAAGTTATAGTAATTAATTTAAAATTGATCTCGTTGTCGAAAAAATGGGTTTTTATTTAAAACATTGCAAAAGATTGAAATGTTTTTACCTATGAATTCAATGTAAAATTAATAATAATGGAATACATTATAATAAATGGTAAAAATATATTATATTTATACTTTAAAACCATTAAATATTATAACTTAACTATATAAATTATTTTTATGAAAAAAGTTTTTTTAAATTAAAATTTAGCATATTTTTACTATTCATCAAAATATGAAGGTTACGAGAATGATGTCAAAAATTTATCCAACATAAAATTTTGTATCCTGATTCAACAAAAGAAGTTTAATATTTCAAATTGAACTTATAAAATTGTCAAAATTAGATTTAAAATGGGTACACCATCAAAAGGAGACAAAACTGCATTTTTTAAAATACTTCTATTATCCGAAAAATTAATTTGGTTCTCATACCGTGTTCTAGAATATGTTTAAGAGTAATTACAATGTTATAAAAATAAAAATGTGGTTAATACTTTTCATAATGTCTTGTTCATATTAATATTATAACAATATATCATTGTTTAGTGAAACTCGGTATTGTGTGCAACACACACTATTGAGGAAGGTCACTCTTGCGTTCAACAAAAGACAAGAATAGTGTTGCATATACTACAAGATAATACAGTGTTGTGTATAGCGCAATCTAATCTTTGTGTAGATTACAACATAAAAAAATAATAAAATTAAAAAAAATCTCATAAAATTTTGAGGTGTTACATATATGATGAATGTTGGTTCATAGATATGAAATTAGAGTTAAATTAGTTCCAAAGGAAACATATTTTGGGAATTAGTAAAAATACACACTAATTATACAAAAATTGGAAGAAAATGGGTATTTTGAAATAATAAGATTGATCATGTCATAATAACTATAAATAATTCTAGATTATTTTCCAAAAGTTATAATTAGTAAAAATGAATAGACTATAAAAAAACATATACTCCTATGGACATGATAGAAGGAATTAGAATCCATATAGAATATTCATCTTATATGAATTTTGAATTATATTTGATGAATGTTAAAGATTATTTTTTAAATATCTTTTTAATGGTAAAATTTTATATAGAACAATCTACTATTTTTGAAGCCCCTTACTCTTAGAATATTTGTTTTAATCTTAATAAATATTTAAATGGACTTAAACAAAAACCAAGAGCCTGGTATAAAAGATTAAGTTCTTTTATTTTATCAAATTATCTTATTTTAGAAATTTACAATCCAACATTATTTAACAAAAAAACATCCTCATATATTTTATTATTTTAAATATATATTTATGATGTTATTTTTTGATCAAAAAATCAAAATTTTGGCGATGATTTTTCAACAAATTTATAGAATGAATTTGAAATTATTTTGTTGGATTAGTTAAATTATTTTCCCAGATTAAAAATTTATAAAATATGATTTGGAAGTGTTTTAAAGAAAATAAAATACGTAGTTTATTTACTTAATAATTTTGGACTTGAAAATCAAAAGACTTACACTAGTTATATGAGCTCCAATATTAATCATTATATCGATTAAACTAGATAACCAATTGATAAAAACATGAAAATTGGAACCATTGTATGTTTACTATATCATTCCTAAAGTATACTATATATTACATTTTCAGTATATATTTTTGAAATATTTAAATCCAATCCTAAATAATTTCATTGAAATTCTTCTAAAAGAATATTATGATATTTAAAATTAATAGTGTCGTTTTCCATTCTTTTTTCCAAAAAAAATATTTCGATAATTTATTTTTATAACAGGATGATTATTTTACTAGATGTATACTAGATAGAGTTCCTATCATTTTATTAGAAACTATTTTGTATCTTGTTTGAGTTAGAAACCTGAATATATAACATTATAAACTGATGAAACAAAATATATTGGACTAGTCTGTTGTTGTACACAAGTTTTGTGGATGAAAGATAATCTAATTGATTTTTTATTTAGTTTTAATTTTTTTCTAATCAAATGTGATAATATAAGTTCTATGAACATTTTAAAGAATCTAATAAACCATTCCAAAACAATTCACATTAACATAAGACATCATTTCATTAGAGATAATGATCAAAAGAATGATATCTCTATAGAATATGTTTTCATAGAAAATTTACTAGTGGATGTATTTTATAATACTTTTTCTTCTTAATTTTTTTCATTTATTATATTCCATTTAGTCTTATTTAATTTTTTTTATTTTAGTTTCACTAACAAAGTACGAAAATATTATAACATTGAATTTTTTTATTCTTGTTTATCTTTTTTTATATTATATGAGATTTTATATCATTATTTTATATATTGGTAATATTAAATAGGGAACATCACCTAAATATTGTAATAATTAATTGGTATATTTCTACTTGACCCTTCAATTACCATGAAACAAATGAATGTGTTAGAATCATATGTGAGAAACCTTGTGAATTTCTTTAAATCCCTTCTTCTCCCTACTATGTAAACCATATTTACTCTAGTTTTTCAAAAAATTTAAAAATCTTGTGAAATTAAAAAATTTAAGAGAACTGATGGCCTCTCTACAAGAAGAATCAGAAGTTTAAGGACATCATTAACATTTTTGAGTGGTACAACAATAGATTTCATTTGGCCAGACATGAAAGATATGTTACTCAACAAAGCTATTAATAATCAAGGATACAAGTTTTTTTATTAGAAATGAATATATTTTTCATTTGAAACATAATTTTGTGAGTTTTATTAATATAGAGTTTTTCATTTTGGTGATAATGAAGACCTTCTTACTTTAATAGTGAAATAGAATAATCATTCAATAACTTTTTTTACATATAACTGAAACTTTCAAGAACCATTTGGAAGGATATTCATTCTTTATTATTTACATATGTTCTTATAAATGATGTTACTCTATTATAATTGATAAAGTCACTATTTGTAGTAGTATATATCCAAAATAAGCTAGTAAAGGACATATAGTTGTATAGAAATGTTCTTACAAAATCCATTCCGTCTATAATAGCTCCAAGGAAAAGTGTTTTTGAAAAAGTTCAGTTTCAAGATGTTACACTTCTATATTTGTTCATTGTTGAGAAAACCATTAGAATATATAAATATGTATTGATATATACGTGCCATGATTAGAAAAAATACTTAAATCATTATCCATTTATAAATATATTCACACTCATTTTTGTATTTATGAAGTTTTCCTGGATGAGAATACAATAGTTAATTATCATGGAAGGACAACATCATGTGTGAACACCTTAAGTAAAAACTATATTTACTTAAATTCATCTAAAAATAAGCTGTTTCCCATGTTATTTAGAGAAGAAGTTGATGTTGACTATACTTCAACTCAAGGAGAGTCATTATTCCTAGAAAAAATACCTATTTTGGTAGGTTTACCATCTAAAAGTGTTTAATTAAGGGAACTTCTAGATAATGATGACACTATTAACTAAAGGAGAATGAGAATAAAAGTTATTTTTAAATATGAAGAAAGAAATAGCCCTTAATAGATTTCATATCATTCTACAATTTATGTTCCTATTCTATCAGTATATAATGATATGATTCTACTAATACTCTATTTTTCTATTGTTCCAGAAAATTCAATCATAATAATACCAAGAATATCACCTCTTATTATTGTTTTTCGTTATGAAAAATTGGGTAAATTAGCTTAATTAAGAATAATTAAATCTGAATCTTAGGAATCACAATATGTTAAAATTCAACCAGTTTGTAGTGAAAGTGTAGAAGTTCAACAAGATATATACTCTCATATACATGAAGACTAAAGAAATTCAAATGTCCCTATTATAGGAAGAGATGCTATTAAGAGTGGTTAATAGAGACACTCTAAGTTGGCACTAGAAGTGGATTATATGAAAACCCATTTTGTTGAATCAAAAATCAAAATTAAAAAACTTCAAGAAAGTGATGTTTCTAAAGAAGAACTAAATAAATTTAAGACAATGGTTTTATCTGTTCTGGAAAAACATTTCAATCAACACATCGAATAAAAATAATTAAAAGCGATATACTTTAAAAGTTAGAAGGTATGTCTCAATCAACGGACTCAATAACCTCTTTAATCTCTTCATTTTAGGTCCACTTACTCTCCTAGAAAATCATTCAATTCCTTTAATGAGATATAGTTAATAAATTAATAATAATAGAATTTGTTACTTATAAATCTCTTGTACCAATTGTTCAATCTAGAAAATATATATCATTTTTTTTGAAATAAAATCTTCCCTGTGTTTAGATTGTTTCGTTTGAAGTGAATAATGATATAAGTTTCATAATTAATGGCTTATAAAGAGTGGAAGGTTCATTGGAGAAAAATTTCTTCATTATAGATGAAAAAGTTAAAGTCCAATATATTATAGATTTAAATAGATTAAAGAACAAATGTCTACTGATGTATATAAATAATAATTATAATCCTCTATTGTGCAAAAAGAATCTTAGACCACTACAAAAGGAAAGGAAAATGTTTTTTTTGGTTATCCAATGAGCATGTTAGATAATCAGTTTTATTAATTGAAGCTTTTTTTGGTGTTTCAATGTACGGTGATATGAAAAAATTATTATGAAACTTTTTTCCAGTGCGTTTTGAATGGAATCATGACTATAATGGACTATTATAACAATGACATGGTAAAAATTAGATTATTATCCTAAATCTTTATTTCACCTATGGGGAGGACTTCTTCCTGGACCTCCTATAGTATATTTTCTGGCTTCTATGTCTCAAGTATTATTTAATATATTTGACCTGTTATATGATCATTTAAGGGAGAAACTCAAGTTTTAAAAAAAATTATTTTTAACTTTACCTGAAATTCCTTGTAAAAATTTCCTTTGCAACTACCAATACATTTGATATGGTGAGAGCTCTGAATGTTTTTCCAACATAAAATCAAGTTCTACAAGGATTTCTCAAAGAGATCAAGTAGGTTATAGATCATCCCTACTCAAATTGGGATATGTTTTTGGAGATACGGTTTATGATCATATCCCTTTATCCTCTCAACCTAATGTACAACCCTTACCATTCAAAAAAACACCCCAAAAAATCATTATTGGTGGAAGGATTGAAAAACATCAATAGTTCCTTATTTACATGATGATTTCCCCGTAGATTGGATATTAAAAAACATTTAAATCCTTATTTATTAAATAATTTCCTTTTAAATTTTGATTGGGTTTTATTAAACATTAGGATTATGTAGGTCAAACATCTTTTTTGAACATTTTATTGGTGATTTTTATTTGAATGCTCACTTTTCATGTTTTTAGTACATTTCTTTTTACTAGTAAAGTGTTTGTTTTTCAATATGACTTTATCAATTTATATTTAATCACTATTATTGCCTTATGATATATTTTTGTCTTTATTTCATGTTTTTTAGGTAAATATGTGTGGTATATATGATAAATTACAAGTATCTATTTTCTATTTGAGTATCCTTTAATGATCTCTATTACTAATAGTTTTTTAGCACAACATGATGCCAATTACTATTATTAGTCAGCATTAGTAAGTATTTACTACTCTTCTTTTGTAATATTTATTATATTCCATTTTTCTAATTCTTTTTGATATCACAAATATGGTGATAAGAATGGATGAAAAGGAGAATACAAAAAATATACTGCTCAAACTTATTTATTTTATGGGAAGGAAAAGGAGAATGAAATTTAAAAAAAATTATTTGATGAAGGGGAATATTAAAATTTAAATGGTAGAATATTTCAAACAGAATAAAGAAAAAGGATATATATATATATATATTAAATGACATATACAAAAGGAAGGATATTTTTTATGTTAAGAGATTCTTTTAGGAAATTTTTGTTTTCTGTTTCATCAGTTTTGTGATCATCAAAAAGTGAGAGATTATTGTACAAACTTGTGTTGTTCCAAAATATCTTATTTTTTATTTGTTTTGATGATCCAAAAATCCATATTTTTAATCTAAAGTGTTTTCTTTAAAAAAAATTAGATTACATTTATCAAAATAATTATGTTACTTTGATTCCACAAATGATTATTTGATGATGTGTGGATTATTTTTTCTACAAAAAAACTATTTTATATTATGAAAAATCAATGATTATTTAATGTATACTCAAAATAAGAAATATATATGATAAATTTTTATCTTACAGTGTAGGATATCATCTTATGTAATAAAAATTGAGTATCAGCATACTGAAACTCAAATATCTCAGACAGAATGAAGAGATGTTATCTTATGAAGTGGATATTAATAAAAGATTATCTTACAAAATCATGAACAAATTTTGATACGAAAATATTATATTGATTTGATTTATCTTACACTAAAGGATTATCTTACACAATTTTGAAGTCAGTTTATATTATTCCTGGATGAAGTCAATTATATACCTTATATTATGAAGTCTCTCAGGATGATATCTTATGACGAAAATTATTGTCATTTGAATATCTTATAATGATCTAAAAAATTTGTAGAATTTCATGATTAATTTTCTAATATAATGATAAGTAATTTTATAATTTTAGAGTATATCAAAAAAGATATTATCTATTTATGGAATGGGTGATTTATATAGTTTGAATTTTTACAATTAGTGGAATGATTTTAAGAACAAGAAGAGTTATAAAATTACTACAATAGAAGTAATTTATATATATTGAAGAAATGGAAGCATGTCCTTAATAGTGAGTCTTTTAAAAATGTATATTGATGAATCACTCATGAATTATTATTATCTTATTCTTAAGAAAAAATGAAATAGAATATATAAAAGGAATAATTAAGCCCTTGCATGGATATTGATGGATGATAAGAAAAATTAGAACACATGTACACAAGAATAATTTGAATGCCTACACATAGAAACGATCAAACATAAATTCAAGTTTTGTGTATATAAGGTTCTTAGTTTCACTAAATATTATTCTGAGTTATACCTTTAAGCCTATAATCTTCTCAAAATTCATCTCCCACTATTATCATTTCTTTTTTTAACAGTGTGATGTAATCAATCATCAAAAGTTATTTATTATATTTTCATTGCACTCATTCTAGAGTGTGTGTTGAGATGTAATTGGTCATGAAACTGGAGATCCTAGTTGAAATATATTGGACATTTTTATTAAGTTAAATCTTCTTATACTCAGTTGGGAACCCCAAAAAAAGTTATTTCATCATGAAAATCACCAAAATCGTGGAGTTGAGTGTTGATGGAGTGAATTTTAGTATTTTTTCCACAAACTACTATAAATATCCTCTATTAAATCTCTTCCCTATATGTTTTTATATTGTAAGTATTCCTCTATATTAAGGAACAATAATTAATCCATAATACTTGAATAGGGAATTTTTCTATAAAATTAATTTTTAGTAATGCAATTTACCCCCTCTTAAGTTTTTAATTAGTTTTTCTCTGGGACAACATTTGTGAGTTTCTTATACCTTTCCGAAAACTCATAGATAGTTTCAAATGTTTCTTGTTTAATTAAGTTGATATTCATTAATATTGATATACTCTTTGAAGTATGAAATAATTAATGGAGGAAGGCACTCTATATTTCCTTCTATGAGGTAACTTCTATATGTTTCATATTCTAGGGACAATCCTTGTATTCCCCTTCAATATATAGGGGGAAAACATTAAACTAATTTGATACTCAGTGAATTATATGGTTATAAATAGATTATATACATATTCGAATGATATCAAGTTTATAATGGGTTCTTCACATAATAATCCATTAAATTTAGTTAGAGTACCTATCATTCAAAGTTTAATTTTATAGTCATATCGGTCATTAATTGGAAATTTTCAGTTATTAATGTTTATGTTTAGTGTATACCTTTTCCTCAATTACATATTCACCTAAAAATAGTATCCTATATCTATTAACTAACTAATTTATATCTTGAAGAAGAATAAGGGGAGGATGTAGAGTTGGAAAACTGACTGGTGATATAATCACATTCATCATATTTAGTGATTTTAAGAGTTTTATTCTTTGTAAGAATGCTTCTCTCAACCTTGTGATCAAAACCAATGAAGATGGAAGAACAAGATATCTTCATTATAAATAATTTTAAACAATATTATTACACTAACACCACACATCCCCAGAAATGGATCTCATTTTTATGAGCTTCCTATCATTGGTCATTAAAAAAGATATGAAATAGAGAAGAAGAGAGAAAAGTACGACTTGTGTTTTCTCAGGAAAATCTTGTGATGTGTTTGTGTTAAAATTTTTCTTAGCGGTGTAAAATTAATTGAAAATTGGATGGAACTAATTGTTTTATTTATCAGTGTTTACAACATTGTGTTCTATCCTCAAAATAATCTTATCACTTATACCCGAATAACCATTCAATTTAGATTTTATATAATTTTATAATCAATTTGGATCTCTCTAATTATCCACTCCTCGAAATTATAATTTGGAAATGAAAAATGAAACAATCACTATATTATCTATCATCTCCAAGCCTACTTATTAGAGACCACTAATCACTCTTGGGTTATTACACTGTTAATTATTTTAAACAGTGAAGGAATTCCCATGTGTCATGTGTGTAAAACAAGTGAAAAAGAAAAGATTAATTCAAATGTGAATAAAAGGGAGAATCTCCAAAAATATATATTCCCAGAAAAATAGGTATAATTAAATAGAGAATTATTTCTATTGAAAAATATAATTCATCATTAGTATGGGAGTGTCCTTCATACCTAAACCCCTACTTTATTATTTCTTTATTGCAAGAGGGTAATCAAACAAATGAAATAAATAAACAATTTTTGTAACATATTTGATTTTTTTCTTGGTCTTAGGAGAATTGCCAATATTTATCTCCCATGAGTAGTTCATTTTATATAGAGATATGGTCTCAATTATTATATCTTAAATTCTTGACATTGTGATAGGAATTATTTTCCTTTCCTGTGAACCTATAATTTTTGATTAATTCAAAAAAACTTTATCCCACAACCATTTCGTTTATTTCTACCACATGTATTACTCGATAGTATGTACTTATCCAAAATCTGCATACTCAAATATTTTTTTCATTAATTATTTATCCTCCCACGATTCGGATCTATACTACTTCTAGAAGTATCATCAACAAAATTATTTTAAGACAAGTGTTGTCCTAGAATCAAATGTTGATTTGAAGAGATTATGCACGTGATGGGATAGTGGACATAAATTATTTTTTGGTATTCCAAAAAATAAGATTATTACATAGATTTTGGACCTCAAGAATAGAATCGGGTCTGGATGGTGCTCAGTGTGGCCTTGAATGAAGATAGATGTGACTTATTTTGAATTTGATTTAATCATGCTTCATTTTTTCAGTTTTATAATTTTATGAAACTCATGTTGTTATACACTTCAACATTGGTCTTCTAACTTGTCCATCCTAATGGAACACTCTTCCATTTATCAAAATTCATCTTAAAAAGAATAGTATATTTAATCATTTCAAATAAAATTTAGCATTCATCTTTCATTTAATATGAAATTTGGGTATTAGTGGGATATAGAGCCGTCCTTGTGTCTTTATCAACCCTTAGAATAAACCATAAAATTATATATTTATATATATTTATATATAATTTTTCATTGTAATTGGTATCTCATGCATTGAAATTACCTAATGTTACTCAACATTTTAACAAAATTTTCCTCAAGTGTTGGGCCATGGATTATTCATTTAACTTAGTTTGTGAAATATCTTCAATATCAATGTATCTAAAATATGAAGATAGACTTTTCCTTTGGGAGTTTTTCTTTAGTATAATTTGAGAATATGCACATCATCAATATTCTTAAGTGGCATCCATTAGGTGATGATATACTCTTTTATACTATTAATATTACAAATCAACGCAACCAATTTGTTCATTATCCTTGGTTATCAGGGTTATTTGATATTTGGGGTTCAAAAGGTGCATCTAGTTTAAATATCTAGAGATCAAGGGATATCAATGGTGGCTCCTCTAGGGAAACAGATAATTTTGTTTACTCCGGTAAGAAACAAAAGAGTTATTCATCTGACATAAATTGGTTTTATTAGATTTTCTAATCGACAAGCTCTATGGATTTGGTTGGTTCATAATTTTACTACGATAAGTTCTATGTCATTGGAATTGGTAGTGTAACTTCATTTAATTTAATGGTGTGCTCAGGAAATATAATCTTCTATGATCAAATAGAAATGACACTAGAATATTTATTGGATTCCATATACAGTGAGAATCAGTTTTTCTTCCATGGTTTGCATCTTCAACTAGAAAAAGACTCAATTTTCTCTTCTATATCCTTATGTACAAATACTTAAATCTTTTCTGGTGATCATCTCATTCTGAAATAGGTCAACATTACATCTATTTTCACGACATTCTATTGTCATGGGTGTTCATTGATCTTCAACATAGAGATGGTGGGTGTGATTAACTGTTTATGTTTCATCCACCTCATAAGATTTTGTTTCACATCTCCAATGGTGAAAGGTGTGGGTGTGGTTAATTGGAACAATAATCCATAAGAATTGAGTGGAATGATCAATATGTTTTAAAATTTTCAAATCACCCACTATAGCATGGTTTCCAGGATCATAGTGGCTCTGTATTTTGGTGTGCAGTCATTGAACGTGTTTGAATGAATTTTATATTTTTTTCATTGTTGACACCATATAAAAGGCATAATCACTTGGTTTTGTTTTTTAAAAACATATAAATTACTTCATGTGTTTGATCTATTTTTTCATTACCTACTTGAATTCCATTTTTAAATATCAATCTACTACCACAATTCATAGATGTGGTTGATCAATTAGTTTTCTAAAAAACATCCATGATATATCATAAATTACTTCTTAATGAAGACTTGTGGTTGGCCCTTTCTATTTATCTTTTATTAGATATTGGATTGATTGAAAGGTAGATGAAAGGAATGACCAATTCATTTCCATAGAAATTTTATTGTTTAGTTACATAAAAAAAATTATCATAATTTATTTTAGGTTTTATTTCATTTCATATTTAAAATAAAACAATTTAAAAGAAATTTTATGTATTTAATTTTATTCAAAAATGAATCAAATACATAAAAATCAAAATAAATCCATTTTGGAGTTTATTTCCAAATATAATATTTACAATTTTCAATTAATTGTCAAAAATAAATTATCAATTCCCATTTTTTGAGTGGATTCTCAATTTAATATCAAATATGAATAAAAAAATATATAAAATACTCATTATAAACCATTTTAGCAAGAAATCCATAATCTAAAAAAGTCTAAAAATGGGTCAATTACCAAGTATTTCATTAATTTATAGGGGTAATTTTAAGGAATAATATAAAACAAATTTTAAAATTGCCATCCCATATAAACCACCAGTGAGATTTTCAAGATCAAATAAATCTTATTCAATGTAATTGAATATAATATAAACCTCATTACCAGTATCACTATGATGTGTCAAAATATATTTTATAAGAAAAAAATAACATGAACATTAATCAAAAGATGAATTTTGTTTTATTCAATTAGTTCAAGTTGTGGATTACTAATAAAAACCTCCAGAATGATCCCTTTATAATATATCCATGACTATATATAAATAATCCAACCCATGGGTTGGATTCTCGAATACTCTAATCGAATTTTATTACCTATTAGTGGAAATGGGTGGAAAATAAATAGATATTCAAAGGTGATCCTAGTAGTGTGGTCTTGGGAAAAGATCACAACTATCTCAACAGTATTTTCGTTTTAATGTGGACCATGGAAAACACTTAAATATTTCTTCATTTACTAAAATGTTTCAAATTTATGAGTAATGAATACTGTTAAAAACCATTTCTAACTCCTTGGGTGGACTTTTTTTTATCATATAAATACTGCTTCTATTTTACTATATATTAAAATTATTAATGATAGTAACGTGGGAGGTATTTTAAAGTTAACTCTTAATGAGTGACCACAATAATCTATCATAATGACTAATATGAATAATATGATATGATATTCTATGCTTTATGATATTTCCAATGTTTTAAACTAACACTATCTTAATTTGATTCATTATCATATCTTATATATCATGCCTTATGATATGATTATCTGTGGAAAAATAATTTCCTTAGATAAAGTGATATTATACTATATGGTACCCATATATCCTGCCTTGTGATACAAGATAACAAGTATCATATATATATATATATACATATCATTTATTGGAATATCTCTACCATGTAATGGATAATTTCTCCTCAATATTACATTTAGATGGGAAGGGTTATTTTTCAAGATAAACAATTGTAATTTTGGAAAGCACATTTCATACAACTAGGGGTTGTAAATTCTTAATTAAATTTTCATTTTTATGAAAAGTAGAATAATATTTCATCATTTAAAAACAATGAAAAAATTATATTGATGCTTCTACTCTATGAAAAAATTACTAATATATTTCATAATAGGATTCCTAAGTCAACTATTTGATTTACATCACACAATTCAATAATTAACACTCCCATATTAACACATAAAATTGTGAAATACAAAATATTTACCATTTCATGGAGACAATTAAAGGTCCCATTGCAATTTATTACTTATATTAAAAATATGTGTTCATCCACAACTAAATAAGGTGAAAATTAAAAAATAATATTCCACTATATCATGTTTCCTTTATATTGAAGGAATAAATGCCTGAATAATAAGAAGGTCATAATTATTATTTCATTATTTATGATAAATTATTATATAATAAAATACAGGTGGATCCAAAACATAAATTTGAAAAGGTGATAGCATTTCTATATATGACTATTTATACAGTCAAATATCATTTGGATTGTGAAATGTATATATTACATTCCAAATGTGAGTAAAATGTATATTTTAGGGTATATATTAGTAGTACCTTGAAATATTTATGGATTACTTATTCAATTAAAGAATGTATATTGATAAATTTCTAAATAACCATTATATGGTACATAAATGGTCCAAAAAAATATGTATAGTTATAAATATGTAATGAATTCATTTCATGGTTAAATAAGGAATCATATTTGAATACATTAAATCTAAATAACTAATCTAGATTGATGAAAAAATAAATATGATAAATGTTTTTCTTGATAAGACCATAAGAAAGTGGATCTGAATATATTTAGTAAAATGTGTGATTTTATCACCAATTTATCAGAATTTGCACTCGGATAGATCGAACAATCACTCTCCAACTACCAAATAATGTTAAATATAAATTTATTAATCATGAAAGGAATCCTCCACAAATTTTAATTGAAAATTTGTAGTCACACCAATTATAATATCTATAAATTACAAGATCACATTAGTGCTTGTATGTGATGTAAATCGTTATGTTTTTGTGAATATCATATATATATAATTATGTCTATATATTTTAAACTATATATAATGAAAGAAAATTTATAATACGTGGAAAATTCACCTATACTACCATTGGGAAAGTCTATTTAACAATGGTATTTTCAACTTATAGGTGTATTCCGTATCTTTTTCTATCTACTCTTTTTATATTTCTAGATCATTCCACATTAAAATATTGGTTGAATAAAAAGTATGTGAAACCATAGATCATCTAGTGGGACTTGGAATTTTATGATTTTGATATCACTATCAATGATTGAATGGTATTAGGGAATGTGGTATAGAATAAATTATTTAAAATTTCCTTGAAGAATGTTGAGTGGGAAGAAGTTTACACATATGATCATTTGATGATGTGTACCCAAAAACATGGTGGAAAATAGTATTTTTTCATTCTTTACCTATCGGAGGATGACATGGAAACTATCATAATGTTTCAAAGATTTTACATGGTGGATTATTTAGTCTCACACTCTACAAGTAAACAAGGTAGAATATAATTGACTTTTATTGCTACCAATGGAAAGGGAAAATTGAATGATGGAATGAGATACATTGACACCTAATTTTAGTGGCTAAAGTTTTCAATGAATCAAGAATCGTTAATATTCACCCCTTTTGTCTATTTTTATCAGGTCATACAACTTTTTATGTGTGTATTTTTTTCTTTAAATGGAAAAATAAGGGGAAACATGATATATCATGGTGAATTTAAGGATTTATTTTCAATAGAAACATCTTTAACCAATTTTCAATTAGTCAGTTACTTTTTAGTGATTAAGAAAACCACAAAAATAATCACTTTATAATGATATTAATATTGTAACATAGTGTAAGAAACAACACCAAATGTATCAAAAAACACCAAAACTAGTTATCAACCTCAATAAAATGGAAACATTCATTCAACTAGTTGATTGATCAAGAAAATACATGAGTAAATGATTAAAAAATGAAATGAGTCTTGTAAATTGATGAATGAAGTGCTCTACTGATACATGACAACTTTTATAATAACACGAACTATATAAAAATTCTAGTTTTTATTTTCGAAACCATGCCTCCTACCTACTATGCATAAGCACATGTATTATAGGACTATAAAGAATATAGTGAGAAATTTTCAAAAAATTTGGAAAAATATAAATAATATAGATTGATGATTAAGGGTAGATAAAGATATATTATTATATAAATTACAATATTCATTTAGAAAATGAAATGGTAGAATTAAAAGATAATTCAATTTGAAATTACACTCAAAGAGACAAAGTATTTTTATTTAAAATTTGTCTGAAAATATTTCCTAATATATTTAAATTACACTATTTTGTTACATTCATGATGATCAATGTGTACCCTCATTGAGTGATTCCAATACAAAGGTGGAATAATCTTTCATTCCATGCCAGTGAAAAATTCTTAAATATCTATATAGAGAATTCATAAGATTGGTGTGTTTTAATGAATCCACCTAGTACACCACTAAAATGAGCACCTGATTTAGTCTATAGAATGGATAGTAGGGAAGTATTGATCCATACACATTAGAAAATAGTTCAGAACAATCAATCATAAACAATGGGAATGATTTTAACCAAATAAATCTTATTAATATTATAGAATATTTGTACTGATACTTTCTCATGGGGAATCCATACATTATACTTCCATTAAAAACTAATAATATTTTCCAAATAAAAACAAACATCAAACTATATATTATCGAAACCAAAAATCTAACTCAATATAAAATATAATGAATCAAAAAAGACCCCAAATCACAAAATATCTATTGAAATGGTTGATACAAACTCAACCCAAAAAAATACCATAATATAACCAAAATACAATATAATTATATACTCAAGAACCAAGATCACCATAAAACCTCCTGAAAACTTATCCATTATAAACCTATAATAATGATTCTATAATAAAGAGATCCTAAAAAGAAGAATTTACACCTGCAAAATGAACTTTGTCCTCAGACACCAAGTGGTGCAATTAGTTCATAATAATTAATGTCTGAATAGGATTTTAGGAAATATTATTTGATTTTTCTTTATCAATATAATCCCTAAATTGTTTCTTGAAATAAATTATATGATGAAATGATTCATTATGAATTTTATAAAGGAAAACACATATGAAAATATAAATTACTCTTAAAAAACTAGAATTCTCATTAAAAAAATGTTTAAAAATTTTAGTTGATAATCTAAATAAAAACTAACCTTGGAAATTAAATTTTTAAAAACAATTTTTAAATTAAAAAATGGAATGTTATAATACAACTAAATGATGAATCAATCAACTAAATAAGAAAATCAATAATTTAAACAACAGAAAAATTCAAATACTAATCAATGATAAAATAAGTTAGGCATTAATATTTGATACATGAGAGTAAGTATAATGAAATCCTAAGGTAACGGGAGACTATGTCAAATATAATATATTAGAATAATAAAAAATAAAGTATGTCGGAACGTAATCTAAGTTAAAATAAATAGGAAATAATAATGTCTGAATATTTAAGGAAAATCCCTAAACGTATATGGACATAATCCTAAATATAACCATGTATAACCATTTGTCACCCTATTGATGAATTCATATGAAATAATCTCCCATATTACTCTAAATATAACATTCTATGGTACTCCCCACATTAAAAAAAGTCTTCAATCAAGGAACATTACTCAGTATCATCATGACTAAGGTAACAACCATATCTCAATATCTCATTAAGTCACCTTGGATACCCTTAAATATAATGACAAGGTGTGGGGAATTTCCATCACATATCAATCACATCATAACCAAAACACATGAAACTTTCATCTCATAATCCCACCTCCATACAACCACTAATTAAAACCCTCTTTTTATTAGATATAGAAACATTAGTAGTCCCAATATCACATACATTATGATAATGGGGACCTCATTGATTTTGAATCTCATTTTATTGAAAAAAATATACAATATTTCAACAGGGCCATGAATTTTATAATCTATTAGTAACACATATATAACTCGTTTGGAACCATTTTTTTAAATCCAGTATCAAGTAAAAAAACTTTTTCTTAAGTATAATCAAACATTAATTCAGAATATCAATTACAAATTATACATATATGTCAACCATCAGGATAAAACACATAGTAAACCATGAATGGAAATCATAGAATAATAATGTGAGAATTTATGAAATACATATATAAAAATATATAAAAAAATCCCAACCAAAAAAAAACTCCATCGACTGGACAAAATTTAAAAGTATAAAACAACATTTTATATTTTCACGTTATTTAAGAAAAACCCTCTTAGTAATTTATCAAACATTGATCATTCATATCAATTTTAAGATTAAAATATAGAAGCTAGAATACATGGAAACCCAATTGATATAATGAAAAAATATCATAAAACATTAACATTGAAATAATATATCATAAAAGACCATAATATGAGCATAATATTTTATAGAGAAAATGTGCTTAAAACACTCCAGCATTTCCTAATGTGTAAGGAAAAAGAAATAATATTGAAACACCAAACGTAAATGTTCAAATTCATTTTTAATGGTTCCATTTATCCTCATTAAAACCACATGAATCTCAAAATAAAAAGTAAAACCCTAAATAAGAGTACCCCTCAAATAAATATTGGTTCTATGTAAACCCCAGGTCAACAGGACCTTTATAGGGTTTAAAAATATATAAAAATAAATGTGGTAAGGGAGAATAGAATAAGGTATAAATCATAAAGAATCAGCTTAAAATAAAGTAAATCTCTATGAATCTAAGGTATTAGAGGATCGATCCATGAACATAGATCTCATGTTGTGATATAAGAAAATTCGAGGAATGAGAGACCAATTTGGGTCTTAAATCATATAGGGAAAAATAAAAAAATTTACAAAATTAAAATTCAACTGAAGGCATATTGTAGTGTGGTTACCTATGTTGCAATGTAATCTACCCCCCAGAAAATATGTGGATTTAATTCCCAGGGGATGTTGTTATGTAATACCACACCTAATTATGTAATCAGTATACCAGAAAAACTATAATCCTAAGCAAAATACAAGAAACAACATTACCACAATTGGCATGGACATGATTTCTTGATAGTCAAAACAACATACCATCTTACCATAACAACAACCTAAAATTTCATGATAAAGGACGAATTTGGAAAAGTTGAAATAATAAATAATAAATAAGACATACATAAAAAATCATATAGTGTGTGGGAAAATTCTACCAATCATATCACTTTTTGACATTAAAAAGTCATCATTTAAAATAATACAAAAGAAAAAGAAAAATTGGGACCTAAAATTAAGTACTACCTATGATACAACCTCTAAAACATACCAGAAATGAATTAGAATGACATATAATAAATTTCATCCAATATATATAATGACCATATTATATATTTTTGGGGAATAATCAAAGGCCAAGACCAGTGGTGTGTCTCCCCACTATATAAGGTTTACCATAATTTTGTGTATCCATATAACAATGGAACATTTTAGAGGAATCACCATGAGTAAGAATAAAAACATTCAAACAAATAACCCAAAAAACATTTGACTAATAGAATTTCCATAATTTCTTCAAAATAATCATTTATATTTCTAAATGAGAGCATGTTTTTTAGTACCTTCAATACAATCCATTTATCAATGATCAATAATAACAGTGTTTTTTTTTAATGAAGTTGAAAATAAGTACCTCAAAAATATTCAATAGAATATTATCAAGATATAATAGATGGTAGATACTTTTAACTAAATTAAATTTTCTAGTTTTAAAAATTTTCATGATAAACCATTCAACCATAGGAATGAAATTTCCGTAAACAATCTTATATAAGGAATAAAAATGTTGAAATTGGATATACTAGAATCATTCAAGGGAATACATCCTTTATTATGAAGATAAAATGGAAAAACTACTATCCCATGTAATGTTGATTCCCCAAATAGGTTCATCATGTTTTTTCTTCTCATATGTTTGGAAACCTTCACCCATACTAGACGAAACAGCAACACTACCCAATTTAGGCAATCATGTTAAAACTAGATCCACCATTAATACCTTATTAAAAAAATCCATAAAAATTTCTAGGCAAGATAAATGAACTTTGGAATACATTTTTGAATAAATACCATTTAAAATAGATAATCCTTCATCAAATTTGTTGATATTTCCTCTATAAAAAAGTAACTAAATCATTAAACTGGATTATATAGTCCTCTATTTTTTCACCATACTGGAGGTTCATAAGTTCAATCACCATCCCCATATTAACTTCTTTAGGTAATTAACACTGAATAAAAGTGGCCTTCAAAAATTCCATGTTATATTAAATTGAATCTTGGGTGTAATAAAAGTCCCCCAAAATCATACCTTTATCCCTCGAAAAAATTCAAGATGGCTTTAAGTCTCAATGCATTTGGAGTTTCGAGATACATGAGGATCTATTAAATATTCCCAATATTTCAATGAATCGTTAAGACTATTTATAGATAAAAATATAGTAATGAAATAAAATTATAGAATCAATACACCGCAATCACGATTCTCAATAGAATCAATTTCTATTAAAGCTATATTTAAACTCTTACGAATAACAATCTAGTGAATAAACCCAAATATGAACATCCTTTGATTCGATGAAATTTCTCTAAAAGGAATGAAATATAGATATTAAAAAAATAAAATACTAAGGAACAAAATATAAAAAATGAAATAAAATAAATAAATTAACATCAACTTAAATATCATATTACAAAATCCAACTGAAAAGTTTCTTTTAAACTTCTCAAAATCATAATATTTTCCTATTAAAATAAGTATCTAGAAAAACTATCCAGCCCATTTAATAATAAAATTCAAAATAATATAACTTATTTTTGAAATATTAATTCATTTTTTGATTTTTTTTGACATTTTACAGATCCATTATCAAAAATAGTTCTAGATTTCAAATCATTACATTTTATTTCTCCTAATTTTACAAAAATTCCTTTATGAATTTTAAACATCAATATTTCTCCCTAAAAATAAATAATTCAAGTAATTGGAAACATAAAAATCCATTGAATTTAAATTTTAATTCATAAATATTCCATTAAAATGGATTACAGTCTATACAATATTCATCTTCATGGTTTTCCAGAATATATGCCAATCACATAACTGTCACTATAAATTATACATGAAATTAATATGAGCTCCACGTGGTTTTATAAAACATTTTCTCTTCCTATTTAATCTTAGTTAAAAGCCAATTTTTATCCCAAAACATAAATTCCTCTTATTATTATCAATATAGATCAATTTATACAAAATTTAATGAATAATGATCAAATTAAATGACTCGAAACCTGACATCCCATGATAACTTGGGGTTATAAAAGGAAAATAACAGTATCAACTCCTTCTATATGTACCTATAATGTTATGAAATTTTTATCTTCAATATAACATCACATCACAAATTAAAAATGGTTCTCTGAAATAATTTTATCATTGACCAACTTATGCCACCCCAAAACTGGGCACCCAAGTGGGTGTACGAATAGAGAATAAGGAAATTCCAAATCCCTATGCTCTAAAAAATATTGATAGGGAATAAAACATACATAATTAGAATTATTTATCCTATATAAATAATATTAATAACATAGTTCAATTATATTTAGATTCCCACATAGAGCATCCATACATTGGAAATCCAAGAAAACCTAATAAAAAGATAAAAATAGATACATAGGCAAATGAGGTAGAACTAAATAAAAACATATAACTAACCTCAAAATATGAAAAACCAAAAAAAAAACACGTACTATAAAATGAATGATGAAAGGGATGATTCAATCTAATCTGAAAATATAACCACAAGATAACCAAAATTCCAAAAATAAATCTACTCATTTGTCAGGGCTACCATCCAACCTCATCGAACCCCCTCTATTAGGGACTTTAATTAAGGACACCACATGAAATAGATTCCTAGAACCTGAATTTTAATCGAAAAGGTCACTCGATCTACAAAAATGGAGTGGTTCATATAGGATTACAGCTTCAACAACCTAGTGAAATCTCACCAAATTGTACATTATTTACCATTATAAAAATTATCCATAAATAATAGATTGAAATAAAATATTATAAGATATATTTTTATACTTTTTAGAAAGATAAAAAGCTAAGAACTTATAAATTTATTTTTATAATTTTAAATATAATTTATTGTATCCTTTAGAAAATTTACTAGATAATCTATTTCAAAACATACCTTTAAAAACCTATTTTTAATTTTTTGGATAAATAAAACCAAAGAAAACTAAAAAAAATAACTAAAATAATAATCAACCAAGAATATAAATGGAAAAAACAAAAGAGAATAATTGTAATAATCAAACATGTCAAATATTAGTCAATGATAAAACTAATGAAGCCATAATAAGTGGTGTAAGAGTAAGAGTATATTGAAATCATAACCTAAAATGGAGTATATGGGAAATAATATTGTTTAACAACAATAATGAAATCAAATCATAACTAAATCTATAATTTAAAAAACCTGAAATAATAAACAATTTATAATAATGGAAAATTCATAAAAATAAATTGAAATGATCCTTGATGTACATTAGAAGAACTATCAGTCAGTTCATTGATGCAATCATAGATAATAGCCTCCTATTTTACTTTAATTGGCCTCAAATTTGGCACTCCTCATAGTCTGGGAGGGTCATGTATCAATAGAAACCGGTCAGTCACGTCATAAAAAAACATAAGAACCGCCTCTTAATCTCTCACTAATATTCTAGGACACCTATAAAAATATATATAGTAAGTGGGGAAATATTTATTCACTATCCATCACATCATAATAAAATCATATGATAATATCATCACCTCATTCCATAACCATACATCCACTAATTAAAACCCCCTTTTATTTGACATAATGACATCATAAATCCCATAAAGTCTGATGATTACATATATTTTGCTAATATAGGGATTTATTTTAGGGTTTATATAATTTTAATAAAATATTCACAAAATATTCACACTAGGAATTCATTTTAATAAATTAGTATAAAAAATATAAATATCCATTGATTCCTTTTTTAAAATAAATTATCTTGATAAAAAATCATCAGACACATGAAGACCCAGACATTAATTCAAAAAAATTACAATTATCGTATATATATATATATATATGTGAAGCATCATGAGGCAACACACATAAAATCATAAATACAAATAATATAAGAATAATGTAATAAATTATGAAATATTCTAATTAAAATCTATGTTTAATGAATCCTAATTGAATAATGACTCAAATTCATAAATCAAACCATATTAAACTATTTAAAAGTCCAGAAAATCTATTAAAATTACCACATTCCTTTATAAAACCAATATATATTTTTCAAACACATAAAATACATGGCCATTATTGAAATGAAAATATAAAAGTTGAAATTCATGTAAACCCCTTTGAAATCATTTAAAGAGTTTATTAAACTCTATCTTATAATATATCAGTAAAGGTTACAAGATGAGAATAATATTTTATATAAAATGTGTTTACAACACTCAATCATATAATTGTGTGTCTAGAAGGGGGAATAGAAAAGAAAAACATATCTTAGATCCTAACATTCCTTTTTCGATGTCACATTACCCCTAAAAAATCAATGTAACCCAAAAGGCCAATAATTAACATTATTAAAGAGAATCCCCATGAAACATTTGAGCGGTAGTGAAACCCTGTTCATTATGACCATCATAGGGTTTGAAAATAAACGAGCACAAGAAAATATGTGTGGGGAGAAAGAAAGTATGTATTAACCTTTGATTAATTCCATTAAGAGTGAAAAAAAATGTCCAAAAAAATATATAAGTGGAGGAAACAATTCCAAGAGATTTCATGGAGTACATTGTGAATATAAGAGGAAGGACGCACCCATTTGGACCTAAAATATGATAGGGAAAATGAAAATTTCACATAATTAATATTCTTCTATTGGAATAACATATTGTGACCCCTACATTTCATTATAACCATTCGATGAAAATATAGGGAATTTGTCACGACCCGTCCTCGGGGCCCGTGCTGTGACTACCCCAAGCTCGTCATCCATAGGCCATAGGATGGTGACTAACTCCAAAGGCGTAATCCCAATAGAATGGGAAGGCATTGACTTTATGAAATGTAAATACACACACACACTTAGAGTACAGGAAGAATAAAACACTAAGTAAAACTGAACACAAAAGTAGTGCTGAAAGTAAGGGGCCGGAAATACAAGCCTAACTGTAAAGTACAAGGTAAAGGACAAAACAGCTGGAAGGTGACAAGCAGATCCTGGATCATCCACCACAGATCCTACCTGAAGGGTAGGGATAGATAGTGTGGCTCCTAGATCATCCACCACGGATCCTACCTGAAGGGTAGGTACAGTTAGCCTCCTCAGCGCCCTCATCTGTCAATCTCCTCCGGGTACCGACTCGTCGTGAGGTCCACCTCCAGGTGTCGTCTAGTCATCATACACTCAGCCTCCGTTAACACTGTCTGTCGTCTACATCCAACACATTGAGGTGCGGGCATAGCCTGTGAAGAGGTTACTATAACGATACTCAGTAGGGACCCCGAGAACCTCAATATAAGGACCCGTCCTTAAACATTACATAATATTGAATTAAATGAATAATTCACATTGAGGATCATTTCAAGTTTAGTGTTTTAGAGAATTAGGCCATAACTATTACATATCTAAAGATTTCAAAGTAGGAACTACTACTCAATATCCATATTTTTCATAAAATAAAAACTCTTAAAAAGAAACATGTCTAGTTCCATATTTTAGATAGCATGACTTTTCCTTGATCCCATCCTTGACCCTATTCAACATTATCTCCTGTGAAAAACATTTCAAAAAAACATGGGATGAGCATAAAAATCTCGATAAGGGATACATAAATAAGGAAAACTGTTAGTTTTTCAAAACAATAGGTAAACCATGAATACATTATAATAAGTAAAACATTTCACCTTAATGAAGTAGTAAATACTCTTCACTGAATAAAATATCATTACTTACCCTTTTGTAACCAAAAGATAACCATAAAACCCTTATAAAGAACACATAAAATATAAAGGTAACATGGGACAAAAACATACATAAATAGAATAACCATAAGGTCATCTTCCACACATATCACTAAATATAATAGCCATACGACCGACTTCCATACCCAATTCATTGGAGGTCATAACTTAACCACTCGTCCTAGTATTCACGACACTACCCGTCATATGGTTTATCACATAACCACCCGTCAAATGATCAAGTACCATCATAACACATTAAATATTCCAAATATAAACATTTCACCAATAACATTTCATTTTCAATAATAAAATGTAATTTCATGATATTGAAATAATCAATCCATCTTCAAAAACCATTTAAAAATTGGATTTTTGAATTAAAGTGTCTCATGCCACTTTGTAGATTTTAATGGAATTATAATTTTAAAACATTAATGTCCATATAAAAAATTCTCAAAACCATTTTTAAAACATGGACATTAAAGATAAATATTTAGAATGATAAATCTTTAAAACATTTAAAAATGATATTTTTGGTAAAGTGTTTTTAAAAAAATGAGAGACCCTTGAATACAAATAATTGGGGAATAACATTTAATCCAAACTTTATAATATCATGAGAATAAAGGGATTCTAGATATAATATGTCAAAGGAAATTATATACACCATATAAGAGTGGATTTGGTGCATAACAAAAATGACGTCTCAATGGAAATGTTAATTGAGATGAAATCCCTTATAAAGATGGTATCCTTAAATTAAGGATAAATCAATCTCACAATTATGTGTGACAAATAAAAATACACCAAATATACGTAGATATTAAGTGTAAAACAATCAGATGTCATTCAAACATATTTATATGATGACATATTCAATAAGTACAAGGTGACCCCAAAGAATTGAAATTGGGTTAAGAAGCTCCCTTGCAAAAATTCAACAACCTAACGGCATCACATTACAATTCAGAAACTGATTTGATGAGAGAGAAAAGGGTATCCCATCACTTGGACATAAAATTTACAGTAGTAAAGATATATAAGAACATATCCCAACATAAGAAGATGTGAATTAAAAGACATAACAAAAAAGAAGCCTTTTAAAAGAGAGGAGTATGAAAGGTTCCCTTACCGATTAGGTAACTTACGAAACATACACCACATAAAATAAGATCATACAATGAAGATGTAAATACCCATAAATTAAATTATGTTACACAAATAATACAATAATGGGCAGTACACACACCACACAAACGGAATTAGTGGCAAATATAACATGAATCTCACGGGGATAAAAAGTGAGATGAAAAACGCCTTACCACGTTGTAATCAATCGAGTCGTATGACAAAAAGTCAATAACCACCAAATAAATCACAGAATACAATGAATATGATGATAGTCATGATAATATATATCAAATGGTTGTAAAAAATACACCAGATTCAATAAATAAGTGGGTAACAATGGAAATCTCACGGAAATAAAAGTGAGATAAGAAAGCTCTTACAAAAATTCAGCAGCCTAACGGCGCCACTTAAAATTTATTAAAATGAATTGATAAGAGTAATAGGGGGTCTCTCATCATATGAAAATAAAAATTATAGTACGGTGAATATAAAAAAACATCCTCCAACATAATAACTTGGAGCATAAAAGAAATGACATAAAAGATAGTACTTGAAAAGAAAGAGAGAGGTCGGATCCCTTACCTCGCGTCCGACTTGACTCGATCATTCTTTAATCTCCTGAATAATAAACTAAATTTAATTTTTACTTGCTTAAGAACCTTTTTCAAGTTTATTATTTCTTTTATATAACTTATAATTATGTTATAAACATTATGTAATCAATTAAGTTAATAATGTTAATTTTGTCGATATTTGGTACTTGAGTAAAAAAATGAACACCTTATATTTACAAGTTATCCATGTGGTCAATAGTCCATTATATCCATAATGATATTCATGATTTAAATATCATATACATCATATATACAGTATGTACATGTATTTATAATAGTACATAATATTTGGAGTAAGAAAAGAAATGCACCGTTCAGGAGACGGTAAGTCGTACGTACGCATGAACGCTACTTTCATTTCTATTTCTTATTTTAATGGAATTAAAACATAATGATACATAGGTATATTATAATTCTCGTATAATATATTATATAAATCATTAACACTATCCTTTATACATCCCACATAAGGCATTAACGAGTCACATCACTTCAAGGGGGTGGTAGTCCGCACTTCCTCAAATGATATTATCATATTTACCCACTATGGAAACCATAAAGGCATGATATAATTGGGAAGTATAGAAGAATAATGAAATAATAAACATAATATATATCATATATAAATACATTTCCATTATAATGGCCACCATTAGAGACGATAAGATATAATTGAACAATCATCGTTTCGTGAGGCATTAGTTTTCCACCCAGAGAAACATTATGTTATTCATCCATTAGATTAATTTTTATGCAAGTGTAGTTAAAATAATTCTCATAACAACATCCTAGTATATTGAAGATACTGGTTGTGTTACAAAATAAAGTAAATAAAAAGTTTTTTGGGGCTGCAGAATTAAAATAAAAGAAAACAATTTAAGAGAAATTGTTCCCTTTAATTTGGGTAACTCTCTTTGGTTTGAACCAAATGACATCTTGAAGTGCCTTCTGCCTAATGTAAGTCTTCTAGGAGGAGGATAGGAATGTAGGGAGTGTAATTGGGCAGAGTTTGGACGAGGTAAATGGCTTGAGAGGTGTGAGGAACTGGATATAAGTGGTCTCCTTATACAAGGTAGAGGAGGGGCTCTTTAGGAAAGTGTGAAAATATTATTTTATAATATAATGATATTTGGTTTCTAATGGTCCAAAAATAATTAAGGTTGAAGATAAGATGACTCATATTCCAAATAAAATCATCCAATCAGAATTGGACATGTTTTGGATAATAATTTAATCATTATAATCTTATTTATTTAAATCATTTATTAATGAGGTAAATACTGCATCATTATTGAGTCATAAATAGATTAAATAATTTGATGTCTAAAAATTATAAAAAAATACCATGATTTAGGATATCTTTTTATCTTTCCAAAAATATTTCTATTCTAAAATATGACTTATATAACACCATATTAAAATTAATTACTAAAAGAGTTTTGTTAATGTCAATTTTGACTTCAAATTAAATTAATTAATCTAGATTGTCATTTTCACTCCCAAGTGGCTCAATGGGGTCCCAAAATCGACCCAAAGATGACCATGGTCGTTAATTACTCAACCAATAAGTTTTGGACAAGTGTTAAGGTAATTTTCAATAATTATAATATTCTTTTTACCTTGAATTACCCTATTTACCTTTAACCGCGGTAAATAAAATTCAAAAGTTACCATTCACCAAAAAATTATTTTCATCTTAATGAACCACATTTTACTTCTTGATAACAGCCATGTATGTTGTATTTTTAAAATTCAATTCAAAAATGTGGTAAAATTTCATTTAATTGAAAAAGTCGGTTTTTTAACTACTACTAAGTGGTTTCACTATTCATCAAAAATTGAAGTTTTTCGGAAAAATACCAAAAATTCAGCATAATCTATATTTGAAATTATGAATTCAAAAATTATGTCTATTTTTTACAAATTCAAAACATATAATTGGCATTAATTAATTTTAAAATTAATTCTCATTATCAAAACAAATAGCATGTTTTTAAGAAACAATAACTATCAAAAGATTGATACTTGTTTATGTCCAATTTCAAAGTGAAATTTATTCCAATGACCAACATTGGATTAAATGGTAAAAATATATTTTAATTTTAATTTAAAAAAAATTAAAAATATAATATAACCATATAAATAAATTAGATTAAAAGGCACTTTTGAATTAAAATACAATATTTTTCACTATTCATTAAAACTGAACATTATCCATAAAATTCTAAGAATTTACACAAAGTAAATTTTGATGTCCCCATTATAAAGAAGGATTTTATTTGGTCTTATAAAATTCATTAAAGTGAAAAAAACTAGATTTAATAAGGGTTCTCCATTAAAACGTGGTAAATCGACCTTTTAATGTAAATTATGCTTAAAATTAGATTCATTCATATTTTAAGCCTCTAAAATTTATTGGATAAAAGTAATTACATTTAACAAACATGTATAATCATATTGTATTTAGTTTTTTTAATTCCCACCAATAAAATGTCTAGGAGTTAACGACCATTTAAAAAAATATTATATTATTAGTGTGCAACGTAAGATTTCCAAGAAACATGTTGTCGTGTATCTGGTACGCTATCGAACATTGCATCCCCTTTAATATAAAATTAATATTAAATTCACAAATATTAATAAATATGAAAAGTGTCTTATTCCTTATTTATCTTTGATGTTACATCCTTCCCCCCTTTTCGAAATTGCGTCCTCGGAATTTTAAAACTAAGTTTGGAAACTTCATTAAAAGCCCCACATTGGAAAAAAAGAGTCAATAAAACTATCAATTTAAAATAAATTAAGAGAAGTAAAAATGTTACCCAAGACAAAAGATACTAGGATTCCCTGAAAACATGGATATGGAGGAGAAAGAAAACCATTATGTTCTGATGGAGAGTGATAGAAAACATGTTTAGGAGAAAGTTACCCACCAGAAAATCACAAACTTGGGATGGGTTAAAGAGTATTTTATTTCCCAGTAGGAAAAGTTAACAGACAAGGTTTTTGTTTTAAGTTACTTTTCATTAAGGAATTTATTTATGAGCTTATCTAAAAACATGAGGAAACACAATTACTTTTCATGTATACTTTTATCCTTCACTAGATTTATAACACAAACTCATATTTCTTCTATACGATGAGTATTCAAGACAACTTGTTTACATTAAAAGTGATATATCAACTTTTAGAAAATCAAATAAAATATAAAATATATATTTCCCTTCTCTTTAATAATTAAATAAAACCAAAACATTTATTACAAGATCAAATAATCCCCAAAATGGATAAACCTTTACATAAAGAGTAACTACTCTTAATCTCCAAAATTTGTCTTAACAAAACCCAAATACCAATCAATAAACATGCGTCCTTAAAATTCTTTAAAAGTAATCTGAAATTTATTGTAACCCAAATATCATAAGGATTTAATTACATAGACTTTCAAGATACATCTTAACATTTATCTCTAAGTAACACCAGTTACTCATAAAGTCTCATATTGAAAAGTAATTAACCTAATCACATATTCTCCATGATAGGTTAATCATTTTCATAAATAAATAAAATCATCATGTGTCCATAATAAAAACATAGATTCTTCCAAACTAAAATTTCGACAATTATTCCACAATTGAAATCCCATAGTATTCTATCTTCCTTAGGAATATACTATTTCATCAAAGGAGAGAACATCATCCACAACAACCTTTTATCACTTAATCACTAAATCATTTTTCAATACCATGTATATCCATTGGATAAAAAATAAGTTCCAAATATCAACTTATTCTTATTCCATAAAAATATTTTACTAAAATTATAAGTCATACTAACTAGGGACTTCAAGTAGGCTGGTGGTAGGTGATGCGCCCTTGTTGCCCTTCGATTGTGGGTTCGATTCCTGCAACCTTGCCGAATGTGACGGGTTGTCACCCATCCTACAGGTTGTCCTTTTTATAAAACTCAAAAATAAACCTAACATGTTTTAACCTCAAATGTTTCATTATACCTATCTTCTTCTTTAAAATTCATTATGATCACAACCTATTCATTCTTTAAGTCTTATTTCACCACCATATGATAAAATAAAACAATCCCCAAAATGAAGAACATCATACCTTGATCTCGGTGTCTATTTGGTTTCATCGTCATCTTGTTCACGTTGGTAGAAGGTCCATGAATTGCAACAATGATTTAGAGATCATTCAAAATCATTTGATTCCTCCATCCAAATACACCTTGTATAATATGGATCATATGGGTGTTCACATAAAAACAGTTTTGGAAAATAATCATGTATGAAATATAATTTCAAAACATCTGATAAAAAATTATTTCTATAAAACAGTCGAACTGAATTTTAGTTGAAACATTCAATTAACTATCCTTTTAAAATAGCATAAGTATGTGCTGAGAGACTATATTTTAAAATCAAATATAAATTGGTTGCGCAAGGGTATCCTTCTTCATCACCTTTTTTAAAATCATAATATGATTCAAAAGCTTGTGATAAGGTAAAATATTTGAAAATGCCTTGATAATATTTACCTATCTTGAAAATATGAGAATATTGTGAAAACATGATTTTTCTAAATACAACCCATGATCCACGATGATAATGAGGTATAGTGGAGGTGTTTGATATCTCAAACAACTATTTGCAAGTGAGTTGTATACTAGAAAAAGTTTCACAATAATCTGAACATGACTTTGCAATAATTATTGCAAGCATGTCATCAGGAAGTGATAGGAATGTCGTCTAAGATCATATTCCATCTATTTTTAACTAACTTTCCTTGATCTGAAAAATTTATAAAACAAGTATTTAACTGAAATAATATATAGGGACTAACCGTATGTCTAATGAAAAATCTTAATCCCTAAACTTGTCTAAACCTCCCTTTGATACCAACTATAAGGACTCGGCCTTAAACATTACATAATGCTGAATTAAATGAATAATTCACGTTGAGGATATTTTCAGGTTTAGAGTTTTAGAGAATTAGGCCATAACTATTACATATAAAAAGATTACAAAGTAGACACTACTACTTAGTATCCATATTTTTCATAAAATAAAAACTCTTAAAAAGAAACATGTCTACTTCAATATTTTAGACAGCATGGCTTTTCCTTGATCCCATCCTTGAACCTATTCCACATTATGTCCTGTGAAAAACATTTCAAAAAAAACTTCGGATGATCATAAAACGCTCATTAAGGGATACACAAAGTAGGAAAATTGTTAGTTTTTCAAAACAACAGGTAAACCATTAATACATTATCATAAGTAAAACATTTCACCTTTATGAAGTAGTAAATACTCTTCACTTAATAAAAGATCATTACATACCCTTCTGTAACCAAAAGATTACCATAAAACCCATATAAAGAAAAAATAAAAAATAAAGGTAACTTGGGACATAAACATACTTAAATGGAATAACCATACGGTCGACTTCCACACATTTCACTAAATGGAATAGTCATACGGCCGACTTCCATACCCAATTCATTTGAGGTTATAATGTAACCACCTGTCCTGGTATTCACAGCACCACCAGTCATATGGTTTATCATGTAACCACCTATCAAATGTCCAAGTACAATCATAACACATAAAATATTTCAAATATAAACATTTCACGAATAACATTTCATTTTCAATTACAAGAAGTAATTTCAATATATTGAAATAATCAATCCATCTTCAAAAACCATTTAAAAAAAGGATTTTTGAATCAAAGTGTCCCATACCACTTTGAAGATTTTAATGGAATTATAATTTTAAAACCTTAATGTACATATAAATAAATACTCAAAATCATTTTTAAAACATGGACAACAAAGATAAAGATTTAGAATGATAAATCGGTAAAACATTTAAAAATAATATTTTTGGTAATGAGTTTTTAACAAAATGGGAGACACTTGAATACAAATATTTATGGAATAAAATTTAATCAGAACATTATAATATAATGTGAATAAAGGGATTCATGATATAATATGTCAAAGGACAGTATATACACCATATAAGAGTGGATTTTGTGTATAACAAAAATGAAGTCTCAATGGAAATGTAAATTGAGATGAAATCCCTTATAAAGATTGTATCCTTAAATTAAGGATAAATCAATCTCATAATTATGTGTGACAAATATAAATACACCCAATATAAGTGTATATTAAGTGTAAAACACTAAGAGTTCATTCAAACATATTCATAGGATGACATATTCAATAAGTACAAGTTGAACCCAAATAATTGAAATTGGGTTAAGAAGCTCCCTTGCAAAAATTCAACAACCTAACGGCCTCACATTACAAAACAGAAACTGAGTTAATGAGAGAGAGAAAAGGGTATCCCATCACTTGGAAATAAAATTTACAGCAATAATGATATAAAATAACATATCCCAATATAATAATATGTGAATTAAAAGACATAACAAAAATAAGCCTTTTAAAAGAGAGGAGGGTGAAAGGTTCCCTTACTGATTTGGTAACTTACAAAACATACACCACATGAAAGAAGTATCGGACAATGAAGATGTAAATACCCATAAATTAAATTATCTTACACAAAGAATACAATCATGGGTAGTACATACACCACACAAAAGGAAGTAGTGGAAAATATAACATGAATCTCACGGGGATAAAAAGTGAGATGAAAAACCCCTTGCCACGTTGTATTCAATCGATTCTTATGACCCAAAGTTAATAACCACAAAATGAATCCTAGAATAACATGAATATGATGATAGTCATGATAATATATATCAAAAGTCAGTACACAACACACCACATGCAATAAATAAGTGGTGAACAATGCAAATCTCATGGAAATTAAAGTGAGATAAGAAATCTCTTACAAAAATTCGGCAGCCCAATGGCGCCACCTAAAATTTATTAAAATGAATTGATGAGAGTAATAGGGGGTCTATCATCATATAAAAATAAACATTACAGTATATTGAATATAAAAAAACATCCTCCAACATTATAACATGGAGAATAAAAGAAATGACATAAAAAAGAGTAATTTAAAAGAAAGGCAGAGGTCAGATCCCATACCTCGCGTCCGACTTGACTCGATCATTCTTTAATCTCCTAAATTATAAACTAAAGTTAATTTTTACTTTCTTAAGAACCTTTTTAAAGTTTATTATTCCTTTCATATAACTTTTTACCATGTTATAAACATTATTCAATCAATTAAGTTAATAACGTTATTTTTTTCGATATTTGGTACTTGAGTAAAAAATGAACACCTTATATTTACAAGTTGTCCATGTGGTCAATAGTCCATTATATCCAAAATGATATTCATGATTTAAATATCATATATGTAACGTCCTGGACCTGGGTGCCACGCAACAGGTGCCCCGAGCCCGGTTCTCCACGTTACCTCAAGCGCATTTCCCCAAACGCCAGAGGATGCTGAGTAGCAACGAGGGCCCAGGTCTGATAGTGCGGAAACTATGCCCTCATTGGTCAAAGTGTAGCGTAGAAAAATACCAAAATAAACATACAACAACAGCGGAAGTAGTAAACATACACAAATGAAATAAGTACAGCAGTGGATATAACCAACAGTATATAAGTGATGATGCTACATGATTCAAGTTCTAAGAAAACAGCCAGAAAATGTTATACATCACTGTGATACAACCAAAATTAAAGTACAGCTAAACAAGTAAACAGCTGGCAGCAGCATCACGAGCCTAGGCTCGGTCCCGTTCCCTCCTACTCCTCAGCAACAGTAAAGTACCTATATAATGACTCTTGCCCCTATCTACACTTGAAGCAACGTAATCTGTTTGGGCCGAAAAGCGTGACCCAAACAGGGTGTGAGAAATATATCACAGTAGGCACCCACCAAAGGCTCGTGCTCAATTGTGTGTAAAACATGCAACAAGTGTGAAGTAGTAAAATGTAATAACTAAGCAGTACCCAAAAGTAACTAACTTAACAGTTATATTGCCATTTTATTATTCATTTAATTCCTTTAATTTTGTAACATTTTTGTTCTCAACTACACCAAGCCCTCAGGCCGACTAGAACTGTGCCCTCAGGCTAAAATAGTAAACCACGCCATTAGGCTTGCCCTTAGGCCATACAGAATCCAACCCGCAAGTATTTCCCTCAGGAGTAACAGAAATTCTCACCCTCAGGAATAGGAAGTGTCGCCCTCGGGCACAGAAGTCAAGCCCTCAGGCACGAAAGGTTGCCCTCAGGTGGAATAACGACAGCCCTCGGGCTAAAACAGTCACGCCCTCAGGCTAATCATATCAACACCCTCAGGCTAAACAGGTAACCGGGTCATGCCCAACATATCAAAATGCAGTAAACAAGAAATTCCTCTCAAGGCAATTCTACAGTTACTACATTTAAGGCATACCCTCGGGTATCCTCGCCAAAAGGCTAAACAGAAGAACACACCCCTCGGGATGGTCCTGGATCCAAGAAACGATCCCAAAAAGAATTTTATTATCACCATTTAATCACCTGTGCAATTCTACACATTAAATATAGAAATGGCCTCAGCCACACGACACCCCAACATGGGTTCGTGGCACGAAAACGCACAAAAACGCACGACCGTTGGAAAATAAACACCAAGCCACCTACCTTATATGCCAACGAACACTATACCCGAACGCCAGCTCCAGAAACGCCCAAGAATGACATAGATTTGACGAAGAAAAAAACCCATTTAAATGTAAATAACATACGCTGGGAGAAGAATTGGCAAGAACGGTACCAGGAGGAGGAAGGGATTACCCGTGCGGTTCCAACGAGATCATCCAAAGCCGAATCGGATTCCAGAAAAACTCCCGGAGGATCTTCAAAGGTCCGGCCTCCTCCTTTGGCTCCAAAACGGGTCAAGTGCCTCCTCTGCCAAATGAGGAGGCTACGGCCTGTTTTAATATGAAAAAAAAAGTACACGGTGTGTACTTCCAAGTACACGGTGTGTACTCCTTTCATTTACCTGTTCAATTGGCGGCACCACCACACTGTTCATATGCTGACAAGAGTACACGACATGTACTCCCAAGTACACGGCGTATACTGCCACCCAGCCGGGGGCGACTCCACCGCCTTACTTTTTAACCTGCCGACTGACTACATGGCGTGTAAAGGACCACTACACGGCGTGTAGTCGGTTCCTACACCCTTTGTGGCCGGCGAGGCTACAAGCCCTGTGTACTTATCCCAACACGGCCAAAAGTACTCGGCGTGTGGGAAAAGTACAGGGCGTGTAGTTTCAAAATTTAGGAATTTCCCCATCATTCCATATTCTCTCAAAAATCACTTAAGGAAAAGGAAAAGAAGAAGCCCGTACCTCTAAAACAAGAACCGGGTTCTTACAAACTTCTACCCTTATAGAAATTCGTCCCCCAATTGCCCTTTCAAGGTTGGTGAAGAGAAAGCTCAGAACAACTTTGGACACTGAGCACGTACATCGGCCTCCCGCTCCCAGGTCTCATCCTGCACTCGGCCATGCTTCCATAGCACCCATACGAGAGGAACTGACCGGCCTCAGAGAACCTTCGTGCTCTTGTCAACGATACAGATCGGATGATCCTCAAAGGATGCATCATGCTGAAGCTCAACCTCCTCTGGCTGAAAGGTGTGAGATGGGTCTGAATGGTAGCGACGCAATTGAGACACGTGGAAGACGTCGTGCATGGCTCGGTACTGCTGTGGTAACTGCAACCGAAAGGCAACCAGCCCGACTCTCTCCAGAATCTCAAATGGTCCCGCATACCTCGGCGAAAGATTACCCTGTCTCCTGATCCTTTTTTGTCCTAGTCTCGGCGAAACACGCAAGAAAACCTGATCCCCAACCACGACATCCAAAGGTCGTCTGTGGCGATCAGCATAAGACTTCTGAAAAGACTGCACAGTAGCCAACCACTTCCGAATCAACTGGACCTGCTCAAATGTCTCCTGCACGAGCTGTGGTCCCAGTAAAGTTGCCTCACTTGCCTCTAACCAGCACAAAGGTGATCGGCATGGCCTACCATATAAAGCCTCGTATGGTTCCATCTCAATAGTTGCCTGAAAACTATTGTTATAGGAAAACTCGACTAAGGGTATATGCTTCTCCCAAGAGCCTCCAAAGTCTAGGACGCATGCGCACAACATGCCCTCTAGCACCTGTATCGTCTTCTCTGACTGGCCATATGTCCGAGGGTGGTATACTGTGCTCAGAAGCACCTGTGTGCACAACACCCTCTGAAAACTCTGCCAGAAACGAGACTTGAAGCGGGCGTCCCTATCTGAAATGATAGAGGGAGGGACCCCATGCAGATGTACGATCTCTCAGATATACAGACTTCCGAGATCATTCACACCAAAGGTTTCCTGGATCAGCAAGAAGTGAGCTACCTTAGTAAGTCTGTCCACAACAACCCACACAGCGTCATTGCCACGATGTGACCTTGGGAAACCCATCATGAAATCCATCGCGACATCATCCCATTTCCACTCCAGAATGGGCAATTGCTGTAACAGCCCAACTGGTCTCTGAAGCTTTGCCTTCACCTGCTGACAGGTGGGACACCTCGTAACAAAACCAACTATCTCTTTCTTCATACCCAGCCACCAGTACTGACGTCTCAAGTCTCGGTACATCTTGGTAACCCCGGGATGAACTGCCCAAGAAGAAGCATGAAACTCCCACATCAGCTCCTCGCGTATATCCCCTGGAACCCATACATGTCCATGGAAACGCAAAACTTCATCATTGCCTATCGTCTAACCGGAAGGAGGGTCCTCACTTGCCACCGACTCCCGTAGAACTAGGCCTTCTGAAACCGATAGGTGCCTCATCCTCACTCTGTCCAGGAGGGAAGAAGTCACAGCTAACGAGGAAAGATAAGTCTGACCCTGACTGTCATGCACCTCTAGATGCATCTCAGAGAACAATGCCATAATCTTCCACTCACCACTGGCCTCCTGCACTGCCTGTTTCTGAGTCTTCCCGCTCAGTGGTTTGGCTACTGCATTACCTTTACCAGGTGTATATGCAAGCTAAAAATCGAAGGACTGTAGGTACTTGAACCACCTTCTCTGCCACAGATTCAAGTCACACTGAGTAAAGATATACTTGAGGCTTTTGTGGTCGGTGAAAACCACAAAATGCTCTCCCAACAGGTAATGTATCCAACAGCGCAATGAATGCACAACTACAGCCAACTCGAGATCGTGCGTCGGGTAATTCCTCTCTTGTGGCCTCAACTGCCGAGACTCATACGCCACAACTTGGTCGCCCTGCATCAAAATGGCTCCCAGCACAATCCCTGACGCATCACAGTAAACTGTATAGCTCTTCCCCTGCTCTGGGAGTATCAGGATCGGTGCTGATGTCAACCTTCCCTTTAGGTCCTGAAAAGATGTCTCACAAGCTTCTGACCAAACTAACTTCACACCCTTCTTAGTCAGACCTGTCAATGGTGCTGCTAAGCGGGAGGAGTCCTGTATGAAACTTATGTAGTAACCAGCCAACCCTAAGAAACTTCATATCTCAAACACGTTCTTGGGCTGCTCACAGGAAACTACTACTCTCACCTTCTCTGGGTCCACTGCAACTCCTGCCTCTAAGATGATATGAACCAGGAAGTGAATCTAGTCCATCCAAAAGTGGCACTTCGAGAGCTTAGAATATAGGCGATGCTCTCTAAGTGTACTCAATACGATCTCAAGATGGGTGGTATGGTTGTGTCGAGTGTGAGAGTACACCAAGATGTCGTCCACGAATACTACCACAAAGGAATCAAGATACGGATGGAACACACGATTCATCAGAGCCATGAAAACTACTGGCTCGTTCGTGAGTCCGAACGGCATAACCGTATACTCATATAGACCATACCTGCTCCTGAAAGATGGGAGAGGTATATCAGATGGTCTAACGTGCAACTGAGGATATCCAGATCTTAGGTCAATCTTCCAGAACACTCGTGATCCACAAAGATGATCAACCAGATCATCTATCCTCAGCAAGGGATATCGGTTCTTAACCGTCAACTGGTTCAGCTTCCGATAATCCACACAAAGCCTAAGGGTACCATCCGCCTTCTTCGCAAAGAGGACCGGAGAACCCCAAAGAGAAGTACTGGGTCGGATAAAACCCTTTGCCTGTAGCTCCTCTAACTGCCTCTTGATCTCCTGCAACTCAGGCGTGGCCATCCTATAAGGAGGAATGGACACTGGTGCTACTCCTGGCACAATCTCGATAGGGAAATTCACCTCACGCACTGGAGGTAGACCTGAAAAGTCATCCAGGAAGACATCCCTGAAACGATCGACAACTGGAGGAAAATCCATCTGACAAGTCCCCTGGTCATCCAGATATAAGCTCGCAATCTGGGCTGTGACTCCACCTCTCCCATGATGCTCTGGTCCAGCTCGACTCGCCTGAACATCCCACTCGCCCTTGTATAGAAACTCCCCACCCTCTGGTGACGTGAAACGCACCCTGCGATGAAAGCAGTCTACAAAGGCTCAAAAGGGAACCAACTAGTCCATTCCAAGAATGAGGTCATAGCTCATCATCTCCAGAACATAGAGGTCCCAAAGGAAGTGACACCCAGCAACCTCAAGGGGGCACTCCTTGCACTGACGCACACCAACCGTTCTAGTCCTCAACGGAGTGTCTAGCATCATGATATCAGAAGAAGAAGAAACACCGAGCCCAAGGCTCTCCACAATGGGTACAGATATGAAACTATGTGTAGATCACGTATCAAAAAGTACTGAGGACAAGACAGAAGCTACTAGAATAGTAACTCTGACTGTCGAAGGTCCGGGATCCTACTCATGCTGGGTCTGTTGAACTGCATATGCCTGTCCAGTGTCGCGGCCCTACGACATAGCCTGACTACCCTGAGTTGTGCTGCCCTGTTGCCTATGAGATCCTGGTGTCTGGATACCATGGCCACGACCCCCATCTCTGCCTGCACGCCCTAACGTATTTCAGTTCCCTAACTGGTAAGAAGCCAATGGTCTTGGTCCCACACGCGGAGTCTGCACAGAACCCCTCTCACTAGCCACTGGTAGAAAAGCCCGGAAAAAGCGTTGCAGATGACCCATCTTGCCACAAGCTCGACACTCCACTGGGTCTCGTGGACACTGCGGCCTCTAGTTCCCCTCTCTGCCACACTAGTAGCAGCTGATCGGGCCACCTGAAGAAGATGCCAGGCTACTACTGCCACCCTGAGAGAAGTCCATCTATTTCTTCCTCTTGCCAACAGAAATAGTACCAGTAACTGGTGTTGAACCACCCTGGCCCACACCACTAGATTCTCGCAGGTTCCTCTCTGTAATCAATGCCTGGTTCACAATCGCGTGTACAGTAGGTAACCTGAAAACATTTACCAGCGCTCGAATGTCATACCAAGGAACATCCTCAAAGCGTCTAGCTCTCAGCGTCTCATCACCCACCAGAACGGGTGCAAAGCGCTGAAGCTCCGTAAAACGAGTAGAATAGTCCATCACTAACATAGCGCCCTGCTGCAGATTCATGAAATCTCGAGCTCTATCTGCTCTCAGTGTCTTGGGAAAGAAGAAGTCATAGAATACTGTCTAAAAATTCTCCCACGCCATGTCCCTATGATGCTCTGACTGGGTGGTAACATCCCACCACCTGTTGGCGGAATCACGCAGCATGTAAGTAAGAGCTTGACCCCTCGCCCTGGAGGTGTCTCAAGATGCTCGAAAATAGTCTTCATCGATCCTAGCCAAGACTCTGCAGCCTGTGGTCCGCCATCCGCTGAAAACGTAGGCGGATGCTGCTACTGAAAGAGAAGCGTCAGCTCGGCCATAGATGTGGCAGCCTGCGGATCTCCCTGAAAGGTCTGCATGAACCGCAATAAGCCTTCACGGAACTGCGCCTCCGTGCCCGTGTCTGGTATAACAGCTGGTGCCGCATCTGGCTCTGCTGGTGTATCAACTTGTAGCCCATGGCCCACCATCTCTGGAGTATAATTTTCACTGCTCTCTTGGTGAACAACTCGCGGTCGTCTAGGCGGCATGACTCTATAAGGTCAAAAGCACGCCTCAGATTCAAGATTATAAGACTGAAACGAAGGAACCACAAGGAACAAGAGGAAGAAGGTGGTTCAAAATTTGAAAAACAAGACTACACGGCGTGTACTTGACTTTCTTTCCCCTGCCCGGGTCCTTCTACATGGCTTCCATTCAACAAACTACACGGCGTGTATAATATCTACATGGTGTGTACGGTGTTATTTTCCAACTGCACGCGTCGTCTGTGACACGGCCGACTACTCGGATTTACTCTACATAGCATGTTACACCCGCACACGGCGTGTACACCATCCCGTTTCCCAGCCACACGGCTAATTCCACACGGTCTGTCCTCGGACAAGACTACACGGCGTGTCCCAAAGGTACATGGCGTGTTCTCAAAGAGGTGACAATGGAATGTGTTGTTAGTTACACGACTGAGTCCCCAGGTCACACGACACGGTGTGTCCATAACTAACACGGCATGTTCTGTCAAAGAGTTCACCGACCCGTGTTGTTAGTTACACGGTCTGATCCGGGTCAATACTACACAGCGTGTACAAAACTACACGACTTGGTTTACCCAAGGTCTTCCCTACCCCGTGTCGCCGCCCACACGGTTTGTGACACGGGAAGAGACTACACGGCGTGTACTCAGGGTACACGGCGTGTACTTAAAAGGTTCATTTTTCTTCCCGAACAGAAGAACATACACGGCATGTATAAAAATACTACATGGCGTGTATACTGGGTTTCTGGACAGTATGCCTCAGAAACTTCTCTGAAACCCATAAAATACCGAAAAACAACACCTAAGTGTCAAATTCCGACCTGTGGGGGCCCATACACCCCGCGAATCAAAGTTTGACATCTTATTTGTGTTATAACCAACAAACAGTCAATGATCCACCAAATTCCGATCAATGGGGGCCCATACTCCCCAAAAACAAAGGTTTGGAGTCCATTCTATTAACAAGCTCAAACAAAAAAAACCATATCACAAGGTAGGTATTTTTCAAGCAGCTATCACAACAGCATGCGTTTCTAGCACAACAACAATCACAAAAACATGCGAATTTCTAATGCACCTACATGGCATGGAAACTATGCATGGCATGTGATATCTAGCATGTGCGTATATGATGCATGAGACGACATACCCTCATCTCATCGGGTTGCAACTAAATAGAACCCACAGATAAAATATAAACATCACAATATAAGTGCGTCACCCAATGGTGAAAACATATCAACCATAAAATTGCAAATCAATAATGCAAAACACAAGGTAGACTATATTTTCCCTATACACGGGTTAGATACGCCCGAGCACAGCTTATTACCAACTACCGTTCTGTCCTATCCCTGACTACGGCTCCAAATAGTAAGTCAAAGAAAAGAAACTCCTTTGATACCACTTTGTAACGTCCCGGACCCGGGTTCCACGCAATGGGTGCCCCGAGCCCAGTTCGCCACGTGTCCTCAAGCTCATTTCCCCAAACGCCAGAGGCTGCCGACTAGCAGCAAGAGCCCAGGTCTGATAGTGGGGAAACTATGCCCTCATTTTTCAAAGTGTAGCGCAGCGGAATACCAAAATAAACATACAACAATAGTGGAAGCAGTAAACATACACAACTGAAATAACTACAGTAGTGGATATAACCAACAGTATATAAGTGATGATGCTACATGATTCAAGTTCTAAGAAAACAGCCAGAACATGTTATACATCATTTTGATACAACCAAAAGCAAAGTACAGCAAAACAAGTAAACAGCTGGCAGTGGCATCGTGAGCCTAGGCTTGGTCCCATGCCCTCTTACTCCTCAGCAACAGTAAAGTACCTGTATAAGGACTCTTCCCCCTATCTACACCTGCAGCAATGTAATCTTTTTGGGTCGAAAAACGTGAACCAAAAAGGGTGTGAGAACTATATCTCAGTAGGCACCCACCAAAGGCCCGTGCTCAACTGTGTGTAAAACATGCAACAAGTGTGCAGTAGTAAAATGAAATAACTAAGCAGTACACAAAAGTAACTAACTTAATAGTTAAATTACCATTTTATTTTTAATTTAATTCCTTTAATTTAGTAACATATTTGTTCTCAGCAACACCAAGCCCTCAGGCCAACTAGAACTGTGCCCTCAGGCTAAAATAGTAAACCACACCCTCCGGCTTTCCCTCAGGCCATACAGAATCCAACCCGCAGGTATTTCCCTCAGGCGTAACAGAAATTCTCGCCCTCAGGCATAGGAAGTTTCACCCTCAGGCACAGAAGTCACTCCCTCAGGCATGAAAGGTTAACCTCAGGCGGAATAATGACAGCCCTCGGGCTAAAACAGTCACGCCCTCAGGCTAATCACAACAATTCCCTCAGGCTAAACAAGTAACTGGACCATGCCCAATATATCAAAATGGAGTAAAAAAGAAATTCCTCTCAAGGAAATTCTACAGTTACTACATTTAAGGCATACCCTCGGGTATCCTGGCCAAACGGCTAAACAGTGGAACACACCCCTCGGGATGGTCCTGGATCCAAGCAACGATCCCAAATAGCATTTTATTATCACCATTTAATCACCTGTGCAATTCTAGGCATTAAATATAGCAACGACCTCAGCCACACGACAACCCAACATGGGTTCGTGGCATGAAAACGCACAAAAACGCACGATAGTTGGAAAATAAACACCAAGCCACCTACCTTATATGCCAACGAACACTATACCCGAACACCGGATCCAGAAATGCCCAAGAATGGCGTAGATCTGACGAAGAACAAAACACATTCAATCGTAAATAACTTACGCTGGGAGAATAATTGGAAAGAACGGTACCAGGAGGAGGAAGGGCTTACCCGTGCGGTTCCAACGAGATCGTCCGAAGCCGAATCAGATTCCAGATGAACTCCCGGCGGATCTTCAAAGGTCTGGCCTCCTCCTTTGGCTCCAAAATGGCTCAAGTGCCTCATCTGCCAAATGAGGAGTCTACTGCCTGTTTTAAGCCGAAAAAATAAATTACACGGCATGTAATTCCAAGTACACGGCGTGTACTTCTTTTATTTAACTGTTCAATTGGTGGCACCTCCACACTGTTCATCTGCCAACAAGAGTACACGTCATGTACTCCCAAGTACACGGCGTGCACTGCCGCCCAGCTGGCGGTGACTCCACCGCCTTACTTTTTAACCTGCCGACTGACTACATGACGTGTAAAGTACCACTACACGGCATGTAGTCAGTTCCTACAACCTTTGTGGCCGGCGAGGCGACACGCCCTTTGTAATTATCGCAACATGGCCAAAAGTACACGGCATGTGGGCAAAGTACACGACGTGTAGTTTCAAAATTTAGGATTTTTCCCATCTTTCCATATTCTCTCAAAATCACTTAATGAAAAGGAAAAGAAGAAGCTCATACCTCTAAAACAAGAACTGGGTTCTTAAAATATATATCATATATATACATTATATACATGTATTTATAATAGTACATAACATTTCGAGGTAAGAAATGAAATGCACCGTTCATGGAGACGGTAAGCCGTACGTACGCATGAACGCTACTTCCATTTGTATTTATTATTTTAATTGAATTAAAACATAATGATACATAGGTATATTATAATTCTAGTATAATATCATATATAATATCATTAACACTATCCTTTATACATCTGACATAAGGCATTAACGAGTCACATCACTTTAAGGGGGTGGTAGTTCGCACTTCCTCAAATGAGATTATCGTATTTACCCACTATGGAAACCATAAAGGCATGATATAATTGGAAAGTAAATAAGAATAATGAAATAATAAACATAATATATATCATATATAAATAAAGTTCCATCATAATGGCCAACATGAGAGTCGGTAAGATGTAATTGAACCAAAGGACTTCTTGAAGTGCCCTCTGTCTAAGGTAAGGCTTCTAGGAGGAGGAGAGGGATGTAGGGAGTGTAATTGGGAAGATTTTGGACGATCCAAATGGCTTGAGAGGTGTGAGTAATTGTTTAGAAGTGGTCTCTTTATATAAGGTAGAGGAGGGGCTCTTTAGGAAAGTGTGAAAAAATTATTTTATAATATAATGATATTCAGTTTCTAATGGTCCACAAAAAATTAAGGTCAACTATAAGATGACTCATATTAGAAATAAAATCATCCAATCATAATTTGACATGTTTTGGATAATAATTTAATCATTATAATCTTATTTATTTCAGTCATTTATTAATGAGGTAAATACTGCATCATTATTGTGTCATAAATAATTTAATTTATTTGATGTCTAAAAATTATATAAAAAATACCATGATGTAGGATATCTATTTATCTTTCCAAAGAATATTTATAGTCTAAAATAGGACATATATATAACCATATAAAAATTAATTACTAAAAGAGTTTTGTTAATGTCAATTTTGTCTTTACATTAAATTAATTAATCTATATTGTCATTTTCACTCCCAAGTGGCTCAATGGGGTGCCAAAATCGACCCAAATATGACCATGGTCGTTAAAGACTCAAAAAATAAGTTTTTTTTACAAGTGTTATGGTAATTTTTAATTAATATAATATTCTTTTTACCATGAATTACCCTATTTACCTTTAACCGCGGAAAATAAAATTCAGAAATTACTATTCACCAAATATTATTTTCATCTTAATGAACCAGATTTTACTTCTTGATAACAATCATGTATGTCCGATTTTTAAAATTCAATTCACAGAAGTGGTATGATTTCATTTAAATGAAAAAGTCGGTTTTTTAACTACCACTAAGTGGTTTCACTATTCATCAAAAATTGAAGTTTTTCAGAAAAATACCAAAAATTCAGCCTAAGCTATATTTGATATTCTGAATTCAAAAATGATGTATATTTTTACAAATTCAAATCATAGAAGTGGAATTAATTAATTTTAAAATTAATTCATGTTATCAAAAAAAAATAGCATGTTTTTAAGAAACAATAACTATCAAAAGATTGATACTTGTTTATGTCCAATTTCAAAGTGAAATTTATTCCAATGACCAACATTGGATTAAATGGTAAAAAATATATTTTAATTTCACTTTAAAACTAATTAAAAAGGTAATCTAAACATATAAATAAATTATATTAAAAGGCACTTTTGCATTAAAATACAATATTTTTTACTATTCATTAAAAAATGAACGTTATCCGAAAAATTACTAAAATTTACACAAAGTAAATTTTTAAGTCCCCATTCTAAAGAAGGATTTTATTTGGTCATGTAAAATGTATTAAAGTGACCAAAACTAGATTTAAAAAGGGTTCTCCATTAAAAGGCGGTAAATCGACCTTTTAATGTAAATTATGCTTAAAAATAGATTCATTCACAATTTAAGCCTCTAAAATTTATTGGATAAAAGTAATTACATTGAACAAACATGTATAATCATATTGTATTTAGTTTTGTTCATTCCCACCAATATAATGTCTAGGAGTTAACGACCATTTAAAATCATAATATTATATTATTAGTGTGCAACGTATGATTTCCTAGAAACATGTTGTTGTGTATTGGGTACGCTATCGAACATAGCATCCCCTTTAATATAAAATTAATATTTAATTCACAAATAATAATAAATATGAAAAGTGTCTTGTTCCTTATTTATCTTCGATGTTACAATCAAGGTCTCACTAAATCCAACAAGGATAAACCACAAAGACAGATCTCAACAGATAACCTTTACTTAGGTATATGCCCATACATATACCTAAGTTATCAAGTAACTCATCTCAATCATGAGGAAAACACGAAGGTCAATGACTCAGCTCAAACCAGGATTTTATTCATGATGATGAAAACACGGCAGCTGGAGAACTCCTCCTCTGTCAAGCATAGTGGTCCTATCATGACTCTGAGGTGCTACTCACTAACCTTAGACTGTTGAGGTAATCCTCCTCTGTCGAGTATCGTGGGTATGTCGCCCCAACACAGTAGTTCTCCCCCTAATAGCCTACAAAGGTACTCCTCCTGTCGAGTATCACGAGTCTGTCACCCCAACACAGTAGCGCTCCTCTGCCATGGGTCTGTTTCCCCAACACAGTAGCGATCCCCACTGGGGTAGTCAAGTCACTCTGAATCGAATCAGACAAGCAGTCATCAGGTCTCAGCCAGCTACAAGGTCACCGTACTCCATACGATCGTCTCTAGGAGGATCCACTCCATGAGCTACTGGTCGACACTCCATGTATCACAAAGTCCAGCGAAGAAGTATCTAAAATTATTGACTCGTCATAGGGGTCTCAACGCAAAAGACAGCGCGTCAATCGGACGTCCGGTCTGTGAGTTATTAGCATTTTTGTTCTAGGGGACCGATTGGTTTTGTGTACGAACCAACTCAACCTTACTCAAACCACATCTGAATCTTGCGTAGTGTATTCCAAAGGGTCCATCTCATCATGAGGAATCCAACGTAGTTGACGGTACATCAATCGGACATCCAGTCCTTATGTTATATGCGTTTTCGCTCCGAGGGCTCGGTTGGTTTCGGTTTCGAACCAACCCGACCGGTTTTCGAAAGTCATCTAAAACTCACTTTGAGTATTTCAAAAGGGCCAACTCATAGAAATCGTCCTAATGACGTAGACGGCGCATCGATTGGATGCGCGGTCATTATGTTATTCACTTTTATGTGAATAATGGGCCCGACCCGATAAGCCCAGTGGGCTGGTGGGTCGGGTCACCAAGTTTTGGCGAGTCCATCCCGGTAGGGGTGTCAGACCGGCCCGAAGGATCGCGCGGTCAGGCCTGAGGGGCGCGACCTGGCCTGAAGAGAGCGCGGCCCAGCCCGGAGTGGCACGACCCAACTCGGCGGGTCACAGCTCGGCTCGGCCTGGCGCGGCCCGGCTCGCCCTTGCCTGGTGCAGCTCTACTAGGTGCGGCTCGGCTGGGCGTGCGGCTTGGCTGGCTCGGCGAGCTGGCCAAGCGGTCCGAGGGGGTGCGACCCCCCCCCCCCCCCCCGGCTGTCCGAACCGGCGATGCCTTATGGTGCCGCCCTTTCAAACTGGCCGTCTAGGTCGGCCGGCCTTCTGGCGCAAGCAGCCTGCACGGGCGGCCTGTGGGTTCTCCAGCGCGGCGCCCTCCTGGCGTCGCGGCCTTGCTCCACCTGGCCGGCCAACGTTCTGGACGGTCCTTCTGACGAAGCAGCCCTCAATGCGGGTCGTGGTTCCTGCTGCAGGGTCGGCACGGCGACACCGACTTCTTCTGCCATAGCCTACACTGGCCACAAATCCATGTCCCCAGCACAGCGTGACGACGTCATGCATCCTCCGTAGTGGCCCACTTGGTCGCGGATTTTCTTTGCGTGTGTGATGGTGGCCCTTGTGCTGCCAGTCTCTTTCGCGTTCTGCCTCTCATCATCGATTCTATATAATTAAACAAGATCAAACGGAGGGTTGTTGGTCCATGTTCATTCGGCCCGCGCCCTTCGCGTTAAGTGATAGCAATAGGCCGAGAAAAATCAAGGTTGTACAATGACGAACTGAGGTACAATTTTAATCCATTAAAAATTGATCTTAATCCCCTACTTCGATAATTGACTTCGCACGTCGGGCGTTGCGGAAGATGGCGTCGCAAGGAAAGGATATGTAGGTGACGTTGGAGTGTGTTTGAGGAGGAAGCGGCGTCTCCTCATTTGTCTCGGAGAAGAGAATGGTTGGTGCATCATCGTTCTTCGTGGAACCGACATTATTTGTCGAAGAAGTCATCGTTCTTCGTCGGAGAATAAAACTATCCTCTCAAGAGCTCTCTCTTCCTTAACACAATGAAAGCCCTCCCAAAATAAAATAATAAGCTACCCTCATTATTTTATTAATACAATCCATTTAAAATTCAAACATTCAAACACATAATTAATTAAATGAAGAGGTTCAATTAATTAATTAGGGTATATTAGCATGAGTTAAAGAGAGGGAGAGGGAGAGGAAAGGTTCTCATAAATTGAAGGAGTTGTCAAGAATTAATGGAGTGAGGGAGGTGGAGAGTTTTGAAATTTAAGGGGTGTTGCCAATTTAATGAAGGGGGTTTAAGGATTTTAGAGGAAAATGAAAGGTTGAGGCTTGTGTGGGACCCACCTCTCAAACATCCACACTTGGGTAGTTAGGTGGTTGTGGGTCCCACCCTTAACTCCCCTTTGTAAGATATAACTACCTCATATATAAATAAAATTGTACACACTAATTTTATATATTTTAAGTTAATTCTTTAATTATTAACTTTTGACCTTCATAAAACGAAACTGCGGTGGGTCCCCTTAAGTGAATATTGGTGCTGCAAGTTCATCGGTGCCCTCAGAATTTAGTTCCGAGCAATGGTTCAAAATATAGAAAAACTCACTCGTTTGTTTACTAAACGTACCCATGCTAAACTTCGGAAATTGATTTCGGGAACACCGGGCCTTAGAATCAAGTGCCGTCAGAAGCTGCGGTCTCGAAAAATTCCAAAGAAATTAAGAAAAAAATTCCTTCAAATTTCCAGGTCTTTACATTACTCCCAACTCATGGATTTACGTCCTTGTAAAGATTCATCACACACAAGGAAAACTAAAGGGGTACCGAGAACGCATATGAGCCTCTCATTCCCATGGTCTCTCCTGGAGGTTCCCATGCTGCCAGTAAAAGCACACCAGAGAAATCGACTGTCCTCGTAGGACCCACTTCTGTCGATCCTCAATCTCAACTAGAACCTCTGTGAAATTCTCCTCGTCATTGATAACTAGTTTTCGGTGGTCGATGTTGTGGAACAGGTTGAGCACGTTTCTCTTCAGCTGAGATACGTGGAAGACGTCCTGCACCCAGTGCATCCGAGGTAGAAGGGATAGGCGGTAAGCCACCTCTCCCACTCTGATGAGGACCTGGAATGGTCCAAATAATCGTGGGGATAACTTGCCACCCTGGACAAAACACTGTAGACCTCGACAAGGTGAGACCTATAATAAAACGTGGTCGTCACCCTCAAACTCCAGGGATCTCTGTCTTCTATCAGCATAGGACTTTTGTCTACTTTGTGCAGTCTTCATCCGCTCCTAGATGATCTACACCTTCTCTGTCGTAGCCTGAATCATCTCTAGTTCTACACGTGATGAGTCCATCACTATCCACAAAGGATATCTAAAACACGGCCACCTACTGTCTCACCTCTCCTAACAGCTGATTGCCCGATCTTTTACTAAGACCATATACTATAATGTTACCCTTTCCACGAGTATAAACTAACTCTAAGTCATAATCCTAGAGGAATTCAAGCCATCGCCGCTATCTCAGGTTCAGGTCTTTCTGAGAGAAGATACACCTGAGACTGTTGAGATTAGAATAAACTGTAAACTATTGGCTCAATGAATAATGGTGAGATTAGCCAATTGTAAGAACTCATCTCCACCCTTCTTCATCCACATTTTACAAGAGCTGCTGAGATTTATCCTCTACCGGAAAAAAATCTGGTCTCATCCCCTGGACGAACAATGTTATTTGCCTAATACAGTCAGTCCTGACATGAACGGTACAATTCATGTCTTGAATGACGTCGTAAGGCCTCGATGATACTACTAAGAGATCCAACCATTACCCTCGCCTCTAAGGGTTGAGTCACACTATCGGCATCAGTGCGTGGCTTCTAGGTCTCCTCTAGTAGGAATCTCACAAGTGAGGGTCAAGTTAACAGTTTTAACCGGAACCTCTTAGTATCAACCAAAAAGGACATGAAAGTAAACACTACAAAGATAAGTGTGTTTTATTACTACATCTCAATGTACAAAGACACATAAAAACCACAAACAACAACTTCACGGAAACTAGAAGCACCAAGAACAAAGGCCTCCATGCCTGGAACTAGTCTCACTCCCATTCACCTACTTCTGGAGCTCTATAGTTGTAAGGACCCAGCCTTAGACATTTCATACAAGATGACCTTATTTCGTTCTAGGTTCTGGAAATAGATACATGTTTACAAAAAACATCAGATTTACAGCGAGAAAATTAAAACAAATTGAAAGTTCATCTCCGCTTCCGCGCGCTACAACAATAATGACCAACTCTGGATTTCAAGAGAACCTGTGAAAAACATTTCTAAAACATGGGATGAGAACAAAAGATGGTCAATAAGGGGTTTAAAAACCTTTGATAAATATTATTTGAAAAAAGGTATATAATCATTTAGGAATACCATTTTTAAAATAACGTTTGAAATTAATTACGGCGTCAAAATACTAGTTCAATTTTTAGAAGATACTTATGTTTAAAATTTCTCAAATATACTCTAGTGTTTTTCTAAAAACATTATGCAAGCTTCTTAACAAAAAATATCTAATTTTCTGACTGATCGACTAATTACAGGCCATGATGCATCCATGCCCAATCCCTTCCTGTCTACCACACTCGAGAGTCAGGTTTTCGGAAAACATTTTATGCTTGCGTTAAACAAGTATACATTTTCACTGGGTTTTCATATATTAAAACACATAAACAACATTTGATACATAAGTAATGCATGTGTACAAATGTATATATACATATTCTTACATATATATATATATATATACTTTTCTAAGATTTCGTTAGCTGGTTCTGAAGTAGTCGATTTACACATCCACATATCTTGAGCGATTTGTTATACGTACCATCCTTTTAAAATTTATTTATACATAATAACACATTAACCATACATCATATATATATATATATATAGTGCAAATAAAATGTATAAATAATTTCAATATAAGGCTAGAAAAACCAATGTGTACGACATTTTCATTAATACAAAAAATGGTCATTACCTATATGAAATTTATGAGTTGATTATAACATGATGAGTGTAGATGATAAGCATTATAGCATGTCCATGTATCTATGAAAATGTGATTCCATGATATTAAAAAAACATGTTGATATTTTATGTGCGTTTTTTCAGAAACATGTCGATAAACTGGAATAAAATTGTAAAAATGATATCCACCATTTCATTCATATACATATATATATATATATATGTATGTATGTATGTATATATATATAACTATGTATAATAGCATAATTGAATAATAAGAATAAAATCATAATAAATAATTTTACTCTTAAAATTATGCAGAATAACAAAAAACCAAAACCAACTAATATAATAAATATTTAGTTTGGTTTTGATATACACATATAAAATATATATATATATATATACCTGTATATACCAAAATAGGTTCTTCTTAATGAAATAAAATCACAAAACACCCTTTATAAATTTTTAAAAGAGGGATTGAAATTAAAACTGCATCTACAGAATTATATAATAAATGTTTGTGAAATAAAGATAATTGAAAATAGACCCTTGCATGAATTATATGAATAATGAACAATATTTAAATAAAAATGTTCATCATTTATAAAACATAAAATAGAACAGGTTTTGTATTTATATATAAGTGTATATACACATATATGTATATATGGGTTTTACAAAACTAAATAAAACCTTACCTTAGTGGATTTAGACTGCATGTTAAGGCTTGGATGCACGAGGTAGGGGCGCAGAAAACATTACGGGTGGTGCAGTGCTCATGTAGTGTATGCAATACCCCCGACAACATGTGTCTAAAATTTAAAAAGATGAAGGAATAAAAGAAAAATAAGAACCTGAGGAAGTGATCTGACCCGAGTGTTCTAACCGCATGATGGAGGGTTCTAAATTTGTAACAAAATATGAAGTAAACTTCTCATGGAAGTTTAACCCAATTCACGGGTATCATAAGGATACATTATTATATTTTTTTTGTTCCACGTCTTCCCATCCATTATATTAATTTATTTAAAAAAAATACTGTCAAAAGGTGGTTTAAAATGACTCACGCCTCCCTCGTGATTGTCAAAATACAATTATAATAATATATCATCCCACGCCTCCCAAAATGAAATCCATTATTGGATCTAATAATATTAATATGTTATTTATTATAATAATAAAAATATTATATATAACGATTAATATATAGTGAGACATATAATATATACTGATCTATACATGTAATATATAATAGCACCATTTATAATATATATATATATATATAATGAAAAATATAAAATGTTATACTATAATAATAATATCATGCCACACAAACAAAATAAACAATCACCACTTTTGAATTCTTAGGCCCAAAAGCCAGGCCACACCTAAAAACAATCAATATGTTATTTAGAAAATAGGTCGTTCAATCAATCCTCTATTTTCATTCACGCCTCTTTATTTTTATTAATAATAATATATTTTTTTATTCATTTTCTTAATACCTCAAAACGTTTAAACTATTAATAAATTATATATTTATATATATTCACCATTTTAACATTTTTTATATGAATATATATATTATTTGTTTTATTAAAATTAATAGTTTATATCACAAATTATATATATATCCACACACACACCATTTTAGCGTTTTTTATAAATAAATAAATGTATATATATATATACACCATGTTAGCATTTTTTATATATATAAATATATATATAATTCATTTTTATAATTTATTGAAATTACATTTTTTTTATACATAAATTTATTATTCATTTTTTTCAATATAACAAATATATGTATTTATAATTTATAAATATTATAAACACAAGAATAATATATATCATATATTTATAATATATATTTTCTTAATAATAATAATAGTAATTTAAAATGACATATATAAAAAAATTATAATTTTATAATAATATTAGTTTTATTAATAAATAATTCAAAACTGATATCTTGATTTATATCATTATCAACCTAATTAGAATAAAAATATATTTTTATAAAACAATTACATATATAAATAAAATACATTTCTAAATATATTTTTATATGTAAATATATTACATACACATACATATATATATATATACTTAAAATTTTAAAATTAATAATTACAATATTATTAGATTATCAACATTATTCATTTATTTATTTATTTTGATAAATTGATTTACATATTTATTTATCTTTTAAAATAAATTTTTATGAACCAAAAATTATTTCATTAAAACAACTTTTATTAAAATTGATAATTTAACATAATATTTATTTTAGTTTAAAAAGAAATAATGATCTTAACAAATTCATTTCATGTTCGTAAATATTTTTGAATACTTAATTTTTATGAATCTTGTTTTAAGATTTTATATATATATATATATGACATAGATTAATTAAAAACATTATTTATAATAAAATATCATTCTTAATTTATTCATTTATTAGAACAACGTTTTTGAAAATATATTTGACGTCGTCGTGTATTAAAAACATGACATTTTTTATTAAGTCAAAGTAATCATAAATTTTAATTTAGAAAAATGCCTTCTTTTATAGTTTATTTATAACATTATTCATTTTAAATTATAATTTATTTAAACTTATTATTATTTTCTGAAACTCGGGGTGTTACAATATTCCCCCCTTAACAGAATTGCGTCCTCGCAATTTGATCATCGGACTAAAACTAGTTCTGAATTTCTGTCTTCAAAATTTAGAAAACTAAGACTGCTAGATTCATAGACACTAACGTTAAACAACAACATCTATTTCCAAATTTGTCTAGATCGTTCCTCTGATACCAATTGTAAAGACCCAGCCTTAGACATGTCATACAAGAGGACCTTATTCTGGTCTAGGTTCTGGAAATAGATACATGTTTACAAAAAAACATCTGAGTTACAGTGAGAAAATTAAAATGATCTGAAAGTTCATCTTCAATTCTACGCACTACAACAATGATGACCAACTTTGGATTTAAAGGCAACCTATGAACAACATTTTTAAAACTTGGGGTGAGCACAAAAGATGCTCAATAAGGGGTTTAAAATCCTTCGAAAAATATTCTTTGAAAAACGGTATATAAACAATTAGGAATAGCATTTTTAAAATACTGTTTGAAATTAATTACAGCATCAAAATACTAGTTCAATTTTTAGAAGATACTTACATTTAAAATTGATCAAATATACTCCAGTGTTTTTCTGAAAACATTATGCAAGCTTCTGAACACAAAATAACTAATTTTGTGACTGCTCGACTAATTATAGGACATGATAGGTCCATGCCCAATACCTTCCTATCTACCACACTCGAGAGTTGTGTTTTCTGAAAACATTTTAAGCTTGCATTAAATATGTATACATTTGCACCGAGTTTTCGTATATTAAATCTCATAAACAATGTTTGATACATAATTAATGCTTGTGTACAAATTTATATATACATATTCTTACATATATATATATATATATACTTTTATAAGATTTCACCTACTTGTTCTGAAGTAGTCGATTTACACATCGACATATCTTGCATGATTTTTCATGCATATCATCCTTTTAATATTTATTTATACATAATAACACATTAACCATACATCATATATATATATATAGTGCAAACAAAATGTATAAATAATTTCAATATAAGGCTAGTAAAACAAATTCATACGAAATTGTCATTAATACAAATAATGGTCATTAACTATACGACATTTATGATTTGATTATAACACGATGAGTGTCGAAGATAAGAATAATAGTATGGCCATGTATCTATTCAAATGTGATGCCCATGATATTAAAAAAAATGTTGATATTTTATGTGCGTTTTTTCAGAAACATGTCGATAAACTGGAATAAAATTGTAAAAAATTATATCCACCATTTCATTCATATAAATATATATATAAACATATACATATATATAACCAGGTATGATAGAATAATTGAATAATAAGAATAAAATCATAATAAATAATTTTACTCTTAAAATTATGCACAATAACAGAAAACCATAACCAACCAATATAATAAATATTTAGTTTGGCTTTAATATACACATATAATATATATATATATACTTGTATATACCAAAATAGGTTCTGCTTAATGAAATCAAATCATAATACACTCTTTGGAAATTTTTAAAAGAGGGATTTAAATTAAAACTGCATCTACCGAATTATATAATAAGGGGTTGTAAAATAAATATAATTGAAAATAGACCCTTGCATGAATTATATGAATGAAGAACGTTATTTAAATACAAATGTTCATCATTTAGAAAACATAAAACAGATCAGGTTTTTTATTTATATATTAGTGTATATACACATATATGTATATATGGGTTTTACAAAAATAAATAAAACCTTACCTTAGTGGATTTAGACTGCATGTTAAGGCTTGGATACACTAAGAAGGGGCACAGAAAACACTACGGGTGGTGCAGTGCTCATGTAGTGTATGAAATACTCCCAACATCATATGTCTAAAATTAAAAAGATGAAGGAAGAAAAGAAAAACAAGAACCTGAGGAAGTGATCTGACCCGAGTGTTCTAAACGCATGAAGGAGGGTTCTAAATTTATAACAAAATATGAAGGCATCTTCTCGGGGAAGTTTAACCCAATTCACAGGTATCATAAGGATACATTATTATATATATATTTTTTTTTCCAATTCATGTCAACCATTATTTTAATTTATTTAAAAATAATAATGTCAAAAGGTGGTGCAAAATGACTCATGCCTCCCTCATGATTGTCAAAATACAAATATAATAATATATCATCTCACTCCTCCACAAATGACATCCATTATTGGATCTAATAATATTAATATGTTATTTATTATAATAATAACAATATTATATATAATGATTAATATATACTAAAACATATAATATATAATAATCTATACATTAAATATATAATAGCACAATTTATAATATATATATATATATAATGAAACATATAAAATGTTATATTATAATAAAAATATCACGCCACACACACAAAACAAGCAATCACCCCTTTTGACTTCGTATCCCTAAAAGCCACGCCACACATAAAAACAATCAATATATTATTAAAATGTAGGTGTTTCAATCAATACTATATTTTCATTCATGCCTCTTTATTTTTTTAATAATAATATATTTATTTATTCATTTTGTTAATACCTCAAAACGTTTAAACTATTAATAAATTATATATTTATATATATTCACCATTTTAACATTTTTTATATGAATATAAATTATTTGTTTCATTAAAATAAATATTTCAAATCACACATTATATATATACACACACACAATTTCATTGTTTTTTATAAATATATATATACACACCATGATAGAATTTATATATATACATATAAATATATATATAATTCATTTTTATAATTTATTGAAATTAAATTTTTTTTAAACATAAATTTATTATGCATTTTTTTCAATATAACAATTATATGTATTTATAATTTATAAATTCTATAAACAAAAGCATAATATATATCATATATTTATAATATATATTATCTTAATAATAATAATAATAATTTTAAATGACATGTATAATAAAATTATAATTTTATAATAATATTATTTTTATTAATAAATAATTCAAAACTAATATCTTAATTTATATCATTATCAACCTAATTAGAATAAGTATATATTTTAATAAAACAATTACATTTATAAATAAAATAAATTGCTAAATATATTTTTATATATAAATATATTACATACACATACATATATATACCTAGAAGTCCAAAATTAATACTTACAATATTATTAGATTATCAACATTATTAATTTATTTATTTATTTTGATAAATTTATTTACATATTTATTTAGCTTGTAAAATAAATATTTATGAACCAAATATTATTTCATTAAAACAAATTTTATTAAAATTCATAATTTAACATAATATTTATTTTAGTTTAAAAATAAATAATGATCTTAACAAATTCATTGCATGTTAGTAAATCTTTTTGAACACATAATTTATTTGATTCTTGTTTTAAGCTTTTATCTATGAAAATATATATATATATATGACATAGATTAATTCAAAACTTTATTTATAATAAAACATCATTCTTAATTATTTCATTTATTAGAACAATGTTTTTCAAAATATATTTGACGTCATCGCGTATTAAAAACATGACATTTTTTAATAAATCAAAGTATTCATAAATTTTCATTTAGAAAAAGCCTTCTTTTATAGTTTATTTATAACATTATTCATTTTAAATTATAATTTATTTAAACTTATTATTTTTTTCTGAAACTCGGGGTGTTACAATAGTCGTCTGCTTCAGCTACCTGAAGTTGTGTTCTCCCATATCCACATGATCCCTGTGGTTGGGGTGGACCTCCTGGTGGTGGTGGTGGAGACACCTCGAAGTGTCGTACACCACCGGATGTACGACCAGCTCCTCTGCCCCGGTCTAGTAGGTTTCTCCACTACCTGTTGTTCTTCTGCTGGACAGGTCGGGCAGTCTCGAGCGAAGTGACCCTGCTTGCTGCTTGCATAGCACTTCATACTCATCGTATGGTTGGCTCTGTTTCTTGTGCCTCGCACAACTGAACCTATATCCTGACGTCGCCCGCCTGTTGGCCTAGTCCGCTTGGACTTCTATGTCATCTGTCTACTGCCAGCTGTACAAAACTCCGCTATGGTCAGAAAACCCTACGGCAAGGGCAGCAGCTCCTGAGCATGATCATAGTGTAGAGTTGCTGGTATAAAATCCACCTTGAAAAAAGTCTCAAAGTTTCCCCAGGTGAAGGTCATCTTGTCGCAAAACTGGAGCATCTGGATCCACCACCTCTCAGCTGCTCATTGAAAGAGACTAATAATTAGGTACACCATCAAGTCAGTGGATGTCCCAGTTATGTGGAAAGATCGTGCTACAAACTCCAGCCAGTGTCCATCCATCTGAAAATCCGACTTGCCTCGAAACCCTAGAGGCCTCTGTCGTTGGAACTCGTGAAACGCACTCAAGCGGCATGAACTCTATACTGGTGTGTCAACTGGGAGAGGTCCCAGTACTGAGGCCTCGCTGCTCGGTGAGCTATGATCATGCTCTCCACTCGGTACCCATGCTTACTGACTGGGTGAAGACATCCTGAATGAAACAGATGTGACACGGTCAAAAGACTATACATGGTGAGCTGACCTGATTTGAGCTGATTTAAAAGAAACTTTTGAAAACACACATGCAATCAGTGTTTTTGTGCACTGAGTCAGAAATCAGAATTCAGGGTCCTGGTGTATGGATATGTCAGCCGCTCGCACCAACACTCGATTACCTTAACTGAAAACCACACTTAGTACCCTTAACACTATTGTTTCACATAAAGAAAATATCAGATTCCTAAGTTCTGCGATAGAACCGACTCCTCTGATACCAATTTTTCATGACCCTTCCTCAGGGCCCATGTCGTGACTACCCCAATCCCACCTTCCATAGGCCATGGGCTAGTGACTAGCACCAAAGGCATAATCACAATAAAATGGGAAGTAATTGCCTTTATGAAATGTAAACACACACACACACACACACCCAGAGTACAAGTGGAAGAAAACACTAAGTAAACCATAAAAAAAAGTAGTGCTATAAGTAAGGGTCTGGAAATACAAGCCCAACTGTAAAGTACAAGGTAAAAGACAAAACATCTGGAAGGTGACAAGATGCTCTTGGATCATCCACCACGGATCCTACCTAAAGGGTAGGTACAGATAGCGCAGCTCCTAGATCGTCCACCATGGATCCTACCTGAAGAGTAGGTACAGATATCCTCCTCAGCGCCCTCGTTCGTCAATCTCCTCCGAGTACTGACTCGTCGTGAGTTCCACCTCCAGGTGTCGTCTAGTCCTCATACACTCGACCTCTGTCAACACTGTCCGTCGTCTGCATCCAACACAATGTGGTGCGGGCATAGCCCGTGCAGGGGTGAGTATAATGATACTCAGTATGGACCCCAAGACCCTCAATGTATCACTAAATCCAACAAGTATAAACCACAAAGAAAGATATCAACAGATAACCTTTACATAGGTATATGCCCATACATATACCTAAGTGTTCAAGTAACCCATCTCAATCATGAGGAAAACAGAAAGGTCAATGACTCATCTCAAACCAGGATTTTATTCACGATGACGAAAACACGTCTGGTGGATAAATCCTTCTCTATCAAGCGCAGAAGTCCAGTCATAACTCCGAGGTGCTACTCACTAACCTTAGACAGCTGAGGTACTCCTCCTCTATCAAGTACCACAGGTATGTCTCCCCAACATAGTAGCGATCCCCGCCAGGGGTCTACTGCCCCAACACAGTAGCGCTCCCCCTAATAGCATACCGAGGTACTCCTCCTGTCGAGTACCACTGGTCTGCCTCCCCAATATAGTATCATTCCTTCACCATGGGTTTGTCTCCACAACATAGTAGAGATCCTCATTGGGCTAGTCAGGTCACTCTGAATCGAATCGGACAAGCAGTCATCAGGTCTCAGCCAGCTACAAGGTCACTGTACTTCGTACGCTCATCTCCGGTAGGATCCGCTCCACAAGCTACTGGTAGACACTCCAAGATTCATGAAGTCCCCTAAAGAAGTATCTAAAAGGACTGCCTCATCATAGGGGTCTCAACGCAATAGACGGCACGTAAATCAGATGCCTGGTCTGTGAGTTATTAGCAATTCCGTTCTAGGGTCCCGGTTGGTTTCGTGTACCAACCAACCAGAACATACTCAAACCAAATCTGAATCCCGTGTAGAGTTTTAAAAAAGGTCCGTATTGTCAAGATGAATCCAACATAGTCTATATCACATCAATCGGGCGTCCGGTCCTTATGTTATAAGTGTTTCCGCTCCGAGGGCCTGGTTGGTTCCGGTTTCGAACCAACCCGGCCGTTTTTCCAAAGTCGTCCAAAACTCACTTTGAGTATCACTAAAGGGCCGCCGAATCGAAAGGGTCCCAGTTCCGTAGACAGTGCATCGATCGAACTCCTAGTCATTATGTTATTCACGTTTAAGTGAATAACGGGCCCGGCCCGATAAGCCTAGTGGGATGGCGGGTCGGGTCACCCCGTTTTGGCAGGTACGTCCTTGTAGGGGTGTCGGACTGGCCTAATGGTTCGAGCAGTCTGGCCTGAGGGGCGCAACCCGGCCCTAAGAGAGTGTGGCATGACCAAACCCGGCGCGGCCCAGCTCGGCCAGGCCCGACTGGGCGTGCGGCTCGGCTGGCTCGGCCAGCTGGCTGGGCGGTCCGAGGGGGCATGGCCCCCTGGCTATCCGAACTAGCGGTACCTTATGGTGCCGCCCTCCCAAACCGACCGGCCTTCTGGCACAAGCGGCCCACACAGGCGAGCTACGGGTTCTCCAGCGCGGCACTCTCCTGGCACTACAGACTTTCTCCGCCCGGCTGACCAATGGGCCGGCCGGTCCTTCCGCCGAAGCGGCCCGCAATGCGGGACGTAGTTCATGCTGCACAGCCAGCGCGATGGCGTCGGCTTCCTCTGTCGCGGGCCGCTTGGCCGCGACTTTTTTTTCCATGTGCGATGGAGTCCCTTGCACCGCCAGTTTCTTCCGCGTTCCTCCACCGATCGTTGATTCCTTATAATTAAACAAGATCAAATGGAGGGTCGTCGGGCCGTGTTCGTTCACCTCGTGCCCTCCGCATTAAGCGATAGCAATATGCCGAGAAAAATCATGTTTATACAATGAAAAATCGAGATACAATTTTAATTTATTAAAAAATTGAACTTAATCCCCTACTTCGATAATTGACGTCGCATGTCGAGCGTTGCAGAAGACGGCGTCACATTGAAAGGATTTGTAGGTGATGCCGGAGTGCGTCCGAGGAGGAATCAGAGTCTCCTCACTTTTTAGGGAGAAGAGAATGGTTGGTGTGCCATCGTTCTTCGTGGAACCAGAATTCTTCATCAAAGAAGTCACCGTTCTTCTTCGGAGAAGAAAAATATCCTATCAAGAGCTCTCTCTTCCTTAACACAACGAAATCTCTTCCAAAATAAAATATTAAGCTATATTCATTATTTTTTTAACAATATCCATTTAAAATTCAAACACTCAGAAACTTAATTAATTAAATGAAGTGGTTCCATTCATTAATTATGGTATGTTGGCATGAGTTAGAGAGAGGGAGAGGGAGAGAATAGGTCCTCATAAATTGAAGGAGTTGTCAAGAATTAATGGAGTGAGGGAGGTTGAGAGATTGGAAATTTAAGGGGTGTTTCCAATTTAATGAAGGGGGTTTAAAGATTTTAGGGGAAAATGAATGGATGGGGCTCGTGTGGGCCGCACCTCTCAAACATCCACACTTGGGTAGTTAGGTGGATGTGGGTCCCACCTTTTAACTCCCCTTTGTAGGATATAACTACCTCAGATATAAATAAAATTGTACACACCAATTATATTTATTTTATGCTAATTCCCCAATTGTTAACTTTTGACCCGCATAAAATACAACTACGGTGAAGGTCCCCTTAAGCGAATACCAGCACTGCGAGTTCATTGGTGCCCTCGGATTTTAGTTCCGAGCACCGGTTCAAAAGATAGAAAAACCCGCTCGTTTGTTTACAGAACCTACCCGAGCTAAACTTCGGAAATTGATTTCGGGCACACCGGGCCTCGGAATCATGTGCCGTCAGAAACTGAGGAATTGTAAAATTCCAATGAAATTAAGAAAAAAAATATTTCATGAAATTTAAAGGTCTTTACAGAATTATTTTCTAGGGGAACATTATAATGTCATTTCCACCATTATGGTGTGACCATTATATAGTAAATAAATGTAGGCCTATAGTAAGGAATAATCATGCTGGGGCATCCCTTCATCACGATGTGAACAGTATACTATTTGAACTTCATACCTCTCCAACCACTGATATACCACTAAATTAGAATAAAAATGTAGAAAATAGGATATTATAAATGAAAATAAATTAAATAATAATATATACATACCAGAAATTGATATAGAAATTACAGTGTGTTTCCCCCTAAAAATCTTAACAAAATACCCACAGAATTTTCAAACATCAATCTATAAACCAAACAAGTAAAAGGTAGTTACCCATGTACATTTTCATTGTTCATATGCATTTTTATTATTAGGATCATTCTATAGATTTTAATGATTTCCTTGAAAATTTATTTTTTAATATTCTTTTATGGTAAATCCATGGGAACTACAAAAATACACAAAAACATTAATATAGGTGAAAAATTATAATGAAAAATTATAACAAGGGGATTGGTGTAAATTGATTCAAATAAGAGAAAATATAATAATTGGGAACAAATTATTTTTGGGAGTTCAGTATCTGTGTGTCCACCAGAACCATAATCCACAATCCAGAAGATGTTCACATAATGGAGGGTCTACATAGTAGAATATGACCCTATGTAAGTTACTTCCCCAAATAAATGTACATATAGATGGACTTCTTTGAACCATACTTTGTATACAATGATGACCCTCATAAAAGTTCATGAAAAATCAGTTACATACATTCAGAGGGTTTCATACAATTCTAATAAATATTATTTGAAAATTATAATGTGATTAAAAACCTATATCCGGGATCTAAAAATCCTGATATTTAAAACCGTTATAAAATTAAAATTAATTAAATATTTTACTGGTATTACCAAAAGTCCCATTTTTTTAATTTCTCTAGCTAGACCTCCATCGTCATATATTTTTGTTAAATATCGCTTAAGGATAATCCGAAGATATCTAATCTATATTGTGTATCCCTTGGATTGTTTGAATCACACATCACATGTATGGGATTCTTCAACCTGTATGATTTCATAGCATCTCACAATGAAACAGGGGTAGGAGAAAGAGAGTTTCCAGTTCCACGGTTTTTGGCCAAGAATATTAAAAGCATACCATACCACTTCCATTACATAAAAGTGTTAAATAAACCATAAGGATGATCCTTAGGATATTTAAATTAATTTTTAATTGTTAACACATGTGTCGATATTGCTTCGTCCAACTCATTTACAAATTAATGAATAATGCATTCCAAATACATTATATCTTATGAAACAAATCTTAATGATAGATTTTGTGTAAACAATATCTTCACATTCATTATAAAAATTCAAAATATTATATAATATACTAATTTATTTTGGGAATATCATCTCCTTTAATCTCTCACTTTCACTAAATCCTAAATGATGATGCCCCATTTCACCTTATATTGTATCGTATACAATAACTTGTTAAACCATATCCGAAACTCCTTTTGGGTATTTTATAACAAACTTTGGAAAGATATCATTAACTTCACCTTGTATCATATATTATGTAATTCATTGTGAAGTCATCCAAAACTAATTTAGATTAATCTTTAAAATACTTATACTATCTCTTTTAGTCAAACTAAATCCTAATTCCATCATACAAAAATGTTACCCCATGAGATTTTATATAATTTTCAACATATGCGAATCTCTAGTTTTTCAAATGTTAGAAATGAGTTGACTCTAAAAAAGATTCAATGCTACTAAAGATTTAATGGGGCATAACATTTTATCTATTTAACACATGTATATATTTACATATGTCCATAATTCTACTTCATATGTAATTGGGCACTCTCATATTTTCCCTTTTTCTAGTACATTGAGTGACCATGGAAAATAGAGCATTTTAATCCTATATATATGACTAATCTATTCTTGATTCTCAGAGTGTATAAGTATTTGATTGATGAAAACATCAAATATCATTCATAATTATGTATAAGAACATATCATGTACCTTATCTTGAAATATATACAATATCTACATGTATCCACACATTCCAACAGTTTATCTCAAGAAAGGGCTCATATTTTATTCTCTTCAAACAAGATGAAAAATCCAATTTTCATTGAACCCTAACTGATGACATGACTGTAAATATACTAAACCACCACTATATAATCTAATCAATATGTATACATTAATTATTAGAGTATCAATGTATAAGGGTTCTAATGCAATATATCCCACCAACCATAAGTTATAGGGATGCAAATATGATCCATGCACCCTGCGTATATCAATGTAATATATAGGTTACTCCATGTGTTAAACCTAGCTGGCCATTTGGAACATACAAATGTTATTATTATTATTGTATGACTCATGAGCATATTTTATATCTTTATAAAATAAACATTCTCACACTAACATAAAAATTTCATCAAAATCCACAATACTTCATGATGGGAATTGTCTTAGGATAAATCAAAGACATACATTAAATGGAAAATTATCATTACACTTCACTATATATATATATAGAAATTTGTGAATCCAACATGAAATAATGATTAACTGGTTATTTCCTTTTAATATAATACATTTAATACTCTTAATCCCTTTTAAGAATATTTAACAAACCAAACACATAAACTGGTTTATCATATCATTTATGAAAAATGAAAAGATTATCCTTCTGTTTATTTTACATCCTAGGTTTTTATTAATCATTATATATTATGTAATTATAGTCATATATTGATATGACCATATAATTAAAATACCCAGTAAATTAATTGTCGATAAACATATTTGAATTAAGATGGTTTGAATAATTTTTAGATTTGCGAAACATATTCCAAACTATCCAACTCTTTGAACATATTCAAAAAATTTAGCTGCACAACATCAAATGTTAAGATGTAAAAATATTTTATCTTATTTGAACTCTTTAAAATTTTATCATTATTATCCTTGGAACCCTATTCTATAAAACTATTAATTGAATTAATATATCAATTAACTTTGTTTTTTACTAGTTTTCCTAAAAATATTTATAGAAATTCCACAACCACGTTAATTAATAAAGTAATTAACAATATTATATTTCTCTCTAATATTATACTCTAAATTCTTTGGGATATTAAATCGAAATATATTTATCATAATATTGGCAAAATAATTTATTTAGTAACTTTTAACTTCTCTAAGACAAAAAAACTCCCACTATTCTCTCAGAAACTATATATATTTCTTCTGAACATCGTCATATGATAAAAAAAATTAATTTAAAAAAATATAAATTATTTCCATTGGTTGGGAATATTTAATAAATGTAATATTTTACCAATATGTGATATTCTATTGTTTGAAACGCTTTCATTTTAAAATAATATACTATTAAAATATACCACCTAATGGTTGTGGGAAAATGTTCTCTCATATTTTAAAAAATATTGGGGTAAACATTTTATCATTTATGAAATATTATTTCCATATATTATTTTCATAAAATATTATTGAAATTAATGTATCATAATCCACGTGTATACAGTTAATCATCTCATATGTGTTCATAACAACCCCTTATTATCAAACACATTATCTAATCACATTAGATAAAGGAGATTAATATTCACATCCTTTTCTGTGTTTTATGTGATTTTAAAAAATAAATTACTTCTAAATCCTAGATGTAGTAACTATTTACATTACCTCTAGAATATAAACCACAAGCATAATCAACTATTCCTTTTATTCTTAACACTTATATAATTACAAAACATTTTAAAATATATATTCAATATCACATGCCTTTCAAAATCAAAAAATTAATTTCTATAATAGCCATACCTGAAAGATAAGTTTCATAAAGTATAATAGAATTCTTCAGTTATATATTATATAATATAATCTTATTGAAATATAAATCTTCCTTCAAGATAATCCTAGGTTTAAATGAACTTGATTGGATTCTCAAAGAAACATTTCTGAACTTTTCAACTGAATTTTAATCTTATGGTTTGAACTTTCAGATACATGTATTATCTATACAATACTTTAGAACCAAAACATCAAATTATTAGTTTATATATATTCTCGAAACATTTAAAATAATGGGTAAAATTTATTTGTATACAATAATATTTTTGGAACATTAACATAGATGATAATAAGATAAAACCCTCTCAAAGTACAATACATTTTTAGTATCCTCTAATAGTATTTAATATAGTTAAACAATTCATAAACCACATGTATTAAATAAACCCATATTATTCCATTTATATAACTATTAATAACATGTTCTTCTCAGAAAAAATGAGATAATAATACAAATATTATAATAATTTTATCCAGGCTTAATGTATCCATTTTATGAATGTAATGACTGCCTAACTCTATTAATTGAAAGTGAACTTCATAATTTAATTTTTTCATCTTATAACATTATTTATATTTGTAGAAAAATTTAAAACCTTCTGTTGATATAATATATCTATTAGAGAAATTGAATTTATTTATATAAAAAATAAAGTTATAAGAAAATATTTTGTTTCATATAGTACCCAACATATTCAATAATTCTTTAACATTATTTGACATACCCAATCATATAGAGTATATGAGACTAATATTCCCTAAATCATTGATGTACCCAATAATATTGTGTTCATGAGTGATTAATATGATTTATTTTGTGATTTAAAATTAAATTCCTCAGAAACATTTAATGAATCACTATATATTTCATGAGAATATAAATTCAATTGTTGAACAATTTCAGTAATTGGTTAATTAGGAAGGAACTATTCTAAAATATAAAATTTTCCATTAAAACATTACATAATTATCTAATATTAGTTGAGAACATTTCTTATGATACCATTCCTAAGATCTCGATACTTTAATCTTATCCATATTTATAATTGATTTTTTTATGATGATGCTAATATTTTCTACAATAGACGCTTTTATAAAATGAGCATTATTTACCATCAACTATTTATTAGGGGATTTTATTAAATGGGATCCCACCAAAAATGGTAATAAAATATAGAATTCATCAAGCTATTAGTTTTCTAAGATCAATTTTTTTTATGAAATTAGTATTCTTTAGCATTCCTTTCACAAAAAGATATTTATGTTAGGAATCATCCCAATCATATCACATATGACCCTTTGAGAATTGTGCGGGAAACTATTTTTACAATACATCATAATGATATAATAAAATTGATTCCTTTGGTAACATTATCCTTTTTGGATCTCCCAACTAGTATAGCCCTAATCAATCACCCAAAAATTGATAAAAAGGAAAATTAAGGGGAACCTAGCATTAGAATGACCTACACATGGAAATTGAACATGAGTCTCATCTCAGTTGGTGAGGTATCCTTAAGTGTATCCATAAGACCCATGATCAAAACCAGGTAGAGGTATATTTCTAGAGCACTGTAGTAGGCACTGTAGTAGTACTGCAGCAGCATTGTACACTGTGTGGGCACTGTAGTAGAAATGTACACTATACAGGCACTGTAGCAGAACAGTACATTGTGCGGTACTGTAGCTGGCACTTTAACAGGTACTATTCGGTACTGTAGTAGATGGAACTATTCACCTTGGGCCATAGATTTGGGATTGGAGTCCTTAATGCTTTCGGGCCACCCAGGCCTTCGGGTCAGTAGGGATTTCCGGACACCTTTAAGGCCTTCGGGCCACCTCATGGCCTTCGGGCCACATGTAGTTGCCCCAGACACACTACCACAAAGGAGCAGCCCCATAAGAGTATTCAAAGCAGGTGCATGCACTAGAGCAGAGCCAAATGGATTTATTAGAATGATAGGGTTTGGCTATGCCATCGGGACCATCCTATTCTTGAACGAGAAGCCAAGCCAGGCAGCCATGCGAAGGTGGAGGGCTTCTTTCATGATGCAGATACTAGGGAGGAAAAGTTCCTTATATATAGTCTGGTCGAAATTCCCTAAGACCTTCGGGTCATATAATCTCCTAAGCCTACGGGCTATGTAATCTCTGAACCTGTATTCCTTGTAAGTGTTCCCCCTCATCCCTTGAAAGGGGGGTTTTCCAAAAATCAATAAAAATGAAGACCTACTCATGGAAATTCAAATTTCACCTATCTATGCATACCATATAGAGGATAATCATGGGGTACCCAATGTTGGATTGACCTACCTGGTTGGAAGATCAATGTCTTGAATGTACCTCTTTAGAAAAAAACTCATACTTTTTATTAGATGGGAATTTTAATATCACTATATTTTCTCATGTTAATCCACTTTATATATGAATGATTCTAGTAATTTAGTTTTGAATCATATAATCTTCTTTTAACTAATATATTCAATCCATATTGAATCATAACTCTTTACACAACCCATAGTTTTATTTTACTCACTCAAAAATAGAATTTGAGTATATTCATACATATATGAATGCAGCATATTCATAGTATACATGAAAACATCATATAAAGGCATAGAATTATATGATATTTTCAATCTCATCATGAGTAAGAGTAGAGAAATAGATATCCAACAACATTAACTAGCCTACCCATGGAATAAGAATCTATGTAGGTAGGTAATCGTACCCCAAGTCCATCTACCCAAGGATAATTCGCTCAATATAAAATTCATTTTGTCATAACTCTAAAACCTAATAAGAATAAACTATGCTATATAAATAAATTAAATATCATAATTTCAATTACAGCTGAAGATCTAGGTATTTGAAAAAATAAATTAATTATCATTCATAACATGTCGTGAAATGATATATCTATAGGTTGTTTAATATTTTAATCCCTACCATACAACATTCACTATATAAAAAATTTATAACATTGAATCAAACAGGTAATAAGAATTAAATAAATGAACAATTCAAATTTTTAAACATGATATAAACAATTATGAATAATACAATAATAAAAACTAAGTATAAAAATTATATAATCTTAATTTCATATTATGTAAATTCCATATATATGAACAAAGACATTTTACATTCATTATTATATGACCACATTCATATTAATCATTATATGGAAAATATTTTTTAATACATGATATTTTTTAATTATATTCATTTTTATAAACCCTGAAATCCTACATCCAAAAGAACATGGTTTGAATCCAGATGATCCCCTTGGGAAATTTATGAAGCAGGTATTGACAAAAGCTTGACGTAGCCTTGGGGACATAGGTAGGATGATACAAACATGAAACTACCCTAAAACTATAGTATATGTTCATTTTCTACATAGACTTGGGCCTATAGGCAATGTAATGGGTCTTCCTTTACCCAGTTAGAAATATTTCTTTATCTTCATAATAAGATGATTCTTCCACCCAAACTTTAAAACCAATTTACCAAAACCATTTTTATGTGGGTTAAATAATGTAATAAATAAGTCTAATTTATTTGTTATAGTAAAACAATTATGTAGGAATAATTCATAATTAAAATATTATCATTTTATATTTTGTTGATAGTTCATAATTTTCAACCATTAATAAATTAACACTTGGGATTTATAAATTAACACATTTATTTATTAATCATAAGACATGCCATATAATTTTATTAAAAGGTATTTCAAATATTCACATTTAATATTTGGGAATATTAAATTTTCATAAAAACTTATTCAGATAATTATAAACAATTTAAAAATAATTAATTTATTTATAAATTTATTATAAATAAATTATTCAAAAAAATAACTTTTATTATGATTTATAAAAATGATTTAAACCATTTATATAATTTGATATATTAATTTTTTTAATAATGTTATGAGAAAATATATTTACCTATACATTGATTCCTTATTATATATAAGGGTAACATCCTTCTACCCATATGTAGACATTGTACATAAGGGTAAAAAAATTCTATAGCCATCATATCTCAGGAAAACAAGTTCTATGAATTCTATTAAATGGTATACCACAAGTCGTGTCAATAAAACATGTCAGTTATCATTAATCAAGAATTAAAAACTACGTACATCCTTTACACAATTAATTTGAATACTTTCATGTAATGGTAGATTAGTTTAACCTTATGTATAACTCTTCTAGGTAATGTTAAAAATAAAATTAATCATATATTGTAAAGTTAATTCTAGAGAAGAACATTATGTTATAATAGTAAATCCTCAAATACCTTTACTTGAACACTCATGTGTATGAATTTTATTAACTACCTTAACATAAATATGCAATCCCTCAATTAGTGAGGGTAGAATATAATAACCATTATACAAGATTAAAAACATCTTTATAACCTTTACATTGTAACATTTACACCGCTTTAAAAAATATGTTATTATCCTTACATTAACCATGTCACATAAAGGAAAGTCATTAGTTAACTTTACCTTATACCCTATGTAATTGAAATACCTTGGTAACCATTAAAAAATTGATCTATGTAAGGGTAATTATAGTTTTTGATAATTGTTATACATATATATTACTTCTTAATAGATTAAAATTCACTAAATAACACTATAATATTTAAAATAACCATAAAGGTTTAATGCCCTTGAATAATATATAAAAAATCTTATTCTATCAATAAATATCTTCAACATCTCCAACAAAGTTATGCCCACATAATATTCTTCATATACCTACCAAATATTAAACCATTCTCTAAATCCTTGTAAAATGAAACATAAGAAAGTGTGTGATCCGATGCTTAGTAAGGGTAAATAAGGGATATACCAATCATCCATTATGAAAAATGTACGTAAGGTTATAATAACATGAATTTATCATATGAAAATTACACCCAACATATCATATATCATAATATTGAATAATAGAATAAAGCATGGAATTTAATCAGACATAAATCATAATGGAATCAAATAACATGATCCATGAGAGCATAACATCATCATAAAACATATATTAGGGTCATATAAAAAATCATTGAATATCATTTACTTGGTAGTTAAGGTAGCCTTACAAGACTATCATAGTTGATTGAGTTCACTCCCCAAACAATCATAGTACTCAAGAATCACTCTACACACTATCATAGTGGATATATTCCCTTACTGAATTGGTTTATCACCCCAATAGAGTACTTTTTTATCCCATAAGATATTAATCATTACCAATGCGTTGGAGGTCCATATAATTCTAGTACCACCCATTATATAATTAAATTATTATAGACGTGTGCCAAAATATCCCAAAACATTCATCATATTATAACCGAAGAAAATAAATTAGTTTTTAAATATTTCTTCATAGAATAACCCATAGAAAATGGATTTCATAAACATTTCATAAATTCATTTTAGTATAACTAGTGGAAAATAAATATTTTTGATAAGAATATTACTATCATAAATATAAATCATCTAGAGAATGAATAAGGACTGGTTCCTTGAATTATATCACAATTAATGAATAGATAATATCAAAAGATATTATAATAAACAAATTACTTTAAAATATATATTGGAGTATTTCTTGGGGAATGTACCAATTTAATTTTGAAATGAATTACTTAAAGTCTAAAAAATTATGAAAATGTTGTAGAATTTTTTTAAAATTTAATTTTATCATTGAAAATTATAATGTAATTTTCAATGCATTTAGTGTTCCTAATGGTGAATTTTTTTTTATTTCTTTATAAGTTAAAAGAAACAATTCCTTTGATACGTTTTAAAAAAAGTAAAAAATATATTGTTTTGAAAATGATTAGAAGATTCATTTTGATTTTTTTTAAAACAAAAAATATGGTTAAAAATGACTTTAGAAAATAAAATAAAAACAATAAAAACATTATTGAATTTTTTTATAAAATATAGTCATGGTAGATAAATTATTTTTTATAGAAGAGAGAAATGATGTGGATTTTTTATTAAAATATTATTTTTGTCTCTTATGTTCTTAAAGAGAGGAAAAAGAAAGAAAAACTTATATTCTCTTAAAATAAACAATTTAGAATAAACTTCAAGGCATTGTTGAGATTTATATCATGAAATTTCATTATTTTAATCTTAATCATATATAATCTCATTTTTAATATTAAACCCTTTCATCTTCGTTAACATTTGAATCATAATTACCATGAAAGAATAAAATAAAATGATAATTTAAATATCACAAAAATATGGATATTCATGCAATAAAATTTCAATATTTTTATATATAAATTTTTTAAAAAATAATATTGGTTCCAAACATAACATATGTCTTAAAGAAAATATTTTGAGATGATAAACCCTTATATCATGTTCTATTTGATTTGAATGTTCTCTATCCTCTTGTATTATAAATTTATATTTATTCTAGTTATATTAAAATAATTTATATACGTATAATATCATATATTACAAATTTATAAAATTTTAATACCCATTTATAAATATTTTATTATTTAAATCATTGTTTCCATGTGTTAATTTAGTCAATCGTTTACGAGAATTTTTTTTCGGTAGTTCATATACTTGTACTTAAATTATGTTTCCATTAAATAAATTTTTTAATCATGATATAATTATCATATAGATTAATTATATATATATATATATTGAGTAATGACAATAATTTTTTGCTATAAAATTAAATTACCCTATTCATGGGGAATATTGGTTGTACGTACACATTAAAAATGTTTTAACTTTTCAAATGATGGAATGAAAGAAAGTTAAATAATAATACAATTTTAAAAATTAAATATTATATCATTGAAATTATATATATTCATCAAATATGAATTTATTATCATATCTATAAAATGGATTTGAAAAATGAATCACATCACTTCTTGAGGGTGGTAGTCCACATGTACGCATGAATGACTTTATAGTTTTCTAAAAGATTTGTAGGTAAGAGGGTATATGTGATATTTTAATTAAAAAATAATATTTATTTCATAAATATCATATTTATATATATATATGAAATAAATTATTGTATCCAGTCATGTGAGGTGGTGGTTGAAAACGAATAACATCGATTAGTGAGGTGGTAATATTCCATATACATGATCTTCAGTTTCGTTTCCTATTTGATAGAAGAGGATATGAATATAGTTTATTAAATTGAAATAAAAACATCCAAGTATATTGAATATTCTTTTTTTATTTCATCAAGGGTGAATAATATTTAAAGGAACAATAAGAATAAATTAGATGAAATCAAATGGTTAAGAACAACACATATTCTTCAGAAACAATCATTAGGTTTATACGTAAATCATAAGAGGATGGTTTTATAAAAAATTATTGGAATATTGGTCATGGGGAGGATTATAAGTAATTTTTTTGGGTAAGTAATTGATGAATGAAAATTCTCATGATGTTTGTTGAGGAGAGGATAATTGGTGTCCTTTTATAAGTAGAGGAGAGTACATACTTGGAATGTTTGAAAATAATAAATATATTAATGTGTTATTCAAACAACATTGGTCTTAAATTGATTATTATTGATTTTAATATTATATAGGGTAAAAATATGGCCATAAAAATTAATTTAGATAATTTTTTAGGTCATTTTAACTCTTATATATTTAGATTAACCCCCATTAAACCTATTTTAATATTAACTATAGTAACATATTTTTTACCATTTTTTTAATTCATTATGAATAAAATTAATTTTAACCCATTTAATATTATTATTCAAAATAATGAGTCCATTTTATCAAATTCATGTAAAATAAGAGGAGGAATTTAATTTAAAATTAAACCCACAAACATGACAAAAGGCTGTTTTCTAATAAAAATGTTTTAATATTTATAAAAAAACAATATATAGAAATTAAAAATAAAATTAATTAAAATTTATTCAATTGGATTAATAATAATTTAAATGAACTAATTTTACTTTTAAAATATCTTAAAACCAAAATTTAATTTTATAAATTCTTTAATTGAAAGGGAAATTTTAAACAAAATTTATTATTTTTCAGTATTTATAAAAAAATTAATCATTTTAGAAAATTACAAAATCCAATCTATCAGATAATATTCACATGTTGAGTTGAATAATGAAGTTAATATTTTCAAATAAAGGTTTCAAAAGTGGAGGAACATAATTATTTTTTTCTCACAAAAATTAATAAAAACAATTTCAATGAAAAAATATTTGTTTTATAAACATAAACACTTCACTAAAAATATAGTTTATTTATGTAAGCCTTTTTAATTTTTTTTAAAATGTTTTCATTCCTATTAATACTACCTATTTAACTACTAGGATAAATGGTATAATATATTATGATTCATTTCAGCAATGAGTTGTGTGAATATGAAGCTATTGAAAAAAGAATAAATTTATTTGAAATGAAATTTTCCATAAAATATAGGGGTGTTGCATAATACCCCCATAAAAGGAATTTAACCCTAAAAATTAAATTAATTTGATAAAAAAATTATTATATCACAATTTTATTATATCCAAGTCTTTTAATGAAGATTATTTGATTTTATGATTCATCTATATAACATTAATCATGTGATTAGTCTTGTTACGTAGCTCTTAATCTCTATTATCCAATATTTCTATATGTTTTTCTTTATAATAAGGATCATAATCCAATGGTATGACCTCTGATTTTATTTCTTTTGAAGTAATATGTTGGTATATACTCATGAGAGATTAAAATAACACATCATAATCCTAAGAGAAGTTTGATGGAAGCACCAACCAATAAGTTAACTTACCTACTCGATAAAAAAATCGTGATGCAGACATCATACCTAGGGATTATCTTTAATTTCAAACCAAATCATATAAAATTCATCCTTCAAGAAAATCATAAAAACACCTTCTCACCAACTTCTAAATCAAAACCTCTGAAACGATAATCAGGATAAATTTTATTTTGAAACTAATTTTCCTTGATGTACTATTGAATAAATCTAAATTTCATTGAAATTTATTCAACTATCTCAGGACCCAATATGATTCATTATTTAGGTTCATCCCATCCCATTTTATATTTACACTTTTTTCCTAGAGGCCTTTATAGGGATTCTCTGAATGATATAATGAAATCTATTTTTATAAAAAAATTCAACTAGAGGAAGGTTTTGACCCCATCATCCTTTAAAATCCATAGAACAAGATATCAACATATAATTTATGGTTGGAATGGTCTCTTGGAGTGGAAATCTTTATTAGGATGATAGTTTGTACTGCTACTCAACTATTTATCAAGAGCCTAATAAATAATTCACTAGAATATTGAGGTAAACCAAAAATATCGATCAGATACAATATAATGTGGTACTGAAAGACACCATTCCACTTCCATAATATAAATTCTAGAATGATCATCAATTGATAAATTTTCTCTTATAGCAATGAGGTGTGCTGAATTTATAAGGGGTCGACTAAAACCTAAATAAAAGTATGAAATTTATACATTTCTAAGAGTCCAATGAAGAAATCCATGGTGATTCTTTCCTATTTCCATTCTGGTATGTGTAATAATTGTAACATCTCCTTAGATATATATATATCAACCTCAATGTATTGATATACTAAGTACCGAAGTAAATAATTTTTAGTATATCTCTTTATGTTTTCTAACGAGAAATATTGTCTTAGATCTGTATACAAGTTTATAATGCTGAGATGAATATAGAATGAAGAACTATGTGTCACATATAACTACTCCTTCTTCATCTATGGTTTGGATTGAACATATACCTAGTTCACAATCCTTTTCATATAATCAAAATCAAGATTTAACTCAAGAACATTTTCGACCATTTTCAATAGTATTATATCTTCCTTTCGAACATCCTTAATCTTCAAGGGAATAGATGTTTGAATACTCATTTGAGAAAGATATAATTTCTCTCATTCCTTAATTATGTTTAGATACAACCTTTTCAAATATAGAAATATTGGATCTTTGATAATCCTTATCATAGTTAAGCTATAATTTTCCTTTTAACTTAGATCGTCGTCCACCTTGTTCAATTTCCAAAGTTATTAATCCATTGAGCTGCCATAATCATTAATCAGCTCCATAAATATTCTCTAGGGAATATTTTACTCTTTATAAGTGAATATATACTTTAGAAATTTATGATCAGTATATATGTCACACCTTTATTCTTAAATATAATTCCTCCATATCCTCAATGGAAAAATTACCATTGCTAACTCTAAATAATTAGTTCGGTAATTTTGTCAGTGAACCTTCAATTATTGTGTGGAATAAGCTGTAAACATATTATTCTTCCAATGAATTCATCACAGTCCCTTCTCTGATGGATCACTGTAGATTACTACTCTATGGAAACATAATCACATGTTCACCGACTAAATTTCTTTTTAGTTTCTTTATATTTTCTTCTCATTCATTTATCCAAAGGAACTTCGATCTCTTCTGAGTTAACTCGAGGAGTGGATTATAAAATGAATAAAACGTTTCTATAAGACACTGATAATATACATTCAAACCAATAAAAATATTGATCCCAATCATAGTTGTGGGTCTGGGCCAACATTCAATAACTTAAATATTTGATGGTTCCATAAATAAAACTTGTTTTGAGATTATATAACCCTAAAATCAATCTTTATAGTGTAAAAATCCACACTTGGTTATCATTTCATAAAAATCATCCTTCTTTATGGACATCATAATAATTATCAAGTGAAATTCATGCTCTTACTTGCTCTATTAATATATTAGAATATCATCTGTAAAGAACTACCATAAACTGATCAATGTAATATCTAAATACTATATTCATTAAATCTATGAAGATTATAAGGGAATTTATGATACCAAATGATATCACTATATATTAATAATGTCTATAACTTGTGTGGATGATGTCTTGGGTATATAATATTTCAAATCCCTCAAATAAATATATCCATAATGAAGATCAATATTGAAAAAGTGTTTATCTCTATGTGGTGGATCAAACAAGTCACCAATATGAGAAAATTTTTTCTTATTTGTGATTTTGATCATGTTAGATGTATTATAATACATGTAGAGTCACATTAATATATCTTTATTATTAATAAATATAATAGATTCACCCTTAAGGTGATTTAGTTGTCTAAATTAATCCACTATAAAAACACTCATTGATTTCCTTTTTCAATTACTACAACTCAATCATAGTTATTCTATATGTAGCAATTGAAATACGTATAGGTAAAAGGTATGAGTTCAACTGGGAACTCTAAAAAACTATGAAATAGAATATTAGGAATCCCTTTAGAAAATAAATCAAAATATTAAATCGCAATAGAAATATCATCTATATTGAGTTTCTCCCTTACCATCTATGAAAAATACATTTTTTGATTAATAATAAATACCCATAAAATGGATGTGATTTCCATCACAATTTCATATCTATTATTGGATAGATATATGGTAATAGGTTTGTTTTAAATATAAAATGTGACATTACTTCCTTGTTAATCAATTTGGTATTCATGTTGATAAATTCAATCAGTTGCAAAAATAACATAAAATTCAACTAGAGGGAGAACTATATGATTTCCAAAAATCACATTCCCAATAATTTGAAACATTTATGATTAAAGAAACTCATTGTGTTACTTCCCTGTGAATATAAATCATAATAAAGGGTTATATCATATGCTCAATAAGCGTAAAAAGGGGAGATATCAATGATCAGTTAAACATGAAATGGGCATATGGGTATAAGAACATGATGTTAAAAATTCAAAACCATACACTGGATATCAAAGATTATAATATTATATCGTGGATTAAATATTCATATATCATAATTAATGAATCTAAAAGTAATCAAAGAACATGTTCTTTAAGAGATTAACATTGTTATAATGCATAAATTTTATACACACAAATAATCAAATAAGATAATTTCTTAAGTAGTAAAGGATCACTCCCAAGACTATTATAGTGGAGTAGGTTCACTCCTCAAACGATAATAATATTGAAGGTTCACTCTCAAGACTAAAATTTTTGATAGATTACCATAATGAATGAGATTCACTGTTTATTATGGTATTATTTATATCATGATATATCCATCTTCACCCAATTGATTAGAGGGATATACAGTTATAGGGCCTCAAATAACACAACAAAAGTCATATAGATGTTAACCAAAAGATCATAAAACATTTATAATATCATAAACCATGAAGATAAATGTGTTTTATTAACATTTAGTCACAATATAAACAATTTAAAACAAATAGGTTTCAAAAAAATTTCATTAATTCTTCATTGCATTGGCCATATAAAATAAATGGCTTTCAAAAAAATATTTTCACTATAATTATAAACCGAATATATAAATAATAAATATTGTATCCTTGATTCATATCCCTATTAAATTAGAAGAACCATAAATTATTTTATCATAAAAAATCCTTAAAAAATCCTTAGGAATATTTTTGAGGAAAATAACCATTTCAATTTAAAATCACATCGTTAAAATATGAAAAATTTCCAAAATATTTGAGAACAATATTAATTAAAAATTATATTGGGTGATTTTAATTGAATATAACAATCAATTAGAATTCATGAAAGTGGGAAATTATTTTCATTCCCTATTGTTAAAAATATAACTTTACATTAACACATTTGTATGAAATTCAAAAAATACCTCACTCAGAAAAAGACAAGAATATTACCTTTGAAATTTTTTATAAATAGTAAAACATGGGTGAAAATGACATTATAAAGTCATGATATAATATCAAATCCCTTTTTGAAAATATTTTTTTAAAACATGGGCATGGAAGAGACATGATTTTTGACTAAATAGACAAATATAGTTGATTTTTATTCAAAAATATTATTCTGATCTCAGAAGATCTTAAAGAGAGTAAAATGAAAGGAAAACAAAAATTATTAATAAATAAAAATTGGATAAAACAATTCATGAAACTAGTTATTTAAATAACTCTAAATTACATAATTATAAACTTAATCATAAGAAATCTTTGTAAACAAATAGATTATAACATAAATACCTTTAATATTTATTACCATTAGAATCTTAAGCACCAGGATAGAATAAAATCAAATGAAACCTTAAATAGAACGAATATATATATATATATTATTTTTATAACTTGTCAATGCTGTGTAAATAAACTTCATGAAAGGAGATAGGTTCATAACATTACTTATGTCCCAAATAAGACTATTTGAGGTGATAAACTATTACCTCAAGTTCTTATTCTTTTGAAAGTTTTCTATCTTATTATATAATAAATTTAAATTTATTATAACTATATACAAGAATAAATTATATACTTATAATATCATATATGATCATGTTATAAAATTTTAACACCCATTTATCAACAATTCCTTATTAAAATTGTTTGTTCCATATATCAACTATTTCATTTTTTCATAATAATTTGAATTTGATAGTTCCTTAACTTGTACGTTTATCATGGTTTCATCAAAAAAAGAATTTACTAATGATTTAAATATAATATATATTAAATATATATATTTATATATTCATACAGAAAAGTAAGAGGTTGAAAAATTAATTACACCATTCTTAGAGTGTGTACACCATACATACGCATGAACGATGATTTTACTTTTCATTGGATGAAAAAAAGGTAAATAATAATTAAACATTCCATAATAATTATTATAATATATAAATAAAATATATTCATTAAATAGAAACATATTATGATTTGTTAAAATTTTATATTTAAACTGAATTGCATCACTATGTGGAGGTGGTAGTCCATACTTACACATGAGCAACATTATCGTTTTATTACGAACAGTAAATTAAAAGGCTTAAGGTGATACTCTAATCCAAAAATTATAATAATTTAATTAATAAATAATAAATATATTTATTTTATAATTATATCCATATGTGAGAGGTGGTGGTAGAAAATGAGTTATATCGGATCGCAAGGCGATTGTCCAACATACACATGATTGATGGGTTTGTTTCCCATTTTATGGAATAAAATATAGATATATTTTATGAAAATAACATAATAACATATTGGTATATGTAATATAATAGTTTTATTATTAAATCATCATTGGAAAAAAATTACGGTGGTATAAGTTGTAATATAATGACAACACATAGTAATAAAATGTATTTCTTCTTTATACAACATCTTTAGGATTATACCTAAAGAATTATTATGATGGTCTAAGAATAAAAAGTGACTCTATTTTAGGGTAATGAATTTAGTTAGGTAGCACCTAGAAGAACCAAAAGGCTCTTTATGTGTGGGTAAGAGAGAAGATGGGGTGTCGTGGAGGTGGGGGAGAGGACACACTTAGATGTTTTGCAATAAATAAAATATATTAATGTCATATTCACAAAAAGTGGATCCAAAATATACCATTAAAGAATATTAAATAGGTTAAAGTCCAAATTATTCTATAAAATATAATTTAGATATGTTTTTAGGTCATTTTAATACTTATCACTTATGTTTAACCCCTAGAAAACATGTTTTAAACCAAACCGTAATAATAGATTTTTTAATATTTAAAATATTAACAACGAAGAAAAGTTAAGATAAACTTATTAAATAATATTAATTATTTTTATTCTAAATATGTAATCTATTATATAAAATTCAATTAATATAATTGTAATAATTTTATTTAAAATTAAACCCCTAAACGTGATTTAATGTAGTCTTATGAAGATGAAGATCTCTTATGTTTAAAACATATTTATTTAAACATTCCACAAAAAATATATTAAAATTAATTAAATTGGTTTCATAATAATATAATTGAACTAATTTTACTTTTTGAACCATTTTAAAACATAGTTGAGCTTTTAAATTCCTTAAACGAAAAAGCCAATTTTTAATATACGTCAATATATTAAATATTCATTGACAAATTAGTCTTTTCAGAAAATTATAAATATTAATAGTAAAATAAATTTGATATGTTGATTTAAAAAATCAATCTATTATTTTCAAATAACTTTTCTAAAATAAAATAATTATATATATTATTTTGTCAAAAAATATTAAACAAAAACTGATTTATGTAAAAATTATTTTTTTGAAAAGAATATAATGAATTTTATAAGAATATATTTTCTTTATCTAACACCATTATATTTTTTTTTCAAAAAATCACAATTATTATTCATACCACTAATTTAATTTCTTTATAATAATGTTATACAATATTTCAGTTCATTTCGACATGGGGTTATGTGTTTTTAATGTCCTTGAAAATATTTAAATTTACTTGAAATGAAATATATCATAAAATAATGGCCTGTTACAGTAATTACTTAGTTAAAATTATCATAGAAACCCATAGATTTTATAAAAATAAATTTCATCTTAATATATGAGTATTTTTTACATAAACTTTTGTTCCATACTAGAAACGTTTAGGTCAAGTATCATAGAAAGCATATAAACATAAACCACTGGTTCAAAAAATATATACATAGTATCCCACTTATTTCTATATAACTAGAACTCTACGTAGATATATCATAATTTGTAAATTTTTTTATAACCATGGGATAGTAAACATAAGAAATGGTTATATCATTTTATCATTAAGGTTAAAAAATGGAGTTATAGAAGATCATATAATTATAACATGACAAAAATGGTATGGGAACATGAGCATAACAACAGAATCCCATACAATGAATACAATAAATCACAATATTGAGTATTAGAGCAAATATAGGCTGTTAATAATACAAAAATAATAAATTAATCAAAGAACATGATCTATTAGAGTATAATATTATCATAATAAATGTAATTTTGGCACACTCATAAGCATATAAAATCATTTCCTTAGTAGTAGAAGATCTTTTCCATGTCTATAAAGTGGAATGAGTTCAATATCCAAACCATCATTATATTCATGTTTCACTACCATAACTATCATTTTGTACAACATCCATAAATAAAATAGGTCCACTCCCCATTCCAGTCCTATTTATCTTATGAGATATCAATATTTACCCAGTACATTAAAAGAAGATATAGGTCTCGCGCATCACATAATGAAAATAATAAAAATTTATTCCACTATTAATAAAACATTATTCATATCTAAATCCCTGAAATTATATGGTTTTCAAAAAAAATTATATCATTACCCATGGAAAATAAATGGGTTTCATAAACATTTCATCACAGTAAAACCCATGGAAAAGAAATGGGATTCATAAACAATTCATCTTTTTCATCACAAACATAAACCATCTGAAAGATGAATAAAGATTGTATCCCTATAAATCATCTCTATAAATTCTTGGGTTACATAAAAGTATGTCATATTATATGGAAAATTATTTTAAAATTGTACTTGGAATAATTCATGTGGAAAATAACCTTTCCATTTTGAAATCACATGTTTTTAAAAGGATGCACAATTTTAATGGGAAAATTTTTATTTGAAAATAAACATGGGAAAATATAAAGAAAATATAAAATATAAATAAAATTAATTATGTTGGTAATCTCCAGTCATATCATATATGTTAAAAACATTCCCACTATACTTTTTTCAAAAAAAGTCACTATATACCTCATTTTGAAAACCAAAAAATATATATTCCTTTCAAATCATTCCAAAGAAAATCCATACATGGGTAAAATTGAATTTAAATAATCACAGAATAATAGTAAAAACCTTTTTTAATTTTTTTATAAAATATTTATACCAGTGAATAATATTCCTTATCCAAGACATAAACATATATATCCCCAAATATTGAAGAATTTGTGAATTAAAATCCTTACCTAGAGGTTTCCTTACATTGAATGAACTCTAAACTCCTATATAATATATTTTAATTTATTATTATTATATAATTAAATAATTTAAAATCTTATAAAATTATATAATATCCATTTATAACATTTCAACATCCCCTTTTTCCAAAGTTCCTTATTAAAATTGTCATTTACGGCTGTTAATAATTTCATTTGTTAAGATTATTTTTGCTTATTATTTTTGGTAATTTTACATTTCTCATGGTTACAAAATATCTATAACATTAATCAATATATAAGTATCATATATATTTATTATATAGATATTATAGTCAGCCAAAACATTTATATATAGATAAATTAATTTCCACATTCATAGATGTGGTAGGTCACACGTACGCATGAATGTTATTTTCATTCTTCAAGATATGGAATTAAATAAAGGTAAATATTAATCTATATTTATAGGATAATTATTATATAATATATATTCATAAAATAATTCCTCATTTCCATTCATTTAAAATATAAATGAAAAAAAAATCACATCGCTTCGTAGAGGTGGTAGTCAAAATGTATACATGAATGAAATTATCATTTCCCAAAGTATTGAATTATAAGAAGGTTTAAATTATATTATAATTAAATAAGTATATTTTTTATTAATATCATATACAAATATTAATTTTATCATAATAACCATCAATAAAATATTGTGATAAAAAACGAACTATTTAACTATGTGGAGACGATAAGTCATAACTTCATATGTGGGAAAGATGGTGTATAATGATATTTTCATAATTATAATATCATTTATGTAATTTTAGGATATATTATTTATTATTTTAGGAAGAATACCATTTATCTATTCTTGATAAATAAGAGTATAAGAGAAAGTGATTGGGTAAGGGGATTATCTATTCTTTGAAATGATTATTTTATATATCAAATAAAGGGATCTGGTTTTAATCATTTTGGATGAAAAGAAAAATTATGATATGGTTATGGAAATTTATAAAACATGTAAACATAAACCACTGGTTCAAAACAAATATACATAGTATCCCACTTATTTCTATGTAACTATAAATCTACTTAGTTATATCATACTTTATAACTTTTTTATAACTAGGGGAAGGAAACATAAGAAAGTGTGATCTCATTTTCTCATTATGGTTAAACAAGGGAGATATAAATGATCATATAAGAATAACATAATAAAAAAGGTATGGGAACATGACCTTAACGACTAAAAACCATACAACGCATATAATATATCATAATATTGAGTAATGGAATAAATATAGCCTATTAATAATACAAAAATCATAAATTAATCAAATAACATTACCCATTAAAGCATAACATTATTATAAGATATTGAATTTTGGAATACATATAAGTATATAAAATTATTTCCTTGGTAGTCAAGGATATTTTCAAAGTCAATAAAGTGGAATGGGTTAACTACCCAAACCATCCTTACATTCAAGATTCACTCCCATAACTATCATTGGGTACAAATTCCAACAATAAATTGGGTCCACTCTTTATTCCAGTCTTATTTATATTATTAGGTATCAATATTTACCCAGTGCATAAGAAAAAGATATTTGTCTCACCCATCAAATTATGAAAATAATACAAATACATTACATTATTCATGAAACATTCTTCATATCTGAACCCATTAAGTTATATTGTTTTAATAAAAATTTCATTATAGAATTACCCATGGAGAATAAATGGGTTTCATAAACATTTTATCATAGCATAACCCACAGAAAAGAAAAGTATTTCATAAACTTTTCATCTTTTCATCGTAAATATAAACTATCTAGAGAAGGAATGAAGAATCTATCCATATATAATATGCACAAAAATCCATGGGTTACATCAAAGTATGTAATATTATATGGAAAATTATTCTAAATTTTCACTTGGAATAATTCAAATGGAAAAAACCTTTCTATTTTGAAATCACTTATTTTTAAAAGGATGCCCAATTAAAATTGAAAAAATTTATTTGAAAATAAACATGGGAAAATATAAAAGAATCATAAAATATAAAAATATTCATTAATTTGGTAAAATACATTAGTTATATATATGTTAAAAAAACATTCCCACTATACTTTTTTCAAAAAAGTCACAATGTACCTCATTTGGAAAAAAAAAATATTCCACTCAACCCAATTCATAAAAAATATAAAAATGGATCAAACTGAATTTAAAAAATCATATAATAATAGTAGAAACCTTTTATAAATCATTTTTATAAAATATTTATATCAATTATTAATATTCCTTAGCCAAGAACAAAACATATATAACTCCAAATATTAATGAAATTGTGAACTAAAATCCTTACATTGAGGTTTTACTACATTGATTTAACTCTAACCTCCTATATAATAAATTTAAATTTATTATTTTATACTTAATTAATTTTCATTCTTATAATACCACATAAGTTTCATTTATAACATTTCAACACCCCCTTTTTTCAATAATTCCTTTTTAAAATCCTCATTTCTGACTGTTAATTATTTCATCTGTTAAAATTATTTAACTTAGTAGTTTTGGTAATAGTACATTTTTCATGGTTACATAATATCTATAACATTATTCATGATATAAAAATCATATATATTTATTATATACATTCTATAGTCACCCATAAAATTTACATATAGAAAAATGAATTTCTTCATTCATGGATTGGGTAGGTCACACGTACACATGAATGTTATTTTCATTTTTTTTCAACATATGGAATGAAATAAAAGTAATTGTTAATTAATATTTATAGTATAATTGTTATACCATATATATTCATCAACTAATTCCTCATTTCCATCTATTTAAAATAGAAATGAAAAATGAATCACATCGCTTCGTAGAGGTGATAGTCAATAGGTATACACGAATGAAATTATTATTTCCCAAATTATTAAATTATAAGAGAGTATAAATGATATTATAGTTAAATAAATATAATTATTTCATGAATATCATATAAAAATATTAATCTCATCATAATAAAAATCCATAAAAGATGGTGATGAAAAATGAATTATATCACTATGTGGAGATGGTATGTTGTACATACACATGAGGGAAAGATGGTTCATAATGAAATTTCATTAATAATAATATCCTTTATGTAATTATAGGATACATAATTTATTATTTTTTGAAAAAATACCTTGTATTTTTTTTAGGTAAAGAAGAGTATAAGAGAAATTGATTGTTTAAGGTGATTATCTATTCATTGAAATGATTTCTTTATATCTCAAATAAAGTGATCTAGTTTTGATCTTTTGGGAAGAAAAGAACCTCTATGATGTGGTTATAGAATTTTATAATGGAAATTTTGAGTGTTTGGATGTTGTAAAATGATATAATGTTTTTAATATTTTAAGGGAGGAGGTTCCCATTTATAATAGAGTTGAGGGGCACTTTTGGAATTTCAAAAAAGTAAAAATTATAATAAAATAATTATTAATCCATATTCTACCAAATGGAAATTTATTAAAATCTAAGATAATATAGGGACTTAATCACAAAAACAAATTTAAATTATATAATTACTGTTTTAATTTTAATCATTATTATTTAGAATAACAATTTGTTAACCAATTTTAATCTCCTCTATAGTAACAATGTTTACAATATTAAAGGGATATATTTTTTACTTTTAAGATGAAACATGTACCATAAATGACTAATATATTACAATATAGATCATATTATATTTTCATTAACTTATTTCATGTTTTTATGATTTTTAAATAATTTAATAAAATATTATTTTGATAAAACATCATTATTTTTAATTTTGAAACTATTTATTTAATTTAAATTTAAATACATCAAGACTAAGAGAAAATTAAAAATAATACCATTACACTAGAATAATATGTACTATTTATATAAAATTCATGGGTCATATTAACTAATTCAAATTATATCACTCTTAATATTTTTAAAATTATTTATTATAATATTTTAATAAATGATGAAATATTACATTAGTGTAACATAAGAAATTAAAGCAATTATATAATTAAAAAAATAAAAATAAATTTTTAAAATTGAAATTATTTTATTAAGATAAAAATATACACTTATAGTCATTCATTACTTTTTTTCTAACGTGGAAATAGAAGAGATATTTTAAAACAAAGAGAGTGACATTTTGTAACATTATTTTATTTAAATAATATATAGGAAATTTTCATAGAAAAGTGTCCATTGAACAACTAAATTTAGAAAATAATCTATTAAGGGTATAATTTAATTCAATAAATAAAATTTAGGAAGAATTATTTTTCTCTTATCACTTATTTTTAATTCAGATTAATCTGATTTACCCTTTACTGAGGTGATAAATATTGATACGGTTACAGTTCATATTGACCAAAATTAAAATGAGTCTATTTAATAAATTTCAACAGCCTAATTATAAATTTGCAACCAAATTTATTAAATTAAATACTTATAAATGGTATAAATTGATTATATATAAAGTGCACAAAATAGAATACACATTGTTTTTTTGAAAATATTCATCTTTAATCGTATACTCTATTAATTTTAATCCTCTTACAAAAAATACACTTGGTTAATTTTAAAATCATTTAATCAATTATAAAATATATAAATTGAATAAAAATATTTTTATAATAAAAAAATTAATATAAAAATTATATTGTGCGGATAAAATTATTTTTTCATAAAAAAATCATATTAATTTTCATATGCTTTTTTATTTCTTTTAGTTTATTAAATAATGAATTTATTTCATAAATGTGTAGATCATATTTTTTTTAATAATTTATTTATTACTCTTTATACCCACCAATTCAGCGGCTAGGTGATAATGTAAACATAATACTTTAAAAATACTATACAGTTTGTCTAAACTCAGTGTCGTATCAAATAGAAGTTATTGAATGAATTAAATTATTTAAACTATATGTGATAGGGTATTACATTATACACCCCATAAAATTTATTTCAAACTTTATGTTTTTCACGATGATAAAGACATATGAGAATACTTCGTCCTCCTTACATCCTTAGGTTCACACATACATTCCTCAAATTTATAGTTTCACCACAAAACATTGACCAAGTGAATGGTCTTATTTCATAAAACTTTCTCTCTCTGATCTAAAATCACTAATGGGTTTTCTTTAAAAGAAATATTTTTCTCCAAATATATTACTTCTGTGTTTATTAAAATTGAAGTATTATTTATGTTCATTCGTAGTAGAGTTACAAGGAACATGTCATGAAATTGAGAATAATTCAATGGAAGAACTAATCGATAAACTATTGTTCAAATGTGATCAAGAATTTAATAATTGAAAATTATTACTAAGGATTAGTTTTCCCATCATTAAAAATATCATAACCCACTTTTATGGAGATATTCAAAGTAATAACTTTTAACCCACTTCAAACTATTGACCATTCCAATGATTATCAACATAACTTTTTTGTCGACTTTGAGATGGCCTTATGTGTTGCTAAATAGATCTAGTCTTCTCTACCATTTCTGTTTCATGATTAAGTCCAAATATTATTCTTTCTCAAAATTCATTATAGTAATTTGGAGTTATCCACTTCATTCCATTGAGGTCTTCATAAGGATTCATATGAATGTTGGATTGAAAGCTATTTTTTTATAAAAATTCTAACAAAAATGGTCTTAACCCTAACCAGCATTAAAATTCATAGATTAATCCCACAACATATTTTATAGAGTTTTAATGTCTCTCTTAGAACAATCATATATCTAAGGATGATAATTAGTGTAGAAACATAACTTTGTATACATATGCCTCCAAATATTTTCCCTAAAAATTGAGGTAAACCTTGTATGATAATCAGATATAATTAATTGTGGTAAAACATGAAATCTTTTCACTTCCTTGATGTATAACCATGTAAATCGATCAAGATAGAAATATTATATAATGGTAGTGTATTGACATTATATTCTGTTCAACTATAACCCATATAACATTATGACTTTCGATTTATTGGAGAGTCTGATGACAAAATCCATCGTGATCTTTTCCCATTTCCATTCCGGTATAGGTAATGGTTTTAACAACACCTTTAAATGTTATATCTCATACTCCAATTATGGAATATAAATAATTATGAAAAATACTCTCTAAAATATATCTTCTTTCCACCACTCCAAAAATACTATTTAAAATATTTATAAATCATCGCATCACTATGATAAATAGAAAATAATAAACTATAATCTTTATCAATCAGCTCGTTGATTAAATCTACTATCAAAGGGACACTCACATGGTTTACAGACCTTATTATTCCATCACAATAAAGGTTGAAATTGAGGAAATTTCTCACTATATTTTGTTGCTTTACATATTCCTTCTATACCAAATTATTCTTCACTAGAATAGTTGATTAAACATTCATTTCATATAGATTGGATTTATACCCTTCCTTCAAGATTTACATATATATAATTTTTAAATATATAAATATTGGACTTTTTTCATCATCATAGATTTTCTAAAATGATCCACTTCGCTTAGATCATCTTCCACCATGTTCTCTTTCCCTGGGTGTAATATATTGATAAATCATAATTATCAATCAACTCCAAACATTTTATTTAGAACATGATATTATATTACTATGTAAATATACAACTTATTATTTTTTTATCAGTATATATATATTACACATTTCTATATAGATATAATGACTCCATAATTTTCATGAAAATTTTACTACATGAAATTCAAAATCATGAGTTGGGTAAAATTTATCATGGAACATCAAATTTTCATGAGGCATAATATATACCCATATCTGTTTGCATGAGAAAAAATCCCAAACCCTTGTTTGATGCATCAATATAGATTACATACTATTATCCACTGTAGGTTAGTGTAAGCATAGGTTCACTAACTCACCATCTCTTCTGTTTATGAAAACAGTACTCACATTCATCTATCCAAAGTAACATGACCCCCTTCTATGTTTACATGGTGAATGGATTTGAGAGCTATGAAACATTTTACTCAAACTATAGATAATATACTAACAAACCAAGAAAACTACATACCTTAGACATAGTGGTTGGTTTAGGACAATGTTAAATAATATTTTTCTTTAAATGGTATAGTGATAGTCCCTATCTTTACATTATACAACCCAAAAATGAAACTCTTTGAATCCAAAATTCAGTCTTATTAAAATTTTCAAAAATATTGTCCTTCCATAGAGTCTTCAGTAAAATCCTCATGTGATATTCATGATCATCCTTTCTCTTCAAAAATACTATAATATCATCAGTAATATCGACAAAAAATAGTTTAAGGTAATATCTAAGGACAATATTCATTAAATAAATAAATACAGTATAAGAATTTTTAATATCATAAGGAATTACTATAAATGGAAAATGTCCATACATTGCATGGATTGTTGTCTTGGGTATATCCTACTTATTGACCTATAAATTTAGATATCCAAAATAAAGATCAATCTTGTAAAAGTATTGAGCTACATGAGTTTGATCAAACAAGCCAGGAATATGGGGTATAAGACACTTATTCATTATATTGATCTTTTTAATATTCTCAATAATAATTTTAGAGTCCCATTGATTCATTATTTCCATAAAAATTAAAATATGTTCACCCTAAGGTGACTCACTTTGCTGAATTAAATCATTGTCAATATTCTCAATGAGTCTCTTTATCATTTCTTACAACTAAATCAAGGTCATTCTCTAAGAATTCATGGAAATAGGTGTATCACCACATAAGAGTTATATTAAAAAATAAAATTTATGATGTAGTGGAATATTAGGAAACTATTCTAGAATGACATCAATAAAATACCACACTATAAGAATATATTCGATTTTGAGTTTTCAACTAACCATATATGATTAACTCTCATTTTGAAAAGGAATCAATATTCATAAAATGGATTTAATTTCAATTGGAAGTTCATTTCTATCAACATAATGATAGGATATCATAGGTTGGTTAATAATATAAAATATAACTTCTCTTATATTGAAATTGATTTGGGAATTAAATAAATAATTCCAATCCATTCCCAAAATAACATCAAGTTAAACAAGCGGCAGAATGAGAAAATTTTCAGGAAACACATTCAAACAAACACCAACTGGAGATAGTTCATAGACTTGGGATGCAATCATCATACCATTAGTGTTTTTTTACTAACTCAAAAATACTTTTTCATGAGGTACTATGATACCATTAAAAATGATTCTAATATAAATGATTATATAAATCCAAAATCAAATAATGCATCAAAATTTCCTGAGAGGATTATAAGTATACCTTTAACCACATTGTTATTATACCCATTATTAGAAGTAGTGATCACATGAGATATCCCTTTATCTTTAGGCTTAACTAATCACTAATATCGATTATCACCATGAACCTTCAGATTTGGGAATTGGTTAGCATAATTCTCATAATTTATTAATTTAAAACACTATACTATGGGTGGTAAATTTTGTATAGAATCCAATATATTCACATCATTAGGTAACTTTTTACCATCCATTTTGAATTTGATTTCTCAATAACCTTACTTTTCATCCATGAAATATTAACAATACTATAAGATAATTTACCCCATGTTTACTCCCACCCTTATAGTATAAGGAAGGATTATCTTCTTTTCTCTAGGGTTTTTAATATTACATTTGAATTCTATTTTTTACATTCTTATCAGACCTATGATATTGATGAATAACTCTAATATCTAGATAAAACATCAGAGAACATAGAAAATTTTATTTAATGCTATTGTAGTCCATTATGGATAACTCCCTTCAAAGACTCGGTTTTAAGCCACTAAATAATTGACCAACCATACTTTCAGGCTTGATAATAAGATAAAAAAGTCCCTTAATTTTTATATAAAATTTTCTTCATAGGTATCAATAGATTTATTATATTTCTAATTTAACTCAAGGAACTTAATATCTATTTTCTTAAGAAATATAAGTGGAAAGTATTTGTTGATAAATAAGCATTTAAATTGATCCCACTTCTAATATTAAACTTCTTATTGTTCTCTTGTTTTGGTGATAAGATTACAAAACATATCTTGTTCTCCTTCCCTATGATAAAAAAAAGAATATATTTCTCATTTTTTGAACATTATATAACAGAAAAAAAAATTATATTGTAATGACCCATTGCTAAGCGACTAGTTGATTAGTGGGACCACTTGAATAAGAATATTATTTCCTTATTAAATAGTCCACATAACTTTGTTCTCTTATTTTCATGTTTGGAATATTAGTCTAATATATATATTGATACTTTTTTGTGAGAATAGATTTTTTTTTTCCATTCCATATAAAATTTGGTTTCTTAGGAGGATAACTATTTCATTGTCTATCACAATCAATATTAACAAAATTCCTTCAGGTTAAACAATTGAATACATCCAAAAATTATTTTGTGAGAAAGAATAATCATTTTGGGAAACCATATAATTTTGATAAATATTTTATTATTTATCTAAATAATGACGTATTATTCCATGAAAACTTATCTTAATATATCTCACAATCTATTATTTCCAAAACATTACAATTTTATCTTATACTTAAAAGTATACATAGACATATCCCTAAACAATAAACATATATTTTTTTAATCCCATTTTCCAGTGTTTATGTAAACATTTATCTAATACCAACTATTTAGACCCATTATTTTCATACATATTTATTACATCTTAATAGATGATTATTTGGTACCTAACATTTTGATCCACACCAGAGTCATTTTGGCCTACTATATTTGTAAAATATGAATAATAAACAACTAGTTCAAAAAATTTATACATCATCTTCAAATTATATCTACATAACCATTAACCTTCTTAGGAATAACATTATAAATACCTTTCTTCATAAATAGGGAAAAGCAACACAAGAATGGGTGATCTTATATGCTTAGTAATGGTAAACAAGGAAAATAGTAATGATCATATAAGAATTACATTAGAAATTGGGTATGGGAACATGATCCTAACATTTTAAAACCATACCCTATATATTAACGATCATAATATTAATTCTTGTGATAAATATTGGTAGTTTGGATTACATGAATCATAAAAAAATTAAAGAACATGATCAATAAGATAATAACATTTTCATAAGAATTATAATTTTGACATAAACATAATAATATAAAATAATAATCATAGTTTTACAATAACTTTTCTAGGACTAACATAGTTGAATGGTTTCACTCCCCAAACCATAATAGTAGTCCAGGTTTACTACCATTATTTTCATTATGTAATAAGTCCCTCACTGAACTATTTTTACTCCCCATCTGAGTTATGTTTATCTCGTGAGATGTTAATGTTTTCCCCAGGCTTTGGAGGGACATGTATATTCCACACATCACAAAATGAAAATCATTCATATTTGTTTCAAAAGATCACAAAACATTTATCATATTATAATTGATGAAAATTAAAGTTTTTCAAAAATATTTCATCATAAAATAACCCACTGAAAAGAAATGGGCTTTATAAACATTTCATCATATAATAACCCATGGAAGAGAAATGGATTTCATAATAATTTATCATTTTTATCTTAAATATAGTCCATCCAAAAAAGTAGTAATGATTGTATACATGGATTATATCCCCAATAATTCTTATTTAACATAAAATTATGTTATATAATAAGGAAAATGGTTTTGAAAGATCATAAGGAATAATTATGGGGATTATAACCTTTCCATTTTGTAATCAGATATTTTTAAAAATATAAGAAATTATAAAGGATATCATTTCATTTGAAAATATCTATGGATAATTATAAGGTAAAAATCAATAAAAATATTATTTATGAATACAATTAAATTAATTCATGCATTATAACATTCAAAAAATACATCAATATTTTTATCAAAAGAGTCACAAAGAACCTCATTTGGATAATGGAGAAAAATATTCCTTTCATACTATTTTGTAAAAAGTCAAAAATAGGTAAAAACAAAATTATAAAATAATATTGGAATAGTAAAACCCATATTTATTTTTATAAGATATGGATATGGAAGAATAATATACCATAGTAGAAATTTAATCATAAAAGATCCCAAATATTGATGACATTGTGAATTGAAACCCTTAACTCATGTTTAAATTACATATATAGAACTCAAACTCCATTATAATAAATTTACATTTCATATGAATATATAATACAGCCATGTTCATACTTTTAATATCAAATATGATCCATTTATAACATTTTAAAACCCCATTTTATCAATATTACTTTATTAAAATCATTATTTTTGTGTGTTAACTATTTTGTTTGTGATGAGTATTTCATCTGAAAAGGTTGGGTCCTTGTATATTTATTATAACACCCTAAGATTTTGTGATTTTCTTTTCAAATTAATTTATCTTTTTGATATTTTTTATTTCATATGACATTAGATATAGTTATATATATATATATATATATATATTAAATAATAATTCAAAAATTATTTTCACATGGCACCGACTTGGATTTCACTATATGAAATACTGACTTGTCTTTCTTTACCAATAAGACCAACTTGTCATACAATACATGCAATACCTTGTTTCAACAAAGCATAATTTTTTATAATTTTTTAAATGATATAATTATAACCTAGATATTAAACTTAGTGATATGAATATTAATAACTAAATTTAAAATATTTCTTATAATGGTTTTATAGAAATAAAAAATATTTATAATGAAAGATATAATATATGGTAAAGTCCATGTATGTTTAAAAATAATATTTTCTCGAATGAACTTCTTTTAATGTCCTTCTGTGGAAAATAATAAAATTAATTTTAGAGAAATTTAGAAATTGTATTTTATAATATAAAATTAATTTTGGAATTTATAATATCAAAATTATATTACGGTGAATTTTTGAGATTTTTATGAGAAATTTCACTTTTTGATGAATAGTGAAAATATCAGATTTTAATTAAAATTTTCTTTTACAAATAATTTGTTTATCTGGATAAATTATATTTTAATTTTTTTAATGTTTAATTAGACAATATTTTTATAAACTAATCCAATTTTGGTAATTGGAACCAATTTCACGATGAAATTTGATATAAAAACCTAGAAAACTTTTGATCATTTTTACTCTAAAACCTTAAATTATTGGCCTGATTATGGGATTAATTTGAAATTAAAATATTACACTTATGTGTTTTTAATTTTTAATAATGGATTCAATATTTTGAATCAAAATAATTTATAATTTAAAATAAGTTCAACTTAGTTTTTTAACAAAAATATTAGTGAATGTGATTAAAATTAATTAAATCGATTAAGGTTAAATTAATATTAATAATGGACTAAACCATAATCTTAAGGCCAAAAAAGAGATTTGAAATTTTTAAAACCATATTTTATGGAATTATTTATACACTATCATTAATTTTCATTACTATGAACCATTATTGGATCTACTTTTAACCTGAGGTACTTGGGTGGAATTATCTCTTCAAAACATTACACGAGTAGTACTCTTCCTCCACTGTAAAATAGATTGTTTCCTCCCAATTACTCCCACTATTAAATCCCATTTTTATTCCTAAAAAATAATAAACTAATCTCCAAAATTCCCACCCTTCGTCTCTGAATCCTAAATTTTGGATTAAATTCTTACGAGGATGCCTTTATGCACAAACCAAAAAGAGTTATCTAATTAAGAGGTAACGTCTTCTCTCAAGTCATCTCTTTCATTTTTCTTATTGAGTGACTCCACTATATTAATCCCATTATTTTATAAAAACACAAATATCCTAAATGTAATTTTATTTTTTATGTTATAGTTTAAACCTACACTTACACAACCCTTAATCTAATTGATAACAAACATATTGTTTATGTGTTTGACAGACTACAACCTCGCTAAACGATGATTGTTCTATTTTCCTTAAAACCTATCATGGTTTAAATTATAAAGGAAAATATATTTATATATCTCATATATTATATTTATTATTTATTTAATCTTTTTTATTCCTTTTTAAACACAAATATTTTTACTTTATATTATGCGTTAATATGATAATTTCATTTGAGGACATGTAGACTACCACCCCCTCAAAGCAATATTATTGATTCATACACTACATGGAATGTATTAATAATGGTTTATTTATTATATATTATAACATTAAGCTAATATAATAATTATATAAATATATTCATATATGTAATTTTATTCCATTTATTTAGTATGAGAATAAAAATGGAAACAACGTTTATGTGTACATACGACTTACTATCTCCATGAATTATGTACTAAATTTTATACTTATATATTAAATAGAGTATTATAATAAAAATTTAATGTATAAAAATTTTATTTATACCATGGTTTACATTCTAGAATCATGATATCATTATAAGTACCAACACTATAACAAATTAAGACACATATGAAAACCAAATAGAATATTACTTGAAGTGAAACCTTAACATAGGATGTTAAACAAGAAGGTAATATAAAGCCTTAATAAAACTACATATTTTATTAGATATTAATATGGTTTATTAATATATTTATAAAAAATTTATATTTATTATACATGTGGTTTTAATGAGTACGATGAGAGTCAAGACACAAGATAAGTGGACTTTATCTCAATTTTTTTTCCATGAGATACATGGTATGTTCTCCACTCTTTCCAATTGTGTGTTCAATGTAATTCCCATGATTGTATTATATTTATCTTAAAATTAAATTTATAGATATTAACTTATCCATTTTATTTTATTTATTTCATGGGGTTTATGTTTCAAAATTTACAAAATCAATAAAATAGTTTTGTCTCAATTTTCCATCTTTGAGACTCGTGTTTTTATGGACCTAAATTATCATACATGGTGTATATACTTAAATTTTACATGATATATCATGAAAATAATAATTTTTATGATATTTTATGATTTATTTGGTTTTATTTTCTTATATGGATAGTATGATCCCAAGTTACCAAGTTATAATAGTTTATTGAGACAAAATCATCGTTTTTTAGGTGGTTTATGTTTATGATTCCATTGATTATATATTATGATCCATATCTCAAGAACACTCATGAGTTTCCTTATCCTCTATATATTAATGATATCCTCTTTTATTAGTACCATTTTATACACTTTTTTACTTAATATAATGTTTTTATGTAAAATATAAATGTATCTCTTTGGTAAGAAAAATATTGTAATCAAAAACCATGTTTTCAAAATTGTTTTTTGAAATTTTTTAAAAATGTATTTGAACGCCATTTTGAATGAATAAAAATTTAACAACATTTTATTGTTTACAATGCATCCTATATAATTTTTTAAATATATTGTTAAAGAAAAATATTTTCAAAATGGTATTTTGTTTTAAAATGGGATTTCAATGAAGAAAAAATATTTTTCTCATCAAATGATTTTAAATGATCTTTCAAATTATTTCCCATATAAGATTGAATAATTTTTTGTTACTCATACTTTTTGTGGAAATTATTCAATGTTTCCATTCAAATTATTTCTCTGAATTGATTGTGTTTTTATGGCATTATATTGATGAAACACATTTATATTTAATGGGGTTTATGCTTTTTAAACCCACATATTTTCATGTTATATGATTAAGATGAAATGATTATGAACCCAATATCTTTCCATAGGTTGTGATATGATTACATGTTTATAAAACCCTTTTCATTTCATGGGTAATGATATGACTATTTATCATCTTGTGGAAAATTTATGTATGCTTTCATTATAAGATGGGTAGGACCTATTATCTCTCCCCAATAGATTGGGTAAAGAAATATATAATATGATATAGAATAAGATGTATATGAGAGTGATCCATGACTTCCAATATGTTATTAAGAGTGAACTGATGATACTAAGATGGTATGGGGAGTGAACCATGACTACCAAGATGGTATGGGGAGTGAACCTATAATATCAATATGGCATTGGTAGTGATGACTTGGATACGACAGAAATCATATTATATTATTATGTGTCTACCTAAATTCCTTGTTTTATTCCTATGTTATTATTTAATGTATTATGTCCTTTATTTCCTTTTGATTCATTTCTTGGGAACTTCCATGATTTATTCCATTATTCATGTATATGATCTTTGATATAGAGGTTTTTTTCTTCTATGTTCTTGATCATGTTCGTAAATCCTCGTGATCATGATTTTGATTACATGTCTCCCATGTTTACACTTACTGTGCATTTGAGCTCACCCATTTCTTATGTTTCCTTTAAACAAGTAATGATGAAATGTTTTAGGTATAAAATCTAAAGGTGGAGATATTTAAGTAAGAAATTGAATATATTTCACCAGTATGGTATATTTGGCATTATGTTTACAAAAACACAAATGTATTATGGCCCTAAAGAATGTATTTTTTTAATGTACTAATTATTATTCTAAAATGATGTAATATCAATGTATGTTATGTCTATGTTTCTATAGTTTCTATCAATGGAAATTTTTATTTATCCTTTAAAAATATAATTAAAAAACAATAGTGATATCCTTATGTGTATTTCTATAGATATGTCTTGTGATGTCTCTAAGGATAAGTATAAGGATGAGTTAATGTTTAGGAAAATGACTTGGAATTTTGGTAAAGGATAGAGAGAATGGTTTCCCAAAAATACATCCATGTAGATATACTACAAGTGGATGTGCCAATGGAATAAATATTATTAGGGGTAACAACTTTGATAATATGTTATGGTCTGGACACCAGGTAATCTGGTACAAAACAATGGGTCTTAATGTACACTTTGTGTTGAACTCTCTGGGAATCTAGTTGATTATTTATATTTTAATAATCCCAATTATGATTATTTATATTTTTATAATCCCTATTTGATCATTGGTTAACTACTTATTTGGGAATCTAGTTACTTTAAGTATTGTTCTATTATTTTATGTTTAAATATTAGTATTTCGGTTACTGGATGGGTGTACACTCTGACTTAACCTATTATGCCAATAGAATGGTTAAATAGAATTAGCTACCAATACAAGACAGACCTACCACTACCGATACAAGATAGAGCTACCGCTAATGATACAAGACAGAGTTACTGATACATGACAGAGCTACCGCTACCGATATAGAGCTACCGATACAAGACAAGTCTACAGCTACCGTTACACATCAAGTCTACCGTTACACATCAAATCTACCATTACACATCAAGTCTACCGTTACTCATCAAGTCTACCATTACACATCTAGCCTACCGTTACAAAGAAGTCACTGATACAAGCAATCCTACCATGACATCTACCTACCGATATCAAAGGTACCGATCCCGAGACAGAACCCGACACTGCTTTATTTTATTTATCATTGTTTAATATAAATAATGGTCATATTAAGTATATTTTAATTCACTGACATTTATTTAATGGGTGTTTGTTGGTTTTCAGGAAACTGTACCTCGTACCTGCGAAAATAAATCATTTCTTTTTCCGGAGCTCGTGCTTTAAAATGAAAGAAGAGGAATGAATAGATCAGACAACAGAGGAAGAACAATAGCGTGTGTGAATGCAAAGATATGACTGAACTTTCCTGAAGAACTCATTAATTCTGGCATACTAGAAAGAGCTGAGAATGAGAATGAGAACATCCACACAAACTTCATCAACTACTTTCTCATCTGTCTCTATACCTGGAAGTCAAGGAAGCGGACGACACTCTGTTTTCCAGACAAAAACCAGAAGAGGAATTAGAACCAATTCTGATCAATCCAAAGGAGTCCAGAGCTGCATTGCAATCACTAGAGCCATTTCTAAACTCTAAATCATTGCCTCTGTGATTTACTTTTTACATTTCTATCAGTGTGTGTTATCTGCTGTATTTTACACACACACTTTCTCTTGTACTATAACTGTATGATCTGTAAATCCTCACTCAAACTCTTACATCTTTTATCTCCCACTGGGATAGTGGTAGAGGTCGTGTGTGACCCGGACAGCTGGTGCTATTGTTTTTTTATTCCCACAGATAAAAGTGGTAGAGGTCTTGGATCTGGACAGTTGCATACTGTTGTAATCCCCGATCCAGGGTGTGGATCACTTTTATATAATGTTTTGAGAGGACTAAGTCTCAGCTTGAGACTGAACCTCTTGGTTAAATCTGTTGTGCTTATTTATTTTCAAAGTTATTTTTATTCCGCTGCAAACTACTTTAAAACCAAAATTGTTTTTAAGTCACTTTGATAATTAAACTCGCAAGTGTTTATATTAGCTGTAAATCAGTAAGTTAGTTTCAAAAGTTAAACAATTCTTCTGATTTGGTTAACTGATAAATAATCAATCCTTGGAGAACCTAAAAGAACCATTATTTTGATATAAATTCACTACAGTTTAATTCTGTGTTTTATTTGGGGATTTTTAAGACAATGTTTTTAAACAAAAATTTTAATTGGAACTCAATTCACCCCCTCTTGAGTATCCACTCCGACCAACATTTGGTATCAGAGGATTTAAAATAATTTCTGAAGTACTCTGTTTTTCAACTGTGATTTTAGTTGTATTTTAAAGATCTTAAATTTTTTGTTACTTCTAAATTTTTATCTCATTAAAATTTTTGTTTCAACCTAGTTATCATGGATAATAGACTAGAGGGTGCTGCTACTAATAGGCCACCTTTCTTCAATGGTACAAACTATGCTCAGTGGAAACTTAAAATGAAAATTAATTTAGAAAGCATAGGTTTTGATATTTGGACTGCCATAGAATCAGAATATAAACTTCCCACTACTATTAGATCCACCTGGGATGAACCTACAAATACTGCTTACAATAGTAATTGTAAAGCAATTAATGCACTGTACTGTGCTTTAGGAGATGAAGAATTTAACAGAATTTATGCTTGTAAAACTGATTCTGAAATTTGGGATACCTTAGCTGTTTCTCATGAAGGAACAATTAATGTTAAATAAATGAGATTAAATACTTATACTATTAAATATGATAATTTTAAAATGAAGACTAATGAAACCATTTCTAATATGTATCTCAAGTTCAATGAGATAGTCAATACAATGAATTCACTTGGAAAGATTGTTCCAAAAAAGGAACAAATTATGAGGATTCTGAGATGTTTACCAGACCGATGGAGAGGCACATCTGTTTCAATCATAGAGTCGTGTGACATTGTTACTCTACCTGTCAAGGAACTAATTGGAAATTTGATGATGTATGAAGAATAACTTAAGGTGAAAAAAGAAGAAGAAGAAGAACCTAGAAGAAAGTCTGTTGCTTTCAAATCTTCAACTTCAAAGAACAAGGATAAGGAGAAACTTCAAGCTATAAATGAAAGTTCAAGCTGTGAAGATAGTGAAAGTGCATCTGATATTGATGCTGAGATGTCTCACATTTCCAGAAGGTTTAATAAATTTTATAGGAAGAAGAAATTCTTCAAAAAATCAAATTACAAAGGAAAGTATGACAATAAGGGAAATTGGAAGAAGGATTGGAAAAAGTAAGATACAAGTGATGAAGTTGTCTGTTATGAGTGCAAAAGAAAATGACATATTAAAGAAGAATGCCCAAAGCTAAAATTCAAGAAGAAATATTATTACAAGGACAGTAAGTACAAAAAGGCTATGAAGGCTACTTGGAGCGCTTCTGAGGATAGCTCTAGTGAGTCTGAAATTTCTGAGACTGAATCCAGAAATAAGACAAATATGTGTTTCATGACAAACATATCTGAGGTAACATCTGAAACTCCTGATTTAAATTCATATTATTCTGGAGATGATTCTAACTCAGAAAACATGTCAAAATCTGAACTGTTTGAATATTGTTATATGTTAGAAGAAACCTGTAATGAGCTGAAAGACAAATACAAAGGTTAAAGAAACAGTATGCCTTAACTGTTAAACATAAATCTGATCTTGATATTGAAAATGAAAAGAATGCTCAATTGCTTAAAGAGAATACTGAACTAAAATTATCTAATGAGAAACTTAAGAAAGACTTAAACAAGTTTACAAATGGTAAAGTTACTCTTACTCAAATTCAAGGTAAGAAAATACAACCCAGATACACTACTAGTATAGGATACCAACCAGGACAGAGAAAATTTACCGAAACTAAATTTGTTCCAAAATCTGGACAGAATACGGCTAGTTCTAGTTCTGGACTTTTATATGCTTCAACTAGTTATATTCATAGTTACGGATCTAATAAGGTTTACCTTTCGAAATATATTTATTCTGCAAATTTTATGAGACCCATAAGACAAATTTGGGTACCTATAGCTTTGTTGTCTAACCTGTTTGGACCCAAGAAAATCTGGGTACCAAAATCATTTCCTGTCTAAATTTGTTTTTTAGGGAACCTGCTTATAGAGATCCTGTAGAAAGACCTGGTACATGGACAGTGGATGTTCAAGACATATGTCAGGAGATTTCTCATGCTTTAAAATCTTAGTCAGAGTTGATGGAGGTTTTTTCACTTTTGGCGATAACTCAAAAAGAAAAATCATCGGCTTATGCCAGATTGGTAACACTGACTCAATATTGATTTCCAAAGTTTTATTTTTTGATGGACTGAAATATAATTTTTATGTATTTCTAAATTATATGATGATGGTTTTAATGTTAAATTTGAGAATGATTCTTGTAATGTTTTTAATTCTAAAAATGTTTTAGTATTTTCTGCCTTAAGAAATGAAAATGTTTATGCTGTTCATCTGAATTCTTTAGAAAAGAAAAATATTACTTGTTTAAATTCTTTTCATAAAGAGTCTTGGCTTTGGCACAGAAGATTAGGACACTACAATGTACATTCACTTAGAAAACTTGATAGGAAGAACTTAGTTAGAGACCTACCCAAACTTGAATTTCCAGCAGAAAAAGTTTGTAATCCCTGTCAAAAGGGAAAGCAACATAAAGTCTCTTTAAAATCAAAGAAATAATTGTCAACATCTCAACCTCTCGAGTCGGTTCACATGGATTTATTTGGACCTTATATAGTTTCTAGTTTAAATGGGAAGCATTATGTTTATGTTCTTGTAGATGACTATTCTAGATATACTTGGGTATATTTTCTAGCTCACAAAAGTGAAGCATGTTCTTACTTCGTTAAATATTCCAAATCTGTAGAGAACCTTAGTGGACTTAAGATGAAAACCTTGAGAAGTGATCATGGTCGTGAGTTTGAAAATCATGGGTTTGAATCTTACTACTCACACAGTGGCTATAGTCGCAATTTCTCTGCCCCTAGGACACCTCAACAAAATGGTGTATTGGAAAGGAGCAATATAACTCTTCAGGAAATTGCCAGAACCATGCTCAATGAGTATGACCTACCTGTTTATTTTTGGGATGAAGCTGTCAATACATCTTATTATATTATCAATAGAGTCTTGATCAGACCTGCTCTTAAAAACACCCCTTTTGAGTTGTGGAACCATAGGAAACCTAAGGTTAACTACTTCAGAGTTTTTGGTTTCAAAGTATTTATTCTTAATACTAAATATAATATTGACAAGTTTTCACCAAAGAGTGATGAAGGAATTTTCCTAGGTTACTCTATTTCTAGTAAAGCTTATAGAGTTTTCAGTAAAAGAACAAAATGTGTGGAGGAATCTGTTCACATCAAATTTGATGAAACTGATCCACATGAACCTAAGACCTTTCTTTAAAATTTTGAATATGATCTCTTTTTTTTTAACCTTAATGATAAGGACAGTGGACCTGTAGTCAAAACATCCAGTTTTGGAAATTTCCCAGAACCTGCTTCTGTTAAACCCCAACATGTAGATGAACCTAAAATCTCTAGCCCTACCTTTTCTAAACCAACGAGGATTCTAAAGAACCATCCTTTAGATGCTGTTGTAGGTAATCTAGATAGAGGAACACAATCTAGAGCTTCTCTAAGAAATCAGGTTGAACATCATGATTTTCTTTCACTGTTAGAACCGAAAAATATCAATGATGCTATCAATGATGAATTTTGGGTAATATCTATGCAAGAAGAAATAAATCAATTTGAAAGAAATAAATTCTGGAAATTAGTAGAAAGACCTAAGAACACTTTGACCATAGGCACAAAATGGGTGTTTAGAAACAAAGTTGATGAATCTGGAAACATCATTAGAAACAAAGCTAGACTAGTTGCACAAGGTTACAATAAAGAAGAAGGAATTGACTATGAAGAAACCTTTTCACCTGTAGCTAGATTAGAGGAAATTAGGATCTTACATTCTTTGGCATCACATCTGAATTTCAAGTTATATCAAATGGATTTGAAAAGTGATTTTCTAAATGGTTTTACTGGTGAAGATGTTTTTGTAGAACAACCACCTGTTTTTTCAAATCCTCACTTTCAAAATCATATTTTTAAACATTCAAAAGCTTTATATGGTTTAAAACAAGCTCCAAGAGCATGGTATGAAAGACATAAAAATTTTCTTATTTCAAAAGGATTTTCAAAAGGAATTGCTGATCACACTCTATTTATAAACAGAATTTCAAAATATGTTTTAATAGTACAAATATATGTTGATGATATTATTTTTGGAGCTTCAAAAAATTCTTTATGTACTGATTTTTCAAAGGTTATGCAGAATGAGTCTGAAATGAGCTTAATAAGAGAGCTTAAGTACTTTCTTGGATTTCAAATCATTCAAACCAAAGATGGTATTATTTTGAATCAAAGTAAATATACTAAATATTTATTAAAACTTTTTGGTTTGGATAGTATTAAGGGAAGTGATACACCTATGAGTACCACCTGTAAATTGGATATTGATGAATCTGGGAAACCAGTTGATCAAACTAATTATAGAAGTATGATTGTGATTTGACTTTATCTTATTGCTAGTCGACCTGATATTATGTTTAGTGTATGTATGTGTGCTATATTTCAAGCTAACCCTAAATATTCACACTTACTTGCTGTTAAAAAGATTCTAAAATATCTTAAAAGTACAGCTAACTTGGGATTGTTTTACCCAAAAGGACAATCATTTGATTTAATAAGTTATTCAGATGCTGACTTTGCTGGATGAAATTTAGACAGAAAGAGCACATCTGGAACATGTCATTTACTTGGAAAATCCCTAGTATCATGGTGTAGTAAGAAACAGAACTCAGTTGCATTGTCTACTACTAAAGGAGAGTATATAGCTGCTGGTAGTTGCTGTGCACATATTCTGTGGATGAAACACACTTTATTGGACTATGGATTTAATTTTAAATATGTTTCAATTAACTGTAACAACACTAGTGCGATCAATATCTCTAAGAACCTTGTGTCTCACTATAGAACTAAACACATCGATATTAGACACCACTTTCTAAGAGATCATTATCAAAGAGGTGATATAACTCTTAAATTTATTGGCACTGAAGTCCAATTAGCTGATATTTTCACTAATCCTTTACGTTCGGAAAGATTAAGTTTCATTAGACACAAATTAGTAATGATAACTTATTCTTAAAACCGTTAGAGAAACCTCACCGTTAGGAGACCTCACCGTTAGAGAGACCTCACCGTTAGAGAGACCTCACCATTAGAGAAACCACCCCATTAGGAGACCTCACCATTAGACGGACCTCACCATTAGAGACACCTCACCGTTAGAGAGACCTCACCATTAGAGAGACCTCACCGTTAGAGAAACCTCACTATTAGAGAAACATCACCGTTAGGAGACCTCACCGTTAGAGAAACCTCACCGTTAGAAGACATCACCATTAAGAGACTTTACCGGTGCATCTCGCGCTATTTTAAAATTTTGTATTTAAGGCTGAGTCTTAGAAATTTTTTATTTTTATATATATAATTTATTTTATTTTTGAATCTTAAATGATGTTAAAACCCAATATTAGACTTCACTCAATCTCACCGCGAACTCATCTGTTCGAATCCCTCCAACATAAACCTCTCAAGCCGTAAAACCCTAAACCTCGAATCCGTAATGGCCCGCATCAAGAGACCCCAGATTACAGATGGGAGTGATGAGCCTTCAGCGAAAAGACAGAAAGTTACGAATTCTAGTACCCATGGAAATTTAATTGGAAGTCTAGCTCGAAGGAATCCAGTAAACCCGCATCTCGCAAGGTGATAGATTATTGTTGAGAAAGAGGTGTGTGCAGAATGGCTCATGGAGAGAAAGTCCTTGGTTCTTAAGATTTTAGAAGAACAAGGTTGGACTGAGTGCTTTGCGAACAAAAATGGACCTTATTATCCAGGACTGGTGAAACAATTCTACGAATTCGTTCATTTTGAAAAGTCTGAGGAAGAAAACAGAATGATTTCTTATGTGAATGGACATGAAGTTTCTTTTACTTCAGTGGAATGGGCTGGGAACTTAAGAGTTCCGCATTAAAGAGATTGTGCTTTCTATTCAAAATCTGTTCCCTCAACCAGTGATGTGTTTAAGTATGAAGATGCTTTATTAGAGCTGATAGGGAATGGGACCCCTAGAATAGTAATAGCTACAGAGATGGCAGGGGAAGAAAAACTTCTTTTCAAGTTTATTCAACATGTAATTAGTCCAAGGAGAGGATAATTTGCTACACTAAGATTCCAGGACATTTATTTGATACATTTGTTGAAGCATGGAGTTAAGGTAAATCTGTGTAGATTGATTACGATTCAGATTAAGGATATGACTAGACCGAAGTCTAAGTCAAATGTAATGTTCTTCTCAAAGTTGATTTCTGTTATGATAAAAGCAAAGGATGTGGCTGGACCTCAAGATGAAATGATAGTAGTTAAGGATAACTTCTACATCACTAGGACTATTTGTAAATATATTAAAGTCAGCTGGAATCCTTGGAGAAAATCATGGGTGAATGATGATGGAAGAATATATCATAATTTCACACCAATGGATCATCCTTCTAGACCAAAGAATGTGAGAGATCCTAGTCTTGGACTAGATGATCTAGAACCAGTCTATAGTGATGTTGATGCTGAGGAGGAAGAGACATCAGTAGAGGAAGTAGGTGACCCAAACTTACCCCCTAGTCCTGTGCATCAAGTTATTTCTTATGGAGCAGCTAGTGCTCCAAAAGAACAACCAAATAGAGAAATTGTCTTGAAGGACAATGATATAGAGACTACAGAAGATGGAGAAGAAGCATGCCTGCATGTTGTCAAGGACACCTCTGAGGAGGATGAGGCAACCAAATCATATCATGATGTTAATAGAGAAAAGGAGGCTGCTGGTGGAGCAGATGATGAGGAAAATGAAGAAGAAGAGCATAGTTTGAGCCCTCTTTTAGATAGTACAGTTAAAATAGTGCCTGATCAGGAAATAGAAGTAACATCTGTTGTTGAGGAATTTCTTGATCCATCAGAGAAATGGTTATTGAATCTTCTGCAGTTGTAGAGTAAATTGCAGAATTACCTCAGGAAGAACAGTTGGAAGAGATACCTCAGGAGACTGTTCCATGTGAGGGGGAGAATCTTGGCTCTGTATCAGTGCTATATGACATTGACGGTTGGACATCAGATCTAGGATATATGATTGTTGGACATTCTTAAAGAGATTCTGATGAGGAAGACCTGCCCCAAAAGGAATCAGTTACCTTACCCACTGTGGATGAAAATGTGGCAACCAAGGAAGACCTTGAGTCCTTAAAAGCTCAATTGAAAGAAGCAATAAGGGAATCAGTGGCAGATATGAAGAAAAGTATGGTTGAAGAGATGAAAAGCGTAGATAAATCCCTTGAGTTATCCATTGGATATGGTGTATCCAGTCCTGTGAAAGAAATGATGGATAAAATTAAAGTGTGCCACACTCAGATTGAGAGTTGGACAGGAGCTGTAGTTGCTTTGAGACAATCGATTGCATCTCTGACTATCATGTGTATCTCTCAAACTCAAGTAAACTCTGACATTCGATATATCAGAGAAGTGGTCAAGAAATCTGTGGATGTTTTTGAGGCCTCTAAGAAGTCAGTCAAAGAACATCTGAATAGTCAGGATGAACTTGTTCACAAAGTAGTGAGTAGTTTGACTCCATCATTGAAGGAGATAGTGGCCTTTTTAATGAAACCTCTTCCCTCATCTAGCTCCAGTGTGATCCTTGACCAGATCTGCACTGTTATTCAAGAAGAATTGGATAAGGCCAGTCCCAATGGTGCATCGAATACTCAGATTCATGCTACCACTAGGGAAGTTAGTAATTTTTTTCGTGATCACCTGCGGGCAGCTACTGCTTCTCAAGAGGCAATCAAGAATAAGGTAGATTCTTATTTGGAGAAGGTTTCTACCTAGCAACAAATGAAAAACCATTTCAAACTTTTTATTGAGAAGATGATGTTGCCTCCAGTGACTCTGGACTTTAGAGAATAGGTTCGTAAGCTCAGACAGCTTACTCCTGCCTTGGATAAATTCATTGAAAATAGAGATGATTTTGTGTCTGCAATGGAGAGAGGAGGGAGTATTATTATGGATTTCAGGAACATGATGTTTCCCTTCCTGCATGTGGATTCCAGGACAGTCATTGTGTCATTTTCCATTCCTGCCTCTGCCTCTGGGGGTACCCCTCAATTGACTCCAGTTCAAGCCATCAGGAGCTTGACACCAATGATCACTTAGAGGAATACAGATTTCGAATCCGGTACAGTTTCTGTAGCTGAACCGTCAATTGTGCCTTCAACTATTCTGAAACCCTATGCTAATCCTAAGGGAAAGACACATGTTCCAGAGGAGGATTGAGAGATTCTTTATCTTGTTTGATAGGATTCATTTGTATTTCTGAACTTTTACTTTTCTCAGTGTATCTATTGTACCTTAATGAAAATTCTCTTGTATTATCTACTTTAACTTTTCTCTGCTACCCTTCTTTTTGTTAATCGCAAAGGGGGAGAAAATGAAAAAATATGCAAAAATGAACCAATGAGAGAAAATAAGAAATGAGACCTAAGAGTGAACAAAGTAGTAGAAACACACAAAAGGGTAATGAGAAACTGTGACTTGAAAAAATGAGACTTAAGAGAGAATCTTGCAGTACAATTGAAAGGGGGAGGAATATGGAAGTTTTGTTCTAAACAAAAGAAACCTTTTCCTCTGACCTCAGATATTTATTTATTTTTGGCATAAGTTGTGATTATCAAAAAGGGGGAGATTGTGGATCTCTTTGGGAATCTAGTTGATTATTTATATTTTGATAATCCCAATTATGATTATTTATATTTTGATAATCCCTATTTGATCAACGGTTAACTAATTATTTGGGAATCTATTTTCTTTAAGAATTGTTCTATTATTTTATGTTTAAATATTAGTATTTCGGTTACTGGATGTTTTTACACTCTGACATAACCTATTCTGCCAATAGAATGGTTAAATAGAATTAGGTACCAATACAAGACGGAGCTACTGCTACCGATACAAGACAGAGCTACCGCTACTGATACAAGACAGAGCTACCGATACAAGACAGAGCTACCGCTACCGATACAAGACAAGTGTACATCTACCGTTACACATCAAGTCTACTATTACACATCAAGTCTACCGTTACACATCAAGTCTACCATTACACATCAAGTCTACCGTTACACATCAAGTCTACCGTTACACATCAAGTCTACCGTTACACAAGAAGTCACTGATACAAGCAAGCCTACTGTGACATCTACCTACCAATATCAAAGCTACCAATCCAGAGACAGAACCCGACACTGCTTTATTTTCTTTATCATTTTTTAATCTAACCAATGGCCGTATTGGGTATATTTTAATGCACTGACATTTATTTAATGGGTGTTTGTTGGTTTTCAGGAAACTGTACCTCGTACCTACGAAAAGAAATCATTTCTTTTTCCAGAGCTCGTGCTTTAAAATGAAATAAGAGGAATGAATAGATCAAATAACAGAGGAAGAACAATAGCCTGTGTGAATAGAAAGAGACGACTGAACTTGAACGAAGAAATCATTCATTCCGGCATACCAGAAAGAGCTGAGAATGAGAACGAGAACATCCACACAAACTTCATCAACTACTTTCTCATCTGTCTCTACACCTGGAAGTCAAGGAAGCGGACGACACTCTGTTTTCCAGACAAAAACCAGAAGAGGACTCAGAACCTATTCTGATCAATCCAAAGGAGTCCGGAGCTGCACAGCAATCACTAGAGCCATTTCTAAACTTTAAATCTTTTCCTCTATGATTTACTTTTTACATTTCGAGAAGTGTGTGTTATCTGTTGTATTTAACACACACACTATCTCATGTACTATAACTGGAGGATCTGTAAATCCTCACTCAAACTCTTACATCTTTTATCTCCCACTGGGATAGTGGTAGAGGTTGTGTGTGACCTGGACAGCTGGTGCTATTTTTTTTCCCACGAATAACAGTGGTAGAGGTCTTGGACCTGGACAGTTGCATACTGTTGTAATCCCCGATCTAGGGTGTGGATCACTTTTATATAAAGTTTTGAGAGGACTAAGTCTCAGATTGAGACTGAACCTCTTGGTTAAATCTTCTGTGCTTATTTATTTTCAAGGTTATTTTTATTCCGCTACAAACTACTTTAAAACCAAAACTGTTTTTAAGTCACATTGATAATTAAACTCGTAAGTGTTTATATTAGTTGTAAATCAGTATGATAGTTTCAAAAGTTAATCAATTCTTCTGAATTGGTTAGCTGGGAAATAATCAATTCTTTGAGAACCTAACAGAACCTTTATTTTGATATAAATTCACTACAGTTTAATTCTGTGTTTTATTTGGGGGTTTTTAAGACAAAGTTTTTAAACAGAAATTTTAATTGGAACTCAATTTACCCCCCTCTTGATTATCCACTCCGAACAACACATTGTTTGACACTCTAAAGGGATATGCTTTAGTACACCAAAAATCTTCACCAACCATCATGAAATATTTAATTATAAGTTGGCTTTCAATAACCTAGAAATAACCTAGTGTTTCCTATTTTAATTGAGCATTCATGATTTTGAAATCCAATATGTAATTGTTTAATGATTATTTTGTATTCTTCTATGACTAGTAATTCCCACACTGGGCTTGTGGTTTTACTCAATGGTGGGAACCAGAAGGAATTGGATTAATGTTGAATATTATGGATGATTTTATGATTAGTAGTCAAGTGAGAAGATCAATGAATTGAAAAATGTTGTGATCATACCTAATTAGTTTTCACAAAACATGATTAATAATGTATACCAAAACCAACTCTCAAACTCCCCAAGGAAGTGAAACAAATATTTCACTAAGAGTTTGGGTAATGAAGACCATGGAAGAAAGAGGATTAGGTTTACTTTGTGTTCATAATGTGAAAAAAATCATCTTGGTGAATGTATTAGAGGAATAAGAATATGTTTTGACTAAAGAAAACAAGGACACAAAGAATGTTAGTGAAAGGAAAAAATGAAGAGTTTGGGAATCTAAATGTATGATAATGTTGGCCTCTCTATGACATCATCGAAGTTTAAGTTCCACAAGTGTGGAGTAAATTGTTACTATGAAACTCAGGGTCCCAATATGAAATCTCTTAAAGGGAACCAATAAGGTTGTGTCCGTAATGGTTACATTGATGATGGTAAAGATACTATAGATGAAATTTGAAATGAAAGAGGTATTGTGTAATAGGATGATGTGACATTATTATTGGAATAAAGATTTTACAGGAATAATCAATGTTTGTATGTGTTAAGAGTCAAAAATTATGTTTTATTAATGATAAAATATACAAGTTTTGTTCTATATATATTTTTCACACACTATTTACATGTTTATGTTGCATGTTCCTAATGGATTGGTGATGGTATTTAAATATTATGTTATATTTTGATTAAGGGAGGTTAACGCTTAATATGTTATTTATGAAACGGTAATGCTTTTTTGAATAAATAAATTGGATGGTACTTATTACCATGGAACTAATTAGGTAGATATAGATATTTAGTTCATGCTATCATGGATAAAGATTACAACATCATTGATTTATGGAATATATCAAGTAATCTATGGAATGAGGAAAAATGCATGTTTTCCAAAAGGATTTATGGTAATTTAGGTTTTCAATATATTCCAAGAAAATTTACCAAGAGAGTAGTCACATGTTTGGAATCTTTGTCTGGTTGCGGTGGCTGAGCATCTGCATGTGATCTGGTATGACAAAAATAATTTTATTCACAATAATTGCTTATTCAATCTCAATGCTGGTAAAATGCATATTCTCATTTCCATTAAGGATGCTGCCTCTCTTCAGAAGGATCATTGTGACAACTCTATTGGTGATTTTGAGATCCTCTACCGTCTTTGAATTGTGGGCTCTTATAGGCTACGCCGACATACGTTTGAGGTCTTTTGGCAAGCCTCGCTGCCAGGATGGATCAAAGTGAATGTTGACGGTGCTTCTTGAGAAAACTCGGTTCCGGCAGGCTGTGGTGCCATCTTCAGAGAATTTCTTGGCAGATGCCTTGGCTGCTTCTTCGGTGGATGTGGCATGGCCTCGAATTTGGAAGCAGAAATGTTGGGAGTCATTCATGCGGTGGACTTTGCCAAGAAGATGGGTTGGAACAACCTGTGGATTGAATGTGATTAACCCAATATTGTCCAAGCTATTTGGAAGGGAGTGGTGCACCTTTCTTGGTCGCTTACCTCTCGATGGATGAAATGTTTTTCTTAACTCATAAATCTCAACTACATTGCCACACATGTGTTCCGTGAAGCGAAAATGGTTGCTGATAGTCTTTCCAACAAGTGGGTCAATCAGGTCATTACCTGGTTGGATGATTTGCCTGATGATTCGCTCTCTTTCTTTAATAAGGATTGTAATAAGATTCCGTCTTTCAGACTTTTGTAACTCTTTTTCTTTTATACAATAGATTGTGCCTTGGTCTTTGACTAAGGCACCACCTCTTTTAAAAAAACATGTTTGGAATATTACAACTAAGATATACTTTTTAATATATAGGGTATCGATGTAAAGCTAGTTTCGTGATTTTATTTTATGGATTTTGAGTTTCATCTTTCAAAAGGGTAATAAGGTCATATATTCATGAAATTTTTATCTCAATCTTTATAATAAGTATTTATGAATTGAAATTTTATTGATTACATTAGTTAAAAGAATATTTATTGATTGACCTTATTTCCAGGATTTCTGTGATATTTTGGAAATTATATGGTTTTATAAAAGGAAATGATATATGTCATGTGGAAACAAATCAAGTTTGGCAAGGTTGTGGGTCTTGAACCCTTGACTGAAGGATGATATGGGTTCCATGCCCACCACTAGCCTATGTAATTTCCTAGTTAATGTATAATTATTTTTGATGAATAATTATTTATGTTGAAACAATAGTGTTTCTTTTTATTATTAGAGATTAATTTATTAACCAATTGTTTTTAATGTTATAGAAAAATAGTTATATATTTCATTATTTTATGATCACTAAGATCTAATAAAAGTGTATTTTATCACTTCAGGGATCAAAGTTAATTGCAGGACATATATTACATAAAGTAATGGATGGATTATAAATTTTTAAAATAAAAACTAAAGAATTATATTTTTATAAAAATATATCAAGTAAGTATATTTCCGGATATTCTTCTTAAATAAAAAAAATACTAAACATTAGGATAATGATCAAAAGAAAATATGTCGTCATAATACCTTAATTTCTATTGAAATGGTGGCCTTATAAATCATCACAATTTTTTGAATTTGATTCCCTCTAATTTTCTTTTGATAATACACTTTTTTGTGATTAATGACCTCAATCACTCCCTATAAATATTTACTCTTTTACTCCATGTCCAATCTTCACTCCCAACCTCTGTTCTTCTTTGTAGAAACCTAGTTATATATTACTTTGGGTAACCGTTATGGTTCCAACATTCCCCTTTTAAGAGACGTTTTAATATTCATTTTTATGATTACGGTTTCTATGAAAGATGAAATCAATTATTAATCCTTTGATAACCTAGATGAATTTTGAGGCTGAATTCATTTTAAGGGGAGAAGAAAGTAACACCCCGAATGAGAATATTGTTTTCTTGAATAAATAACTTTAAATGAGTTTATGTGAAAAAATAATAAAATTAATTTTTTACATATTTTAAATTTTAATATGAAAAAATAAACAACATTTTTTAATTTAGAATCCCGAAGTTAGCCTAGGTTGAATTATAGGGATTTTTCAAAGAAACTTCACTTTTGGATGAATAGTGAAAATACAAGATTCTAATTCAAAACTGCTTTTACATATAATTTTTTTATAAGGATGAAATATATTTCAAATTTATTAGAAAGTTTAATTATATAATATTTTTCAATTAATCCAATTTGGGTAATTTGAACCAATTTCACATTGAAATTCGACCTACAAACATAGGACAATTTTGATCATTTTTATCTTCAAAAACCTGCATTGTCGACCCGACTGCAGGGATTAATTTTAATTTAATTTCTATCACTTATGTGTTTATAATATGGAAATATGGATTCCTTATTTTTAATTCGAATAATTTATAATTTATAATAACATCAAAAAAGTTTTTTACAAACAGTACAAGTGAACGTGATTAAAATTAATTACATCGATTAAAGTTAAATTAAGCTTAATACGGGATTAAACCCTAACCATGGAGCCCAAAACACCTTGTACACTTGTCCAAAACCTATTATATAGACATATTTATATCCTATCATCACTTAGATCAACTATAGAACATTATTGGATGCACATTAAATATGAAAAATGGGGGTGGAATTCTCTCTTCAAATATTTACAAGAGTGACATTCTTCCTCCACTATAAAATGGGATCCTTTCCTCCCATTTCCACACACCTATAAATACAATTGGATCACAAAAAATATTCTCAAATATGCTTTAAAATTTCCTACCTTCCCTTTAAAATCAACACTTTGGGTAGAATGTTTTCCCAATCAGCCTTTTGAAACAATCCAAAAGGTGTTACCCGATTAAGAGGTGACGTATTCTCTCAAGTCCATTATATTTTTTTTCACCACTCCACCCTCTTTATACAATTATTGTATACCAAAAATAGTATCCTAAACATTATAAGATGTTTTTATGCTATAGTTTCAACCTATACTTACACACACATCAATCTAAACGATAAAAAAGATATTATTTATATGTACATTGAACTACAACCACATTAAACCATGATTATTCAGTTTTCCTTTCCGACTATTGTGTTTGAAATTATTATGGACACTAGGTTTATATATGCTATATATTATATTTTTTATTTAATTAATTTTATTTCTTTCTTTTATAACACATATCATTTTACATTCTATCATGGGTTAATATGATAATTTTGTTTGAGGAAGTGTAGACTACTGCCCCTCAAATAAATATCGTTCATTCCTATACTAAATGGAATATATTATGGATGGATTTAGTGATTATATATGATATATAGAAATTATAAATCTACTATAATAATGATATAAATATAAAAATAAAAGTAATTTTCTTTATTTATTTCAATAAGACAACAAAAACAGAAACAACATACATGCGTACGTATGTATTAGTGTCTCCTTGAATGGCGTACTCAATTTTATACTTATATATTCAATAGATTATTATACAAAAATAGACTGTATATACATTTTATTTATATCATAGTTTACATTCTAGAATCATTGTATAAGTATAAGGACCAACAACATAACAATTTAATACACATACCAAAAACAAAACAAATATTACCTGATGTAAAACATTACCATATGATGGTTTACAAGCCGGTGATATGGGGTCATAATAAAATAATATATTGTATTATTTATAAAAAATATGGTTCAATAAAATATGTATTTCATCGCATTGTGGAGGTGGTAGTCAATGCATAAACATGAGAAAAATTATCATTTTCCCGTGAATAAAAAATTAAGAGGTTTAAGGTGATAGTATAACTCAAAAAGTATATAAATTTCATTAATAAAAACTAAATATATTAATTTCATAACTATATCCAACTTTGAGAGGTGATGGTGGAAAATAAGTTATACAGGATCGAATGGTGGTTGTCCAATGTACTCACTATCAATGGTTTTGTTTCCCATTTGATGGAATAAAAGATAGTTACATTTTATAAAACTAACATAATAACATATTTTTATATGTAATATACTATTTTTATAATTTAATCATTGTTGAAGAAGCTTTTATGGTTGTATTAGTAATAATATAATGAAAATTCATTGTTATAAACTGTACATCTTCTTCGAACATCCTCTTTAAAATTATACATACATAATTATTATGATGGTCTCATAATTAAAAAGGGACTCTAGTTCATGGAAAAGAATTTATCTAGGTAGGTCCTGGAATAAACAAAAGGCTCTTGAAGTTTGGTTAGGAGAGGATATGGGGTGTCGTGGAAGTGGGGGAGATGACACACTTAGAATTTTTGAAATAAAAAAATATATTGATGTCATATTAAAAAAAAGTGGGTCCAAAATTGACCATTAAAGAATATTAGATAAGATAAAGAATAAATTATTCTACAATATATAATTTAGATATATATTTTTTGGTCATTTTAATACTATTATCTTTAGTTGAACCCCTAGAAAACAAGTTTTAAACATAACTATAATAATTGATAATTTACTATTTTTAATATTAACAATTAAGAGAAATTCATCGAAACTTATTATATATACTAATTATATTGATTACAAAAATTTAATCCATTTTATCAAATTTAATTAATTTAATTGTAAGAATATGATTTAAAATTATACCCTTAAATGTGATATAAATTAGTTTATAGAAGGTGACGATCTCTTATGTATAAAAAATATTTATATAAAAAATAAATATAAAATATATTAAAATTAAATAAATTCAGTTAATAATAATATAATTAATCTAATTTTAATTTTTAAACCATTTTAAAACATAGTTTAACTATAAAATTCTTTAAAAAATCCTATTTTTAATATATGTCAATATATTTTAATATTCTTTGAAAAATTAGTATTTTCGGAAAATTATAAAAAAATAAAAGTAAACTTATTTTGATATGTTGATTTAAAAAATCATGTTAATTTTTTCAATTAAATTTTCTATAATTGAAAAAAATTACTAATATTATTTTATCAAAGAAATTAATAAAAACTAATTTAAGAAAAATGTATTTTTTAAATATTATAAAGAATATTATAAAAATATATCTACTTTATCTAACACCATTATAATTTTTCATTAAAAAATTCATAATTTTTATTCTTACAACCAATTTTATGTATTTATTATAATATTATACTATATTGTAGTTCATTTCAACTTGGGGTTGTGTGTTTTGAAAGTCATTGAAAATATATAAATTTTTCTACAATGAAATATATCGTAAAATAATGGGGTGTTACAGTAATTACTTAGTTAACATTTCCATGGTGACCCATACATATCATAAATTTACATTACATATCAATATATGGGTATTAGTTACAAAGATTTCAATCTATTCTAGAAACATTTAGGTCTAATATCTTATCAAACATGTAATCATAAACCACTGGTTCAAAAACTATATACATAGTATCCCAGTTATTTCTACGTAACTAGAACTCTACATGGTTATTTCATACTTTATAACTTTTATAATAACTAGGGGGAATAATATATAATAAAGGATTATCTCATTTTATCATTAAGGTTAAACAAGGGAGATATAAATGATCATATAAGATAAACATAAGAAAAAAGGTATGGTAACATGACCTTTCCAATTAAAAGACATAAAATGCATGTAATATATCATAATATTGAGTAATGGAATAAATATATACTTTTAATAGTACAAAAATCAAAAATTAATAAAATATCATTATCGATTATAGCATAACATTATCATAAGATATATAATTTTGGCATACATATAAGCATATAAAATTATTTCCTTAGTAGTCAAGGATCTTTTCAAAGTCTATAAATTGGAATGGGTTCACTACCAAAACTATCCTTATATTCAAGATTCACTCTCATTACTATCATTTGGTAAAAATTCCCTAAAAAATTGGGTCCACTCTTCATTCCAGTCATATATATCTTATTAGATATCAATCTTTACCCAGTACATTGGAAGAAGATATTGGTATTGACCTTCACATTATGAAAACAATACAAATGCACTACACTATTCATTAATCATTATTCATATCTAAACCAATTAAATTTTATGTTTTTCATAAAAATTTCATTATAGCATTACCCATTTAAAATAAATTGGTTTTATAGACATTTTATCATAGCATAACCCATTGAAAAAAGGGTTTCATAAACTTTTCATCTTTTCATCATAAACATAAACTATATAGAGAAAAAATAAAGATTATATCCCAAAATAATTTCTCCAAAAATTCTTGGGTTACCTAAAATTATTTAATATTATATGGAAAATTATTTTATAATTTCACTTGGAATAATTCATGTGCAAAAAACTTTTCTATTTCGAAATCACTTATTTTTAAAAGGATGCACAATTATAATGGAAAAAAATTATTTGAAAATAAACATGGAAAAATATAAAGGTATCATAAAATATAAAAATATTCATTATATTGGTAAAATCCATTCATTTCATATAAGTTAAAAAAACATTCCCACTACACTTTTTTCAAAAAAGTCACAATATACCTCATCTAGAAAACAAAAAAAATATTCCATTCAACCGATTTCATAAAAAATATAAACATGGATAAAAATAATTTTAAAAAATAATAAATAATATTAAAAACCTTTTTAAAATCAGTTTTATAAAATATTTATATCAATTATTTATATTCTTTAGCCAATACTAAAACATATAGAACTCCAAATATTTATGAAATTGTGAACTAAAATCCTTACCTTGAGGTTTTCTTACATTGATTTAACTCTAACCTCCAATATAATAAATTTAAATTTATTATTTTATACATAAGTAATTTTCATTCTTATAATATCATATAAGATCCATTTATAACATTTCCACACCCCTTTTTTCAATAATTCTTTATTAAAATCCTTATTTCTAACTATTAACTATTTCATTTGTTAAAATTATTTTAGCTAAGTATTTTTTTTAATTGTACATTTTTCATGGTTACATAATATCCATAACATTATTTAGGATATAAAATCATATATATTCATTAGATACATACCATAGTCACCCATAAACATTGTATATAGAAAAACGAATTTACTCATTCATGGATTGGGTAGGTTGCACGTACGCATGAATGTTATTTTCCTTTTTTCAATATATGAAATGAAATAAAGGTTAGTATTTATTAATATTTATAGTATAATTATTATACAATATATATTCATAAATTTATTCCTCATTTCCATCCATTTAAAATAGAAATGGAAAATGAATTACATCGTCTCGTAGAGGTGATAGTCAACATGTTTACATGAATGACATTATCATTTCGCAAAGTATTAAATTATAAGAAAATATAAATGATATTATAATTAAATAAGTATAATTTTTTCATGAATATCATATACAAATATTAATCTAATCATAATACCCATCTATAAATGATGGTGATGAAAAATGAATTATATCACTATGTGGAGACGGTATGTTGTACATACAAATGAGGGAAATATGGTGTATAATGACCTTTTATTATGCATAATATACTTTATGTAATTTTAGGATATATAATTTATTGTTTTATGAAAAAATACAATGTATTTATTTTACGTAAATAAGGGGATAAGAGAATGTGATTGGTTAAGTTGATTATCTATTCTTTGAAATGATTTCTTTATATCTTCAATAAATGGATCTAGTGTTGGTCTTTTGGAAAGAAAACAACCTCAATGACGTTAGTATGGAATTTCATAATGGAAATTTTGAGTGTTTGGATTATTTAAAAAGATAAAATGTTTTAAATATGTAAGAGAGGAGGTGCCCATTTATAATGGAGTTGAGTGGCACTTTCAGAATTTCAAAAAAGATAAAATTATAATAAAATAATTATCAGTCTATATTCAACCAATTTGACATTAATTCAAAGATAAGATAATATAGGGAATTAATCCCATAACCAAATTTAAATTATATAATTATTTTTTTTAATTTTACTCATTATCATTTAGAATAACAATTTGTTAACAGATTTTAATCTCATCTATAATAATAACATTTTATATATTAAAGGGTTATATTTTCTAATTTTAGAATTAAAATTGGACCATAAATGACTAATATATTACATTATAGAGCATATGATATACTCCTTAACTTATTTCATGTTTTTATTATTTTTAAATAATTTAATAAAATATTATTTTGATAAAACATCATTATTTTTAATTTTGAAACTATTAATTTAATTTAAATTTAAATACATAAAGACAAAGGGAGAATCAAAATATAATACCATTACAGTAGAATAATATGTAATATAAATATATAAAATTCTTGTGTCACATTAACTCATTTAAATTATATCACTCTTAAAATTTTTGAAATTATTTTTTATATTATTTCACTAAATGAAGAAATATTGCATTAGTGTTACAGACGAAATTAAGGCTATTATATAATTTAAAAACTAAAAACTTAATTTATATAATTGAAATTATTTTATTAAGATAAAAATAAAAAATTATATTAATTCATTACTTTTTTTATAAAGTGGAAATAGAAGAGATGTTTTAAAACCAAGAGAGTGACATTTTGTAACTTTATATGTTTTAAATAATATATAGGTCATTTTCATTAAAAAGTGTTCATTGAACATCTAAATTTATAAAATAATATATTAAGGGTCTAATTTAATTCAATAAATAATATTTAGGAAGAATCATTATTCCCTTATCAATTATTTTTAATTCATATTAACTTGATTTACCCTTTATCGAGGTGATAAATATTTCTACCGTTACAGTTCATATTGGCCAAAATTAAAATGAGTCTATTTAACAAATTTAAACCACATAATGATAAATTTGGAGACTATTTTATTAAATTAAATACTTATAAATGGTATAAATTGATTATATATAAAGTCCACAAAATGGACTACACATTGTTTTTGAAAAAAATAATCTTTAATAATATACTCTATTAATTCTATTACTATTAGAAAAAATATATCTTATTAATTTTAAAAACATTTTATCAATTATAAAATATATAAACTAAATAAATATAATTCATCAATAAATAGTAATTTAATATAAAAATTATATTGCGCGTATAAAAATAATTTTTCTAAAAAAACATCACCGTAATTTTGATATAATTTTTTATTTCTATTAATTTATTAAATAAGGAATTTATTTTATCAATGTGTAGACCATTTTTTCCATTATTTAATTATTACTCTTGTTACCCACCAATTCAACTGATAAGCGATAATGGACACATAATACTTTAAAAATGTCATACAGATCATGTAAAATAAGTGTTGCTTTTAAGGAAAGTTATCGAAGAAATTTAATTATTTAAACAAAATGTATAATGGTGTTACATTATATACCCCTTAAAATGTATTTAACACTTTATGTTTGTCACTATGATTAAGACATATGCTGATACTTCTACCACAGTGCATCATCAGGTTCACACATACATTCCTTAACTTTATGGTTTCACCACCAAACATTGACTAACTGATTGGTCTTATTTCATTGCACTTTCCCTCTATGATCTAGAATCTCTAATATGATTTATTTAAAAGTAATTTTTTTCTCCAAATATGTGACTATTGAGTTTATTAAAATTGATGTATTATTTATGTACATCCATATTAGAGTTACATGGAATATGTCATGAAATTGAATATAATTATATGGAGGCACTAATTGATAAACTACCATTCTAATGTGATCATGAATTTAAGAAATGGACAATATTACTAGGGATTATTTTTTTTCAAATCTCATCACCCAATTTTATGAAGATTTTAAAATTAATAACTTTTCACACACTTCAAACTATTGATCTTTCCAATTATATTCAACACAAATTTTTTGTTGACTCTGAGATGATCTTATGGGTTGCTAAATGGATCTAGTCTTCTGTACCATTTTTTTGCTTGATCCTATCCCAATAGTATAATTTCTATAACTTCATTCTAGTTATTTGGAGTTTGCCACTTCCTTCGATTGAATGATTCATAAGGATTCATGCGAATGTTGGGGTGAAAGCTATTTTTGTATGAAAATTTATCCAAAGGAAGGTGTTGATCCCAACCACCATTAAAATTAATAGATTAATATATCAACATGTTTTTTAGAGTTTTAATGGACCTATTATACAAACCATATATCATGAGGATGATAAGCAGTGATGAAAGTTAACTCTATATACATATCCCTCAAAATATTTCCCCCAATAATTGAGGTAAACCTTGTATCCCAATTAGACACAATTTATAGTGGTACGTAAAAAAATATTGCAACTTCCTTTATATGTAACCATGTGAGTTAATCAAGGGAGAAATATTATCTAATGGTTGAGTGTTGAAGTTTTATGCAGATAAATTATAACCCATATGGAATTATGCCCTTTAGATATTTTGGGGAGTCTGATGAAAACATCCATCTTGATATTTCCCCATTTCCATTATGATATAGGTAATGGTTTTAACAACCCCTTTTAATGTTATCTCTCATATACAAATTTATGAAATATAAATAATTATAAAACATACTCTCTAAAATATCTCTTCTTTCCATGACACTAAAAATACTATTTAAAATATTTATAAATCATTGTTCTTCTTTGATAAATAGAGAATGTTGAACTATAAGCTTTGTTCATCAACTCCTTCATTAAATCTATTATCAAAGGTAAAATTACATGGTTCATGGACTTTATTATTCCATCACTATAAAAGCTGAAATCAAGAATATTTCTCACTATATTTTGTAGCCCTATATATTCTTTCTACGCCACTTTATTCTTCACTTGAATAGATTATTGAACAATTATTTGATCTAGGTAGGATTTCTACCCCTCTTTCAAGATTTATATAACCATAATTTTAAAATCCATAAATATTGATAAATCATAAATATTTAATCAACTCCAACCATTTTTTTAACATGTTCATCTATTACAATTTAAATATACACTTTTTGATTTTTTTATTAGAATATATATCCCCCCTTCAAAATAGATATAATGACTCCATATATTTATTGAAAATATTACTATATGAAATTATAAATCATGAGTTGGGTAATTTTTCTCATAGAACATCAATTTTCATGAGGTATAATATATGACCATATTTTTTGGCATTAAAAACATCTCAAACCCTTGTTTTATGCATCACTATATATTACACACCCTTCTCCACTGTAGGGTAGCGTAAGAATAGTTTTTCTAACTTAAATTCTTTTCAATTCTATAAAATAGTACACTGATTCATCTATCCAATGTAACATGACCCCGTTCTTTGTTAACATTGTTAGTGGATTTGATATCCATGAAAGATCTTCCAAAAATATTTTCTAATATCATAAAACACCTAGAGAACTACACATCTTAGACATAGTGGTTGGTCTAGGAAAATTTCAAATAATATCTCTCTTTAAATGGTATAGTGATATTCCCTCACTTAACATTTTACAACCCAAAATTGAAACTTTTTAAGCCAAAATTCACTCTTATTATAATTTTTAAAAATAATATCTTTCCATCGAGTATTTAGTAAAATACACATGTGATATTCATGATCATACATTTTATTCAAGAATACTATAATTTGATCAATAAAGTCAAAAAAAATCTTTTCAAGGTAATATCTAAGGACAATATTCATTAAATAGATAAAGACAGTGGGGGTATTATTAATATCATATGGAATTTATAAAAATTGAAAATTTCCATACCTTTCATGGATTGTGTTCATTGGTATATCCTCCTACTTTACCCCTAAATTTTGATATCCATAATAAAGATTCATCTTCGAAAATCATTGATCTCCATGAAGTTGATCAAACATGTCATGAATATGGGGTAGAGGATACTTGTTCAATATATTAATCTTTTTTATGTTCTTAATAATCAATTTAGAGTCTCATAGATTCGTTTTTTTCATATAAAATTAAACAAGCACACCCCAAGGTGACACACTTGGGTGAATGAAATCTAGGTCAAATTCTATAGGAGTTTCATTATCAATTGTTAAAACTAAATCATGGTCATTCTCTATGGAATATTAGAAATAAGTGTATCACTATAGAAGAGTTCTATTGAAGAACAATATTTATGATTCAATGGAATATAAGGAAAATATTTTGGACTTACATCAATATACTACCACAAAATAATAATATATTACCTGTTGACTTTCTACCTATCCATCTGACATAAACTCTCATTTTTAAATGTAATCAAAATTCATAGAATGAATTTAATTTCAATTGGAACTTTATTTCTATTATTATAATTATAGGAGAACATAGGTTTGTTAAGAATATAAAATTTAAATTCTTTTATATGAAAATTGATGTGGGATTTATATAAATAATTCCAATCCATTTCAAAAATATAATAAAATGAAATAAGAAAAAGATTGAGAAGATTTTTAGGAAACACATTCAAAAAAGCATCAACCAGAGAGAAATCATAGAAATGGGATTCAATCATCATAAAATTAGTGGTTTTTTTTCTAACTCAAAAATTATTTTTGAGGAGGTATTGTGATTCCATTAAAAAGGCTACTAATATAAAATAGTGGATAGATCTAAAATCAAATAAGACATTAATGGTTCTATAAAGTATTGTGACTGTACCTTTTACCACATTTTTATCATACCCCTCATTATAAATAGTGATCACAGGATATTTCCCTTGTTCTCTAGGCTTAAGTAGTCACTAACAATGATCATCACCATTAACCTTCAGATTTGGGAACTGGTTAGCATAATGATCATACTCTATTAATTTAAAACACTATACTATAGGTGGAACATTCTTTGTATTTTTCAATATATTCAAATCATTAGGTAACATTTTACCATCAATTTTTCATTTGATTTTTCAATGACCTTACCCTTCATGCATGAAACATTTACCATACCATAAGATAATTTCCCCTTGTGTCCATACACCCATAGTTTATAAAGGAAGGATCATCTTCATTTCTATAGGTTTTTTAAAATATCCTTTGAATTACATTTTTATTTTCTTATCAAACCCATGATATTGATGGATAACTCTAATATATATATACAACTTCATAAAAAATAGAACAATTTATATCATGATATTGTAGTCCCTTATGGATAACTCCCTTTGGAGATTCAGTTTTAAGCCACTAAATAATTGACCAACCAAGCATTCAAGCTTGATGATAATACCAAAAAAGTACCTTGAATTTCCTATAAAATTTTCTTCATAGGTATCAATAAATTCATTATATTTATATTTCAACTCAAGAAACATAATATCAATTTTTGTAAGAAGGATAATAAGAAATTATATACTGATAAATAAGCATTTAAATTCATCCCACTCCTAATATTCAATTTCTTATTGTTCTATTTTTTTGGTGATAAGAGTACACAACTTATCTTATTCCTCTTCCAAATGAAAAACAACAAGAATAAATTTATTATGTTTTGAACACTGTATAATGGAAAAAATTCCATTTTAATAATCTATTTCTCAGTGATTTATGGATTTGTAGACCCACTTAAATAAGGTTCATGCTTTATTATTAAAGATTCCACATAGCATTATTCACTTATTTTCTTGTTTAGAAGCTTAGTGTGATATATATCTTGAGAATATTGTGTGATTATGGATTATAGATTTTTCATTCCATTCCATATAACATTTGGTTTCTTATAAGGACCACCATTTCATTTTCTAGTGCATTCAATATTAACAGGATTACTTTAGGTTCAACAATTTAATAAAACCAAAAATCATATTGTGATAAAGAATAATCATTGTAATATTCCATTTAATTATGAAAAATCAATTATTATATATCTAAATCATGACAAATTATTCTTTGACATAATTTTTTATCTTATTCCATTCTCTATTATTTCCAAAACATTTTGATTTTATCATATTCTTAGATTTATAGTTAGACACAAACCTAGGGAATACACTAATGTTTTCCCATCCCATATTCCAATGGTTTTATAAAACATTATCTAATGTACACTATTGTGATCCATTCATTTTAAAAATATATGTTACATATTAATAAATGATTATTTATTACATAACAATTCAATCCAAACCAGATTAATTTATGTATTCTATATTTGGAAACAAGGAATAATAATCTAGTAGTTCAAAAAATATCTACATCATCTCTTTCTTATATTTACATAACCATAAAAGTTCGTATGAATAACATTCTAAATACCTTTCTTCATTATATTGGGAAATTAAACAATAGAAATAGTGATCTTAGATGCTCAATAATAGTGAAAATGGATTATATTAATGATCATATAAGCATAACATTAGAAATAGGGTATATGAACATGATCTTAACATTTGAAAACTATACCCTATATATGAAAGATCATAATATTAATTCTTATGATAAATATTGGTTATTCGGATGATATGAATCATAATAAAATTAAATAACATGAGTCATGAAAGAATAACATTGTCATATTAATTATAATTTTGAAATACCCATGAGAATATAAAATCATTTTCTTATTTTAAAAAAACTTCTATAAGACTAACCTAGTTGAATGGGTTCACTCCCCAAATCATAATAGTAGTCAAGGTACAACACCTTGATTACCATTATGGACAAATTCCCTCCTTGATCTCTTTTTAATCTCCATTATATTCATGTTTATCTCATGACATTTTAATGTTTCCCCATGCTTTGAAGGGATATATTAGTTCCACACATCAAAAAATAAAAATCATTCATATGTGTGACAAAAGATCATAAAACATTTATCATACTAGAATTGATGAAAAGAAATGGTTTTCATAAATATTTCTTCATGGAATAACCCATGTAAAGGATATGGGTCTCATAAACATTTCATCATAGAATAACCCATAAAAGAAAAAAGGATTTCATAAACATTTAATCTTTTTATCATAAATATAATCCATCCAGATAAATATTAATGATTGTATGCTTGGATTATATCCCCCCATAATTCTTATGTAACATAAAACTGTGTTATATTATAAGGAAAATGGTTCTGAAAGATCACATGGAATAATTCTTGGGAAAATTACCCTTCCATTTTAAAATCGCAAATTTTTAAAAATATGTGAAATTTTAAAGGAAAACATTTCATTCGAAAATATAAATGGAAAATTATAAGTGAAGCTTCAATGAAAATATTAGTTATTAATACATTATATTTCATTAATATCATATAACATACCAAAATATTCCTTCCATACTTTTATTTGAAAAGTAATAAAGAACCTCATTTGGAAAATGGAAAAGAATATTCCTTTCAAACCATTTTGTAAAAAAAATCAAAATGGATAAAAATGGAATTAGAAAATAATATTAGAATAGTAAAAAAAATCTTTAATTTTTATAAAAAATTAAGATATGGAGGAATAATATTCCCTAGTATAAATTTAAACATAAACAATCCTGAGTATTTATGATATTGTGAATTAACACCCTTACCTCAAGTTTAAATTACTTCAAAAAAACTCCAAACTCCATCATAATAAATTTAAATTTCATATTATTATATAATAGAGTCATATTCATGTATTTAATATCAAATTTGATCTCTTTATTACATTTAAAAACCCCATTTTATCAAGAAATCCTTATTAAAATCATTATTTTTAGGTGTTAACTATTTGTAAAAATTGTGTGTGTTTTATTTCATTTACTTTATTCATTTCATACGGGATCCTCTTATCATTACATGTTACATATATTTGAATTAAAAGGTAACAAATAATTCAGTATAACAATCCACAACCCCCTCCCATCTATGTGACTACATGATGTATTGAGGAGATCAATTTGTATCAGGTGGAAGACCACCACTAGATCGATCTTCTTTTATTTACCATTTTTTAGATAAATTGTACCATAATTTCATACTTGAGTTTGAAGAAAATTAAAAAGTTTTTAATATATAAAAAACAAACTTTAAACCAAATGTTACAAGTGTTTAATATTGTATTAGCGCTTAAAAAGGAATAAAAGAGTGGAAAATAAGCTGAAGAATAACTAAAATGTGAATGAAGAACAACTTCACACTTATGGAACTTATAGTGGAATTGTTTTAGTGAAGTTAGTTAATTGTAATTTTGATTAAACAATTTTAATATTTGATTAGGATATGTTCAGTTATAAAATTAGAGAGCATTTAAATTGTGTTCCCAAATAAGTGGTGACATGTATGATCAATGTTTTTAAGAAACATCTAGAAAACAATTTATAGGATGTAGTATAGAGTAATACTATAGAAGAGGAAGTGGGTAAAAAGGTTGGAATTTTCTATATTAAAATAAAACATTTCATATAAAAGGATAAAAAAATATCTCTTAGAAATAAAATATATTCTGAGGCTGTTAATATATTGAAAATTAATGTATTTGGGAAAGATATTTTTTAAATTCTCTTTAAAGAAGCTATACCTCAACTAAAAATCATCACAATACATATATATGAATATCAAAGATTATTTTATAGATGTTAAAGAATAAATAATCTATGTGAATGAAAACTCTATATTAAATTCCAAACAAGTTCTTAAAGATTACATTTTGATGATTATGATTCATTGGGAAGAGGATATGAAATCATTTATTGATGAGAATAACTATTTCAACATAAAATGTCATGAATTAGACATGATACTATTAAATATGAAATAGACAAAATATGATACATCCCAAGATAATTAAAAAATAATTAATTTCAAATATTAATATAATAACAGTCCAGTTTTTGAATAGAATCAATCCCATAGAAAGAATATCATGAGAATATCCAAGGATAAATCTTATGTAGGCTTATTGAATAATGAAACCCTTTGTCCTGATAAATTTCTATGCACTAATCCTCTTTTTATGACTACTATAAGTTCAAATTTAATATATGGGAAAAAATGTTTGATTAGATATTCTTAGGAATCCATCATATCTATAAAGATGGATGTGAATAATTGTAGAAATTATTTTTTTCCAAACAAATCACAAAATATGAACTATTTTTTCCAAAATTAGAAAGATTATAAAGATAGTAAAATTTTACAAAAAATAATAAATCGTGACTTTTTTTATACTATTTGTTTTGTTAGATGTTTGGAAATTAGGAAATAAATTTTTTCATAATATTTACTTTTATTAAAGTTACATATTTCCAACATTTAAGGGGATGAAATATAAATAAAGTGTAAAACTACACAATAGAAGTAGAATTCAAATAAAAGAAATCTGTCTATCAAGAATATATATTAGTACTTTCAAACTTTCTATGATTACTACAAAAAAATAGATCATTATTATAATAAATTTTGGTATAAAGATACCATGAACAAATTACCTATTGATTTTAATATAAGACAACCAAAAGAAAGAATATATGAAAAGAAGATTACATGTCTTCCTTGGGAGGTAAACAAAATAAGAATAATTTTAAACAAACTACAGCCAAGAAGTTTTTGAAGAATTATGTGAAGAGAATAGCATTAAATAGAAAATGATTATATTTTAGTAGTAAATTTTACAACATGGTTAATTGTCAATTGTCCATGAAAATGAATACTAATGGGTGTATACTAGAATCAAATAAAAAAGAAATCTTGAAGAGAAATGACATGTTAGAATTGGTGAAAGGAATATCTGATGAAGAATTTAAAACTTTTCCTATAAATGAAATAATATGGTTGTTAATGTTTTGTGTAAAAGTTGTAATATATTAGTTAATTTAGGTAAAAACTGATTGACATGGTTTCTCGGGAATGTATAATTCTTGAATAAGAATGAAAAGAATCTTTGAGTTCTTGTGCTAAAAATATAGTTGAGAAAATAGATTATACCTAAAAATTATAGAATGAATATGATCATAAAAAATGCTTGATCATATTTCTAGAATGCTTTTAGTACCAATAATGATGGAGAGAGAAAAAAACTAAAAACTTATTTGCTGGCTAATGTAAATAATCCATTTTCATTTATAAGAAAATTACTGGGTTGTGGAGAAACTTTTATCCTAATTTCTCTAAATAATGAGAATTCAAGAATCACCTTATTCCAATACATAAATTTTGGTTTTTTATGTAAGGGATTAAAGGTGAAAAAGTATTCAGTGGTAGACCAGAATTTGATAAATTATTTAAAAATCTTACATTTATAAATTTATAAATCATGTAATACTATTTGAATTATGTTGCCTCTTTGAAAAATTTCAAATAATATCTAATGATGCTTGGAGTTTATTCATGATGAAATTAATTCATGATGAAGAATTTTTAAGTGTATCTATAGAGGGGAAATAAATGAAATTCCACATGTTATCTCTATTTTATCATATACCTTATGAATATTATATGTTCAATAAAGGTATTCATCTGATAATTTTAGATGTTAAAAATATAGAGATTGGATCTTTTCATTATTGAGGTATTTTTATTACATTCTGTTATTTTGATGATAAGAAAATAAATTATAAAATGGAGAGATTGATTATATTATTAAAAATGGAAAATTAAATTGAAAAGTGTAATTATATTAATTTACTTGAATGTTTAAAATTTTTCTATTGACATGAATACGGAATATTGGTTTAAAATATTTTTACAGAACATTTTTTAAGGTTTCAATATTAGTTTCACATACTAAACATTTATTTAGTACATTAGTGTTAAATTTAATGACTCATATTTTCTACATGGTGCATAGCTCTCATAGACTTAGAGTTAGTTATTATTATCTCATTTTTATGTTATATGTAATTTCACCATTCTGTAAAGTAAATCAAACTATAAGTGTCATATGAGAATAATATGTTCTTAAAATTTTAATGACGGTGATGATAATTTTTTCTCATACACATATCTTTGGTTTTATTTCCAGTAATGGTAATAATATATCATTGATGTTTTAAATTAAATGGGCATTGAAAAAAAATCCAAAAGGGATATTGAAGAACCCAGGTTGTTTTTATGGTATTGTAAAATTTGAAATTGTTTTCAATGGATTGTGAAGACCTAAATTCAATGATTTTTAATTGTGAAGATAGATTTTTTTTTCTTAATGAAAACCCCTTATGATAGTGAGTACATATTCTATATGAAATATAGAAGAAAAATATGTTTTATTGTATTGGTGGTGATTATTATTTCATGGATTGAATAAATCTTTTATTTTACAGTACATAAAAGAAATGGTCTACCACACTAGCCAGCCAAGGATTACAACATCCACTACTTAAACTAGAATTCAACCCCTCTCTATCTAGCAAGGGAGGCAATGGGAGTGTGTGTGTGCATAAAGGCCCTATGGTCTGGTTTATATGAGAATAGAAAACCAATATGTATGGAGGAACTCTGGCGCAAGAGTTAGCTATCATGGGTCGGTGCCAGAGGGTAATGGGAGTGGCCCCCATACTCACATCTAGTGGGTCCATAGAGCATTTTGTTATAAAAAGAAGAGAATATATGAAGTAATATCCAATGTGGGATATAGATACTTTGATCACTATTCATATATCTTAAAATTTTCCTATTTAACTATAACCATTTAATATAATCTCTTCAAATAGTTTGATCAAGAAAAATGTTGTCCTCAAACATCGGTCGATGGGTTCTTCATGAACTGATATTTTCTCATGGATGGATTTATAAGTGGCCAACCTAAATAATTAAATCAATAGTTCATTTTATTATATATTTTAATTCAATCGATTCAGAATGAAAATTCATTTTCAAGAAAGTGGGATTATTAAACTGAGGAGATATAGTGTGGATAAAAATAGTTTTACTACGTGGATGATTTTCAAAGTCACAAAGAATAAGTGAGTCAGTGTTGGAAATCTAAGTCATTTCACCCAAATATATGGTCATAAAATTCATCTATAAATACCCCAGATCTCCTTATATTAATTATATAGATAAATGAGGATTTTTATATTGTAAGAGACCAAAATAGAGTCTTCACTATGATATTTATTCATGTAATAGATCGATACATTTGCGATGTGTTTCCCCTATCAAATTTTCAGGAGGATTAAATGATTTTCATGAGCTAGTGCATAAATAATATACTATCATTAAGATATTTAATGAAAATTTTAGTCCTATGATCTTAAAGTATTTATGATGATCATGAGGTCATGTGAACTAATTGGATACAATAAATAGAGTATGAATATGGTTTCACAAATGAATGTTTTCATGGATGTGCTAATATGATTAAGAGAAACATAATTATCATCTTGTGTTTCCTGAATATATAGTGGGATAACATAACATACATGTGCGGTGTAATAGAGATGTTATTTGTGTTTTTTTTGAAAAATAAAATTTATGAATGGGATTAATTATATATGAAATAATCATGCCTAAAATATTATGCATATAAAGTGTAATACCATAAATTATTCTAATTTTTTATGGACCTGTGAATGTCCATGAAAACTAAGGCACTATAATTTTACAGAATTTTAATCATAATGAGTACTTTCATGCATATGAAATAATATATGCATATAATAAATGGGACCATGATATTTAATTTACATATATGAAGAAATATAAATATACATTTCATGAAAAATGTGAAATTTGTTTATATTAAAGCAAGATAATTGTTTCTAAAGGCATTCATATTTATGTTATCCAATATTTGGTGAGATAAATACTTCCCCTTTAGAAGAAAGTATATCCCAAGTGGAGTTTCATTAAAGAAACTGATAAACTATAGGGGTTCAAAATTAATTGATAAAGGTAAAAGGACATGATATGTAGATATTGAAGGTACATGATATTATTTATAATAACGTGTGGTTTAGTAAGATCATGGAGGAAGATCAAGATATCATCCAAAAATAGATCGTATATTCTGAAGAAGAAGAATGATCTTGAGATTTGGATGGTCTAACTTGATATTGAAGAGGATTGAGAGACTGGGATGTCTAACCAGTCAAACGGTAGGGGGTATAACTAACTAAAGCAGAAGATTTGGACCACTAGGTGTATAAACAAGATCAACTAGAGGATCTACTAATGTGGTGTATAACCAATTTCATACTAAACTATTTTAATTGATAACAAACATATATTTTAGAATTCATTTGTGGGAGGGGGGTTAACAAACAATGGAAGGGGTGTGTCTTTGTACAGAATCATATAATATTTTTCTTTGTTGTGTTTCATTAAATTTTTTCATTCCATATAGGCTCCAGTAATCTTAAAAGGTGATATATGTTTTAATAGAAAAATGAAATATAATATATTACAACAAGTCACACTGAATTCACCCCCACCACTTAGTTTGACTACATAATCCATAGAAACTTTTATAAGTATCCATATTTACCTTCTAAAAACCTCAAACATATTTGTTCGTGATACTTGAAAGTATTTAGGTAGGTATTTATTTTACAACTATTGAATTGATAATCCTTGATCTATTTAGTGGTGTCCCCAATCTAAAAATCATAGTCTTATATTTTTTTTCTACACATTCCAAAATATTTATACCTACCCTAGTTTGGGCTAGTCAACCTAATAGAAAAGTGTTAAATATATCCAAATACTTTCTTAATAACTCTTTGTTATTTTAAATAACCCCATTAAAGGTTAGTTAGGCACTTTGAAAATATTTCTCCAATTATGAATCTTGTAATAGACTTCAATAGGAATATAATATTTTAGTTGAGGTATTTTGTTTTCCTATGTTGAAATTTTATACCATTTTATCATACCATTGTTTTTTTAATATTATGAACATTTTACACCAATGATTAATTATTTCCAAATAAAAATTTAATCATTATTTGTTGTATTTAATTCCATCATTAATTCTAGTTAATTTATTTATTTAATATGATTTCTATGTATTCAAAATTGATAATTTAACAAGAAATTGATATAAATAAATAAATAAAGTGTAAAAATAATGAGATTTGTCTAATAGTTATTTTACATAGAAATGATAAACCATATCTAGACCAAGACATAAAATTCATTGAACAAGTATTGGTTCTAGTTGAAACATTACACCGATATAGATATATATATATATATATCCCGGTATGGTCTCACCATATCTCACCCTTGAACCACCTCCATTATCTTAAGATATCTGTCTATTAGAAGTGTTATAACTCACATTATGGTTAGGGTAACCTAATTATGGATTAGAGGGTATACATAAAAGATATTTTGGGAACATATGTCCTTATATATTATAATAGGAGATGACCTAATGGAAATCATTTTAATTTAGTATTAAATAATCACAGACCCATGTTATTAAAATAAATTTAAAAAACATCCATACATCGGTAGGTAAATGCTCATGAACATCCATATATGAGATGAATATACATTTTCACAATATCTAGAATTTAACTGAATTAATTATTTGATTAACATTAAGTATGGTTGAATTAGTTTAGATAATCCAATTAATTAATTAATTAATTATTCAAATATTCCACCTAAACTATCAAGGAAGTCTATCTTCTTTAAAAATGAACACGATGCGCAATTAGTGGTAATTGGGAGTATTGATCTATTTTTAACATACAATTAATTGAAAATTTAATATTAATTAAACCATTTACACACAACATGTATACTAGTTTAATGTCACAATTATTTATATTTTCATGTAAATTAATTAATTACATTACATGTTATAAACGCACTGCACGTGTATTAATAATTCACAACATTTGAATTAACAATTCCATTTATAATTAAATAATATAATTTTTCAATTAATTAATTAAACTATAGATGAGTTAAATGTACCAAATTTTTAATTAATTACATATCATGTAAATTAACTACGTGATATGAAAAATAATTAATTATAATGAAGTTGAATTAAATAAATCATGTGTTAATTAATGTTTATCCCACTTTGGAACTAATTACACACCGTGTGTGTCTCACTATAATTGAATTAAAAAAATGGACACAACATCATTTTTATTTAGTATATTGCAACAGTATTAATTTCATGACCACCATGCTATAAGTATTAAATACACCGCATTACCCAAATTTTGGTCCCACACATAGTTTAATTAATACCTAATATAACTTTTTACAAGTGTATTGTAAGATTTACACTAGAAAACACATAGATTAAATGGTGTATGCACTAGCTTCATATTGTGAAATATAAAAATCAATATAATATTTTTTCAAACAACACAATGCATGTAATATATACACCGTGTAGTAAGTCTTGTATGCTAGAGTCCATCCATATTCTGCGAATTTAATTACAAGATTGATAATTCATGTCAACTAGGAAAAACTATAAAACCTCCAAATTGATTATTTATACTCATTATTTATCAATATTTATCATATTTATGATTTCATATAGGAAAAAGATTTTAATAAATGATAATTGAAGTAAATAATAAATAAAAAAATTAATATTCAAAAATCATGAAATGATCTTAAAAATATGTATAAAGTATACATGTGGCCACTTTGATTCTACATGACGATTTTGGGGAAAACAAAAGCATATTTGGTGGTACTCAATATAATTTCTTTGTCAACTTATATAGAGTTATCAATAGAACTAGATATAAATACATTCTTAGAATCCACAAAGGCAATATCTCACATGTAATTCAAAATTAATTTACACAGGTCAAGAATTACCTTTAATTTTAATTATTTATTCATTTTCAAATATAGTAGGCCCATTTTATCAGACTACTGTTGTGATTGAGGAATAAATTGTGTATTCTCTTTAGCAGTGATCCACACATGCACTGAGAAACTCTATATATTATATTAGGGTTCTCTAAATGATTATGTGGATGTCCATACACCTTGGGTTATTTTTTTTATCATTCCTTGGAATACCAACAAAGAATTTATGTTTTTATTAGTTATTCACATATGTTGAGGGAGGGGGAGTGTCACCAATGCTTATTGAACTTGAGGAATTATTGAGAAAATCATTGGGTTGAGGGAATTCCCTAGAGAGAAAAATGGTGTTCACAACCACTATCTTTTAAAATGGTTATTCAAATTTTTATAAAATTATATAGTTATATTTTTATAGATCAAGTGATAGAATATTTTTTTCAAAAATCCCACTTAATATTATCTTAATCTCTAATTTACCCCATGTCTATATAATAATAATAAAATTATTTCTTACATGACATGCATAAAACCTATGAACTAAATAAATATTATTTTATCCAATAAAGTTAATATTTATTAGAATAATATTTCATTGTCACTAGAGTGTTACTCAATATGAATTCCCACATCATTATTTTCAAGGCCTTATGTAATGACTATTTTTTAAAATAAAAAAAATGTTATTACATACACTGAAAAATAAATACTTGTGATCAGAAAATAAAACCAACAAAATATTATTTATTGAATATGATAATGATTTTTTAATATACATGTTAATCTAATATATAATTTTCAAAGGTTCTTGGATACACTTAGTGTGTGGCCCTATTAGACCCTTTCTCAGTGTAATTACATTAACCTACCTAATTTACATTTTTAGAATTTAGCAAAACTCTTATGTATCCATAGAGAAACTATTTAATGTCGCAATGAAAATCAACCTCCTATAAATTATTACCATGTAATATAATCCCCCTTTAAAAATATATCACATAAATTAGGGTTAGTATCATGATTTATCAACCTATATACTTGATATTCTTTCTTTGAAATCCTGAAAATGATATACCAATACGTACACTTATGGACATGGACTTATCAGGCTATTTGAACTCCGTCAAAGGTCTTGAGATATTCACATCCAATGGAATGGAAACTCATCTATCAAATTATTCATTAAATGTAATTACACTCGTGATGTATCCTATGTATCCAACTTCATCATGAATGATCATTATTATGGATTATGGAATATATCATAGTACATGAGCCATAAAAACATTAATAATAATATTATTATTAATGGGTAATCAAATAAGTACACAGATAGGAATATCTAATGACATGTGAATCATATCGAATTAATATTGGTGGTTCCATTTGAAAAACGTCACTTTTGAGTTATTACTAAGGGTGAGGACCATGAGATGATATCTCAATATCATATAATCCCCCAACACAAAATATCATTCATTGTTCGTGTCCCTCTTGATGATGTCAGAAATCCAAAAAAATAGGTTTAAGGTTTAAGTATCTCACTATAGTGTTGTAATTCTATATACATTCAACACGATATGTATCCTTGGACATTATCGCATACACTATCCCATAGAAGGATGATCTGGAAGTGATAAGAAATTAATTAGTATTTGAAACCAAAATATAATAGTAATCAAATTAAAAAATATAGTTGGTTCTTAGGGTATTCGTGATATAAACCTAAATAGAGTTATTCAATATCAAACTCATGTTTTTTTATCTGGGTAGACCAATTTTTCAAAAAAAAATCTATCTATTTAACAAATAATCCATTCCATGTTTTGAAGACGATGGATTATATAAACTAAATGAGGATCTTCATACATCTGACACTAGTGCAGAAAACGTTTTTTACGTCGGTTATTTTTCATTTTTTATGTCGGTTTATAGCCGACGTTAATATGTGTGACGTTATAAATAAGGTTTTTGACGTCGGTTATTTAAAAACCGACGTCAAAAATATAAAATCGCGATGTTTATCATGTCGTTTATTTTATAACCGATGTGATAAAGAAAATAAGAAGGGTTCATCACGTCAGTTATTTAACAACCGGCGTGATAAAAGGCCTGGAAAATGGTATATCACGTCAGTTATTAAAAAATCGATGTGAGAAAAGGACGATACACAGGGGGGAGGGGGGTTTATCACGTCGGTTTTTTAGGAACCGACATGATAAACATGGGTGAGGGGGGTTTATCACGTCGGTTCATATAGAACCGACATGATAAACCGGGGTGAGTGTGGTTTATCACGTTGGTTCCTATAAAACCAATGTGAAAAACCAGGGGAGGGGGTTTTATCACGTCGGTTATTATATAACCACCGTGATAAATCAGCGGGAGGTGGTTTATCACGTCGGTTATTGAATAAATGACGTGATAAACCATTGTCGAGGCCTTTTATCACGTCGGTTATTAAATAACAGATGTGATAAACCGGGGGAGGGGGGTTTATCACGTTGGTTATTATATAACCGCCGTGATAAACCGGAGGGAGGCGGTTTATCAAGTCGGTTATTGAATAACCGACGTGATAAACTATTCTCCAGGCCTTTTATGAAATCGGTTATTATATAACCGACATGATAAACCATTCGCCAGGCCTTTATGACGTCGGTTATTAAATAACCGACGTGATAAACCATTCTCTAGGACTTTTATGACATCGGTTATTAAATAACCGACATGATAAACCATTCTCCAGGCCTTTTATCACCTCGGTTATTAAATAACCGACGTGATAAACCATTCTCCAGGACTTTTATCAGGTCGGTTATTAAATAACCGATGTGAAAAACATTTTCTAGGCCTTTTATCATGTCGGTTATTAAATAAGAGACGTGATAAACCCAATTTTTTTTAAACAGGATGCAGTCATCTTCTCTCCACCAGAATCAACTAGAAAACAAATCAAGAAATCATACCACAAAGAACAGAAGTAGATCAAAATTAAGCATGTACATTGATAACATATGAAACTTACCCCCTAGACAGCCCCCACCCTCATTTATACCCCATGGACAGCCCTCCCCCACCCCGTTGGAGCCCTCACCCTCATGTATACCCCCTAGACAGCTCTCCCCCACCCCATTGGAGCTCCCACCCTCATGTATACCCCTTGAACAACCCTCCCCCACCCCATTGGAGCCCCCACCACACTCCTGGACTGCCCCTCGACCCCAGACACCCCTAAACACCCCTCGACAACCCCCACCCGCCTGAACAGCACCCCCTCACCCGTCACCCCACATGATAGCCCGCACCACACCCCTGGACAGCCCCAAACACCCCTGGACAACCCCCCCCCCCCCCCACCACCCCTGGACAGCACTCCCACACCCCTGGACCACCTTCCCACACCCCTGGATATCCCTTCCACTCCCCATGACTATCCCCCCACCCCACTGGATAGCCCTCCCAGACCGCTGGACACCCCCCAACCCCACTGAACACACGCCCACACCCTTGGAACCCCTCCCCCACATACCCAAATCCATACCAGAAAAACCATCAAAAGTAGACCAAAACAAGAAGTAGAGCAAAATTAAGCATTCACTTATATAACATTCAAAGCTTACACTGTCAACTTCAAAAAAAACTAAATCCAACCTGAACAACTACCAAATACACAATTAAAACGACAATATTCAAAATTACATTTTACATTACAAACAACTAAAATTCAATCAAACCTGTAAAATAATTTGACCACTCCACTTGTACGTGTTTGATGTCTTCAGTAGTATAGGGTTGAGGGTCATAAAAAATCTAAAAATGAAAAAGAAGATAGTTAATGTGTATAATGAATAAATCAAATTGAAATATTATGGCAAAGTTTTAGAGGAAATCGTACCAGGTCAAAATTCACAACTATCCCAGTTGTTATTATTTCATACATAAATCTTAACATATAATATCCGCATTCGATGATGCCTTGTTGTTCATGACAATTCTGTTTGAATGAGTGTAAATTCAATATATTATTTTTATGTAATAAATCAAAAAGTACAAATTATAAATGGAAATTTACCTTCGCATTTACATATTTGATCTTTGAATTTCTTTTCTTTGGGTTTTTTCGGAAGTAGGACCATGCACTATTAGAAAATAATACGAATGGGGTAAATTTAAAATTCATTATAATATATAAAACTATTGAGAAATTGAAACGTACTTTTCCAATATATTCTTAAAACTTTCCCGCAAATCACCATGAACATAGCATATCCAATAAAGAGCTTTCTCCCTTGGGCAAAAAACCCCTAACATCCAATGATCACTGATAAAAGGAAATTTAATGTTAGTGGTTTTTTATGTTAAAAGATAATTAACTCTTTGAGAGAAATTTGTTTCATAACTCTCACAGAAAGGCATCATCCAACATTGTGTGATTATATTCTTTTCAAATCTTTCAGCAATATAAACCATTCTTTGTTCCTCATTCAATGCACATGCTTCAGGGGAAATCAATTGCGGGTCCATGAATCCATATACTTGTTTCAGCTCATTCCTCTCACAAATTTTATAAATATACCTAATACAAAACAAACATAAGTATACATTTTTAATAAATATAACGCAGGGAAAAGGTGTTAAGACTTACATGGAAAAAATTTGCACCGCGTTGATTCCCAAGTTATCTCCAGTAACAAGCTCCATGATATCAGTTTTTATATTCCCCACACTTATTTCACGTCCAAAAACATGAGATTCCATTGGAAACTCATAAAAACCCAAAAACAAATGTGAATATCTTGACAATCTGTCATGACCACTAGAATCTGTATCTGATGTCATAGCATGTTGTCTTTGATGTTTTCTATACAGTATTTCTTTACCTTTGAAGTATTCATGTGAAAAAAATTGAAAAATATAGTAGTTTTCAAATTATAAAACAACATTAATAAAAAAATAAAATAAAATATATAACATTCATACCTCTATGGTAATGAGTCAAAGAAGTCTGGATGGCCAAAATAAAAAATAGTCGATACTTTGTCCAACTGTCACCACCTCATCTGTAGGTATTGGTACCCTAGCTGATCTATCTATAATATCCTGTACAGTGACCCTCTGATTCTCTACCTCTAATTGTTGATGATGAACTGTATCTCCTACACAATATACCAACCCGTATGCTACTATATGATGTTGAGAATCATCAACATACAACTCGCAATATGTAGGAAGCTGCGGCGGAGGCGTGGGATAAAAAATGGGGTCCGCAGGCTAAGGTGGGGGAGTGGGAGCTACTGGCGGAGGAGGAGGATAAATAATGGGGTCTGCAGGGGGAGGTGGAGGAGTGGGAGCTGCATTTTGAAATTGTCTATTCATTTCTGCAAACATAGACTGCACCGACTCTCTAATCTTGTCCTCCATCGTCGCATTAATATTTTTAACTTCAGCTTCCAAGGATTCTATTTTTTTTATAAACCCCCTCAATGTTAGAAGTTGAAGTACGTGGAAACACTTTTCTTACCGATACACCTGACGGATATCCTCTTACACGACCAAGATGTTCGGGCCTTCCCAATGCTGCAAATAAAATATCTTCCCTCCCAGTAGCTGAAAATGTCCCCTCTGAACTCTGCTCCTCAAGAGAGTCATGTATTAATTAATTGAACATTTCTGTAATGATTGATATTTATATGAAGAAAACAGTTAACTTAAATAAATTGAATAGATATCTTACAATCCACTCAGCTACGATTCTCGATTCTTCCAAAAGATATTGCCCTTTTTCCCTTCCGAGCTCTCTTCCATTTTTCATGTCTAGATGGAGGGGATGGAGGGGACACCTCTCCAGAGCTTGAAAACTCATCTCTTAGTTGTTGAAATTTTTCTGCCATCAATTGTTCTTCCAATAATGCATACCCTCCCCGAGATAAACTATGAGGGTATACATTTTTAGATTGAATCTCCTGATTAGCTTTCCTTGTTTGCTGTAATTTAAGAATCTGAAATCATTAACAAAATATTAATAAAATCATTTATAAAAGAAAGTTTATAACAGTTTACATTTCCCTTACTAGAAATGACTCTTTTTTCTACTTTCAAAAAACTATCTCCATGTGTCTTCATCTATAAAAGGATATATACGACATGGAATGTCATGACTCCTATTACCATAAATGAAATCAGATGAGAGGGTTGATTTGAAATCCCTCCATCTCCTGGCAGCCAACGATAATCATTTCTTCCTGACTCCTCCAGTGTCAGGAATATCAAATTTCATCTGATAAAGAAGAGGTTAAACATATTATATATACTAGAAACATTAAAAGAATGGTCAAACAATGACAAAAGATCTTACCAAAATCATCTCCCATAACTAAGAGATAATCTCTTTATCCACACCTCTCCAATCATCATACCGAATGCTTACTTTGGTCTTATCCTGAGTTGCAACAAAACTTTTAAAATCTTTGGCATTCGGACCTCTAGGAATATCATCATCATCAAACTCAATGACTATCCTCTGATCCTGCTTACGGGCAAGTGATAATTTTGGTAAACATGTGCACCCACGTTTACCAACCTTTGAAATCTTTGTCGTAATAGGAGCATGTGAATGTTCATCCCTAGAGGTTTGACCAGCAATATGCTCCTCTCCAGAATCATGTGGTTGATCATCTGAATGATCTGTCATTATCATTCAAATCAAAAAAACGAACATCAGTTCACAAATATAAAAATTCAAATATTTTAATACTACTGTAATCAGAAAATAGAAAAGTGTACTAAGTTACATAATAGTAACAATTGGTAATATGGAAAGCATGTTAAACAATGGTAAATATGGCAAAGATGGTCAAGATGGTCAAGATGGTAAAAATGGTAAAAATGGTAAACCTGGTAAACATTGTAAACATGGTAAAGTAATTGTCAGTGAACAAAAATAAGCATTTTAAAATTCATGTAATGGTTATAAACATGATAAAGTAAACTAAACAAACTTAAAACAAACAAAAACATATACTTATTTTATTTTAAAACAAGTTTTAATAAATAAAAAACTTACAATATCTAACATTTATGGAAAAAATAAATGTAAACAAGAAATAAACATATGTTACCCGTAATTTTAGGAATATACAAATGGATTATTTTCCCAAATTCCTTCGTCGTGATCATTCCTTATGGCATAAACTATGTCTTCAACATGATCATCATTATGTTCTGTCAATATTTCCATGGAAGTAGGGATCTCACATAAATCATCATATTCATCAAGTTCATCCTCACCAACATATTGTATTTTCCCTTATAAAACAACAGCCCACTCCATATCTGATTGATCTACTACATAGAAAATTTGTTTTGCATGTGTTCCCATTATAAGAGAATCAGTTATGTCTTCTAATCTATTCAGATTAACAAGTGTCATTCCAAATTCATCGTGTCTGACACTGTTGTTACTGTTAAACCATTTACAGTTAAAAACGGGAACTTTAATTTTAAAGTAATCAACCTCCCATATGTCTTCAATCACTCCATAATATGCACTTGATGCAGAAATTGGGTTTTTGTCCTTAGCACTCGAAAAATGCATTGCTTCTGCAAACACCAATACACCACTATTCTGAACTGCACTTCTATTGTCCTGAGCTTTTGTCTGAAATGTATAACCATTAATGTCATAACCGGACCATGTTATCACATTTAAACATGGACCACCCACTATCCATTTTAATGTCTCTAATACATCTGATCTACCAAGAAAAGTCTTTTTAATCCATGACAAAAATGTTTTGTTGTGCTCATTCAAAATCCACATTTCTTTCTTCTTTGGATGACATTGTTTCAACTCATTAATATGCAATGTGATATACGGTTGAGCATTAGCTATGTTATTCAAGATGTATGATTCTAACTTCTTCATCTGTTTAGCTGACAATGATTTGACTTTCAAGCCGCGAATCCCCTTTCCCTCATTATTAACTCGTTCATGGAAAGATGGAGGCAAACCTATGTGTTGCGCCGCAGCCAAGTAGCTCGTACAAAACTCTGCTACCTCCTCAAAAATATACTTTTCAATAATGGAGGCTTCAGGTCGATATAGATTTTTAACATACCTCTTTAATATTTTCATATACCTTTCAAAAGGATACATCCAACGAAGATATACTTGTCCAAAAAGCTTTATTTCTCGAACCAGATGAATCATTAAATGCACCATTATATCAAAAAATGTTGGAGGAAAATACATTTCCAATTGAAAAAGTATATAAATTGCATCCTTTTCCAAAATATTCAAAGCATTCACATCAATCGCCTTGTTACAAATTAAATTGAAAAAATAACACAACTTCATTATAGTCTTTCTGACACGAATGGGCAATATTCCACGCAATGCAACTGGTATAATTTGTTACATCATGACGTGACAATCATGTGATTTCATACCTATCAACTTCAAGTCCTTCAATGAGACAAAAATTTTTTACATTAGAAGAATAACCTTGAGGCACTTTGGTATCATGAAGACACTGACAGAAGCTAATTTTCTCCCTCTTCGATAATGTATGACAAGCCGGGGGAAGAAATGTTCGTCTTCCTTTAGGAGTGGGAGCTGACTCCAAACGTATTCCCATTGATAGTAAGTCTAATCTTGCATTCAACCCATATTTAGTCTTTCCTTTAATATCTAACAATGTTCCAATCAATGAATCACAGATATTCTTCTCCACGTTCATGACATCAATATTATGTTTAACTTCATGATACCTCCAATATGGTAGCTCATAAAAATTGACCTTTTCTTCCAATTATGTCTATCATTACCAGATTTCTGTGTCTTTCCCAATGTCACGTCAAGGTTTTTCACCCTCTAAAAATACAGATCAGGGGATAAAGGTTTTGGAGAAGTATAAAATTCTTGTGAGCCATTGAATGCCTTTTTTAGTCTTCTATAAGGGTGTTCCATAGGCAAAAACTTTAGATGACCCATGTACACTGTCTTTCTCCCATGATGAAAATGACAATATGACCTCTGTTGTTCACAAATTAGACATGCTTTATGCCCTTTAACACTATATCTAGAAAAATTTCCATATGATGGGAAGTCATTTATGGTGAACAGAAGCACTTCATGCAGTTGAAAATATTCCATTTTATAAGAATCATACACCCTAATACCATCAGCCCATAACAGTTTCAAATCATCAATCAACGGTGACAAGTAAACATTAATATCTTTACCGGGTTGTTTTGGACCAGCGATCATTGTACTCAACATGACATATTTGCGCTTCATACAAACTTCAGGAGAGAGGTTGTAAATTACCAATAAAACAAGCCATGAACTATGTGTGCTACTGAGTGTTCGGTATGGATTCATTCCATCTGTGCACAACCCTAGTCTGAGATCTCTAATTTCATTACCAAATGTAGAATACTACGCTTCAATTTTCTTCCATTGTGGACAATCAGCTGGATAACGTATTTTTCCATCACATACGCGCTCTTCAGCATGCCATCTTAACCTTTTTGCATCATGTGAATTAGAAAATAAACGTTTGAAGCGATTAATTATAGGAAGATACCAAAATACCTTTGAAGGGAGCTTTGTAATCTCTACATCAGCCGGTGATTTTTCTTTCACCTTATACCGTGATGTCCCACATTTAGGACACTCTGATAGAAATTCATATTCCTTCCTATATATAATGCAGTCATTCGGACAGGCATGTATTTTCTTGTATCCCAATCCCATCGGGCATAATATTTTCTTGGCTTTGTAATGTGAATCTGGAAGATCGTTATCTTTTGGAATAATGTCTTTTATCAATTGTAGCAGCTTTGTAAAACTTCTGTCACTCCATCCATGCTTTGCCTTTAGGTTAATCAATCTTAACACCGCCGACAAAACAGTAAAATCTGTACAACCAGGATATAATGGTTTTTCAACATCACCATATAGATGCGCAACTATCGGTTCTATCTCAATTTGTTCTGCTACAATATCGTAAATCATTTCTTCAATTCCATCGGAGTTACCATATTGTGAATCATCATTATCAGTGACATTCCGTCCAGTTTCACCATGCCAAATCCAAGGGCTATACTCGGATTAAAACCATGAAAAATCAGATGATCTTTTATCTCTCTACTTTTCAACATCTTCATATTCAAACATTTCAGGCATGGACAGAAAAAAATGTCACTACTTAGAACATTTCATTTTGAAAATTCCAAAAAGGCATCAACACCTTCCTCAAATTCATTGCTCATTTGATGTGCCGTAATCCAACTTCGACTCATTATTACCTATAACAAATATCAACCAAAATATATATATTTATGATAAGACAAATATATGTTTGTATGAAAAAAATCATAATTTGAATGTAAAACAATTTAAAATATAAAACAAATCTACAGGTATTTAAAAAAAATGCTTGAATATTATTTTTAAAACAAAATATAGTTAGATATAACAGTTTTAAATTTCATTGAATCAAAGCAAACCATGACGCCTACATAGTTTAATATTGATTGCGGTTTTGATGTTTTAATATATTAGATAAAATACCTATTTAACATGTTATTAATGGTTTCTGTAGACCCTAAATCCATTTGGTAATTATTTTCACACAGTTATAAAAATCAATGGAAGTGTTTTTGGGAGGAATATGTTCAATCATTTGATTTTTATGTCCCATATTCTATAACAAAAGGCAATGTGGATACCAAATCCCTTAGTTTGGTTTTTTATTCTCAAAGGGTTTGTGATGAAAAAGAAGAGTATAAGTTGATGTATATGATAAATAAAATACAACTATATTTTATTTATGGTTATGATAGAATGAATTCATACCATATCATTTAGGATCTTCTCCCACCAAAAGTAACCCTCCTCAGTTCGAAATGAATAAATTTAGATAATTATGCTTGAATCCCTCCTTTAATACATCATGGTTTTTTGATTAGCACCGATGATATTTAAAGCAAAAACATTAGAGGAAATTACTACTATATATATTTACATAATAAGAGATATGAATAGATGAATCACTAAAAACAAACAATAAATAAAATAATTATTCAAAATACATGTATTTTTGTACATAAACCAAAAAGAAGATTATTAGTACTAAAAGTAAAACTTGGAAGAAACAATAAACTCTATATACTCATGAAAGCTACTCCACAACACTTCCATGCCACTAACATCTATAAAAAACTAAAAATTTCTTTTAAAAACCAAAAAAATTGTTTATATTTATGTATGGTGGGCATAACATGTATACATAGTAAGATCCTCCCAAAAACATCTCATGAAAATTTTGAGGAATCACACTAATGCCCTATGAAAAAATAAATCTAAATCATCACCTAAACATGGAAAAATAGTTTCATATACTCACTATGGATCACTCACAAAATAATTCATATAAATAAACCTTTTCATATAAAAAATTATATATATATATATATATATTAAAATTAAGGTTCTAGGATACCACTTCTCCACTAGTTTTCCTCTCACACCCCAATGATAATGTCATGGTCTCACCCCGCCCATAAATCATCCTACACCATGTGAAATTGTATCACTTCCATCAGTGAATCATATGTATCTTAGATTATCTCATCACCATCTTATCAAAATAGTAATGAGGTGCATAATTGGAAACCACTACATCTTGTTTACATTAAATGTACAAAAATCACAAAACATAATTATAGACTATCCGTGAAAAAAAAAGAACGAAATAAATTCGTGGAAGGCTTACTTGAATGTTGCGAGTTGAGATGATAGATCCGAGAGGAGTGAAGAAGATAAAAAATGAAGCCAAAATGAGTTTAACGTAGGTCGATCGAAGAGCCGATTAGGGTTTACCGTGTGAGAGAGACGAGCCGGCAGACTGTCAATCGAAAAATCGTAAATAATAGTCCACGGGGCTTTAATTTCTTTAAAATTTTTATAACGTTGGTTATTATATAACCGACATTATAAACTATTTTTTAAATTTATAACGTCTGTTATTTTAAAACCGACGTAAAAACCCCCCATGCATTGGTTTTTTACATCGGTTATCTTATAACCAATGTAAAAAACAAGATATCTACGGGTTTTTTACGTCGGTTATAAAATAACCGACGTAAACCCCCCCCCCCCCCCGTGCTTTGGTTTTTTACGTCGGTTATTTTAAAACGGACGTAGAAAAGCTCCTGCACTTTGGTTTTTTACGTCGGTTATTTTATAACAAACGTAAAAAATGATATATCTACGGGTTTTTTACATCGGTTATAAAATATCCGACGTAAAAAACCCCCCCGTGCTTTAGTTTTTTACGTCGGTAATTTTATAACCGATGTAAAAACCCGTAGATATCTCATTTTTTACGTCGGTTATAAGATAACCGACGTAAAAAACCAATGCACAGGGGGTTTTTTACATCGGTTATTTGGAAACCGACATAAAAATCCCGATATCTACGTGTTTTTTACGTCGGTTATTTGGAAACTGACGTAAAAAATGAGATATCTCCGGGTTTTTTACGTTGGTTATAAAATAACCGACGTAAAAAACCCCCATGTGCTTTGGTTTTTTACGTCGGTTATTTTATAACCAACGTAAAAAATGCGTAGATATCTCATTTTTTACGTCGGTTATAAGATAAACGACTTAAAAAACCAATGCGCGGGAGGGTTTTTACGTCGGTTATTTGGAAACTGACATTAAAAACCCGATATCTATGCGTTTTTTACGTCTGTTATCAAATAACCAACGTAAAAAACCAAAGCACGAGGGGTTTTTTTACATCGGTTATTTGATAACCGACGTAAAAAACGCATAGATATCAGGTTGTTTATGTCGGTTTCCAAATAACTGACTTAAAAAACACCCCGCGCATTGGTTTTTTATGTCAGTTAAAAGATAACCGACGTAAAAACCGAACAGGTGCGATTTTTAACATCGGTTATTAGAATAACCGACGTTAAAAATCTAATCGCCGCAATTTTTACCTCGGTTATTTTATAACCAACGTAAAACACCACGTTTCATAGATTATCACGTCGATTATATATAACCGACGTAAAAAATGGTGACGTAAAAAACGTTTTCTACACTAGTGTGAAATATAGATTAAAAATGACTCTATCAAAAATTGATACACTTATTTTTTATGATATATATTGGATAACCAATTATAGAAATTATATCTCCTTCCACAAACAAGGAAATATATTTTTTATCATATACCCTGTTGGGACTATATTCTGCACACTGTGAATCATAATTAATATAAATTAGTATACAAATGTTCCCTAAATAATTTGTAAATGTTACCGTATCATCCATACCTAAAACATTAAACACATCACAAAATAAAAGGTCTAGTTAAGGAATTTCATTCCACTCAAAAATATTATCCTCAAACATAAAGTTTTTTAATGCACTATAAAATTAAAAATATTATATTAAAAGAGTGGGCCAATGTAAAGATATGTCAACTTGTTTAATATCTATTAATTGGCGTCAAATGTGACTACCAAAAATCAATGTATTTTAAAATACAATTCAACGTATGATCTTTAAAATCTCTAGTAGAGATATTTTTTAATTATTCACTAGTAAAATACCATAAATATGGATCATCCCAAATGTATTTACTTCCCTCACACACTATAATTGAGACATGTTTATTAGATAAACATTGGGGGAGTCCATTGGAAGACAAAAAATTCACCCGATCTACAAACCATGGTCGCTCACTTTTAACAGCATACAATTCAACATATTGAAGTGTTTATTTAAAAGAGAGAATGATATAATGTTTTTATCCAAAAAATATATATAATCTGATAAAATAGTAAGTAAAAAAAATTTACATAAATTTTCATATTTTATTTAAAAATCAATCCCTTACAATAACTAAATCCTTATGAAAACATAGTTTTGATTCATTTTTTTATTAAATGTCTCATTGAATAATTTACTTTGAAAATAAAAACATTAGATCCTAAAAAATAACATCTAAACTTTTCTGAAAGAAAAAAAATTAAAAAAAAATCTCCATAGTTATTGTTTAGCTATCTTGATCTTGTTCTAAATCCCTTGATGCAAAATCAATCACATGTGCTTTATTTTTAATATTTGGACTCAAATTTTCTCCTAATGGAAAAATTATATGAATTTGTCAAAAATTTAATAGCTAATATATATTTTAGTTGATGAAATATGATATTATAGTATCTATAATTACATCCCTATAAATTATTTTTTAAATCATTCAGCAGAGAAAAATTGAGAATCCATTTAAAGAAGTCTAGAAAAGGGAAACATATATTGCTAAACTATTTTTTAAATCACTTATAAAAACTAGTGTTTCTGAGAAAAAATCCCACACCCCTACCTTTTTTAGGAATAGAAGTGAATTAATGACATTATCATAGGATTTATCAACTTGAATTCCATACATTGAAACTATATATGAAAAATTTTATTTTCATAGTTGAGAAATAGGTTTCTATCAGTGTATTTTTACAGAAAAAAAATACAAACTCATAAAACAAATCTAAAAGATATCATCAATATATAGTAAATTTAGGATCTTATGGTCTTCTCATAATACAATTATTATAAGTGGGGATGAATTTTAGTTTAAAAAATAGTTTAAGAATTTTACACCAACAAAAAAATACTCAAAGCCTCTTAAAGTATATTATCAGACATAGCCCTTAGTTTCATTAACGAAGTCACCAAATCAGAACCACAAATAGTTTAATTACATCAGAGTAAAAAATCATATTCACTAGGGATCTTATTTGTCATATTTGTTATCATAATTAAGATAAATTCAATAAAAAATACAAGAATATAAAGATAAATATGATTAGTCACTTTCTATTAAATGTACCGTTGGAATAAAACATGTAAACAACAAGTTATACAATAGCTTAAAAATTTAAGAATAAATTAAAAACTATATTAAAAAGATAAATCTCGTTTAACCTTAATAAAATTTATTTAATAAAATAGTATAATTTTATCCACTTTTTATACTTATAGTAAAGTCTATCATTCTATTCCAGGAAATCCCTCGATATGAAGATCAGAATTTCTCTGTCTTCTTATCCCCAGAAGACCTTGATATGAAAATTCGATTTGTCTTAATAACACCATAATCCCTAGATCTGATGGATCATATTATCCATTTTCATATCCCTATAATCCCTCAGTCATAATAATTTTCATACATGATTTTTCAATTAAAAAAATTTAAGGAGACAACCTGACAAGGTCTCCTTAGAAAAAAAAACAATATAAAGAATTAAACTAACTAAGAATATTCCTTTCACATAGAGAAATATTGTATAGTGAACGTAATCACCCAACCAACTCCAAAATATTAAAATGACTCTATGTTTATATTCAATCTCCCGATGGTAATATTTATATGTTTTTGTAATGCCCTTAGAAATTTAGTTCTTAAAGATCATCATAACTGAATATCTAATGATGTTTTTAATAACAACATCACATTGATAATGATATTTCATATTATAAAAATAGGTTTATTTATTACAATTATAAATAAATGTCAGTCTAATGGGATTTCATTATATTTTAAATATTATTATCATATTTTTAGTTAGTCTGATTGTATCCATACAATATACAGTTTGATGGTGAAGAATTTTGTTAGTATAAAAGATAAGAAAAAACTACATGTGTTTGTATGATAAAGGTAATTACAATCTATTAGAACCATACTCATTATGATTATCATAATGAGATAATAATATTTTTTAATATTCATAATTTATAATATATTATAATAATAGTAAAATATAATGTTTTTTACAATAACATACTAAAATATTTTGAATATAAAAAGTTAGTAAACTTGTTTTTAAGAAATTGTGTGATTTCTGAAACAAAAGGATTAGAATAGTAAGAAGTCAAAATTCTGCCTCAATGTATCCCCCTTTTGGGAAACCACAATCCCAAAACATATAGGAAAATAACCTGAAAATATTACATCCCTCCTTCTGTTAACAACATCTTTTTCAAGGTTATTCATTGAACCTTATCCCCCATGAGTTTATATCTCTAATTAATATATTGTGAATACAATAAATTTTCATAATATTTGTTTCATAAAATTACTTCTCCCCAATAGGTTCAAATCTCCCCATAAGGATCATATGCTAACCCTTAAGGAAACATATATTCAATCATATTACAAATTTCCATTTTAAAAACTCTTGTCCTTATTTAGTAATTTTCTCCCCCATATAATGATTTCTCCCCCATTGTGATTTTCAAAAATAAGGGGGAAGGATTCGAACATCCTAAAATGTTAGAAAAGTGACAAATGAAACATTATTGAACTACTTAATAATTCAAAAAATATGATATAACATATATCCAATAATATTTGGATAATATTCAAACATATCATATTTGTATAAAAATGCAATTCATTAACTATGAACAATTAAAAGAATTACTAAATAAATACAAAAGAGATGAAAAGAAAAATGTTAATTATTTCCTCATTAAGGTATTCACAAAGAACTTTATTTTTTCAACTTCATTCAGTATTTCTCCATTTTGTTGACTTTTAGTTCCAAAACTTCTTTACTTATGATCATTTTATTTTAGTCTTTAAAGTTCCATGGAAAATATCTTGTTCTCCTCTTTTATATAGAAAATTTATGCTTCTACATATCAGAGTCTAATCATCTCTAACTCTATTACTCGAATCTTATTTGTTAGAACATTATCATCCACTATATGATCATCGATGGAATCCATGAATTATTCAACAAACATAACCATGTCTAACATGCATTTAAATTGATAATTAATGTATTTTTCTGATTCTACCAATATATTCTTCACATTATCAAATGATTCATCATGTATTCTAATATTAATATCAGAACGATGAAACCATTTAACCATCTGATTTCAATCTCTTTTATTAGTTTGGTAAAATTATTGGCCAATAGTTAACTAAACGTAAATTTGAATCACTTTTCATGTTGAATCCATTTTAAATTCCAACTTCTTCGTAACACTATCTTGAATCAGTTGACATGGAGACTCAAGGAATAGAAACTAAGGAATAGTTCCTTTTGAAATATTAAATCATAATCAATATAATCAAAACCTTTTAGAGCTATTGTTCAAGATGAATATGATTGAACTTGATAAAACATTGTAGGTTTTATTCTACGTGTTTAAACATCAGATCCATTACCTTGTTTTTATATAACATTGAAACAAATTTCTCAAATTTATTAGAATTTTTTTTCATCTGATATTTCCATAATATCAATTTATTAATTAAACTAAACTTTGTCATCAAATTTTGTTTTTTTAATTAAGATATTCATCCAATTTATTTATTAAGGGGTGGGATTTTCTGATAATGATTACTCGTCCTCCAGATAACATTTGGATTTTTCTTCTATTTCATTTTTTTAGGATAAATTCAATTAGGATGATGATTAAGCTGATAAATCTGTTGATTTCTTACTGGTGTGAGTTTTTTAATCCTTATCATCTTTATTTTCTTTCTCTTTCCCTTCTTCTTATTTGTCTACATCTTCTTCAATTTCTATTTCAATTTATTCATATTAATCTTCCTATTCTTTCTCATATCCTTATTTTTCTTCTTTTTTATACTCTATAAACTTCATTATAAATTTCTTTATCTAACCCATCCTAAAATTTCATTATTGTTCTCAGAGGTGTTTTCCCATTCAGTTCTTCTTCCATTTATTTCTTTGGAAAAAGAAGAAATTATTCTTAATCAACTACCTTATATTTTCCTTTTTTATTAATAGATATAATTTCATCTTGAACAACTTCTATTTCTCCAAGTGATAATCCATATCTTGGATTGACCTACCCAATATGAGAAGTTGTATACCAGCTTTCTTATATTCTCTTTCTACTCATTTCAAAAGATTTTATCAAAACTGAGATTCTTGTAATCTTTTATATTGTTTCTTATTCTTTAATAAAATTTCCATGTTTTTTTAATCATGAATCATTATGTCTATAGACTCTATTATATCATGTTGGATTTCTTAATCCCAGGATTTATTCTAATATTTTTTGGCCATAATCTCTTAAAAACATCATCATGAATTTTCATTTGTCTCTTTTGTTTCTTCAGAGGAGAGGTCTCTACCTTCCTCTTATTCTTCTTATAAGCCATCTCTAGTTTCCCTAATAGTTATTCCTTTGATGAAGTAACATCTAATTTTTCAAAAACAATATTTTATTTCACATCAGAAAATATAATTCAATTCATCATATCATCACAGATAAATGAAATTGTTTTCCTCATTGTATACAATATATTTTCTACCTAATATACTTTCATCCAATCAACAACTATTTTACTAATCAAATATGGAAAAATGTTTATTCTTAACTTGATTAGGCATGTTTTTATGTTATCTATAGTTATAAAGATAAACATGAACATATCAATCATCATCATGTTTACCAATAAATCAACTACAAAAAATTAGATACCTTCAACATATCTTGATATTTATTTCATGAAATAAGAAATCTGTTTATCCATATATCAAACACTTTTTTATCTTGTGTATATTGATAAACCTTTTAAATCTTCTCGTAATGGTAAAACAAAGAATCTTCTACCCTTTTCTTATTAAACATTCCCAGAATACCTACAATCATGTGTGATGAACAATAGGATTGACCTCTTGATGGAATTAAAAAAGATCCAAAATATTCTTATAACGAAACTTATTATTTTTCCTTATATTTGAAAAGAATTTTTTTATTTCCCATATTATTTTAAAAACTAATCCAATGCATAGAATTCATGTACTACATTGGGAAAAATGATCAGAATCTATATATAGTTTTCCCTTAAAAACCAAATCACATCCATGTAAAGAAATTATATTAATAAGAATTAAATCATACTTATATTTGAAATATCTATAAATTAACCTCTCTCTAAAAATTTACAAATTCTCAAAATCCTACTTGGTTTCCATTCATACTAATATTGAAACTTGTGAATCGGGTGAAATGAAATTTTATTGGAATAATTCTTTTTTCGGTATAACAATATGGGGTTCCAATCAATGATCAAACAAAATGGGACATATGGGTTTCCCTATATATATAGGCATAGAGGGTGATTTTTCTACTTCAATAAGATGATCAATGGTTGATATGATGAATAATTTGATCTGACAGTCAATATTATATCGAATAATTTTTTAATGAAATTATTGAATTGTATATATTTTTAAAACATTTATCCATTTGAGAATGAATCCTATTTAGAAAAATATTAAAAAATTAAAAACAAATTAGTTTTTTTAAATCAAAATGCATAAATACAACATTTAAAAAATTAATGTAATAAAATATTGTAAACTCAAAAAATAATAAAAGAGTCCCTTTTGTAGTGAAGTATTTCACTAGAAAAAATAACCTATTATTATTGGTTCATGAAAACTAAATAGATTACAATATTTTTTGAAAATAAATATTGATTACAGTAGTGTTAGTATTGAAAGTAATTAAAATAGTTTCGTTTTTAAATCTAATTTGACTATTTTTGAATCTAGAAATTTTATTTGAAGATTTGAGTTAAAAGATTTTATAATATTTTTTGAGTCCAGATAAAATTTTGATAATTATAACTCTGAAATATTTATAATAAGTATGAGAACATAAATAATTTATTAGTAAATCCATCTGGTCCTGCAGCACTATCAATGTTCAGTGACAAGAGGGAATCATGTATCTCCTTTGCACAAGGGATATCAATAAGCCTCTTATTCTGGTTATCTTTAATAGAGGGGTCAAAACATTGAATAATTTTATCAGAATTGTCATTTCCAACATCTGAGTACAACTTTGCAAAGTAATATGTCACTGCCTCAACAATACCATTCTCTGAATCAAATAGATTCCCATCAATGCTAAGAGCATTAAGACTCCTCCTGGACTTTTTTTCTTGGATAATGTAGTGAAAGAATTTGGAGTTCTTATATCCTTCCTTCAGCCATATAGCATAGGATTGATTCTATGCCAGATTATCCTTAAGGTCCAGCAGTTTGTCCAGTCTTAAAGCATCTTGTATTTCCTCTAGGGAGGGAACCACTTAGGACATACCAGAATCATGAAGTTCTGAGAGGGTAATTTCAGCCTCTCTTATATCACTATCAATAGAGGAGAAGGACTCCTTACTCCATTGATTCAGCCAGACCTTAACAAGTTTCAGCTTGCAATATAAAATGTCAATGAGCTGCCCAAGTAACTAGTTTTTCAAGCATCCAAGACAATCTCTCGGCATCCAGGTATAACGAGCCAATCATTATTGAATTTGAAAGGTAGAGGGGATGGCATGACTTTATTAGAAAATATCTCAACAAAAATAGGATTGTGATCAGAATGCAAACATGGTAGAATTCTCCCAGCCACATCAATTGGCCTATTATTATCATCCACATGAACGAAGCACCTGTCCAGCCTACTTGCATGTCTCCCATTAATAGTGTACCTTCTCTATGTGTAATCAGCACCATAACTTGGAACCTCAACAAGGATACATTTTTCAATGAAAGCTAAATAATCAGAGGCTGAAGCATGACAGAAGTGCTCCCCAGTTTTTTCCTCAGGCCTTAAAACAGTGTTAAAGTCACCAAGAAGAACCCAATTGCTCGTCATGCTCTCAGATATATCAGCTAAGCTTCTCCACAACGCTCATCTTCTTGTGTAAATATTTAAAGCATAAAAAAACTTCACCGAAATGGATAAATTATTACTATGACATGAGAGAGTAACAGACTGAAAATCAGTCAAAATGGAATTAACCACAACACTATCATGTTTCAGCACCCATAGAGATTTAGAATTTCCTATAAATAGATGGCTTGCAACTATGGAATATCCCATAGACGCCCATTTGAAGGAACTACAATTCTCAAACTTCATCCTTGGTTCAGAAATACCAACAAGAACTGGCCTATTAGTCATAATAAGATGTCTAAGGGATCTGACCATTGGAGGATTCCCAATCCCTTGAAAATTCCAGAAAAGAATCTTTATTTTTTTTATCTGAGCCTAGTGTTAGGCACATCATAATTCTATTAAGCATCTTCTTCAAGAGGTAGGAGTCCAATAACACCATCACCGTTTGCTGGTCAGGTAATTAATTGGAGAAAGTCCAATGTGTTTTTTGGGGATGGAATTAACACTTCAAGGGAAAATAGAACTGCGATGAAGCTCGGAGTTAAAAGGGGCTCTCTTCCTTTCATATATCTTGGTGTACCTCTTTTTTGGGGCAGGGTCAAAAGATGTCACTTAGAAAATATTGTGTTGTGAATCATCAATCAATTATCAGACTAGAAAGGGAAAAATATATCCCAAGATGGAAGAATTAGTCTAGCTAACTCAGTGATAACCTCATTGATTGTTTATTCCTTTTCTCTATACAAGTGGACGAGATCGCTGATTAAATAATTAAGTGAAAAAATTAGGAACATTGTTTTGACTGGCTCAATTAATGAAAAGAAACATGTCATTGTTCCCTAAAAAGATTTCATTAATCCTGTTCAAAAAAAAAGGAATGGGCATTAAAGACATTCGGATCTTCAATGACACTCGGATTGAAAAGTTTGTCTAGAAGTTTTTTTCAAATCCTCATCCCTCCATGGAGTTTCTGGAAATTAGATTTATTGGAAAATTGCAGAATGGATATGCCAACTATATGAGATCCTCTGTTTGGTATGCTATTAAACAGGCCTATTCTGATTTGATGGATCGCTTGAAATGGTTGGTCTGCAAGCAGTCCAACCTAAATTGCTGGACCACCTCTTGGTTGTCACGACCCATTTTTAATGACATCATCATTCCACCACTCTTAAGCATAAATCGATTGATGATATTGGGGCAGACCTGGTCCTTCCTGAAATTCTGCCCAGCCACATAAGAGTGGAAGTCACGCAATATTGCTTCACAGACATTGATGTTCTAGTTTGGACTCCGGATTTGAATGGAATTTTCAGCACAAAGGAATGTTATAAGTCTCATTGTGGTACCTCGAGTCACCCCCCAATATGTGTTATGGATTTCATAAAGCCTTTTATTCCTCCTACACGGTCATTGCTCATATGGAATATTTGGAAAAACAGGTTTCTTTTGCAGTTCTTGCTGCAGCGAACTGGGCTTTATCTTTTCCCATCTGTCATGTCTGCTTGGCAGCAGATGAATCCATCTCCCTTGTTTTCTTATCTTTAATTTTTTCCCGCAAGCTATGGTATTACATGCAGCAGATTTTTCAGTGCCGCCTTCATTTTCAATCGGTTGATGAATTAATGCAGGAAATTGGAATGTCCAATTTTAGTGAGCATGTTCATTCTATTCTTTTGGATGAAATTTCAGCTGTTATTGACTTCATTTGGAAGTCCAGAAACGACCTTCTATTCAACAATATTCATCCACGGTTTCATAATGGTGTCTTAACGATGCATCGTTCCATTTGAATGGCTTCCAACAACCAAGCAGGTTGTATGAGAAATGATGTCTCTGACCTGGTTTTGTTGAGATCTCTTCATATTACTGGAAGGACGAAGAAGCCACTTATGGTGAAATACATCAGCTGGATTCCGCCTCCTCCACGGTGGATTAAGTTCAATGTTGATGGGGCCGCCTCTGGTTCTCCAGGGCTCTCTGGATGTGGTGGTGTTTTTCATACTTCTCAAGGGTTTTTCAAAGGATACTTTTTTCATTTTATTGGTAATGGATATGACATTAAAGCTAAGCTCTGGGATATAATGAAAGTGATCAGGTATGCTATCCATTTTGGTTGGAATGAATTATGGGTCGAGTCAGACTCGTCTGTTGTAGTTCAAATTTTGAAAGAGCGCTCAAGGAGTGTGCCATGGAGTATTCTCCCAGTTTGGATTGATTGTCTTCGGCTTCTTGGATCACTCGCCATTGAAGTCATGCATGTTATCGTGAATCTAATAAATTGGAATATGCTTTTGCAAAAAGTGAAATTAATGAGGTCACCTCCTTTTAGTCTTTTTTGTCGCCTGAGTATTGTGATTGTCTTGTTCAGGCGAATTATTTTGGTGAGGTTTATTCTCGTCATTGTATAGTGACTCCATGATGTATTGTATTGTACTATTATTTTATTTTATTTCCTCACGAGTAGGTTCACCTGCCTCCTATATTTCTTTGAATTAGTCTACAAATCTCAATGTGATAAAAATTTTAAGAAAACAAAAAATTTTAGAAAACTAAAAGTTATATGATAAACTAGATTTGTTTTTGAAAAAACATAAAACATAAAACATATATACTCCCCCTATGAATTGAAATATATTAATTTAAGAAGATGAGTAGAAAATAATTATATATGAATATCTACTTTACATTGATCCTCCGTAGATTCAATTTAATATATTCAAATATTTTGGTAGTAAGATGTTTTGTAGAGAGTCATCATATTGATCTTGTGTTATGAGGAAATATAAAATTATATATCCTTCGAGTGACTGATCCTGAAGGAAACGATGACTTATATCACTTTTCTTTTCACATGAGGGATGTGACAGATATTTACATAAAGATATAGAACATTAGTTATCAAAAAATATTTGAGTTTTAGTAAACATCATGCCATAGTCATCAAGTGTGTGTTGAATCAACAAAACGTGAACACAACAACTTATTTATACCATATATTTAGATTCCATAGTGTAATGTGCTACTTAGTGTTATTTCATAGAAGACCAAGAAACTGAAGAGTCTCATAATAAATGAAAATTTTGTATTTACTTTTCATATCCATTCTACATCAACCAAAGATAATATCTAAAAATCTTTTTAATTCAAAAATATTTATAGAAGAATATAAATGTCGTAAATCTATAGTTCCGTAATGATAACAAAAAATAATAATTTTTCAGATTTTAGATGTGTTTCCTTTGGATTTCCTTGATATATTTCACATAATAATACTGTTAAATTAAATTCATTTGATTCGTAGTTAATTAATGTAAATTTCATATCATACCTATAAAAATATTTTGACCAACTTGTTTCCCAATCTCATTAAGATTTAAATTATTGGAGGTACCACTATGAGTACTCATACTTTCCATTTGGTTGTTTCCAAATTTATTTATAAGACATTTTATATGATTATGTTGAGAGAAAAAATTTCCATCCTATTTTTCTGATACTCAAAAACCAAGAAAATGTTTTAACTCACCGATCATACTTATTTTAAACTCAGATTTCATATGATGCAAAAAATAATTTGTAAAAAATTGTTTATTTTATCATAATATAATGTCATCAACATATATTTATAAAATCATATTTTTTTATTAACTTATTTTATAAAAATGGTTTAATTTGTAGCTCCATTAAAAAAGTGTTTTGTACCAAAAATAAAATAAACCTATTATACCTAAGACTATGAGATTTTTAAATTATATATAAACCATTGAAATGTTAATAAATTTATTCATGATGTTTTTAATTTTCCAAACTAGGTTTTTGTTCGTTACTAGATTCCTCTTGAATATATTCTTTAAGAAAAGAACACTTCAAAACTATTTAAATTTTTAAAAATTAATGAATCTTGGAAAGTATAGAAGTATTAGAATAGCATTATTTCTTTCTACTAATTCATAGGTTTCATTATAATATATTTCCTCTTTTTAATTATAACCCTTAGCAATAAATCAATTCTATTTAAAATAATTTAGTATTTTTCATCATATTTTTTACAAAACTCCCATTTTACTTCAATTACTAATGTTTTGGAAGGTCATTCAACTAAATTCCAGACTTTGTTCCTCTCAAACTCATTGAGCTCATCATGAATTTATTTAATTCATTCCTCATCACATAAAGCCTCATCAATATAATTATGTTCAAATTAGGATAAAAATTTAGATGTTCAATTTCATTCCTTAAGAAACTTATAGTTCTAATTGGTTGATTGACATCACCAATGATACTTTCACTACGTTGACTCCTAAGAAAAAAATAAATTCCTTGATTTTTAAATGTATATTCTTAAAAAATATGTAGAAAATATTCTTATGGAAAAACAATAGAACATATTTCTAGAGTTATATCTTTATAAGAAGAAAATTCTAATAAATGTTTGAAATTAGTTTTAGAAATAACTTCTATGGATGTTGGTTGGGGATGTTTGAAAATAGAAGGAATGGTTTCATAAAACCTATCATATAATGTTTCATTAATAGTAAAATAATTTTAATTAATAAATCTATATGACTTATAAGTGTTAGAATAACCGAAAAATATTCCTTTATCATATTTGGGTTCAAATTTGTGAAAGTTATCTTTTATATTCAAGATAAATACTTTGAAAAAAAAAATTAAAGTAAGAAACTTCAAGTTTCATTTCTATCTATATTTAATAATTAGTTTTATTAAGAAAACATTTAATTAAAATTATATTTATAGTATAGAAGGATGTATTAACCACTTCAACCCAATATTTTACCAATTCAGTATTCACTCAACATGATTCTAGATTTTTCATTATTAATTTTATTCTTTATTCAACTACACTATATTGCTGAGGGGTTTATGGTGATGAAAAGTAATTATTAAACCATTTGTTATTAAAAAGGCTCAAAATCCAAATTTAAACATTCTCCACCATGATTACTATGATTTTTTATCAAGATATGGTTTTTTCTCATTTTTAACATTGGTATAAAATGTTTTAAAATAACAAATGACTTTTTATTTCTTTATCTGAAAATAAAACCATATATATTTATTGTAATCATATAGTAAGACATATAAGTATTATTTTCAACCGATACATCAAGTTTTTGTATGACCAAATAAGTTCATGTGAACTACCTATAAAGAATCGGAAGATAATACTTCACTAATAGATTTAATATTTAAACTAGGTTTCTTTCATTATTGATGAAGGCTCACAAACTTTTGAATCGTCAAACATATGATCTATTATATCATTAAAAATTCCTTTATTAATCTACATAGATGATTTTATAAGATTACAGTTTCCTAAACTTCTATTCTATAAACAACATTGATCTTCTATTTCACTTAGGCAGGGTATGTCTGGACTCCTAAGGTCATCTATATTATGTTTATAACAATTCACATACCAATTAGAATAAATAATAAATTCATCCTTAGAACTATGTACTAAAAATTTATCATTAATAAAAATCATATGGTAAACTTCATCACATAATTGATTTATTATTATACTGATGTTCTTAAGACCTATAATAAAAAAATAATTTGAAATAAAAAAATTTCTAAGAGGAAAAATATTTCATATTCTTATAATCACTCTTAGAGCATTATCTCTAAAATTACATTGACACCTTCTAATTTTATAATCATATTTAATAATTAATTTTTGACATTAATGTGTTAAGAAAACCCACAATCCATGTAAATTATATTTTTTACTAGTATTTTTTGTTACCTAGAAAATAAATAAATTAGTTTTTGGGAACCCAAACCTTATTGTGTTTGATAATGTTAGAAAAAAACAATGGTTCACCATATTTTTGAAACATTTTTTGGAAATGTTACATCTTTATAATTATAAAATTTAGGGAATACTAATGATTTTATTCTCTTGAATTAATAATCTTTATTTGAGTTCTTACCACTTTATAACTTAGTGAAAAACTGTGCACTTTTTTAAAGAAAATAATTACTACTAAAAAAAGGTTTCTTATATGTGAAACCCATTCTAGAACCATTACTGGGAGGTAAAATTTGTTTATAAATTTTATAAAATCATTCATTACCAATATTAATGTTTGTTAAAAGTTTCTTCAAATAATAAATTTAATATTTTAATTTTACATCTAAATTTTTATTCTTTTTTGAATTAGTTTGGGAACAAAATTTTCATTGCAAAACTTCTTTCTCAGAAAATAATTTTTCAAAATCAATTGAAATGGTTTCCATTTAATAATTATTTTGATCAATATGTTTTGAAATATATGATATTTCCTTAATCAAACCATTTATTCATAAATTCCCCTTATAAATATTTACTTTTCCACTACTATGTTTATTTATAAATTTTATAATTATCATTTTCTAAAATTTTATCAAAGCATGAAAATTCATCTAACAAGGTAAAGATTTATCTTATGCTAAGGAAGATTCATCATATGATGATTTAGAATCATTATTTTCGGGATAATTAAAATTTAAATATATAATTTTTAGTTTTTCATATATTCATACCTTAGCTAGGAAACACTGATTATCTATAGGTACATTGGATAAAAGACATATGTTTCTATGACCAGAACTATCATTATCAGAAGAACATTCTGAGGAATCACATCCATTGGCACTCTATGTGTTATAATATTTAATAATATTTTTGACATTGTATTTTTACTACTTTTTGGAATTGAATTATGAATTATATTCTTTTATATCTTTCCCCTTCATCTTTGGAAAATCAGGTATAACATGTCTAGATTTATAACATACATATGAAGTGACTTCATATATCATAGAATTTCTATCTTTATAAACTTTTTGTATCAGAATTTGAAATATTTATCATGGAAAATCTATTCATCCTTATTGAAAAAATATCGAATTCATTCTCAGAATGTTTAGAGACACTTGAAATAGATTGAACAACTAATTTATTCTTTCTTGAAGACATGAAAACTTTTTTAGTAGATTATACCTTAGAAGGAATGGTAGAAGTTTTATAAAAAGATACCCCACTTATTTCATTTTCTATTTATCATAAACTCTTTTCAAAATTACCTCATGCTACATAAAGGTTCCAATAACATCATCCAGAATAATAATATTTAGCTTTCTTATCTTATCAATAGTAGTTCTTTTATTTCTCCATTCATTGAGTATGTTATTAATTAACTTTTTAATAGTAATTTCATCAAAAAGAACATGCTATCTAATAAATTTTAAAAAATTTATGATCCTCATAAACCTCTTGTAAATCTCAAAAATTGATTCATCATATAAGAAATCATAGGTCAGGTAATCTACTCTAATCAAAGTTCTCATAGTATAAAAAACATTAGAAGTACTAAAGTGTGTGACTTTATGATTTTTCCATATTGTTTGATGCTACATGAGGATATTTTCAGTTGTATATAATTATTATCATGGGACATAACAATGTATTCTTTAAACTATAGTTCAACTGATACTCTACTTTCTATTGATATGTAAAATCAGTAACATACTTATCAAGAATATTATTGTATCCAATAATCATAACTAAATTGTTAACACCAGTTATTTTAAAAATGGTTTTCATATTATCTCTATAGTACATATAATTATCCCCATCAAATATAAGTGGTTTTTTATACTTAGATTGTCTATAGACCAAAACTAAGACTTTATGTCTTAAAATAATATAAATTATTTTCTAAAAATACATGTTAGTGAAAAACAAAATTTCTTAAAAAATTGTTTATATAAAAACATCCAGAACATTTAATAGTAAATGAAGTAAAACCTCAACAAGTATTTGATCAGAGGAATCCTACTCAGATATTAATTATAGGATAATAAAATCTGCTCAAATGACAATACCTACAAGAGGGGAGAATTGTTGTTTGAAAAACCAAATTTAATATGTTTAAAACTAAAAAATCACAGAACCTCTTAATTAAACATATTAGAATCTTCCCTCAGTCCAATTAAAAAATTCAATAATTTGTATCCACAAAATTGTACTATTATATCAGAATAAAAAAACATAATCACTGTGGTTTATATTTATCTAAGTGGTTATCATAATCAAAGTAAATATGATAAAACAAAAATTATTGAAAGCTCAATATAATTAATCACATTATATTTAATGTGCAGTGAAAATAAAACTTGTAAACAAAAATTAATAAAATATATAAAAAAAATTAAGAATTAATTATAAACTATTTAAAAAGATAAACCTCTTTTAAACTTTCAGAAAAAAAGGTATCCAATAACCTTTAATAAAGGTATCCACTATTTAATACCTACAATAATGTCTATATTTTCTTATCAAGAAAGCCCTTAATAAAAATATCAAGATGGATCTATCTTAATATTTACAAAATCCCTCTATATTGATTATTGAATCTATCTTACTATCTCATAATCCCTTGATCTGATGGATAAGATTCCATATCTTTGTATCCCCTAGATCTCTCAATTAAAGAAATTATTGCACATGAGTAATAATTAAAAAAAATTAAGGAGTCAACCATACAAGGTTTCCATTAAACAAAAACACTCTGAAAATTTACAATGAATAAAAAATAGCAGTTCACAGGAAGAAAACATCAAGATAGAAAGTTATAAACTAACAAGCTCCAATCTATTAAAATGACTTGGTATTTATAGTTGATTTACCAGCCATCATATTTCCATATTTTTTACAATGGAATCAGATATCTGGCACTTATGAGATCATCATTACTGAATGTCCATAGTTTTATTGATTAAATCCATCATAATGTTAAATATATTCCTTATGAGATAAATAAGTTTATGTATTCTGATTATTAATATAATTCATTCTGATATACTTATATAATATATTCAATATTATTATCAAATTCTGAGTGTGTCTGATTGTATCGCTATAATATTCAATCCAAAGTTGATGAATTTTATCATTATAAAAGACTATAAAAATGTATATATCCTAGTTTGATAAAGGTAAGTCCAATATATTATACATATACTCATTATGATTGTCGTAATGAAGAAATATAAGTTCATTATTGTAATAATTTTGAAATTTTTCTAATTATAGAAAAAGATAGTTTTTTATAAAAAACATACAAATATTATTTTTACATAAAAAGTTAGTAAACATATTTTTGAGAAAGTGATTGTGATTTCTAAAAAAAGGAATTGAAAATTAAAAATTATAATTTTTGAATAAATTGTAGATTCATCTATAAATATATCCATATAAATTTCAAAAAATATAGAAAACATACAAATTACATTCCATTTGAAAATTTCAAAAGGAATTAAATTAACCAAAAGGAGTTATTCTACATGAAAATTCCACAAAATTTAATGTGAATGTGGTTTTCTCTTTGTATTCATGTGTAATTTGGATTTAAAAATAACCATGAAATCATTTAAACAAAAATTAGTGGGTTTATCCAGAAAGTTATTGAAGAACATGGTTGTGAAGCAGGAGTGTAAATTTATTCTTTCTAGTCACTATGTTGATACTTTTGTAATCACAGTTCATTCTCAATTTATTTTAAATTCTAATATGAATTATTTCTCTATATTCATTATTTAAAATGACCAAAAATATTTTTAAGAAAAAATATGGATAGTACTGACCCATTTTCAATAAGAAATTGGGAAAATGTTTCTATTATAGATCAATGTAGTATATTAATTTTAAAAATTTCTAATAGTGTTGTATTTAATATTTATTTAAATTATACAAGAGGTTATTTATTTTTCTCTAAAAAAATTATTCATACAAAGAGAATCACTCATTCTAGTGAAGTTAGATAAAAACCATCCTATAGATTTCTTATATTCTATATGATATTTTAAATTTCATTTTTCATAATCTAATGTCAAATATATAGTAATTATGATAGGAAATTTTAAATTCTATACTAAAAATGTATAATTTATATTTTTAGACAATTGTCTTAGTTATAACTTTGATGGGTTATTTTAATTTGAAAAGGAAGGTTTAATTGACAAAAAGAATTAATTTTAACTCATAATGTATTCTTAAAACAAGAATTTTTCAATATCAAGCCCTCAATAATAAGATATTAACAAAAGAAAATACGGGTGTGATGTCCATGAAAAATTATTAATTTTATAAAACTTGACCGGATTATGTTTTTATAGTTAATGTAAAAAGTTTGAATATAATCATCACTATGTTTACATTAAAATTTTAATTTTTTCACAAGAAAAAAATACTTTCTATATTTTCTTATGTTTATATAGTTTCAATGAAGAAAAAATAAATTTAATAAATCCAATAAACATCACATTAAATACTTTCATCATTAAATTTTTTTTCATGCATCCTTTTTAATATCATATATATCAGTTTTGACAATAAATAAAGGTATATTTTTATGTCTAGTGGTTGATGAATTATTTCATGATAAATAATGAAATAAATCAATGAAAAATAATTATATCATATTCAATTCAATATAATAATTGAAATCCATTGGGTGTTTCATGTATAGAAAATGTTACATTGAACTACTTATTCATTAAATTTATGTGACATTCTTTTTTCATGAGAATTAATAATTTAAATAGTAGTTTTCCAAAAAAATTATTCAAATAATAAGATATCTATATGTATAACATCAATTATACTTAATATATAAATCATGGTAATCAAAATGGAGAATCATGTCTTCACCTTGTACCAAAACATCCTCAATGGTAACAATTGGTTTGGTTGGACACTAACTAGAAGATTCAATGAAAATTCCAAAATATTTTTTATCAACTACCAATAAGGATTGTCTTAGTGAATAATAAATGAATTTTTTGGAGCATCCTATGTCCATAATAGATTCTTTGAATTTATAATCCTCTATGGTACATGGAATGGTAAATTTTCTTGAGTATTTTCATTTAATAGGAAAATCATGTTGACTCATGGAGGAAACATTCTTCCCAAGGTTTAATTTTCCTCCTCCCTTAAAATTACTCATATTAGAACATTTTTAAGTAATGAATTTTTCATACCACGGAATATATTTCATAGAATCAAATAAAGGAATATTAACTTTAAAATTTATAAAATTAATTATAGGTTCATTATACAAACACTCCCAAAACTATTTCTCATAGTTGGACTTTCCCTATGGTAATGTCATGGTTATTTTACCACTTAGTTATCATTTTAAGATCTATTGTGAAATATATACCCCCATATAATTTTTTCAAAGATTTATTGGTTATTTAATGTAAATACTCTCTATTTGAAACAAATTTTTCATTCACAACAGGTTCGATCTTTTCAAAAAAATTAAAAAATGTTGGCCTTTATTAAAAAGGATCTATATAAACTGAAAATGGGTTTTCAGGATTTTCAATGTGTTTTTAATCCTAAATTGGGTCAAATAATATATTTTGCAGTTATTTAACATAGTACCACTCATTCATTTTATAGAACATACATTATAATTTCTATTTTAATTATGATTTACATGAGTTTGTAATGGTAAACCTCACCTGATTTGGTTTATTTTTATATATAATTCAATAGATATTTTACCATTTGTGTCATCAAAGTGTTCATGATATGTTTTTGTCATCTCATGGTTTCATAAAGTCCACTTTTATGTTTTTTAATATGTTATAGGGGTTAGTAATACCTTCAATGTTGAGAAGTTTTTTATTCATTTAAATTCCTAGGTTGAGAATTGATTGAATGGCCGTGAAAAAATAATCCATATTATTAAGGTAATGTAAATTTATCACTAAACTAACATTTAAAAACCTGGTTAAATATGTAGTTATATTCAAAATATTTTTATTGGTTTTATACTAATGTGATTCCACTACAGTTGTTCATGTGGTTAGGATGGGTCAAATTCACTTGGCTTGGAAATTAACAGCAAAATGGATTAAGTGCCTTGACATACTTACTTCAATGCATCATATCATTACATATGTCCACCAGGAAGCTAATCAACTTGTTGATTTCCTTGAAAACATGAGAGCATCTGGTGACACTTTCACCTATCATTCCAACACTCTTCGTGAGTTCTTCCTTATCCTTTACAGATATAAATGTAAACTTCCTTCCTTCATATTTTTGTAACCTTTGTTTATTTTCTTTAACTATATGAATCCTTCTTGCTTTCTTTAAAAGAAATAAAAAAATAATCCTAAAACTTACCATTATTAGTTTTAATCCTCTGTTATTTAATGTTTAAAAAAGTTTTCTTCTTGGTGCTTTGTTAGAATAAATTGAGTTTTTATGTGGATATTGTAATGTTACATTACTCCATGTTCAAAAAATGAGTTTTTAATTTAATAAATCTGAATATATATATCTTTGGGGTAACATAGTACCTATGATGGTGCTTCCCCTTATATTCTAATGGAAATGGATTTCAGGGTAGTCCCTCCCCTCACAGTGCAGGATGGGACTTCACCATCATTTGAGGAAGTTTCATCCCTTTCCTTTTACCCCTTTTCCAACTCCGATATCCTTACCTTATACCATTATATTTTACTTAGCCATAAGGTTCCAAATCTATTTTATGGATTTTTTCATCTTACAATTACATATTTAGGGTTCAATGAGGCATCATCTATTTTGAATCTAAAATGTATTTCTTTATTCAAATAGGAAATTCCTTCAGTGGATTATTTTGATAGACATATCTTTGGATTTTGTGGTTTACCAGATTGGGAATGGGGGGTCTTCTTGAAAATAGGCATATCATGATCAAATTCAAAACAGAGGATGACTTGGTCAAGGAATAGTCTAGTTCCCCTTGAAACTATAGAGGATTCCAATTTTACTTATTCTGGTGGAATTATAATTTTCACATGAAGCACGATACCCCAACAAGGTAGATTTTGGTTAGTCTCCCTGAAATTTTATTACCATTTCAAAATTCATCTATTATCCATATTATATGGAATCTAGTAGGTATATATTTATGTTCTAATAGTATAACTAAATTAGTATGTCACCCATTTTATTTTTGAATCTATGTGGAAGTGTATATTTCAAGAAGGAAAGATGAATATAGTTGTACTATATTCCGGGAAGAGTTACTCTCTAAAATATTTGTGGTTTTTGAATCATGGGCCAATTTTTACTTATTGAGTTAGAAATTTTGTCAGAAAGTTGATTTTTTGTAGGAGTGGGAGGTCAAATATCCCTCAATAGAATGTCTAGAATTCAAGTGGTTGTGTAAATGGTTTGGATTTTGGTTATGATGATTGTACAATGAAAAATAATCTTTTTTGGTGTCTCTATAGATAAAATTAATGTAGAGTTTGTTCAATGTGTATCACATGGGGGTGACTAGAAGGTGGTAGAGATTTTTAATCAATTGAGTAATGATATTTGAAATCCCAAGTCTATTTTGAATGTTCCTTTGTGTTTAGTGAGAATTAGGGAGGTGAGTTATATTGTTGTGCATGATCATTTTCCCCATAATTTTTCTTTGGACTCTTATGAATGAGATGTATGACATGGAATTGGAATCAAACATGGTGTGGGGAAATAATTTTCAAGTGAGGGAGGATATAAGGGTTATCATATCTGAGAGAAGACATTGTATGTTTCTAATGGTTGGTTGGATTCTAAGAAGGGGTCCAACCCAAGAATTAAAATATCTTGTTTGAACTTGAGTAATCGCATTGATGGCTTTGGTGGAGAAGTATGGGTAGCCAGCTTCAAAAAATGGTGATGGTTATCAAGGGTAGGTTTGTGAAAATTAATGGCTAAGTATTACAAGAAATTATAAGTAGAGGGAAAGGTATAGGTCTTCACATATCAAGGAGGATGAATGGGTAGAGTAGAAATAAAGATATGAGAATTTTCATTGTGATAAAGTGGAAGAAAAGAAAAGGGCATGAAGATTACTCATATTTACCTAACCTAGTATAGATAAGGCCAGTTAAAACAATTATTTCCAAGGTGGTGGAATGTGATCCTTTTGAGAAAGATAAGGTGAAAGTGATTATCTTGAACCAGATGAGTAGAAATGCAATGGCTGAATGAGGTGTTTCTAAGAAACAAGTTATTGAACATGTGGGTGACATGATAAAATATTTTTCTTGTGGACAATCTATGAATATTGAGGATGTTATGATGGTCTCTCAGGGGCCTTTAGGAATGTAAGTAAAAAAAATTATTTAGCATTGGAGCTCATAGATGGTACACAATAGGCAGTAAGTGCATAGGTAAGGGAAATTCGTATGAAATTCTCCTATATTATGAGGAATAATTGATGGGGGAGGCATTAATTCATCTTGGTTGAGATGAGGATAAATATAGTATGGAAGTTATACCAATTTAAGTAGACACGGATAAGGATAATTATGATTGGATAAACTAGAAATATCTAATTTTAACAAGTGGATTCAATGAAAAGAACATATTATTGGATAAATTCTTCAAATATTATGGAATCATGGCTTACCACATTGAAGAAATTATCAAAGATGAATGGGAAAAAAATTAATTAATCATGAATGGAAATTATATAGGGAAATTTTTTCTAGTAGATTCTTGTTTACTTTCAATAACTTTGTAATATCATATTCTGTTTAATTATTTTTAGTTTGGTACTTGTGATGTTTCTAGAATTTCCTAAAAAAGTGATCATATAATAAAAATATTGTTTTCAATAATTCTAATATATCTAACTCAAGAATGGTATTTCATACAAATATTAGGATCTAAAGGAACCAGATTGGTTTTTGATAAAATTTACATGAAAAATAGATTTTAACAATATATAAAACCCCCTCAAAAATTAAACTAGTTTTATTATGGGTTTTATTATGATGAAATCATAATTAGACAAAAAATTCCAAAATAAATGCTGCATTGGAGTTCTCTATGTTTTCTCTTATGGTTATTTTAGACTATGTTAACAACTAACACATTTGTTTTTTTAAGTAATAAAAATGAGGTTTTTTTAGTTGAACTAAATTTAATGAAAACTAAAAGAGATAAAGTTAATTTAAATGAAATAATTGAAGTTTGAAATATACGGAAAATTTGATTAAAATGGAGTGTGAGGACGCATTTGAAAGTAGCCACAATAGGCAAGTTTAATCCTTTTGGATACACCCTTCTTAGTTGCCTAAAATTATTACCTAATTTAATTTATCATTTAACACTTAAGGACTAAAAAGTTTTCACCAAAATCTATCGAGAAACCATACTAGGACCTCAACAAGGGTGTTTATCCTCCTATTAATGTTTTATTAATACCAATGGAATTCAAATAAACCAAATCTGATTGACCATAATATTTTCATTGGAATTACCTTCATGAATAATTTTAAATAGAATGAGACACAACTTAACATTTATAAATTGTACATCAATATAGAAAATTTTATAAGAAAATTGAATTCAAGAAAAAAAATCAACTAGATTTATTCATAATAAACATTTCTAGGATAAACAAAAAATTTATAACAATGTTCATAATGCAAAAGGGAAATATTCTTAGGTATCTAATGTCCACAACGACGTAGGAATTTATCTAGTCATGGTTATCTTAGCTCCCACATTTTTTCCTTCCTTACATTCATACATTAGCAATATATATAGTATACCTTGTGTTTTTATGACTTAGTTATATTGCAATGTCCCAGATTTTCAATGAATTTGTTTTAAATTATATGGTACTAGTCTGAGGCTGAGAAATCTGATGGCGTTTGATTCTAATGCTCGGTCGTCCCGTAGTGTAATTTTAAACATTCTTTAAGTTATGTTTAGTAAAAATGCGAGTGGGAAATCATTACTTTTGAACCAGTCCTCATAATTAAAATCTGAGGGCCCTATTTATCTTGCAGTGCTGGGATTTTCTTATAGGAGATTTAACATCAACCATAGTGGGTCGATGAGGAAAGTTGTTTTTTGTGTTTATCACAGATGAATAAATAAAATAAGATATATTTTATTTTATTTTTAAAACATCCTTCCACCTCACTTTTATGTTTAGATGGTGGGGACCTCATGGGTGGTCAGACATTTAATAAAGGACATTAAATGCTTGATTACACAATGGTAGTGTAACCACCCTTCATGTGATTAATGAGGATCAATCATTACACCAATTAATGAACCTCTAAATCACATGTTAGAGAGTCAAACTATAACGTGGGGATTGGTAAAATAATTTGAAAAGGCTTCATATTGGGAGGATTCTTGATTAAGAACGAATCCCCTCACCAAAGAATAACTGAAGAACAATGATTGAGCAGCGTCGTTGGAGGCTTATTGCAAAAACGATGAGGATCGTCTCTTCCTCAAACGTAGACGTTCTCCAATGATCATGAGGTATGGTTTTTATTTGGTTTAGTTTTACAATAATTATGTAATATTAATCTTCCATCATGTAATCAAGTTAATGCAAAGGGTGCGGTCCAAAAAAACAAGGCCCGGACCCTCCACTACTTGGTTGATCTATGCGTTCTTAGCAGACTTTTTATTCGGGATTGTATGGAGCCAGAAATGGAGGGTCAAGAGGCGAAGAGGGCATTCGAGGGAGGCTGTTGATACCTTCTAATGGACAAATGGGTCACTGGAGCTCACTCGGGGACTCGCGAAAGACCGCTGGTGTGGCACTGGCACGATGACACCGGAAAACGGTACCAGTGGGGGTGATGGCGGCAGTCGGCACTGGCCGACCGCGGGCGGAGGTGAGCGGCGCGCCATTGCGTAATGATGAAGATTGTCGCAGCTCGAAATCCATAGAGAAGGGCCGAGACCCACTCCTTGCGGCTCCCGCGGGTGACCTGGTGGTGTTGGGATCCTAGGAGTAATATGGTCCTTTTGGTTTACTCCACTTGAGTTTAAGAAAAAGTTGGAGTATGGCAGGGTTCGATCGATCCCAAATCCAACTGGGCCCTAGGCATTAAAATGCCTATAACTTATAAACTGGGTTCCTGATTGACGTGCTGCTAGTCACGTTGTAATCCTAAAAACATGGAGGTTCTTTGGGATACATCATCATGAAACTTTGTGCTAGTTGAGGTATGACCCATGGCTTGAGAAAAGGATCCTCCCAGAATCAAGGGCGCATAGTGTCAGAACCTACTGTTTGGTTGTAACGTGAAGAAAGAACATCCATCGTATGTGGGTCATCATCTATCGATTTTATGTGGGTCAACATCTATCGATCCTATGTAGGTTAGCACTTAGAGATCTTTAGTGGGTTAGTGTTCACTCATCCAATGTGGGTCAGCATCTACTGATCCTGTCTGGGTCAGAAGTAGAGGCTCTTGATAGAATAAGATGATCCAGCGATACATCTAATCATCTGTACTTTTGTACTTAAGTTATACCTCATATTATCTGAGTCTTTACCTTTGTGGTACTTTTACCTTTGTGGTGTTACCTTCATGGGGTTACATTAGCGGTATTATCCCTTCATGGTTTAGTTGTGAAAATGTCTTAAACGTTTTAACCTTATGTTTCCTCAGGATTAAGAAGACAATTTTTTGATAACTTCGGTATATGTATGGGAATATACCCAAGTAGAGTTAATGACTACTTCGTGATTTTTGATTGATGTATTGATTTTTTTTTTCCATTGTGGAACCCTGGGAGACCTTCAAGAGTCTCGGGGTCCCAACTAAGTATTTTTATACTCACCACTATACGGGCTATGCTTGCACCTTGTTACGTCTTGTGCAGATGACATGCTCCATTGATTGAGGCTGAGGGATCCAGAACTGGATGGTTCTCAAAGGTGGACCATTTGATGTGATGTGTTTTAGTGACTACTAATCATGAGTTGTACCTACAGTTCAGGTAGGATACTTGGCAGATGAACACATGAGCTATTTTCTATTGCAATTGTACTTTTCAACAGGGCTTGTATTACGGCCTCCTTAACTTACAGTACTCACTCTTTTACTATATAGTTTTACTTCGTGGTTAGTTTTCTTTTTGTTTTTGGACTGTGTGTTTGTAGGTTTAAAAGAAATATTTTCTCATTTAAAGGAATATACCTTTTTGGTGTCAGTAGCTAGCCCTTGGCCTATGGAAGGTGGGCTTGGGGTGGTCATGGCTAGGGCCCCGAGCGACGAGTCGTGACATATATAGTGTGATCCCTATAGCTGATCTCCCCTAGTAAATTTCAATACAAACTATATTTTTTAGTGGAGGGGAAATATTTTAAATTGGAATTGATGATAACTTGACATTATGGAACCCATTTCAAACACATATAACAGTATATAATCTTCCATTTTTCTATGGTGTTAGTGGTAGTAGTGAGTTTCCATGATATGTTTTCGTGAGTTTTTCACTTCTTTGTGTCTTTAATCATCTCTACAACCTCCCACAATTTATATCCATTTTATCTCCATTTTCTTGAAGCATCATGGATGAGATAGGTTTTGACCAATACATAATAAAAAATTACTAATTGTGGAAATTTAAAAAAAAAATTGAACGTCAAGTGTGAGAAGCATAGTCAAATCATAAAATGTTATTCCACAAGTCATTCATTTGAAAGGAATTAAGAATTCTTTTTATTTCAAAGTTATACATATTGCATGATTTAGTAATACAAGATAAAAATTACCTATAGTAACTTGAGTAAATTTCTTACAGTTTATCTATAAGAATTTTGAAATAAAATTTTCAAAGTCCTAAGAACTGAAAATGACTTATGAGATCTATAAAAAGTTCTAAAAAATCACTCAAGTCACATGAAACTTAACTAAAAATATAATAACTAGAAAAAGATTATGAGATTATTCAAAATTATTATGAATCACAGTAAATAAAAAACAAATCCTTAATTATCCAACATTATTTCCATTTTAAGTTCTAAAAAACTTGTTTTTTACAAAAAATAAAAACAAGTCTATTATTCCCAAAAAATGACTAAAAATTTTATAACCCAATACTGATACCACTTTCACAATAAATCCAAAAATATATCTAAGAACTGAAAATGATGATGTTTAATTTAAAATGATAAAATTGTTGTATTCTTACCTTGAAATACAAATCAAAACTAGTGATAATGTGATCTCTATCTGTGATCCATATTAAGAGAGAGCTGAATAACTGTTGTAATTACAATATATATTTGGAAGAGAAAAAATCATTAAGAAATCTAGAAATGGAATTTCATTACCACAATGAAATTATTTCATATGGTATCAATCACTATAAATAATGGAGTGTATCCTTTTGGGGGAGTTTAGATGATAACTGTCACAAAAATATACAAATCTATACATCAATTTGATAATACCAGTGTCTATATTTCATTAATTAATTTTCTTATCCTCGTTTTATGTTAAATAAAATATAATTTTATTATGGTATGGGGATCTATTTAGATGGTTTATAAGAAAATATTTTGAAAGTGCGGAAATACAAGTTTTACCTTAATTGTTTTGACAACATTCACGTCTAGGTTAATCAATATTTTTCTCTTCACTGAGCTAGTTTATGTATACATTGATTCAAATAATTTACAGATTATTTCAAAGATAAATTTGATTCCAATATTCTCTTGAATTATTAAGTATTTTCTATGGGGAATATGATATAATTTCAAATTATGTAAAAAAACATGACAAGAGTATGACATTCCCCCGCAATATCACATTTGTATTTACTATAAATAATTTGGATATGAAATAGGTGAACTGTATAGAACATATTGACTAGGTTTTTGTAGAATTATTTAAGGATATTGAATAAAATAAAAAGGTTATATTTAATATCTGTATGAATTATGTTTATTTTTTTCATAAGAATGATTATTGTTATGAAGTAAAATTATTAATATGTGTTAAGAAATATGAATATACAAATTAATGAATAAATTTATGTATCCCATGACTACTAAAGTTTTTCATAAAATGTGAATATTAAATATTTAATTCAGTTTCATATATAGCATGGAGTTCAAATAAATTATATGCATTTCCACACTCCATTTAACATTCTGTTGAAGATTAATTTATCTGTTGGAAAATAAATTTTAGTTTTTACCATAATGATATCTTAAAATGAAGAAGGATCGAGGTTATCCTACTTAGAACCCTTGGGTTTATATATTCATATAAATTGACATTTCTATATGATGATTGTAGATATTCTATTGTAACAAATTAATGACATGTATTTTTATATGGTGGTAGCACTACCACATGATAGTTATTGAGGTTGATAGAGTTGGTTGTGTTAGGTAAGAATTAATCTAGTATGGAGTTTCACAATTAATCCATATGTTATCATATACCAATGATATTATATATATTGACTAATACACTTATATGATTTGAAAAATCTATACTTTATGTTTTAAATTTTGTGGTGTTCAAGGTATAGTAAAGAACATAATTTCATATATGATATAAATGGTTTGGGAACTGAGTTAAAGAGACATAAAAATATATGTTAAATTCCTAAAGTCATTTATTATGTTTATTGATAAACTTGAGTGACTATATAATCCTTGATAATATTTTAGAAATTATTTAGGTGATTTCTAAATGTTCAATAATTTTGAGTTAGTGATAAAAATTAAAAAAATTAATTTAGAAGTATGGATACACTTGAATGTGAATTAAATATGTGAGTGTTGATGTATAAAGGTGCTCAGTGGTTAGAATGAGACTTGAAAATGTACAATTCACACTGTGATACACATGATTATGTTTCTTAATATGTAAATGGCCTCATCATGAGGAAATACGTATATATATTGGAGGATATGTAAGGGTATATAGAAGGCTAATGATTTGGAAAAGTATAGATTTATTTTGATATAAAATTTTTAGTTTCATCATATATAAAATTTAATAATGTGTCTCTGATTTAACACATGTTTTTCACATATTTTTCATTTAATTCTAGTGTTTCATAACGTTTAGGGTGATTTAAAGTGTAAATAATTGATTCTTGTTCATTTTAGGTAAAAATGTAATTCATTTTTTATACAAAAATCATTACTCATGGTGATTAATTGATTATTTTTAGTGAATTAATTATCATATATATTAATAAGAAACTCTATGATTTATTTGAGTGAATGTGAGTTGAAATATTAATTTTTCAAAGAATATTAAAAGATTTTGATTTTGGAGTAATTCTTCCCTAGTTTTATATTGGTTTGAATTTAATTTAATTTTTTATAATTGAATTTCATTATTATTTTTAAATATGGAATTTAATGATTATCTATCTTTAATGTTTTATTTCTAATTCATAATTCTAACATGTTTTTGATTTTTTTAGATTAAACAATGTGTGTACAGGTCAATATTTTGTTTCCAAAAGAGAAATATATATTTAATCCCATTTATAAAAAGAAAAATTCAATTTCCATAGGTATGATTCTATTCAAAAGGCTAATTATTTATTTATTAAATTATAAAATTGAATAGTGGAAGGGATATTTTTCCAAGTGTGTTGTCATAAATTTTGAGCCTGTAGGCATTAATCTACCATTTTGTAAGCATATTATTTTTTCATATTTTTAATAGTAAATGAGATGATCTGTATGAGTTAATGGATCCACCATATATTTTAAAAGGTGAACTTCATAAGAGTAAAATATATCATTTTCTAGATGAAGATAAAATTATATGATGATCAATCTAATTATCAGATTGTGAGGTTTCAACCACTGCTTAAAAGACTAATATAGGATTGATTAAGGGTAAGTAATTGCCTAAGATCATCCTAGATCATATGAAGTGGTTGGAACCATGTAAATTTATGGTTCATTTATAATGTTTTCAATCAGTATTAAAATATGAATAATAATACACATAATGAGATAAACCAAATGAGATACATTGCGGAAGAAATTTGTTAATAAATGAATTTTATTCAAATAATAGTGGTGCCAATTCTGGATTCGATGGTTGAAGATAATCATGACTGGTCTTGGAAGAGATATAGAACCCAATTTCAATTTAATATTACATTAAGATAAAGATATGATCCCTTATTTTGTCTATTATAGATCAAAATATTTACAGGTTATGGGGTATCATAGTTTACCATTATTGTGTCTATGATAATGAAAATGGATATATAACAACAGTATAACCATTTTCCTATGAGTAACAGGGAAGGGAATAGGTTCACCATATATTGAGTATTAAAATAGAAGAATTAGATGAAGACCATGCTAATAAATTCTCTAGTGAGTAAGGGGTGAATTGCAAATTGATTTTTTATTGTCCTATGATATTTATAGTGAATCATATAGGTGGGTGATGTTATAAAGATATATAATTGATCAAATATGGCATAACATGCTATATTAAAAAAATGTAGACCAATTCTAGAGTTTTATTAAAAATAGGCATAAACCCAAAGATAATGAGAATAATGGGGAGCTATATAAAGAAAAATTAGATTCCTAGATTACTATTGAGTTGGATGAATATGAATGTATTAATTAGTTGGAAGGAGAAATTTAATGAAACATGAATTTTGATGGAAGGAAATATTAGGATGAATTAGCCTCTTCCACAAATCCAAAGAGTTCTAATGTGGTTTTAGATGAATGATAGTTAATGTTTTGTTTATATTCTTGAGATACATTGGAAAGGTTGTATTGGGAGAGGCACTTTTGGGATAAGTGACCATATCTCTGTTAGTTTTAGACACAAATTAACTATTAGTTGGTTTAATGGAATCTTAAGATTTATTCAGTTTCAATTGATAATCTTCAATGTATGTGATGATGAATTTTAAGTCAAATTATATTTTTCCAATTAATATTAGAAATTTTTTCTCTAAAACCAATATATGATCTTCTAATGAAAATTTAAAAATAATTTTTATCATAAAAATAGATGAATGTATTGGTTTTGAGTAACATATTAGTTTATAGTGTTGATACTTAGAACTCTATTTTTGTATCTATGTTTCTTCATAAGATCCCAAAAAAGTTCCACATTAGCAAAGATCCACACAAAGTTCATCAATATTTAAACAACACTGATGAAACATCGAGTGCTCATGCAATCGAATGATAGTCTTGCGTTGTTCACCATGATTTGTTCATGTTCATTCAAACATGAAGGAATATCATGTATTATTCTTAGACTTGATAGTAAGTGTGAATGGGGATAAAATTAAGAGTAATGTTGTCAAAAATGATTACCCTCTTCAAAAATGATGTTGAAATCTATTAATTGACCTAGTTTGAGTGTTAAATAATTATTAATTACACATAACCCCTAAAAAATAATTTAAACACATAAAGAACCCCATTCAAGAAAATATAATAATATCATTTTTTTATTTCATAGTGTCATTTTACTATTATAAGGATAAATATAATTTTATATTCTCGTAAATAAATATTTATTATCGAAGAAAATATTGCTCACTATAGCTCCTCAACATTAATTAAATTCTTGAATAAATATTTAAATAAATATTTTTCATTCAATATATATATAAGTAATCTATTCACAATCAAGTGAATAAATATATTTTTAATATTCACATAATGATTTTTTTATTAATGAATAAATAATTATTTATTACATTTTGAATAAAATGATATAAAGAGATATTATATATTCTTGTAATTAAACAATTATATTGTGAATAAATATTGATCTACTATTTTTTCTCAATTAGTAAATTTTTAGTAAATATTACTTCCCACATTATAGAATAATATAATTATAACTATTAAATATAAAAATTATTTAACTGATATTAATAGAAACACTTTTTGTTGGACCCTCAATGCCTTTACCTTAGTGGAATTGGGTGGGTTTTCTTAAATACTAATGTTATTATCAAGCAACGGGTTAGGACACCCATAGAGTAATAAGATGTGTTGCAATGTAAACAACCATATATGAATTCTCAATGTGTAATATAATCCCTTTATCTATATATCTCATCATGTATATGTCACACTCATTTAACTAACCTACATGATTCATATATCTTTCTTCAACTGTCTGAAGTGAACTAATTAATACAGTATGACCATGGACTTTCATTTGATGATTTCATTCAAATTAAGGGGTTATGATATCGACTCCTATAAATCTATAAGTTAAAAATAGTATCTTGACTGATTAATTAATAACATATAATTTGTGATGCACCTAACGGACTCAACATTGTTTTGAACATATAAACACATAATTTATGGAAATACATCAAAGTACATGAGTCATGACATGTATTAATAATAATCATAATGTATAATGGTCATTATACATTCTCACATAGATGAATATCCAATTACACAAAAATATGTGGATTTACTACAAGAGTGTATATTCTTATAATCTCCCATCTTGGAGATTATTAAGAGAAAACATTATTATATGAAGTCTTATCCTCTTACGAGTACTCACCCTTAAAAATAAACATTCTATGTGTCCCATCATAGAATTTTATCCAACCACAGAATTATATTTAAAGATATCATCATAGAACATCAAGGTTCTGATCATATATGGGAATAACTATGCCCTTTTTTGTTTGAAAGTTATTATAGTACACAATCACATTAACGTTACACAAAATAATAATAAATATATGATAATGTATTTATTAATATTCAAATCCATGAATATACATGAAATCTAAAGTATAAAGTTGTTGTATATTGGGAAAAACTCCAATATACTCAAAATTATATGAGATCCAACTGATAATAAAATTTCAGTTCATTATTAATCACATGTTATACAATTTGATATTGATTATAACAATATTTTTTGGGCCTAACACATCATTTTTTGGCTGGAGTTTGTTTTTCTAGTTACCTTTGTGGATTATATGTTTACAAAAACTTCACATCCATGAGAGAATCCTTCAAGTGGTGAAATGTTTTAGTATCAAACTATTACTACCCTATCAGAAGTGTAACCTCTTGATTATGTCAATTGTAAAATTTTATCATAATAATGATAAAAATATAGCATTTTGTATGACTTAAAATAGGAACATGATATTTCTATACTTTTTATTATGATGCAACAGAGTCTCAAATGTACTAAAATATTATAGATATACAATCAACTGTCCATAATAATTTTTTCTTGAATATTAAATCTTCTTTACTATAATACTTGATAAAATTAAAATAAAGGAAGAAAAGTGTTTAAATATATTGATCAATAGTATTACCACTTCTCTAGAAAATAGAAAATTGTCCAGTTCTACTTCGTAAAGTTTTTTCAGATAGATCTATTTAATTGTAGGCATAGTTATATTAGACTAATGTGATATTCAAATAATATTAATCATTAATCAGTAATATATAAAATAAGTACATATCATGGAATATTTAGAAAATTCACAACAATTATTATGGGTAAATTCTATTATGAAAATAATCCATTTTTATACCCATGCAACTTCCACGGGAAATATTATATTCCACCAAATATTTTGTCTAAAATTTTTCAAACATTTATTTTTAATACATATCAAAATAGGTGTTATCACTATATTTTTCTACCCCACAAATCTATTATATAGATCTTTTCCCTTGAACGTGGCCACTATATAAAGTCATTGTCATATAAATCCATTAATTATTCCTAGAAAAGTGGTAAGATTGATTTTTTTTCATATGTCATCAATATTAATATCTTTAAGAGAATGAAGCTACCAAAATCTTTTCGAAGACATCTAAAAGTCCTTTATTTTCAAATGAATATTCTATGATTACTATGCATGATTTACCCATAAATTATTTTATGTTGTTTATAATATTATTGGAATTTGTTGATTTCTATTATCCTTTCAAGTTATGATTTATAGGAAAATGCCAAAGGTTCTCCTTTTGGTCATGTCATATAGACATATTCTATAATGATTTATCTAAATGAGGTGGACATGAAAATAATTTGACCAATATAATGATCATAGGAGTATACATTTACTAGTATAATTCTAAATGATTTTAGTAATGATGATTAGTTTATAAGTTTTGTTATAGAGTAAAACTCTAAATAATCAATCACGCTATATTGGTACCAACTTATAACAACCATGTCCAATTTATATGGAATATTCATGATTAGTATCAAGTTCGATAAACATCTAAAATATTAATTCCAGGAATTGTGATACATGGAATAAATTTCTAAATTGATAGATATGTTTTGATGATAAAATAATTCTATTTACATCTTTTTTTCCTTATTATGAAATAATAATAAATTTATCACCCAACAAGATGAAAATGAACAACCTATTTGTTTATGACTTCCTACATAGTGTGTCTCTCTAGAAATACTCATCCCACTAACTTAATGGAGTCCAAAATTCATATACCAACTCAATATGATGTCTCATAAGAGAATAAACAATTTTTTATGTATAAAAAAGTCTGAAAATTTTTTATCTCCCAAGTAATAATATTACTTAAATAGAGTAAAAGTGTTATACTTAACTTTTATATATTGAAAATTATATCTATGATTAAAGATTTTATAATCCATCAGTTTAAAAGGAAGTACCATAAATACATTTATTCCAAATAATGTCTTATCGTGTATAGGTTGACATTGAGATAAATTTTTTTGGTAACACTCATTATAGTGAAGAATCAACACATTCTAGTAATCATATGTTATATATTCTCATTACTAACATAAGATTTACCCTCTCTCCGTCTTTGGGAGAATTTTAATTACCTTTTATAATATATCATAACATTATTAATTCTAAAAATTAGAATATAAATATATTTAGTTCATACAATATTTAATATCAATTAATCCAAATGGACATATTACACATGATGATAAATGTAAAAAAATAGAATTTTATGTTCGCATATATTTCAATCCATTTCAATGCTTCTAAGAACCATTTATTATCCCATGAGAAGAAAATTGTCACTTGTTCATTACACTCCCTATGGACCATTTCTATTTATGAAAGATGTTGTAAATCACTATTGGATATGATGGTGCATTGAATTTTCAATATTGTCTTTTAATATTTTCACCCTTTGTGGTGTGTAAACAAGATCCCACTAATATTTTTCTTCATTGACATCTATTTATAGTCATTTTTAGTGTTATATTCATATTATTGATACATTTTGGAAGAATTATGAATAACATAGTTGTAAATATGATATAATGAGATTCATTTATAATATATTTTCAAAATGGATGTCGAAATTTTCTGGATTGATAAATTTACATAAAAAATAAAAGGCATGATTATTAGTTAAACCCCACTATTTTAGTTTTCACTAATATAGTGTAAGAACAATAGAATTTAACATTAAGCCTATATTTCCTCTTTTAAATAGATATAAGTTAATATTTCATAGGGTAATCACCCTCCATATTTTGTTTTAGGTGTCCTTATAACTTCTTCTTCGTGAGAAGAATATCGAGTTTAGGGAATTCAAAAAATGTAGTAAAACATCATCTATAGTAGTTATTGTAAGATAAAATATTCTTACTATAAGAGGAAATAATCTTTTTGGTAAATACATGATCATTATAATAATCATAGTGATAATTTCATGGTCAATTTATTTTCATATTTTATAAAATAATGGAATTTTAGATTACAATTAATTTATTTAATTATCATAATATGTGATTCAAAAATAATTTTTATTTTAATATTAGTATCCCTATATTTTATCAAGACCTAGAATCCGTATATATTGGACACTATATATAATATCTCATGAAAATTATAGTGGAAAGGTCAAATATTTATCTATTTAAAATTCAGACAATGCCCATGAAAATCATAAGAATGCTTTTATGTAGGCGGTTATGAGAATTGTGGTCTTGTAGTGTCTGGTTCAACTAAGTGGATGCCCCAATTCTAAAATATTGACATTAATTTCCTCAACACAAGAATATAAATTTATATTCAATATATAAATTCTGTTAAATCCATAACATGTTTGGTTAGGTACACTCACAATATTTTTTAAGACTTACATACAATAAAAATTTACATTTACCGAGGACTAAACAAACACTTTAACTATTTGTACATATTAACTCATGTATTGGAAGATTTAATAAATTAAAAATAACATGATGTATTTGTCTATGTAATTTTTTTTATGATATCATTTATATGTCTTCTCAGTTTTATGTGAATTCCAATTACGTTATTAACCATGAACATATAAAATTTTTACATATGATTATTTTGTTTGAAATCTATCTATGCATATTCATAGATACTATTTTGTGACCACAATCCTTCATCCATAATTTAAATCAGGAATCTAGAAAAATATATATAAATCAACCATTGAATGACAATGGGATATATCTAGAATATTTTTATTGAGTTACAATAAATAAAACAATAATCCTAGGGGGAAACTCACTGAGACGATCTGTAATTGAGTTGCAATAATCTATTTCTATCCTATATATCTACCTCTTCAACGATATCTTGAAATAGTTCCATGTTCATGTGAACACCATACTTACAATTAGTTAGCATCATATATAGGTGAAGGGAAACATGATGGGGATTAACATAAAATGAACAATATAACATTGGGACTGTACATAATAAAGAGAGGGGAATGACTCACATAACCATAATTTAATTTAATAATAATGATAATAACTATATTAAAAAGAAATAGTGAATATACAATGGTTGTTAAGGTAATGATCATAAAATTCAACAATGAATTGAAATTTAAAATTAATTTTTAAAATTACTTTCAATTTTTTTAATTAAGATAAATAATTCACAAATTAGTCTATTTATCTATCTGATTAATCAATTAATTAAATTATTCTTAATCACCATCCAATTTTCCCTTGATATTCTCATCTTTTAAAATTTAATAATAAATTAAAGAAATTAATTTTATATAAAATTAATTCAGAATGTGATGTGTGATTGATGTGTGTACTCGTCCAAAATATCAAGCATGGTCCTTGTTTTTTAGTATTTACTCACATGGATTATAGAATATATGGTGTGTATTGTAATTACATGTAATTTAATGTCAGTAAATGACACTTTTACATGGTTTTTTCACATCTTTTATACTTGTTTTAATACACTTGAAGTACAATGTGTGTTAAAACCTTACATAATTTGTAAAAACTATTACAGAAAATTTATTGTGAATAAATTACCCATATACACAAATTGATATGGTTTAGTGGTATAATTAACTTTCATTCAGAATAAATTAATTTACATATATATACAATACCCTGTAATATACTATACATAAATGGTAATTAATTAATCACACCATATATATTGAACACCACATGTGGTTATTAATAACGCACTATTTGTGAATTATTTTCACTGCATGTGAATTAATTAATTACATTGAAGGTAAATTAAATACATCATGTGTAAATTAGTTATTTAAATCACATTATAATTACATATATATCATTTGTGAATTAATTAAACACTATAGAGTAATTTTTTACAAAACACATGTGAATTATTAACCCACCACGTGGATTATATCTCATATAAACTAATTTCATGACCACCACATCATGTGAATTGAATACACCACATGTGTATTAATTACATGTCTAATGTATCATATGGGGTTACATGGTCGGTATTAAAAATGTTTCTTTTGAATTAAATACACTATGTGTGTAATAAGTACATGACCACTATGTCATGTGTGTTATGTACACTTCATGTGTATTAATTACATGATGTGTCCATTGAAAAATGAAATACACTGCAAGTGTATTAATTATAAGACCAATTTATCTTGTGTACTAATTATATAACACATGTGTATTACTTAATTACATACTAAATTTTTATTAATTATAGATTATGTACGTATTAATTAATTAGTTTGTTTCATTTTTGTTACCACATAAACGTTGTGTTGTGTATTGTTACATGGAATTTAAGAAAATTGCATGTCGTGAAACCCTAAAAACTATGTGTAACCATTAGATGGGTTATTAAGATTTTCTTGTTGTATTATTTACCCATTCATGGTTACATTAATGCAAACATAAAACAAGGAGATTAAATTTTTACATTCTAATTTAAAAGACTATATTTTTAAAATTTAAAACATAAAGTAAATGCATATAATAATTAATGATTAGTAAATAATTTTAAATATCAACATGGAAAATCTAATACTACTTTTTTGTTTTTTATTTAGTGAATGCACCTATAAAAATAATGTCCAAAATTTAATTTTTTTTGATTTAGTGGATAATCTGAAATGTACACAATGGTGAACATCATGAGAAAAAAAATTAAGATTATTAAAAAAATTATCTAGAACTAAGAGATGATATTTTCACATTAACTTATAAAATAAAATAAAATAACATTTTATTCATTAGATATTTATTCATTTATGGTTTTTATTATTTGAACGTGATTGGTTTATAGTCGTTCCCTTATGAGGACCCAAAGTAGAGCCCCTCGTGTGGTAATATGTATGTGATCCTTCGATCTCAAAAAAATAATGAAAAATTGGGTCTTACTATAATGGATTGATCATGATAAATTATTTTAGTTGTCTATTTATTTTAAATTTAACATGTTTAAATATCCCTTTTTTTTCATGGTCATAAGAATAATGGAGGATGAATAAATTGTGAGGAATATTGATTGCAATGATTAACATCTTCTTAAATGAAAAAATAAGTCTATTTATAGAACTAATAGTAGGGATAAATATTTGTTAATTATACATAAGACCATAATAATATATTAAACCTATAAATAACTCCATTTAATTTTATAAAATAATATAATTATTATTTTTAATGAAATATGCTAACCTATATGATGATAAATATTATTCTGGAGTCTGATAAATAATTATTTATCATTTGATAGAATCTGGTATAATCATCCTCTATGATATTTAATGAATTATTAAATAAATATTTAAATTAATATCTTTCATTCATCACATAATATAGAAAATATTTAACTAAGATCAACAGAATAATATTATTCCAATTTTTAAATATATAAAATATTTAACTATGGTCAATAGAAACACTTTGTGTATAACCCTCTAGAACTCTTCCTACGTGTCCTTATTATGTTTTCCTAAATTCAAATATTATTTTTTATAATGAGTCAAGGAACCCATAAGGGAAGTAAATTTGTCTTAATGAAAAAGCACATATGAACACTCAATGTGTAATATAATCTCGTTGTCTTATTATCTCATGATGAATATTTTACACCCATGACATCAACAAATATGCATGATATATCATTCATTGACTATCTGAAATGGGCTCATAAATACACCATGAAAATAGAATATTTTTATTCCAATCAAAGGTTTGAGATGAAAAAACAAATAATTAGGGATGGGAAAAATCTTTTCTTGACTTATTCATTAATAACATATCATTCACGATGTACCCAAAACACCCAACATCACTATCAACATATGTGCTCGTGATTTATGGAAATTCATTATAGTATGTTTTTCATGATATCTATTCATAATAATCATAATTCATAAGTATCATTAAACAACCTCACAAATAGTAATATTAATAACATAAAAATATATTGAATTCATACAAGAAAGTATATTCACATAATATCCCATCTTTGATTTTACCAAGTCTGAAATTAATGACATTAAGTCTCATAAGCATACTAATATAAAATAATTAAAATAAACATGCTATGTGTCCCATCATGAAATTTTACCTGACCATAAAAAATATTGCATGATATTAACATAGAACTTTAAGGTTTAAATTATATCAGGGAACAACTATAACCATTTTAGTGCCATTAAAATTCTAGGACATTATAATATTAATGTTTCATTGAATAACAATGAATATGTGATTAGGTATTTTTTTAATATTTAAATCTATGAATATACATTAAAAATAAGTAAAACTTAGTTTTTTATAGGGAACCAACTCTATTATATTCAATGTAGCAGTTTAGAAGGAATTAGAGATGGAAGGAAGACCAAGATTAATTGGTAATATGTTCCTTCATCATCTATTATTTCGTTTTTTCGTATAATATTTGAGATGTATTCATTAGTTATCTTTGATTATATAACAAATATATATAACTAATCCCCTTTAGGGGACCAAAATGAATTTTATTGAAATTTTTTTCTTATCCTTACTCAGTTTTATCCATAGTTGTCCATTTTCTTCAAGGGTAGTTTCCCTATCATATTCCCCCCTCTATATTATTATGAATTGAATTATTATGTTAGTGTAAGATTCTATTTTTTATTTGAAAATTAGTTTTGTCTCCATTAAAACTAAAAAATATATGGGGGATTCACAATTTGTTTATAAATTTTTTCCTTTATTTTAGTATTCTGATAGTCATTCCACATGAACAGTATTTTTACACTACTCCATGGACCAAAAAGGGAAGAAAAATGATCTTTTACATAGGAAAATTTAACAAATATACTTAATATGGAAAAGTTTGAGGTTTGTATTCTCTATGAATTAATATTTTATTTCATCAATTTTTATAGATATATAACTCCTTAGGATGGATCAGTAAGAATTATTGATCACCCAGAAAGAACTAGGGGTTTTAAATTGCATTCATCATATCTTTTAACATAAATATTCTTAAAAAATACACTATTAGATATTCTTTAATTAATTTAGTTTTTTTTGTCCACTTATGTTCATCCAATGATCAATACTTTCCATGTTTATCATTTATTATTCATTAATTTTGACTTTTAATTTTCTATTTAATAATTTTTATTTTAATACATAAATATCATCTATTTCTTTATTTATTTTATTTTATTTACATAATTTTGGATCTCAAATTTTTTTCTTACCCATGTATCAGACCATAAATTCTATAATACTAATGTTTGAGGTATTTTATTAATTTTTTTATCTGTAAGGACACATAAAAAATAATCCATTTCCTGGGAAGGAATGTGTGTCCAAAAATAAAAGAAACGAAACAAAAAAATCAAAAATATATTAAAATAAATTAATAAAATGATTTAAAATTTATCTAGTGTACACAAACAAGATTAATACCTTCAAATTAGATCATTACATAGCTAAAATATAAAAAACATTTAATTGATCGATTCTCATGTAAATAGATTAATTTTCAAACAATATCAAGTAATAAAACATTAATCACACTAACTCCTATTTAATGAATTAGTCTTTCTTGTCTATTTTACCTCCCTATAATGGGTTACCTATTAAATACTCTATTTAATTCAATAGGATATTTTATAGTTATGTACAACCACATTCTCTTCATTATTTGAGTAAGGAAGAATTTATATTTAGACATTTCTTATTCTTCCTAAAAGAAAATACAAATACAAGTTTTAAAAAATTTGAGGACAGGATATTTTACACATGGGACAAGGAATTAATTGTTTTTATAATGATTGTTCCCTACTATAATGAAAAATTATGTTAGAATTTTGATTACTGGTTTTATTCTAAATGAGGTTGAGTTATTCTATGAGTTATATAGAATGTTTAGGGGTAACCATTGATAATTTTCTTACCATATGTTATATTTATTCTTTATAATGGACACATTTTACCATTTTATCACCCCATACAAGAAAACATTGGAGTATTAATCTCTTAAATGGGATTTATCTAACAAAACTATTTCAAAAATTATAGAATATTTTTAACAAACTGGCACAAAATATACATCAAAATTATCAAAAAGGGAACTATTCATTGAGATGGGAGAATATATATTTTCATAAAACTCATCCACATGTGGTTTACATTTACAATGATAATTAAATTAGAGAATAATACCAACACTATGTTATTTTGGTAATCCTAGAATATACTAACCCAACAATGATTTAGTTATTGATTCTTATGAAAATGAAAAGTGTGTGGGGGTATAATCCCAAAATTCTATATAGTCATTATTCCTATTCAAAAAGTTATAATCAATGTTATATGAACTATCCCAAACTCTCTTGTAATTATTAAATCTTATAAATGCATTATTCTACTAATGGATTCCCACAAAAACCTAAGAAAAATTTCCAAACCAAAAAATGGTTCAGTCATCCAATTGAAAATGGAATTTAGAGGGGATGATATAGTAAATTGTTTCTAGGATAGATTCCCAAGAGTGTAGAAAAAAAATGATATTGAATCACATAGTTTTACTTTACAAACAGATATAAAAAACCATGGATATCATATTATATTAAAGAAAATATAGATAGAATTGAGAATATGGGGTAATCCTACTATAAAAATAGAGGTAAATCCCATGGAAAATTTAATAGTTGTTAATTAAAGAATTTTCCAAAATATTAAATTTGATTATAAGATATTTCTTATAGGAGTTGAAAAAAATGTATTAATTGGTTTTGAGAATAAAAAAATGAAATAAATAAATCTATTAAAGCGGGAAAAAATGTCCAATAAGTATTGAATGATGAATCAACACTTGAAAAGAATAAAAAAATAATAATAAAGTAAGGATTAATCCAGAAAGGTAAGAATGAGGTTGTGATCGAGGGAAAATAAAGGGATAAACAAATTTTTTTAATGAAACCACTCCCATCCCCTTCCCTCAAAGGTTTATAATGAATAATAGTAAACCTAGTTATCTAAAATTTATTGAGATGGTAAAAACCATTAATCTGAACATTCAATTTGTGCAATACATAAACAAAATAAAATATTATGTCCCTTTTCCCAAAATAGATTTGGTTAATAATAAAAACATCAACGAAAAAGATCCTATTATTTTAAATAAATAATTTAATGTTTTATTATAATGATAAATACCTATAAAATTATAGTATCTATAAATATTTTTATACTATATATAATAGAAAAAGGTGACCAAAAAAATTATTTTGTTCCATAGGAGTTCATGTAAACCTTATTCATTACTCGTTGTTTTACCAAAATTTTCTAGTGGAGTTGATATCTACTTACTTATGTCTATAGTTATGTGATAGGTATGTCACTCCACCCATTGGAAGAGTGGATAACTTTTTATTCAATATGTGGAAGATCATATAACCCATTTATTTTCTAGTTCTTGGAATTGAGTGTGACAAGAAGGTTTTAATCATTCCGGGTGGGTCATTCCTTGATACTGGTGGGGATGTTGTAGATATTTAAATGGGTAAGAATATATCTGATATTGGTGGTAGAAAACAAGAATTAAATTTCATTAGGATGTGCACACTAGGGGTAAGAAATATGTTTAATGTTGTGGATGAAGAGGTATTTAGAGGCATTTATAGATATTTAATCATGGTTAATATGAAGAAATAATTCAAAGATCTATTAAATAACACATTAAGGTGAATAATATTGAACCAGAGTCTTCTAAATAACACGAAAGGTAAATTATATTATAATTAGTAAACTCTTTGATAAGGATCATGAAATAATGTATCATTTAAAAAACATTTATGTCAAAAATATTTCTAACATTGAAGGTCATCTCATGTAGCACTCTATTTGTGTTAAAAACATCTCCCTTCAATCCAATTTGGATTCATATCATTTTCCCTACATATTAGTCTTAGTGAGTCAATTTTAGTCAATATTTTAGCCAAAATATTTTTGTTTCAAGGCTTCGGAAAAATATGATTTTTTTACCTATGAGGAATTTTAAAAATGATATACTATATAGTTTTCAATATAAGAACAAAACTTATTTCCATGTTATGATGAAATGATTATAATTAAAATATTCTATATCGAATAATAATTAATTCCAATGATAACATGTGGATTCATTATTTACCTCTGATAAGGTAAACAATTGGAGATTTTTTTTTGAAATTGTAAAGAGGTTCAAGAAGTCCTGGAACCTAATTCTCATTGTTTGGATGAATTAAGTGTAGGGAAACCCATCAAGAAAAATTATTTTCATCCTAGGGATTTGGATATATTGTTTTCTTATATATCTGGTGTTATTTATTAGATTTTTGGCATAGAAAAAACTAATATAATAATTCATAACCAAATTATTATTTATGATTTTAGGAAGAATCTAGTATATGAAACTATTTTAGAAATTCTGGTAAAACATGATAAAGCTTCCACATAAAATAGTGGGGTAATGGTCATTGAAAATACATACCCTCCATGTGATCATTGTGATATTTCAAGAAGAAATCATAGTAAAAGAATTATTACTTAACGTTGTATGAGAGGAAACTCATGTTTCAAATTTTTATTTTCTATAATTTAAATTAATTATCCCACAATTATCTTTTTGCAGCCTCTAAACATTGTTAATAATACAAAACCAACTGTATGTAATTATTATCAATGAAAGTGGCCCACTAAAGCTTCAAATTCTTCATACCCAAGTTGAAAAAAGGATTCCAAGAGGAGATTGATGTTTGTTTAAGGAGGGTTAAATTTTAGTTAAGGGTAAAGGAACTATACTAAATATTATGGGGTGATGTTAATAATTTCACATTAAAATTTTAATTACCAGATATAACAAATTCCATACCATATTGTTTTATTAAGTTGTATTGTATGTTTAAGTGTGGTAAATACATGTTCTGTACTTATTGGGTGACAAGAATTTTTTTTATCTTTATGGTGATTATATAAAAAATAGAGTTGAAACATTGTCTTACCAAACTAAAAACCCTCTGTTCTTTTAAAAAAAAATTAACATGATGAAAATTCTTATACTACTGGAAACCTATTCTATGTGGTGTCATTTTAGTCTCTCCTGTAAGTATATTTTTTATTTCCTTAAAAAAATTCTTGTATATTCACATATTTATTGTAAATATTTTTTATTGAGATTAATAAATATTATTTAATAAAAAATTTATTTTAAATAAAAACTTTAATAATTGGAGAGATATTTTAGTTATTACAATATTTTATCACTTTATTAATGGGTCTCCTTGGAGTTTATAGAATACTGAACCTACTATTAATGTTACTTATTGTGTGTAATTTCATAATACTATGACCATAATTCTAGTTTATTTTAAATTTATAAGGGGATCTAAAATATATATAAAAAGGAAATGCCACTTCTTTAACCTAAAAAACTCATTATTTCCATTTTTACCATTATTTTATTGAAATTAAATAATAAAATTTTCATATTTTTGGCGGTATAATTAACCACCGGAAACATTTTCAAAAATTATTTAAGAAAAAAAATTATTTTATGAAGATTAAAATATAATGTATATTTATTAGGGTAGCTATTATTTTAATTCCATGTTTTATATTTTATCTTATACTTTATTAGAATAAACTGAAGTTAATTTTTATATAAATTAGATGATTTATTTTTTTGTAGTATTATTTTTTAAGAAACCTATATTAAGAATATGGAGAATTATACAACTATTATTTTATTTTTGGTTTCTAAAATTTTATCTTTTAATTCTTGTTTTATGAATCATTAGAAACCTTTTAAAAATAAAAGTATGTCATGTGTTTTATGTTGAAAATCATTTTTTTTGTTCTAAATTTTTTAGAATATAACTGTTAAATCCTTTTTCTTTTTATGAGTAGTTTAATGGTTTTGTGTGTGAAAAATATGGTTTTATAGCTTTCCTATAATAATAGAATTTTTTTAAAAACTTTATTTCATAGTCATTTTAATTGTAAAATTATTTTAAATGTATATCCAACCATAGATTTTAACACTAAGGAAAATGTTAGGATTTTATTTTTGGGGAGGGATTTAAATTTATGCTAAACTATATCTAATAATTTTCACATTACAAATAACACTAAATTGCTTCAAAATATATTGTTCTCAAAAACTAGATTACATTTTTAGTGGATAAATTTTTTTCTCAAAATTAAATTTTTTTGCTACATTATGGTTTATATATTATATTTATTAATAAAATTAATTATGTATTATCATTTATAAGGATATCTTTATAATAACATGAATTTTGTGCAATTTTGGGAAGAGGTTTTACAATATTAATTAAATTTTATATTTTTAAATTAGATTTAAACTAATATTATTTTCCTTTAGATAGACGAAAAATTAACTCTTACCTATGGTTGAGATCTTCATTTTTATACTAAAACTAAATTCATCTTAATTAGGATTATATGAAATTAACAAACTCACTCAACTATTTAGCTTTATAATTCTATATTATATGATAATTTACTGTCAAAATAATTTATTTGAATTTAAATTAAGCTTCACTACAGCCTTAAAAAACTAGATGAGTGGTTATCTTATGATGACTACCTAACTCTCATGGACCAAATTACTCCTATAATTGTATAAAACATTAAATTAAAACCGAAATATGAGATCAGGATATTAAAATGAAGAGGTTGATATATTCTTTTTGTGTAGTGTTTCTTGGAATAGATATATCAGTGATGTTTAGAATTTATCTTGCTTATTACAGGTTATGGTCATTATAGCTTGAACTCAATATTTTATTTTCATGATAAATGTGTTCGTAAACATTGCATGATATTCTTAGTCTCCATATTAAAACTGTAAGATGTATAAAGTTTGGTCTCCCATTTCTCTTGGTTTTTTATTGATCTTTTTGAATGTACCCTTTTTTTAGGGTTCCCACTCCTCCAAAAATTGAACTTATTAAAAATTAAAAAAATTGAAAGTTTTATTATCTGATAATTATATGTTCTTTTTCACCATAGAGGAAAAAATAAATTTAAAGGAATAAGTGAATGAAAAAATATTCTAATATGGTTACATTAAGGATTATGAAATTCAATTATCTATAAAAACTAGAAAAAATGACCAGATTATTTCTTTTAAAATGATAAATCATATATATTTACATGAGAATGAAAATGAAAGATTTTTCTTTTGAAAATCATCTCATTGTTAACTTAATAGATCTATCATTTTTTTATATTAATGGGTTCTTAAAATTTTTTATGAAATGATTTATTAAGGACAAAAATTATAAAAATTGTAGGGAAAATTTATGTGGTTTTATTTAAATACATATTTTTCACAACTTCTTTGTTTAATTATACTATTTTTATAATTTTAATATTCTTTAAATTATATCTAATTAATCCTTTTCCTTTTTAAAAAAAATCATATCTCTTTGTTTTTTCGTTTAAAAATATTTTTTTATTCTTAATATATTAATATTTTTGAATTATATTATATATTATTTTAATAAAAAAATTTCATTGATTTTAGTAAACATCATTAGAAATATTAATTTTTTGGGGATATTTAAAATATTTTGAATTTTTTTAGTAAATCTGGCATGGTTCCATGTCATTTTTATCTTTAATAAAATTTATATGAATAAAAATTAATTATTTATTTTAAATCTTGAAATGAATGATTAATTTTCCTTAATTTTATATTTTGAATTTAATATTTTCACATGTTTTTTGTTTTTACCTCTAGGAGAAATAATGTCAGTAAAGGTCATTTTGTATTTGTAGATGTAATAAAATAAGTTACAATATTTCCCATAATGATAACATAAATGATCATAAGGATGGTGTTGTGTAAAATCATGGATTCTTCCTATTTGATAACGAATAATTTCATCAGTATAAGGGTAATTTGTTTCAAGTGTGTAAACTCAAATTTCTAATTATGATGCAGTAATCTTCCATTTGGTAAGGGGGAAATTCTTTAATATGCATAATGGTAAATGATTTTTTTATTTCTTTCACATGACCCACCATATATTTTAAGAGATAACATTAAATTAGTAAAATAATTTCTCTAGAAATTAAATAAAATAATTGGAAAAATATCTCATCGAGTGATAGACATTCAGGTTCTCAAAACACCTTAGAAGACAGTGATTGGTTCAACTATGGGTAATGAATTATTAAAGAAAATTTTATCCTTTTATAAGTGGATGGATCCATGTGATTTCTTGATAATTTTACCAAACCTAGAGTCAATATTAACTTTTTTGAAGAACCTTTGTAACAATATGAACTAATCGGCAGTCTATAAGGAAGAAATCATCTAATAAACTAATGTATTTCAAAGAACAATTTCAAGGATGAATTTAATGAGTAAAGATAGTCATGAAAGATTTAAGAAGATATTGGAAACGGGATATAAATCTTTTCTAATGTGAATATGAAGATGTGTTTTTTGTTTTTATAAGATGTATTTTTGAATAATAATAGGGGAAACGGGCGCATAGTTCCCCACTATCGTGGATGTGATGATGAATATGGATATACCCCGCCTTCTTGAAAAACTTTATTGTGACACATAGTAAACTAAACGTTTCCCCGTGACGCTTAGGACATTCATTTGCATAATGCCCCATCTCTCTTCAATTGTAGCACTGAACGTTGGTGTCTTCTTTCTTCCCCTTTCAATCACGAGCTTGGTGGCCTTTTTCACCACACTTGTAACAGACTCTCATTCCCTTCAAGAAAGTATCGGGGTGTTTCTTCCCACATTTACCACAGGATGGATATTCAACCATTCCCTTCTTCCCCTTATTTCTATTCCCAGATTGATCAGTAGGTCTCTTCTTCTCTTGCTTTGCTTTAAAGTCATAAGACTTAGAGAATTCCTTTTCGGTCTTGATAGCACATGAGACAATGTCTTCGTATGACGAAAAGGATTGTGAGACTAATGCTCGACGGAGAAATGGTTTTAACCCATCAAATAAATGATCAATCTTACTTCTTGGGTTACGTGTATAATCTCCAGCATACCTTGCTAACCTTGTAAAGTTAGCCTCATACTTTGCGACATTCTCATCCTCCTTTGGTCTCAAACTCAGAAATTGCCTTTCCATATCTGCTCGATGGTCGTGAGGAAAGTATTTTTCTAAAAACAGATCTTTGAACTCCCTCCATTCCATATTTGATACTTCATCATCTTCATTTGTGTTTTGAATCAATGACCACCATTGATCAACATCTCCAGTGAGTCGGTAAACTGCCATGATAACTTTTTCCCTTTCACTACTCCCCAAAGCCTGAAATATTTTATCTAGGGAAACTATCCATTGCTTAGCTACTAAGGGATTTGTACTCCCATTGAACGTTGGTGGTTGTTGCCTCATGAATCGATCTAACAATGATCCTCCACACTGCAGATCAGGGTTCTCCATACGGGTAAGGTTATTATTCATAACCTGAGTGAGTTGTCCCAGTATATTGATTAGCTGATCGGCACCAGTTTCATTAGCAGATCCACTATAATTATCTTGAGCAGGAGGGAAATCCCTACATAGAGTGCGTGCATTGATACGGTTTCCATTTCTTCCACTAGGCACCATTTCTATACAATGGCATAAACTAGATCAGTTTATGAATCAAAATACATAATTCCATACTTATAAAACACTTAACATAAATTGAACTATTTATGGATATAATCCATAATCATAAAAATGTTTTCTTTGAGGAAACATATACTCATAAACCCTTCATAATGATTTGTAAAGAAAATGAGAGTTATCCTAAGAATATCCCCCGAGAGTGTCGTAACCAAGAGTGCAGCAAGGCCGGTTGTCGTGCACTAGTTCCCGTTCGAGTCTAGCTCAATGCTGTGTTTTCGGGTTTTACCCCTAGGTACATCTGTGCCAGAGCCGCCTCTACCTGCTCTTATCTAGACAGGGATTTATTGCTTGTAAAACACACAAAATATTTACAATACCAAAATTCTAGGAATTTATTCTATAGTAATCATCAAAGTTCATCTTAGGTCTACGTGCTCTAATTAGAGTTTATCTAAATCTAGCTTCCAAGGTTTGTACTAAACTTCCTCTGATACCAACTGTAATGCCCCAACCCCAGTTACCTAGAGTCGGTGCATTATTACATAACATTGGCATGATCACAAGAAAGATCAAATCTCGAAAGACCGATTGGTTTAGTAGCCTTGGAAACACTAGATATATTCATAAAGTTTCACATTACATCATAAAGCGAAAAACAACTACAACAACATAGTCTCCATATTCCACACTCATATCCCCACATAAAATCCTTACAGGTCATTCATAACTTACTTCTTCACATCCTGGGAAAAATAAAACATAGAAAAGGGGTGAGCTCAAATGCCCAGTAAGGATAATAATATAGCGGAAACTTTCAAAAATAAGCATAAACATTTCAGGCAATGCATTACTAAAACAAAATCCTTTTAAACTTGAACTTCAACATAGTATGGAAAAAGTAAAATGAAATAATTCCATTTACTTATTCAAATGGATATTCTACTAATCAAATAATCACATGCAATATCAATAACCACATTCATAATGATGGAATGCATAATGCCAGACTATCATAACCACATAGCCAAGGCCTCGTGCCAAGACTACAAATAAGATTTTTTCAAGGCCTCATGCCAAGACACTAGTTTGTCTCATGAGACCTACCGATGCATCGAGGAGCTATAGCGGGATCCACCAGTCACATATTAAGTCCAATTCATTCCCATATGAAAAGGTCTAAACATAACATAAACATTCGTATTAAAACTAGCATACAAATTGTCAATACATTCACCATAAACTATGAACGGTATAAAAATAGCACATCCACAGTCAAACATATCACAAAACCTTCAATACAATATCGATGTTTTGTATTATAATAAATCAACTTCAAATAAGCGTAAAATCCATCAAAGGATGTTGGCATAGATGAAATCAAAACTCTTTTTAGAGAAAAATCTCTTTCTATTTTGAAATCATTTAAAAGTTTTATATTTATGAAATAAAATATTTTCTTTGAAAATATTCTTATATGCTTGTAAGGGAAGCTTCGACGATTTTATAACGGCCGATAATAACCACACCCGTCGTATAAGTTAAAAAAAACCATTCTTACCTTTATTCTGTTAAAAAGGTTAAAAAGCACCTTGTTTGGAAAATGACAAAAATATTCCTTTATAAAACTCTTATAAAACGTCAAACAAGGGGATAAATGAACTTAACCCATTATCTTTTAAATATTAAAAATGTTTTGAAATACATTTTTAAGAAACATGGATGTGGATGATAAAGAGATCCCAGTAGATTATTATGTATAAACAACCTCGGATAATGAAGAGATTGTGAAATAACCCTTACCTTGTACTTTTCCTTGGTTGGGGTAGGTTAACCTACTCTATAATAGTGAAATAATTGTTATTAAATAATACAAGAATCATATACATTCATATGATATCATATATGATCTTTTAACATTGCTTTGTTAATAATATCTTAGTATTATCGTTGTTTCGGGTGTTAACTTACTCATTTTATTTTATATGTTTTGTTACGTAAGACATTTTTGTAATGGATAGGTTGTATATTATTCATATCCAGAATGATATAAAGTCCTTAAACATTATTTTTTAATCATGAAATGATAATTATACTTGAATGGATACGATGGAGAATGAATCTCATCGCATTCGTGGAGACGGTAGTCCGTACGTACGCACGAGCGACAATATCATTCATTTGATATTAAAATAATATATAAATGGATGTTATATAATATATACAGAATCATTAACATTTTATATTTATTATTTACATGAGTTACATATCATTATTATACCCATCCAAATAATAATATATTGAATAACAATTACACCACGACGTGGAGACGGTAAGCCGTACGTACGCACGTATGGTGACATGTTTTTCAAAGGGTGGATAGAATAATGAATATGGTTGTACCATATTTATAATAACATCATAGTATATATATGATACTGGAGTTATTATTTTAGAATGGTAACAACAAAGGAAGAAGAAGTGGAAGAAGAAAGGAACCTGGAAAAGGGTGGTGAAATCATTACCTCTTCTTCGGTTTCTTCCTTTTGATTTGATCAAAACGGCTCCATAGGTTGCCTTTATGATCAAACTAAGGCTTCTAGGTTGTAGTGAGGGAAGTTGGTAGAGTATTTGGGCAGAGTTTGGCCGAACCAAAAGGCTTTGAAGGTGTTAAGAAATGAGAAGGAGGAGTGCCCTTTTATAAGAGGGGTGAGGGGAACCTTTGGAAAAGCTAGAAATATTAATTTCTAATAAATTCATATTCGGTTTCTAATGGCTCCAAAGTTTATTATTTAAATGTTAAGGTGGGTATGGGTCGAAAAAACTCAACCAATAGAATTTATACAGGTTTGGGTACTTATATTAACCTTATCTTTAAGTATTAACTCTAAGTTAATTAGTTCCACTTTTACAATGTCTCTATGTGTTTTTATATTATATGGTTAATAAACTTACCATATACATCCAGGAGACCCCCAAGTGGTCCATTAATGATACACCTATAATTATATAATTTTCTTGGCCGATCCTTAGATTTTTAGGAATTTAATATCAATTAGTAATATAATATTTGTTTTAAAAACTCTTTTATGAAATTTTGACACTATTCAATAGTTGATTTTTGTGAATCTCATAACAGAATTATTACTTAGATCAATGTTAATTAAATCAATACTAATATTTCATATTATCCTATAAAATTATTTTAATTCATTAAAAGTCTCAAATAATAATTATTTGGGTATTTATAATATCAATAATATTAAATTTTCACTATTATGGTAACTACTGCATCATCATTGTGTCATAAATAAATTAAATTATTTTGTCTCTAAAAATTATAAATAAAATATCATTATGTAGGAAATCATTTTATATTTTTAATGAATATTTACAATCTAAAATCCAACATATATAACCTTATGTAAAAATTGTTTTGCTAAAAGATATATGCTTGTGTCATTTTTGTATTCATTTTAACTTAATTAAAATTATGTGTCCCTATCACCTACAAGTGGCACCATGGGGTCCCAAAATCGACCAAAAGATGCCTATGGTCGAACATGTATCAACCAATAAGGTTAGGACACATTTTTAGGGTAATTTTGTATTATTATAATATTATTTTTTAACCCTTATTTACCGGATTTACCATTAACCATGGTAAATAAAATATTTACCGAAGTAATTATTCAAAATGTCTAAAAATTAAAGTTACCTATTTACACAATTTGAACATCTTGATTCCAAATATGGAATCCATTTTTAAAAATTCAAAACACAGAAGTGGCAGAAATTAATTTAAAATTCATTCCCGTTGTTAAAACAAAAAGCGTGTTTTTAAGAGATAATAACAACCAAAAGATTACCACTTCTTTATGTCCGGTTTAATTGTAAAATTATGTCCAATGACCAAATTTATATTAAATGGTAAAAATATATTCTAAATATACTTTAAAACCACTAAAATTCATAATTTATCACTATTAATTATTTTGATTAAAAAATTTGTTTTTAATTAAAATTTAGTAATTTTCACTATTAATCAAAATATTAAAGTTATCCAAAAAGTACCAAAATTTCACCTTAGGCTAAATTCGATATTCCGAATCCAAAAATGAAGTCCATTTTGAAATATAAAATATATATAATTTCAAAAAGTAGGTATTACTATTCATAACGGCTAGTTTGATTGGTTATGGTGTGTTAGAACTCGGTGTTGCGTACAACACACGCTATCATATTATTCAAAGAGAAGCGTATCGTAGAAGCTTGGGGTGTTACAGAGTACCCAAATACTAATAATAATATATGTTTAATGTTTAAATATATTTTAAACAACACTAGTAAATTAATTACATTTCTATTAAAATAGTTATATCATAATTATTCAAATGGGTCTCTAAAAGAACGTGTCGTACGCGCCCAGGGAATTTCAAATTCTACCACCTATTTCTGTCCCAGCGCCCCACCCTATGGCGGTGCATCCATCCCCATCGACATTTGACCCCATGGTTTGGGCTCCATCTATTGGATCTTCTCCTTACTAGGGGTCCATAGATCTGCCTCCCCAGTCACGACGTACGGTGTTGTCCTTCAGAGATGCGCTTTGAAGTCCGAGTTCATGGGTTTTGGATCTGTGATTTCTGGGCATCGATCTATTATCTCACTTAGTGGTCCGAGAAGGTTTGCTCGTATCACTGTCGGCCCCCTCCTCGGCAGTCAACGAGGTGATTTCTAGCCTCAAATGGTTGTTGGTGGCACGTTTAGGAGCTGAGAAACCTTCACTTCCGGTGTTCCAATGATTTGTGGATTCATGGGGATTGAAGGAAGAGGTTCGCATTTCGGTGATCCACATATTCTCCTTCTCCTTGGTGCTAGAATCAGAGGATGATTTAGTCAAGTCATAGTTCTATGATCACCACGTCTTAGGATGATGAACCTTCAATCTCTCTTTGTGGTCGATGGAGGATCATAAGGGGAAGAAATATCCTCGTGCTGTAGTTTGGGTATTTTTCCCTTACCTACCGCTCCCTATTCAGAATAGTAATTTTTTCAGGGCCATCGGTGACTCACTAGGGGGTTTTCTTAGCGTGGATTCACGCACTCATAGAGGTGAGAAGATTTTAGCCCCTCAGATTTGTGTGGTGTTGGATCTATCTGTACCTATCCCGGAGAGATTGTCCCTTATGGTGTATGATTCCACCATCTGGTAACAAGATATTGTTTTTCTGATTTTTCCAAGGTTTTTTACGGAGTTTCTTCTAAAGGGAAATTGAGGGTAGAAATGCAGGAGATGGAATCCTGGAGTGTGGCCTCATGTGGGAAGAGTCCCCCTACCAATAGGCTCATCTTTCTCTATGGGGGGATAGCCTAGTTTAGTTTTGGCTTAGCTTGTGGCCTCATAGGTGTTTGTATCTCATGTTACCTGTGGAATCCCTCTTATGCTTCCAGTTTTCAAAGAGCGTGTCCCTTCCTTTCCCAAACCAGAGGCTTCCCCTAGTGCATCTTGGGTTCCCTATGTGTCATGTGCCTTTCAAATGGATCCTCTGGAACCCTCGGCATGGCCATGCTCGCAGCTCTGAATGATGTTGGAAGGTGCTTGGTTGGATAATATTCTAATTCTTTCTCTGAGACTGTTGTTTTCCATTCCTTGAGATCTCCCTCGAGTGATACTTGTTCCTTACTCATGCGATGAGAAGCTTCCTAAGAAAGTTTCTGGACAGGGAGCCACTCTTTCGGGAGAGGATCTTTATAAAGGAAATAGGTTGCTGGATTGAGCTGGATGTCTTGTTGTAACAGGTTTTCCTGAATCTCAAATCCATGAATTGAATGGTTTAATGGTCAGTAGTGACCTTACTGTTGGTGCACCTACACAGTCTGTGCAGTTTCTCTTGAAATCAGATGAGGTGGCTCATTCTCCTCTAGTGGTGAAGGGAAAGGATTCTAAGTGTGCTTTGAGGCTCATACCTTCCCCATAACATCCTGTTGGTTCAGGTTTGAGAGTGTGCATGAGGTCATCATTGAAGAGGCTATAGGATAGGGAGGGCTTTCTTCTCCTTGTGCAATAGAACAATTTGTCTGGGGAACAAACTAAGCAGTTTTTATTTCCATAAATCCCATCTTCATCTGGAACGCTCGGGGAGTCAAGGTGAGAGTAAAAGAAGATTGTATTTTATCAGAAGCTAAGAAACATAAGGTCAAGGTGGTGGTGATTCTAGAAAACAAGAAGAACTCTGTGAAGATCAATGAGTTCACGTGCAAGCTGGAGCTACATGCATCTATGCATGCGGAGCCAATCAATAAGTTCATCTAGATTTTTTGCAATAGGGTGGTTTCTATGGAGTTAATCCAAGCAGGTGATCAGCATGTAACAATGAGGGTGTCTTGCGGTGGAGACTCCCTACTTGTTTCGTTCATTTATGGAAGCTGTGATGCACGGAACACTACTGAAAATATGATATATACCAATGGTTTTGGGAAATTCGTTGTTATAGTTCACTAACTTGGACTTATACCAATAGTTTGTCCCAAACTGTTCGTATAGGTCACTAATATGGAGCTATACCAACGGTTTAGCCAAAACTATTGGTATAGGTCCATTATAGAGACCCTATACAAATGGTTTTGTCCAAACCGTTGGTATAGGTCTCCCCTATACAAACGTTTTATCCAAAACTATTGGTATAGATCCCAAAATCAAATAACCTATACCAATTGTTCTCAAAACCGTTGGTATAGGTACATGTATTTTTAATGGAATGTTCTTATAGAGTACATTAAATAAATAAAAATTTAAAATACTTATGATAATTCATATATGTATTTATGAAATTAATTTCACAAAAGTAAGTTAGGTTAGTGGTTAGGTTTCTCAATCACAAACAGGAGGTGCTGGGAACAAAACCAACCGATTGATTGTTTTTTAAATTACATATACCAATGGTTTTATGGAACCGTTGGTATAGATTTTCATATTACTTATACCAATGGTTTTGAAAAATATTGGTATAGGTCTATACCAATGGTTTTGGGAAAACCGTTGGTATTGACCTATCCCCATGGATTACTTGGCCACGGTTCTCCAAACCTTTGGTATAGTGTATTTTTTTCAGTAGTGGAAAGAGAAGAATTATGGAGTGAGTTGAGTGCTTCTAACCCATGGGATAAGCCTTGGGTGGTGAGCGGTGATTTCAATATTGTAGCTGATTCGGAGAAGAAGAAGGGAAGATGAGATTTTCCAAGGATATTACTTATACCAATGGTTTTAAAAACTATTGGTATAGGTCTATACCAATGGTTTTGGGAAAACAGTTGGTATTGACCTATCCCCATGGCTTACTTGGCCACGGTTCTCCAAACTGTTGGTATAGGGTATTTTTTCAGTAGTGGAAAAGGGAAGTGTTATGGAGTGAGCTAAGTGCTTTTAAACTAGGGGATCAGCCTTGGGTGGTGAGTGGTGATTTCAATATTGTATCTGACTCGGAGAAGAAGAAGGGAAGATGATATTTTCCAAGGAGAGCTAGCAGGGCATTTGGCCAGTTTATGGCTAGTAAGGGGCTTTTGGATTTGGGGTATTCAGGTGACCCCTTCATATGGTGTAACAACCGGAGGGGTGTTAGTCATTGCTGGATCTAACATGACCGGTATATAGCCAATGTACAAGAGATCTCTAGGTTTCTAGAGGCGAAGGTTGAACAACTGACCCACAACATCTCTGAGCACTCTCTGCTCCTGCTTTCCCTAATAAGGAGGGAGGCTCCACAGTTGGGTTTTAGGTAAATGAGCCACTGGGTGGGTATCCTGGGTTATCACCAAGCAGTGAGGAAAAGTTGGGAGGAATTGATCCAGGGGAACTCCTGGTGAGCATTTCACTGCATGTTGAGGAGACTCAAGTATGCACTTTAATAATGGGCTAGAAACATTATTCCCTTGGACCAGGAGTAGGACGTGCTCAGATAAAATATTGAACAGCATGAGGATAGTATTGAGGAGGTATGGGATGACACTATTTTTGGTGAGCTCTCTGAGAAGAAGAACTACTTTTTGGTTATGATTCTCATGCATGAAAGAAGGCTGAGGGATCATTTTAGAATTAAATGGCTTAAGGAGAGTGATAAGAACACTGGCTTTTTCCATTCTTTTATAAGGGAGAGGCAGTGTGTGCTTCAACCAAACCTGGATTTAGAAGATGGATCTTTCACTAATGAAATAGTAGTGGTTGGGGTATTGGCATTTTCATACTTCAAGGACCTTTTACAGGACCCAATCCAAACATGCTACCAGGATACCCTACGGGGGGAAGAGTTCGGGGATGGGATTTCACACCTTGTGTCCCCTCAGGATAATGAGTTGATCGAGGGGATCCTAAAAGAGGAGGAGATCTTTAAGACTATGGTGAGTCTCAATCATGAGAGTGCTACAGGTCCTGATTATTTTCTAGGCTTGTTCTATAGGAGCTTCTGGGAGGTGGTGAAGGGGGATATCATCAATGTTATCCAGTATTTCTTTAGAGGGGGAAGCCTACCACGGATTGTGTCCACCACGACTCTTGTCCTTTTACCAAAAATCAAAGACCCCTTTTCTATTATTCATTATCACGTGGTGAGTATGTGTAACATTACATATACAATACTGGTGAGAATCATTAATAGAAGGTTGTCTGGAAATCTTCCATGGTGGATCTCCAAAAAACAATATGGTTTTGTGAAAGACTGATCTATTCAGGGATCCATAGTGGTGGCCCAAGAGATGTTGATAGATATTAATACCAATGTTCGTGGATCTAATATGTCCATCAATCTTGATATGAATAATGAATATGACAGGATCGAGTGGGGGTTTATTAACAAGGTACTGAATAAGATGGGTTTCAAAAGATGGTCTTGTGATATTATGTTTAGATGCTTCAGTTCAGCATGGATGGTTGTGTCATTTATGGGGTGAACTCACGGTTTTTTCAAGACCATCTGAGTCCTTGGTTATGATGATCCTCTTTCCTGAAGTGTTTTCATTCTTTTTTAGGATATCTTAAGCAGAACAGTTAACAGAGGAATCTATAACGGGGATGTTCTTACTTTCAAAAAGAGGTTGTGCCTACCACCTGTCTCTCATCTAATGTTCGCGGAAGATACCCTCATCTTCATTAATGTGGGGAGGCTGTTTGTGTAGGGGGATATTAAGATTCTTGAGGAGTATTTACACTAGAGTTTCAACAAATTAATAGGGAGAAGAGTGGCTTTTATGTGGCCTTGACTTGCACTTCGAGCAGGGTGACAGATATGGGTTGTAGATTGGGTATGAGGCATGAGGAATTTCCCATGGAGTATCTTCGAACCCCCGTTTCTCTAGGCAGAATGTGCATTAGTGATTTTGACCCTATGGTGAGAAATATTACAGGGCACATTCACAATTGGAAGAACAAGTGTTGTCTTTTGGAGGCTGTATTACTCTTTTGAACAACGTTCCCTCAGCTATTCCGGTCTATGATCTTTCATCCACCAATGTGCTGAAGGGGGTTATCCAAGTAATTGATGTACTTTTGGCTTGTTTCATCTAAGATGAATTTTCGGAGGGAAGAGACATTGTATTTTTTGGGGAAGATGGATCAACCAATTTCAGACAGAGGGATCGATGTTAAAATCTTTGCGGACAGTATTCAGTGCATGCACGTGAAGCTGGCGTGGGAGGTTATTGAAGAGAGATCATTGTGGGAAAAGCTTATGTCATGCAGAAGTCGGGTCACCACTGAATATTATTTGGTTAGTGGGTCTTTGCTCTAGTCCTCTTTCATCAGTTTTATTTTTTCCATCCTCCAAATATCACAGTGGATTATTGGGGAGGGGAACATCCAGTTATGGGTCAACAACTAGTCGGTAAGGACTCTAGAATATCCAGGGTGTCTGACTCCGTTTATCACCTTTATGGAGGTGAGCTAGTACCCTCATTTTTTCAGAACCATTCTGGATGCAGAAGAGCATGAGGTTTTTTACTCTGTTATTTTGAACTCAGTTATGGACCGGTGAGTTTTTACCCCCTCCACCTTAAGTAGGTTCAATGCGAGGGATTTTTACAAGTCATGTTTATCACAGGGACAGTAGGGAGGTGGGTACGGGATGGCTTGGTGTAAGTGTATCCCTATGAAATTTAATTTCCTAACATGGAGGATCCAGAACCGTGTTTTACCAACAGACGAGAATATCACGAGGCTCGGCATCAGCATGGCTTCTTGATACCAGTTTTGCGTAGATAAGTGCAAAGAGAGTATTTCCCATTTATTCTTTGAGAGGGAGTGGGTACACCAGGTATGGGGTGTCTTCGGTGAACTTGCAGGAGCCTCCCCCAATGCGTCGAGCATAGAATCCTTTGTGGAGAGTTGGTTTCAGGGGGAGAATGATTTTAGTAAGGAAAAAAGGGTGAGATCCATCATTTTCGAAGCAGCCTGTTGGTGTGTATGGAAAGTGAGGAATCGGGCCTGGTTCGAGGGGCTCGTTTCTATGGAGAGGTCCATTACCACTAGAGTACGATGTATCATGATCTGTTTGTGTGGAACTAATGACGACTGGAAGCAGACCCCCATCCCTTTTCATGCTGTTTGTGCATCAGAATTTGGCTTAGTGGTCAACCACCTAGAAATCTGGGCACTGGGTTCGGTGGTGTCCTCCTGAAGTTGGATTTAAATTGAACATCAGTGTTTTATGCATGCTGGGTGAGATGCGTAGTGGTGGTGTGGTCCAAGATCCTAGGGTCAGTGTCGCCTTGTAATTTTTAGCACATTATGGTTATGGGAATTATATGCAGGCGGAGGTGAAAGCAGTTCTCACAGGTGTCACTATTTGCAGACAATGGGCGCTTGACATATTCTAAGTTGAGACTGATTCTATGGTTATTCATGATGCCTTTCATGGTAAAGGTATCATCTTATAGTCTATTTCATACACTATTAAGAAATGAAAATCTCTCTTGGATAGAAGTACCAGAATCACTCACACATGGAGAGAGGGAAATTAGGTGGCAGACCAATTAACCTCAATGGAAACCCCTCATAGCATGGTCTGTTGTCTAACTCACATCTCTCACTTTAAAACTGAGGGGGTGAACTTGATTAAGGGAGATTACATTGGTCTACATTACTTCAGGCCTCCCTAGAAACTAGTCATCTATTTCTCTGTCAATTCTTTTGAATAAAATGGTATTTTTTTATGGCTATTAAAATAGTTGGAGTTGTTGAGAATTAATTTAAAATCACTTTTGATGTCATGTGGGAAAAATATACATATAAAAAAGGATTAATGTTCTTTACTAGCCAATTTTAAAATGGAAGTTTCACATAATATAGAAAATAGTGGTTACAAAAAAACTGTATTATCCATTAATGATCAATTCTATTAAATAATAGGATAATTTACCATGAATATTTATCACTAAATTAGAGCCGATTGGTAATGATTTTCACAGTTGAGAATAATATCATTCCCTTGTTTCTCTCATTAATAAGCGAAGAAGAGTCTGCCTTATACCTATGATTATTATTATTTATTTGTACTTTTAGAGAATTTAATTTATGATGTTTTTAGGGAAAGAATAAAATGTTCTTTTAATTACTATATAGTATGATGAGAAAACCATCATGAATATATACAAAGGGTAATTTTTTCCTCTATGAAAAAATTATAGGTAATATAAATCCTGAAGAAGATTAATGGAGTGTATCCTATAATTGGAATTTAATAGGATAAGTTATGAAGAAATTTGAAAAAAATTATAGAAAGTTTAGAATATTAGGGTTAAGGTATAGTAATCCTTTTTATCATCCCAGTTTTGAGTTAAATCAATTCAAATTTTTAAAGGGGAAACCTATTGAGCAGGTTGATATGAAAAGTAATTCAAATTGTGGAAAACTAATTAGACTTGAATGTTTTTTATATTTATGATGAGTGGAATGTATGTTGTAAATTCTTTTAAAAAATCCCAAATATCCCCCAATAATAGGAATCTAAGTTGTTTTCACATACTGGATAATGTTATAGAATCTCTGATATTTTAATTAATCACTCACATTATATAAACATTTCTATCTCTAGTATTCATAAGGTTTATTATATTAGGGATCATTTCGTATATAAATTTCATTGGAAAAAATTGATAAATGAGTTATCCATTACAACGGGGTAATATGACTTTTAATATCTTTTAAGAAATATGATATGAGTAGTAGTTTCCCTTACACTTGCAAAATTTTATTTTCTATCAATAAGGGAATGATGAATGAGAGTATTAATTAAGAACATATTAAAAAGGATATAATTATTTTATTTATGTGAATTAATAGAAAATACAGTAGGGGACATTGCAGATAGTAATTAATTGGGTTTATTAAAAATATATAAATTTGTTTTTATAAATTAAGGTATTCAATATGAGTTAAGAATGAGGAATATACCAATGAATTAAGGGATTGGAATATCCCATGATTGAATAAGTGTGTCGTGAAAAAAAAATTATGTTTTCATTTAAATTGAGATATATCATAGAGTTTCACTAGATTATATGCATTTCCTCCAACCATTTTTCATGTTGTTGAAGCTCTATTTCAATGTCTGAAATGGATTATGAATTGTTTTAATTATGATTACAAAAAAAAAGAAGAAGGAAAAGGACATTCCTTCTTGGATTCCTTGACTATATAGATTCAAAGTAAAAAACCATTATATCTAGTGATTATATATTTAATCATGTAATGAATATATAATAATTGTTTTAATATGATGATAGAACTATTAACCACAATATACACAATGAATTGGGTAGTTTTTGTTGCGTTGGAGACGAATAATTACATAAGGAAGACTCAAAAATTATACTTATGATATATAGAAAGAAGAATAATGTTTATATTGAATAAGACACTTGTATTATTATTGGATAAAATTGAGTTTTAGGTTGGAACTATGGATGTATTTGAGGCGTATTAAATAATGAATAAAGTGTTATTATATACTATAAAATGTTTGGTAATTGTTTTAAACTAACATGAGAAAATATCATAGATTTCAAATGTCATTTTAGGGGTTTTGAGATAGTCTGGAGTGGTTGGATAATCCTCGATAAGTTTTTAAGAAGTTGTGAGGTAAATTGTAAAGGTTGTGTAATTTTTATTTATAGTTGAAAATTTCTATACATATAATACAAAAGGGTTCACTTGAATATACATAACGTGTGTAGAGTTTCATGTGAAAAGGTAATCAGGTGGATGAATGGGATTTGGAAATATACATGTCACATGGTGATACATATAAGTAGGTTTCATAATATGTGTAGTTAATCATAGTAAGGTATTATACAATGGTACTCAAGAGGATATGAAATAGTATTTTAAGGGTTTAATATTTGAGAAAGTAGTGAATCATCATGATATTCAAGGTTTGTTGATTGATATATGAATGTTTTCATAGTAAATATGTAAGGGAATAAAAAAGGTGGAGAAATTGTAAAACATTCATGATAACTAAGATATCTAACATCATAAGGATGATTTATAAAATATTATAAATAAATATAAATTAAAGAAACCATGTGTATATAAATAAGATCTTTGTTTTCTTATGTAAAATTCTTGATAAAGTACATAAATAAATATAAAAAATAAAAAAATACATTAATATATAAGATATTATATATTTTATAAGTAATATGTAAGATAATATTTTTCTTATACAAGTTTTGTTAGCTTAATAAAATATGAGCTGTATGGATAATCATGTATGATGATATTTTTTGGAAATTTAATTTTAAATACCATAATTCATTGAATAGCCATGATTATAGACACGAATAATGAAGACTATAATTGAAGAATAATGTTTTTTTAATGGGTTTTTCATAGTATAATGGTTTCTTTATATTCTCATTTGAAAATAAAGTAACAAGGAAGAAGATGTTGTGGATGTTTGGTGGAAAGGAAACAAAACAAATTGTGGATATCATAGAATGATAATTTTGGGGTTTCAAATATGATTATTTGAAACTAGTCAATGGATATCATAGTTTACAAGTGATGAATTAGAGGATCACATGGAAACTTATTTCAAGGATTTCCATATTTCATATTATGGAAGTAATATTATTATGATTTTAAGAATTCAAGAAATTTGAAGAAGAGAAAAGTTGTGGAAGTATGAAACTAGTGCATCCTATTCTTCAGTATTATTTTGTTGTTATTAATTGTAGAATAATTATAAGGAGGTGCGAAGAGTGACCCTATGATAACAATATTTTCATAGAAGATAGAGAAGAAAAAGAGTATGTGGAGACTTTGGAGAGAGTCTGAAAAGAACCATTATAGCTCTTCATCTCTAATATCAAGATTCTTAGAGATTAAGGATCTATTAAAACTAATGATATCCTTGATAATGAGTGATTAAGTACATTGAAACTAATCATGAATATGGATTATATGTTTTGATTCTTGAGGCAACAAGTTTTAAGTGTATTCTAATATAGATATTTATATAATAGCTGTTGAAGATCTATTATTAAAGAAGAAGATATCACAAATTGATATATTTAAATATAAAAAAATATTATAGATCATGTTCAATAGTTTTTATGGAGTATAATTAATGATTGGTGACAACCATTATAAACAAACTATTCAATAAAATATAGAGTCATTAAGAGATAGTTTCTATCATAATATTCATGGTTGTATTCTTCCATTATCTTTTAATCACATAGACAGTTTCAATGGAATTAATTAAGTATTAATATAATATATTTCTAACCTAATGATATTTATTTATGATATAAACCATTCTCATGTATTCACTTAAGTGATATGAAGAGTATTTTGGTCTTGAACTCAACCTAAACAAAAAATTTGTAGATACCTACACTGAAATCATATATTATAAAAATAATTTGTGTTTCTTCCTGTAAATTCATTACTTGTTTACAAGTGGAAATTATGTGTTTGGAATTCATCAGATTATCTACATATATTAAAGAGGTACAATTGTATTAAAATAAATTGGGGAAATTAAAAGGTGTTAATGTTTGGTTAAAAGGGTCACATTGAATCACCCCCTCTCAAAGTGGCTTTATGATCCTAGTTGGGAATTTCATAACATCCAAATGAAAAAATCCACCTCAATGGAATATTCATTTGACCATAAATATTTTTTATTTAATAATATAACAATTAATTAATTTATTGTTTGTAGGATACATGGTATAAAAATACTTGTACTAATTGTGATCCCATTATGAACCATTTATCCTTATACCCATCCTTAATGAAATTAACATTCATGAATTAAAATTCATCATTTTTTAATATAAACATATTATCAACCCATTTCAATTGTGTAATTCTCACACGGAATGTTTTATAATCAAACTACCATATTTTCTTATGCTTTTTTGTTTGAAATATTTGTGTAAAATAGATTTTTTTCCTTTGTGGAAGATAAATGCATTAGTTTCTCCACAATAATAGCTCTACCATTTCGTATCACATTTTTTTGATCATATTATTTTTTATAGAATATATTACTATTAATTAAATCACTATTAAAATATAATATATGTACACATGGTCCTCTATCTATCCATCAAATTCATTCCAAAATTAAATTCATATTTATAGATAACTCTAAAAATATATCCTAGAAACTATTGTATAAACAATTGATTATGTGGATTTAATATCTAGATTTCAACCATTTATGGATTAAAATAACAAAGAATAACATTTTAGTTTCAACATATGGTGAAACCACATTAATTTTCTATAAAATTTAACAGTGATCTTGATCTTATGATGTAATGGTAATTAAAACAACACCTCTTGAAAAAAATACATTACCCACATGGTGCATAATATGAGGAGATTTTTTAATACCAATTTTATGAACTTATGATGGTTAGTTCATATAGAATTCAAGTGCTTTATAAAAATACGTTACATTTTAATAAAAAAATTTGTTTACTTTTATTTTTTATTTTCCCTTAAAAAATATTCATATACCATTAAATAGGGTAAATACATCTATAATGTGTAGGACTACATAATATAATAACTCTTACTAAATAAAACATTCAATAAAAGAATAAAAATGGGGGAGAATATCTGATTCACATAATATGATAGAAATTTCCATTTTCATATTTGAAAACTTCATTGGGTCGATAACTTCACAACTTTTAGCTTTGAAAAAGGATAAAGGTATAGTTAATGTGTATCAAACATTTTTATAATGAATGTATTGTAAAGGAACATTCATTAAATCTTGAATCAAAACATGATTATCATGTGATTTTAATCCCTTTAATATCAAATTATTCATGGAGATGATACTCTTGATATTTTACGAATATGCATATAAACCATATCATTATGAATGATGTTTTAAAATTTTAATCACTCATTCTTAGAAATACTATAAGCCATTGAAAGAAGAAAAGTATATATTTAACCCTTTAATGGAATCTACTCTTCCTTTATCCCCATATATATCATTTGAAACATTGCATAGATTCCACATTTTGCATTTTGATTTAGTAGCATAAAAATGATACTATCAAAAAACATCTTTCTACATGACATCATTAAAATATCTAGCCTATAAATAATTCCAATATAGTGATATATATAAAAACTAATACCTTCTTCTATATTGTTTTCTTAAGGTTTTTGAAATATTGTTTTAGAATAATGGGAAAAATATCATTTATTTATTCATATTTTTATCACCTTTTAATGGAGATGGTGATGTAAAATATTTTGAATTTACCTCAAATAATCTTAACCAAGGATGGTATTTCTTTCATCATGGTAGAAAAATATGATATGATAGAAACATTTTATTTAAGAAATGGTTCAAAATAACAATGTGTGTAAATTTTTCACAAATAGGATTCCCAATAATTCAATCAATTCTATATTCTTGAAACTTTTCCATAATTAAGTGAATAATTTATCATCCCAAACAACATAGATATTAGAATAAACTCTTCATTTCTATGAGAACATACAATTTAACCCCAGAATTCCATATCAATTTTAAATTTTATATCAATGAATAAAAATAAAAATAATTATAATTACTAGGTTTTTTTGTCCTAATATAGGAAAATACAATATAATATTCTTGTGATTTATATATAATTGTAGGGTTATGTTTTAATTAATCAATATAATAGACCATATAATTTTATTGATACTTTGTAAAATAAAATAATTTCTTCCATATTTATATATATAAATACGAATGTTTTTCATCTTGTTTCTAAATTGATCACACTGATAATAAAAGTATGTCCATTGATGAAATTATTATATGAAAAAATGTTTCTAATTTTGAATTATTTTATCTCTATGCCATGTCATTTTCCTTAAAATATCACAAATTCCATATATCCATCTAAACATTGGAGGACTTGATTCAATTTTATCGTACTGATCCACACCATTAAAATTACATTTTTCATATTATTTATAGTCCTTTCAAAACAATGTATAGTGATTTGGAAGTACATAGATATTTTCATAGAATGTACTTGATGATAATAGAATTAATTTTGTGCAATTATATTGGAAAATATTGCTTATTATCTTCTGGTAACATTAATTAAAGAGATCAAGTAGTTCTATAATTCTTATGTATCTCCATATGTTATTGGAATTTAAATTATATAACTTTTATATGGTAATAATAATTTTATATTTAGCATAATTAGAATATAGTTGCATATTTTCTCTTCTCTTCAACTTATAAAATAGCTTCAGAAAATTCTTGATGTCATTTTTAACAACCATTTTCAATTTTTATATTCAATATCCATCATCATTTATATTTTTACTCATATCAGATGATCTATAAATCATAGTGTTATCCTAGTCATTAAAAACATCTTATTATACCCCATTTTTATTCCAACATTTATAACTTTTATCTATTCCCTAAAAAACCATATGTTCTTCCAACTCATCTAGAAAAATTATTCTTTTATAACAACAATGTAAACGTGATGAAATATTTAACCCCATCCTCATAACATTTTGTAATATGATATCCATTCATCTATTTAGAATTATATTCATCAGATTTAATTTAATTGTATTCATATTTTAAAAATATACATAGTAGGTTTTCATAAAATAAATCATTTTTCCATTGTAAGTTATATATGGAAAACCATTACAAAATATTCTTATAAATTATAATAAATTTATGTAAATATATGAGATCTATAAAATAATATATATAAATCATATATATTATATTACTTCTTTAAATATATAAAATTTATATCTATCTAATAAATATATAAACCTATATCAAATTTAAAACTTATGATTATCAAAAAGCTACAGTTCAGTTCGCACATAGCATATGTTCTATGTAAAATTAAAATAATTTTAAAATATAACACACATTATGAAGGATTTTATTATTCTTCTAAAATAAATTAACATACGTAAATAAAATAAAATATAATCAATTCTTACAAGAAAAAAAATGTTTTTTATTGTTCAATTAAGATTAATTCCATATGTTACATGACGAAACAATTCATCGAAAAAAATTACAATGAAATTTTTTTATTTCACAATTTAAATCACTGAAAAATTAAGCACATAAATACATATAACTATATGTGATCACATATAAAAATATATTAAAATATATATGTGTGTTTGTGTGTGTGATTGTGTGTATATAAATATATAAATTCATATGGGCATCTATTTACACATACACCAACACACACAAATACATATATAGATAACGTTCAGAGAAGTACGGTTCAACAAGAATGAAAAATTAGGTCAAATATAAAAATATATAATTATGAAAAATAAAAAAATACCAAAAACACATCATAATTAGATAAGATATCATCAAATCATAAGTTTTTAATTCCATACCATCGATTTTGGAACTAGAATCATCTATAAAATTATGTGGGGGTGTGGAAAATTATGTCTTATATAATATATTCAATGATATGGTCAAAGTGAAATGTAGTTAGTGTTATTTTAAAAATTATTTATTGTATATATCATCACTTTCTTAAAACAAAGATTAAAGATAATTTAATCAATGCTAAAATTATTAGTGTTGATAATTTAATATTTTATCAATGTTAAAATTTGGATTCATATAATGATTTTAATATTAAATATCTTCCAAAGGAGACATGTTATTTTTATAAAATTTTATCAAAGATTCATTTAAACATACATGAGCCTTTAATAACACTATTCTAAGCACAGATAGAAAGAAATTTTATTTACACAAAATTTAGAGCTGAAAAAATGTATAGTTTACTCTTACCTTCCCAAAGAACCATCTTAATCATATGTAAGCCTCCCAAAGAATAATTAAATATTACATGATCCTTTATAAACAAAATTATTATCATAGATAATTCCAAAAGAAAAAAATAAAATAAATATCTGTTTTAAATTATAAAAAGAACACTATTAATACTTAATTCTTTTTCAATATGATTAATTTTATTTCATATATATAATAAATTACCTAACTATGTAAATAATATTAACTATGTATTATTAATTATATAAAAGTATAAATATATATATTAGAATTAAAAATTATATTTTAATACACAAAAAAACAAAAAATTAATAATTGTATAAATATATATAACATTAATTATATAAGTATACATAATATTAATAATTTTAAACTATAATAAAATATATTTAATAATATTTAGAAACATTTATTAATAATACACAAAAATTAATATTAATTATTAACTATATTCTAATTTATAAAGGTTTTTTTATATATATTACTTATTAAATATAAATGTCGAATATATTTTCTACTCTGTTTAAAATATTTCAAAGTTATATAAAAAAATATAATTGACACATTTAATAATACATTATTTTGTTAATCAATTATAAGAAAATTATAAATGTATAAATGTTTTTCATAATATATATTTATTTATAAAAAATATGAATTTAAAATAATTTTATTAATAATTGTATTTAAATATATTTACAATTATTGGTTTATATATATGTCCAAATTTATATATATTAATTATTTAAATATAATAAACATTTTTAATTATTCAATTTTTTTAAACCAATGATTTTTAATTATTTTTTAGTATTATTAATTATATTTTTTAATATATATATATATATATATATTAGGATATAAATATAACTAATTGTTTTATTTTATAACTAAATAGAATAATATTATTAATTATTAAGATAAGAATATTTATAGAATTTACTAATTAAATAGATGTATATATTAAAAATTATTTATAAAATATAAAACTAATTGTCATTTAAATTTTAGAAGTATAAATTAGATTTGGAAAACAAATTCTTATATGAATTACTATGTTTTAAAATTTATCATTAAAAATATATATAATTATATTAAAAATTACTCATATTTAAATAAATATATTTAAAAAATATATTACTAATGACTTAAATATAATTACTAATTAAATTTATTACCTTCATTTTAAAAAACACCCTTCATTGTTTTTTATTCAATTTATTGCTTATATTTTTAACTTTTTTTGAATTCTAAATAATTGAAAAGTTAATTTTATAGTTATATGAATCATATTATATATTTTAAAAATATATTATTTATTAATGTTAAATTTACTATATAAAAGAACATTAATTACATTTTAATAATATATATATATATATATATAATTTTTTAATTATGAAAGTTGTTAAATATATAATTATATAAACTTAGTTATTTGAATCAATTATTAATTTGATTTATGTATATAACCATTCGCCTATATTAATACATTTGTGTGTGTGTGTGTGTGAATGAAATGTATGTGTATAGGTTAAACCAACACAAATGATTGCATATCTGTGTAACATCTCATTACCGATCTGTCGTGTATGTCATTAACCTCATCCTGGTTTTCCTTTTCTCATTGTCTATATAGGGATGGAAAGAAATTGGGAGGATACTTATAATGGTGAAGTCAGAAATTTGATAGACTCTTAACTTTAACTAGCTTTTTCTCCAGGCTGCAAGAGGATTTCACGTAATGCAACTAGGTTACCTGATATGTAAGAGTCACTAGATGAAATTCGTGAAAGTCTTCACACTATGAATGGCCACATGACGTGAAGATATGTTTCACTTTTTGAATGTTTTACCAAATGGATTTTAATTTGAGGTGCTAGATTTCTCAGTGTACTTAAACATTGTAGACTTCACGATATGTAAAGGTATTACACGCAATGTTTTTCCCCAAGCATAGATTTTTTGGGGCAACATTCAAGTTTTTGGTGACCATTTGTCTACCACTTTTTTATTTCTCTCAAACCAAATCTTCTCTCTGACAATTTTGGGAGACTCTATTCCTTCAAGATCAAACTGTTTGGTGTTTGATCTTCGTTGAGGCTGCAGTGCATCTTTTTAGTTAAGTGATCCTTCCACTTATTCATTTCCAAAAATCATTGTAGCACCTTTAGAATTCATTATTAGATATGTTGGTCTATGTTTGTGTTTTTTCAAGTCTTAATCTAGATTTGTTGTGCAATCTCTTTCTAGAGGCCATTCCTTTATTGGTCATGGTGTGGAGGGCATTCATTTTAAAGGATTTGGGGTTTCCTCCATTTTTTTAACCCCTTGTTTTCGAAATTCGATCAATCTTGTGAAGTGGATTTGATACTAGGGTCATCGTAGACATTGTTAGGTATTCATTGTTGGTGGATCCAATTACAGGCATCTTCCACCTGGGTTTCAAAGAAGGTGGTTCCATCTCTAACTAATATTGTTGATCTTTTTTGTTATTCCATTACAAAATGATTTATACATATAATTTTCATGATAATTTTGTGTGTATTAAAATGGATTTTGAATGAAAATGGGTTTTCTTTAGTTGTTGATAAATGGAATTAAAAGTAGTATTTTCAAAGCATCAAAAATGGAATTTTGAAATTTTTATAAAATGTTTTTTCAAAAAGTTTGAATGAATTGTAAAAATTAGAAAATGGGTTACCTTATATACTTAGGTGGAAGGTTTAACTTGAGGCCATCATCCATTTTTTGTGATTATCAAGAGGGTTTCTCATGGTGTTTGCCTCTGTTTTGTAGGATCTTTGTTCTAGGGGACTAATATTTACATTTTTAGGGGGTTTACTCATGGGGTATTCCCTTACTTTCTAGGACTGTGATCTTGGAACCATATTGTGCACTTGATTGACTGTGGTGTGATTAGATGGTTAGTTTGATCTCTAGTGATCCTCGGAGCTGATACATGTGCTTCTTTTTTATATTTCGTGGGTTTGTTTTTTTATCCTTGAAATTCATGTTTATTCTTGAGAAAGATGTTGTAGAAAAAATTATTTGAAATTGATAAACCTTCTTTTTTTTCAAACCATGATAAAAGAGAAATTATTAAAATGGTTTCTATAAAAATGATTTACCGCTTAACATTCCATTTTATATTTAAAAAAAATACGGTAATTGTTTTATAGAGACAATTTATAGAACACCTTGGTGGGATCTTACTTATCCTATTAGATCACACCCTACACACCACTTTATTAGTGTGTATACCTTTGTTTGTCTTTCATTGCAGGAAAAGGCAAGGCATCATAATTAGGTGGAAAAGATTCAGGTTTGTTGGGTTGGGTAGCTGGTGGTGAGATGCTCTGAGTTCATCTACATCATCACAAGGAGTAGTAGTTTCGTTCTATTCCATTATAGTTAGACTTCTCCTTTGGAGTTCCAATTACATATACAATTTTCCCATATCATCTCAGGTTTATGGCATATATTTATTATTATTTTATTGTGTCTTTATTTTATGTGTGTATATATATTCCATGTGTAAGTAAAAGTTAGTGAAAATCATTCCCTCTGGTTTTTTTATCGATGATTAGGTGCTTTTCGCCAGCCGATGTGGATCAGGAATTCCCTTCAGGTATGTGATGGATTGGACTGGGTATAATTTTTGAGGTCAACACAAGTAGTTTTTTTAAAATGGTATCATAGGTTGTATTTACTCATGATTCCTTGCATTGGGACATCTGTTAGCCAGGAGAGTAGATTTTTGAGACTGGATAGGTATGTTGCGATAAGTGCATGACCAACTCTTGTAGTGACGGGACTCAAGTTTCCATGGGAAGTTGCGTTATGAGTCTCTTATTTTGGTTATTTTAATTTTACTTTCTGGATATGGGTTTTATGGTTTTAAATGATATTTTTCTATTCTCTTATGGTTACTTTTGTTTCAGTATACATCATTTTTCCTCATAGATGACTTGCAAAAGTTCCCCAAGATGGTTTAGCTGATGCTCCGCGAGGGAATCAAATATTGGATAAAAATATCATAGAAACTATCATATGGGAATTATGTGTCATTTATCATACTATTTCATGGGTTTATAAAATAGTTTATGATGTATATCTATGAGATGAACTAGATACAGAATGATTTTTGGAATTCTTGGGCAAGAATCCACCATCCATTAAAGGAACAAGTGAACCTTGAGAGGTGGAGGATAAGAAAGATATAATTAATAAAACCTAAAATTCCTAAAGAAACCTAATAATACTAGGTTTAAGTGTGAAGTGTTTAGTATCGGGGGTTATGGAAAGTCGTGGTGGGATTCTGTGGTCCAAGAAGAAAGACATAGGGACCTAGATTGAAAGGGTTTCAAAACCCTGTTCTTCTAGTAGTATTTTCCAGATTCTATGATATAGTAAAATTCTATGGAATTCTTGTCCTTTTAGAAGGAAGATCATTCGATGTCAATAAAAAAAATTGGTTTTCTGAGTTTTTCCATTTTCTCTGGACGTGGTAAAGACTGAAAAATAGAAGTCTCAAAAGTACCTATAGGGTTTGCAACCAAATATCATATAAAACTTGTTTCTACTGAAGCTTTATGCCTATGTAAAGATGATAGATATATATATGATTCTCGAGATGAATATGGTAGGATATGTTGGATTTTCCACCTCTTCTCTTCTATCCAGTGGTTGTTTCAGTAGCTCGAATTGGAAGAAGTGTAAGTGTCGGGATCATCGTAGGAGTGGTGGAGGGGGTATCAGTAGTGAGGGTCCTCCACACTATCTACAATATCATGTAGTGTGCCTCTGACTTTCTATCAATATAGAAAGCTTAGACACAACATACATTCATTTCCCATGCCCATTAATATGTGAAACATTTTTGGATGTGTTGTTCATTCAGAATGTTTTTGTTTTCCTATGTCTACACATCATTATGGTAATGATTCGTCACCTATAAAGGCTACTATAGTGTAGTTAGAAGCTTTAAAGACTACAAGGATATAGCCACAGGCCTCAAGAGTGAATCACTATCAAGAAGTAGATGATTTTTCATTGGAATTTGATGCAGGTCCAAGAAAAGTGAAATTTACTATCCTTCTTGAATCATTAGTATTTATTTTTGTATTTTATGATAGTTCCTCTCATTCATTTAGATATAAATGTTTTGTTGATATTTTTAAAAATTTAGTGGAACTTATTCCACTTATAATGGTTTTAGTGACACCTCTTGGAACGAGGAAAGAGTAATGGTTTCAGTGTCCTTCTTTTTCAATCACAATAGTAGATATAGAGTTGGTATGGGGTTTCTCATTCCTGATCTGGATATGATTGATTTAATCATTGGTTTGGATTGGATATTCACTCATCTAGTTGATATTGATTTTTATTATTGGTGTGTTTAATTTCATTCCACTAATGGAATTCATCTTCTGTTTTAGGGAGAGTGGGACCTGAGGTTAGGTCATGTAGGGCCTTTCCACCCAGAGCATAGTATATTTTTTGTCTAGTGATGTGGTTGAGCCTCATGAAATTTCTCATATTGTTGATCTTCCCAAGTTTGTTCTATAATTCTTCACATTTTCCTAGAAAAATTATTTTGTATTCCTCTAGAAATAGAGGTAGAGTTTATAGTTGATCTTGTACTAGGTACACATCCGATATTGATAACTTCTTATCATATGTCATGATCATATTTGAAAGAGATCAATATTCGGTTGTATGATCTATTGGAAAAAGGTTTTTTTCTATGTGGTGTTTTTTCTTAGGAAACCCTTCTTCTCTTTTCCAAGAAAGCATATTGTTTACTTTTCTTATGTTTGGATTATCAGAAGTCAAACTGGGTCACAATTAAGAAAAAATATCGATTACCTCATGTTGATGACTTTTTTTGATTAGTTAAAATGGTAAAAGTTGTTTTCATATATTGATATTCGATTAGGTTATCCTCAAATCAGAGTTTGTGATCCTGATATAATGAATACATTTATTAGAAGAAGATATATCCATTATGAATATCTTTTTATGCATTTTGGTCTGACTAACACTCTTTCAGTTCTTTTGGCTTTGGTGAATCGGATATTCCATCAATATCTTGACACTTTTTTGGTAGTGGTCATGGATGATATTATAGTTTATTTGAAATCTGAGTGTGAGCAAGAGAACCATATGAATTTGGTTCTAGAAATTTTGACAAGTCACCAAATGTATGGAAGGAATTTGAAATATAGTTTCTAGATATAATATGTGATGTTATAGGAGAACAAAAATTCTAAATATGGATTATCAGTTGATCCTGATAAGGTGAAGGTTGTTCTATCAAGGAAAACCCATCAAATGTATTTTAAATTCAAAGATTCACTGGTATTGATGGATAATAATGATTTTTTTCTAGGATTTTTTCAATATGGAATCACCTTTGACAGATCTTACAAGGAAATTAGTGAAATTCATTTGGGATGCAAAGTGTCAGTCTTATTTTGTTGAACTAAAATGACTTCTGATAGCATCTCCTTTCATAATATTACTTGATCCTGATAAGGGATATGTGGTGTTTTTTGATTCTTCTGGTGCTATTTTGGGATGTGCGTTCATTCAGTACGACCATTTCGTAGATTAAGGATCTCTTCATCTATATCCAAATTAGAATAATTACCCCAATCATGATTTATATCTTGTTATATTTATTCATGCTCTTATGTGTTAGCAGCACTATAATTTTGGAGATAGTTTCATGGTCTATTCTGATAATAATATTTTGAGTTATATATAATCCCATAAATACTTTAATCTCAGACAGAGGTGGTGGATAGAATACCTACAGATTTTTGATTTTGATATCGCCTATACCATGTGGAAGGGAAACATCATTGTAGATGATCTTAAAGGAATGTATTGTCCCAGGTTATTCTGAAACTGTAAGAGTGCAACATAATGGGGATCTTTGCTCAGTTTTACCTGGATGCTTAGGAGGATGTTTTAGTTATGGTTCTAACCAGTGATCAATTATCATCATCTCTCATGGAGTCTATCTTTCAGATTCAATAGAATGATGTTGAGTTTATAATAAATTCAAGAGATCCACTATAGTGGGGAGATTGTCTCGTGTTGGTCTCTCTCTTCAGATGGTATACTCAACCTTGGGAACCAATTCATCATCCCTACATCTGTGAGTATTTTAGTCTTGTCTAATAGTCACATATCTTCATGGTTCGTTCATACAGGCACTACAAATATATATTTTGACATGAGAGGAAAATTCTTTAGGCTGGGTATGAAGGGTGACATTGCAGATTATGTGTCCCGATGTTACACCTACCAATGAATAACACCAGAGCACTTGAAAACCTATGGTTTGCTTCATCCACTTCCTATGACAGTCTTGAAATGGGACGAGGTATCCATGGTTTTTTCTCTGATTACCACAGACACCCTGGGTAAAAAATTAAATATGTTTTACCATTGATAGGTTGAAAATGTTTTCTCATTTAATTATGATCAAGGACACCACTAAGGTCAATGAATCTGGTAAGATGTATGTACAAGAAATTATAAGGTAACATGAGAGTAATTTTTCCATTATTTAGGATATGGATCCAAGGTTTACCTTAATTTTTGGGAGGACTCCAAGAAAAAATGGGAACTCATTTCAAGTTTCTCATAACATAACATCCACAGAGAGATAGTAAAATAGTGTGTCTAATTCAGATCCTGGAGCATATGCTTAGTGCATGTGTCTTTAATTTCAGTGGATCATGGGATAGCCATCTTGGATAGGTTGACTTTGTATACAAAAACCATTATCAATCTTTGATAAGAATGGTTACCTTCAAGGCATTGTAAAGACGCCCATGCAGATCACCTCTTTCTTGGGTGGAGGGGGTGATTAACTTTAGTTGAACCATGTTGGTTTAGGACATGTCATAAAATATATAATATGTGCATCGACATCAGGATATGATACACAGTCAATATAATTCATATATGGATTGGTTTTGTCATCCCCTTGAGTTCTCTATTGGTGACTAGGTTTTCATGATAGTTTCTCCTCGGTTAGGTCCCCATCGTCTTGGAAAATAGGGAATGTTGGATCTGAAATATATCAGGCCTTTTGATAAAACTGAGTAGATCTTTCAAGTTTCTTATTGATTAGTATTTCTGGTTTAGTTTACAAATATTCATGATTTTTTCCACATATCCCATCTTATAAGGACTATCTTGATCCTGCTCACATTCTGAATTGGGAACAAACTTAGTTAGATCAAGATGCTTTTGTTTTGTAGGAACTAGTTGACATCGTTGAATCTCAAGTGAAATTCTTGCATGTGAAATAAATTCCATTTTTAGATTACTTTGAAAAAATAGATTAGATTCTCATGAGACATGGGAACACGAGTCATTGATGAAGCATCAATGGCTTCATCTTTTTCCTAGGATTACAACTTTCATATGACGTCATGGGGATAGAAAGTATTTTTGGTAGGGAGTTTGTAAAATCCCATTACAGATCTATTAGGTATGTCCATAACCTCTTCATGGTATTCCTCTTTTAGTTTTCTATATTGGTCCAAGTAATTGGGATGTTACCTATAATAGTAGAGTCAAATATTTGTTGGATTCTTTTTTTTAATTGGAATTTTCTGCAGGATACAGGAGGATTTCACACCATGTAACAAGGTTAAATTATGTGTAAGAGTCAATGAATGCATGTCATCAAATAATTCACACTATGAATGATCACACAACATGAATATATGTTTTTCATCTTGAATGCTTTAAGTAAAGGATTTTTAAACTAAGGTAATGGATTTCTTATCATACTTATACACCATGGACTTCATGATGTGTAAAGGAATTATACACCATATATTACTCTAATAAGGGAGGTTTTGGGGAATTGTTTGGGTGTTTTTTGACCATTTGGATTCCCCTTTTCTATTTATCTCAATTAAAATCATCTCTCTAATGATTTTGGGATACTCCATTCCTTTTAGATTGATCCATTGTATGTTCAATATTTGTAGTGGTTGTGGTGCATCTCTCCAGGTAAGTGATACTTCCACTTCTTCTTTTCCATTGATCATGATAGTGTATTTGGAATACGTTATCATATCCCTTGGTCTAAGTCAGGGTTTCTTCATGTGTGTGGTCTTGTTTTATAGGCCATTCCTTTGCTGGTTAGGGAGCAGCAAGCATTCGTTCTTTAGGTTTGTGGGTTTCCTCCTTTCCTATGACACCTTTTTCTAAATTGGATCATTCTTGTGATGTGGATTGAACTTTAGGGACATTGTGGAGATAATTTGGTTTTTGTTGTTGGTGGGTCCCATTACAGGTGTGTGCAACCTCAGTTTTGAGGTATGTGGTTCTGTGTCTAGCCTATGGTGATGAACCTTGTTGTTCTTGCTTTAAAAAATTATTTATACCTAAAATTGGAAGGTTTTTTTTGTGTGTATTAAAAATGTTTTTGAAAAAAAAACGTTTTTCCATGGTTGTGGATAAATGGAAGTAAATATTTCCTTTTTAAATCATAGAATATATAATTTAGATATGTTTTTGAAATGGTTTGTTCAAATAATTATAATTAATTGTGAAACTGAGCACATGGGTTACATTAGGTACATAGGTGAAAGGTTTATCCTAAATCCATCCTCTATGTTTTGTGATTATCAAGAAGATTTCTCATATTGTCTGAAATTTTTTCCTCGGTCCATTTTTATATGGGAAGAATATTGACACTTTTTGGTGGGGGTGTTACTCATGGGGTATTCCTCTACTTCCTAGGCATGTGTTCTAAGAACCTTATTGTGCACTTGATAGATTCTTGTAGGAGTAGTCTGGTAGCCTGACCTATAGTGATCCTTGGTGATGATACCCATGATTGAATATTTTGTTTTATCCTTGATATTCTTGTTTATGATTGAGAAATATTATGTAGAAAATATGTTATTAAATTGATATATCAATTTTTTATGTATTGTGTTAAAAGGGAAATTATGACCAAGTTTTCTATAAAATTACATTACCACTTATCATTCCATGTTATATTTAAAAAGAGAATATAGGAATTGTTATACCGAGACTAGTTATAATACACCCTGGTGGGATCTTACTAGGCCTATTAGCTTACACATTGCACACCACTTCAGTGGTATGTAGAACTTTATATGAATACCATTGTAGGGAAAGGCATTTCATTATAGTAAGGTGGTGGTGTTTCATGTCAAATGGGTTAAGTATATGGTGGTATTACAGTGAGAGTTCATCTACGCCATTTTATTTATTAGCTACTCATTTTTGGCCTTTTATAGTTGGTGTTTTCATTTGGAGTTTCAGTTAGTTTTGTAGTTGTTTTGTTTCTGCTATCTTCTCACAGTTAAGTGATATATTTATTACTCTTACACTATGTATTTCATTTCCATTTGTATATATATCCCATAATTTTTACATGTTTGGAGAAATCATTACCTCTGGTGTATTAAGTGATTCTCAGATACTTGTCTCCAGCACATGGGGTTCAATAACACCATTCAGGTATGTGACGGATATGGTTGGCTGCCAGTTTTGATGGTAACCAAGGTAGGTTCATTTCAAGATGACTATATAAAATATTCATATAATATTCATTATAATGTAAATATGAGAAATAATTAATTATATTAAAATAATTGTTTACTAGTTATATATAAATATGACATATATAAATAAATATAAATAATAAAATGTCAATAAAATCTTGAATTCAAAATATAATTTCTAAAATATAAAAGTTTAATTAATTAGTATTAAACATTTTTTACATATCATTCATTCTAATAAAAATATATAAATATTTCATAAATAGAGAAGAAATGAGTAGGTGTCACATAAAACATTGATAAAGGTGTATGTTACCAAAATAAAAATTAATGCTAACAAAATCTTGTTTTTTTGATGTTTATTTTTAAATATGATAAATGTTGAATTTTATGAGATCGAATAAGAATCATAGATAAAAATTGAAATCTATTGTATGCTATTAAATAGTATTGGAACCCATGTGAGTATTCTTCCCATAAATGTTGGGATCTCTTGTTGACATGGACAACATGGATGGTGAATAGAAGAAATGTTTTGAAGTCCTTGTAGTTATTTTGGGTGGACATTGTGATAATAGAAAGAGAAGTTGTTTTGGTTCTAGGCCTTATTCACTAAATGAAAAACATTTGGAGGCGTATTCCCTGGAGGATGGAAGATGGTGTTGGAAATACTCGAGTGTTCAACACCCATGAACACACACAAATTTCTAGATGGGTAATGTAAATAGATAGAACATAAGAGATATTTTTTAGTGTTTTTCTGGGGATCTATGATTTACATAATCCTCATGAAGATGAAGTATGATGACTAGGTCTAGATGATATAGAATATGATCTAGGAACATAGACTATGGTATGTCATCGACACCAATGGTTTTAAACACTAGAAATATCTAATAGTGCTGGAGGTCAACCTTTGTGGTGTCCCACCAAAGATGATCTCGATACATGTAGTCAAGGAATGACTCAAGAAAGTTTGGGTAACTATCAATACCATGTGAATTTGAATTGATCGAGTGTTCTTGGCCAGTGAACAAAATCACTATAATGATTATGAATATATTTATTTCTATAGTGATGAACTGTTGGATGAATTTATGATGAAACTCACAGGGTTGGTCAACTAATTCACAATGTTATGTGATTTCAAGCCTCAATGAAATATTTTTGAGAAGTATTAAAACATCCTCCACTTTGGGTTATTTCATATTTCTATTTCAATTGAGTGGATACATGATATCATGATGCTCTTTGTATAATATGTAATAGGGTGACTTGAAGAGGAAGATGATAACTTTCATCTAATGCGCTCCCATAATGATAGAGGTAATATTCTCGTAATAGAGGAGGAGTGGGTTTCAGGGAATAATCAGTAGAAGTTGGGGGATGGATCCTCAAATGAATCTAAGTTTGAAAACAAGTTTTTCCTATAATAATGACAAAATAAATGTGGTAGAAATGATATAAATATAATAGATGGCTTGAGATTCTATGTTATCTCTAAATTATTAAGTGATCAATGTCATTACTATTGAAAAATGTTTCATTGGGTAATTGATTTTCAATGTATACTAAAATAGGATGAGTCCCATATAATACAGATTCAGGAAGTGGATCCCTTACTCTTAATGGAAATGGTGTGCATCATGGTGCATGATTCACCATGTCCATGAATGACCACTCAAAATTACCCACAACCATGATGTAATCCTCACAACCACTACAAATGTAATTTAAAAATATGTTTGTAAGGATTTGAAAAATAAAATCCTATGGTACCTCAACACTGATACCAAAAACCTCAAGATTGTTTTCCTTGTTGTCTTCTCCAAGATCGACTTTATGATCTAGACACCATCAACTATAGTGAAGGATCTGTTGTCAACATTTAGGGGTGTAGGACGGTAATGTTAAGATAAAAGACCAATGTGAATGAAATGATCATGGGGGTATAATTTATCCTAATTCTTACCACCAACATCATTAGCATCTTATATATTAACAAGAATTGTTTCCAATTACTAATCTATGGAGGCATAACGAAGATCTTTGACCACTATTAGCACATTCTGGCCAGGGAACATGGATTTCATGGTTTGTGGTACAACGTCAGAATCTATATTTAAAAACTAGTATTATTTTCTGTTAGGTTCTTGTATGATTAATTTCACTAACAGTTTGGGTATAGACACCTAAATTTCCATTCTCTTTGCAAGCTCACTCAATGCGATATGGTGAGATTTTTTCCACTAATTGATAAGGTGGATCAATTTTCCAACATATATAATTATGAGAATTGGTGATTAGGGTCTTTCCATGAGTATATGAATCATCAAATATATCACCCCTTGACATTGTTCATTGAACCCTCTAGAGGATGATCATGCCGAAGACATCAAACATGAACTGGTAGATTGTGGTTTATGTGGACGACCTGAGCAGCTACATGTTCCAAAATTGACACAACAGAAAGGATCAACTACTAGTGGAAATAAAGTGAGTTAGACCATGTTAGAGGTGTAGTTTGGGAAAAAGATGAAGGTCATCCACACCAAACATGTAATAATGTTTAGTTCTATGGTATTTGACAAATACTACATTGAGCGAAGTGTAAAATGAAATCTTACCACTCTTTATTCACCATAATGGAATGAGATAATTGAATATTGAAACCATACTATAGTTTCCATTACTAAAGGCATGATGATGTTAAAGGGTCTTCTTGGTATATTCTTGGGTGGGGCTATCTCCACCACTATCTTTATTCTCAACCAAGCGTTACCATGAATCCTTTATGGGATGTTTGGATATGAGGAACAGCATGGAAGACCACCATTGGTTCACTTTATCTACACCTTCATAAATATTATACATGTAAATTAATTTAGTCATAACCTGAATAAGTTGGATGAATGGATTACATTTATGTTCTTTATCAGGTATGATTCTAGTTTCATGGAATGCCATGTGTATGACATCTATAGTAAGTGCATACATGTATTGTGTGAGGTCATATTTGATGAGGAGTAGTGGGACTAGATTAATCAGGATAAAAAATGTATATTAAGTAGTGAGGAACTATTAGCCATATAGTAAATTAAGATATATATATATTATTTGTATTTTGAGGACTAGGAACACTTTCAGGGACCAGATATCATCACCCTAAAACCCTAGTGAATTCTGTTGAGACACTAAAACACTAGGGATGGTCACATTGATGCATTTAGAATAAACCACATTATATTTTTCCTTGATTCTATATAATATGGAATAATAACTTGACACAAATCACATATATTCTTGTATTTGGTTTCACATCATCGCTAATATCTTCTTGCAAACAATGCCACCTAGGTGTACATGATCTGAGCTTGACTTCAGAAAGCTACACTTCACTATAGAAAATAAGATCCTCTGTTTTTTCACATCAAAATAAAACCCATTTTTTCATGGAAATTATTGATGTGAATAAAATGAAATAATATTATAGGGTGGAAATGGAGAAGGAGAATGTGGTGTTGTGTGTGTGTTTAAATATTGAAATCCCACCAAAATCCCTAGGTGCATGTGGAAAAATGAATTCCTTAGGATTTATAATAGTAGCTCAATTTCTTTCATGGAAAAATATAATGATGCATTGGATACCAAGACTACTAACTTTCATGAAATTTTCATCTAATAGAATCAACTGGGGCGTGAAAATAAGTAATTTATGGAGGTGTAGTTTACAGACATTCTCATGACACAATTTGGACATCTCCTGTTTCAATAGTTGTGGGAAAATATTGGTGTCATCAAAATCTGGAAAATTTAATTGAAATTAGTGGTATATATTGTTGAATTATTTAAATTTACTGATTAATTTCATTATTTAATTTTATTCCCCTGTTATTTCCCTCACTTATTGTCATTTTTTCTCTAATGTGATTTGATGTTGCATGCCCCATTTATCCCCTGTTAATTCCTTAACATGGTTTGACCAATCAAAATATCTGCCATGTTTTAATGTAATTATAAAAACAATATAATTTTTATATAAATAATAATGAAAACACCACTTGAAAATTTTCTAGGTTTTTCTTCCACAAAATCTCCCTTGTGTTCTTGATCTTTCCTTTTCCTTCTAAGCATTCGGGTGTGTTTGTGGGTGTTGATCAGTTGGGAATTACTAGTATATGTTTTTTGGAATGGTGTAGGTGTAATTAGGGATATCTATATTATAGAAACCTAGCCGCAGAATTTCTGGAGTTGGATCCAAATATCTTTACATTACTATAAGATAAAAATATTCATCTGGAAAGACCTAATATTTTAGTAGTCTAGGTAAACTAGATATACACATGGAAATTGTATTACTTTTTAATTAAAAAATTTCAACATATTTTTTCTTGAGAATAAATGTATTCCAACTAGTGTATTCATATATATCATCCATAGTAAAGTTCATGGAATCTTGGTGAAAGAATATAAAATAAGGTTGATATCAAATTCTCTATAAGGGTTAATTACAACGGAAGCTGTGATGGATGAATAAAAACAATCAATTTGGAATAGAAAATAACTAAACACACATTCCATTTAAAAATGTTACTATATTGGTATGATAAAGATGAACCAATAAGATAAAGTAAATAAAAGAAAAATGAAGTCCATTTAAATAAATAATATTATAATAAATTGAATCCATATATTATAACATAGTGAACATCTCATGGATAATGAAAAATGAATCTGAATGAAGGAAATGCATAATTATTGGACATCATGTTTCCTAGGAATGTGATATTTTTACTGTGAAGATCAATCCTCAAGAAATTTTAAGACATCTTGGGTAAACACTCATCATATATGGGTCAAGACCTTTCACAAGACGCTACTTTCATGATCTATCCTCTAGACATTTTAAAAATACTTGGTTACAAACAAAACTGATGTATGTATAACTAATTTCATCTTATGAGACTACAACGCATTTATAGGATTACTTTAAACTGTCCCCAACCTATTTCATACCAATCCAAAGAATTCCTAATATATATAATAATTTATTTTACTCATAAAAAATGTTACATATAAAGTATCGTTCTAGAGTAATGGAAGTTGATTTATCAATATATCCTCAATTAATCAATATTTGTCAAAGTAATTAATATATATAACTAGTATAAAGATTAGGAAATAATACTATCAACGAAAAAAAATAGGTATATTTAATAAATATAAAATTTCCAATGAAAACTAATTATAATAAATTGATTGATTCAAGAAAATGTAAACAATAATAAAAGAATGTGGGATTTCTCAATAACATTGGTCACTTGGTAATTTTCCAATCAAATCCCATATAATGAATTGATTAAAATTGAAACATAAAATACTTTGAATTATTAATTATTAATGATATTAAATGTCAAATGTGTAGTATATACACCACATAAATGTGAATTGGTTCATAATAACAAATATTTCCCAATGGAATGTAAATTGAGATGAAATTTTATACATTAATATCCCTTTTGGTTAAATTCCCTCTAAAATAATATATAATTTTTTAACCATGTTATAAAATTATACCAAACCCATATTAATTTTTATAATATCACATATAACTCATTTATAACATATTATCACCCATTTGTTAATAATCTTTCATTATTTTTATTGTTTCTGGTGTTAATTTCCTTGTTTTTTGAGTATGTTTTGACTTGATAATTTTTTTTCTCACACATAGATCATGATTTCATAATCTTAAAAATATAATAAATTATTAAAATATCATGTTTATTAATTATATATCTATTTATATTAATCTATAAAATTTGGTAATAGGAAAGAAATACATCATTCTTGTAGACGAGAGGTCATACAAACACATGAACAATGTTTCCTCATTATTATCATATATAAATAAATAAAATTAAAAGATATATATATATATATATTCTCATTATAGTGAAATTTTTATCTACTATATATTATATATTTTATAAGAACCATCCTTAATACAATATATGTAAATTGTTGCTGAATCACATTACTTTTCAAAGCGATAGTATGTCGTACATATGAGGAACGTTTTCATATTCCCAAAAAAAGGAAAGCATGATGTTATGTGCCACAACCAGTCCAACAGGTCCCAAACGTGACTAACCCTTGCCCACCTTCCATAGGCAAGGGGTTAGTGACTAGAACCTAAAAGAATTCCCTGAATAGGGAAGGCATTACCTTAGAGAAACTATACACACTCAAAAAGGGAAACTAAAGTAAACAACCAGAAAAATTATGGTACAACCACGAGAGTAAAAAAAACCACAAGTACAACTATAACATGAAAAGTTGGGTTGGCATACAATCCCTAGAAACTAAAAATAAAGTAAACGGTTGTCGTATATTCCCTAGAGCTATACCTGGAGGGTAGTAGCTGAATGTCTGAAGTCGTAGAAGAGGATCTCGACTTCTCCCGTCGCACCAAGCTCCACCAAGACACAAACCTACAAAGTCTGCCTTAGAGCATCAGTAGTCTGCACTGTACACACACATGCATGTGGAGTCCGTGTAGGGGTGAGTATAATAATACCAAGTAGGGGACCCCGAGAGCCTTGAATGTCTCTCAATAATCCAAAAAGGAAAACAACATAAGGAACACCATAAAGGTAATATTACAAGAATTATCTAAATCATGAATCACAAAGAAAAAAGAGACAGCTCACTCTAATGGTATAAATTCATGGTTATTGGGATAGGGATGACTAGTCGTAAAGACATATCATCATATCTATAGTAACTCTACTACTGACCCTTATAGGTCATTGTATGAGGACCTGTATTGGTCGCTAGATGATGACCCGTATTAGTCGCTCGTGTTGACCCGTGTTGGTCACTAGTGCTGAAACCTATTGGTCACTAGTGCTGGCCCATATCTGCCGCTAGTGCTAACCCATATTGGTCACTGGTGCTGACCCATATTGGTCACTGGTACAGAGGTAGGGATAATTTTCCATACTTTAATATCATCCCACTCTTGAGTTTCTGATGTCGACCCATATTAGTCTCTCTTCTTCTTTATGTCACAAATGGCCTCTGGATTCTCGAATGGAGCATGCCTGATATCTGGAAGACTCTTCTCCTCAAGCCATCAGTCATATTTTAACTGATACTAAGTCCCGTAAAAATCATTCCCAAGGGAAAACCCTATCATAGTGGTCCCAAAGTGACAGATAGAGCATCAATCAGATGCCCGGTCTGTGAGATATGGGCACTTTTGTAAAAAGGGCCCGGTGGGATTCAAGTATGATCCAACCCAGGTCACACATCAAACTCTATCAAAACTCACTTATAATATCTCAAAAGGACCACCTTATCACAAGGTCCATGAGGACATAGATGGCACATCGATCGAATACAAGATTTGTTAGTTACACCCCTTTCTATAATACGGGGGAAATCACACATCTGTCTGGACTAGTTCGGTCGGGTCCTCCAGAATATTCCAAAAGGACATATTCTCAATAGGGGTCCCAAAGCCACTTATGGTGTGTCAAATGGACACCCAATTTATTAGTTATGGGCATTTATTTATTCGGGGTCTAGTGGGGTCTCGGCCTAGTCCGACTCTGTCAGGCTGGCCTGACGTAACAGGTCCCGAGGACTACCAAACCCCACCCAGGTCCTGCATGTTAAGGGTCATCCCAGTTCACTGGGTCCGCCCTGACGGGGTCAGCCTGGGTGGTTCACAGGCCTGACCTTCTGGGTGTGGCTCGACCCACCCGCGCTGGCACGCTGGGTGGCAGATCCTACCCGTTCGACCAGCCCGCATCTGGCTAGGTCCACCTGAAGGTGGAATGCTTCACCAACTTTTCCCCGTGGATGTGGGGATGTTTCGTCCGGTGCGACACAGCGCGGCGCGGGGCCGTGCCGCCCCCCTCCAACCGCGGCTGCTACCACCGGCGGCACTTGCGAGCACCTCCCATCTCACACATGGATGACTCGGTTTGGCTGCCTCTGAACACTGTAGCATGCAATGGCATACCGCCTTCCCATCGCCCACGGCCGATTTCCATGGGCCAACTCCAAACACAGCTAGAATGGCATGCCGTCAATAGTTTCCATGAGCCACTGAATATTCTTCGGTGGTTCCTTCTTAGTTTCTCCTGTACCTAATGGGATCCCTAGTCACCACTACCAAATCATGACCTTCTGTTTCGTGTTGTTTTCGAATTGGTAAAACGGTCCCCGAAGAACGCAGCAAAATAATACAAGCGTCGGAGGGTCCGAGCCTTTTTCATTTGGCCCACGCCCTCCGCGTTAGCGTTAAAGGAAAAGGGATGTAATTATTCATTACATTTTAATAATGTTGAACCACGTTCAAATCCCCTGTAACAACCTCCCACAAAATACAAGAATGATGAATAGAATCTAGGGAAAATCTTGAATTAAAAGACAGTCCCTAAATTGATTCGTTGGAGATATCACAATTATTGGTGCTCATTGTCCATTGACCTTTGGATCAATCCTTCAACTGGTGTCGTTAATCCTCTGTTCTCTACTGGTGGAAGGCGTGGTGTCATTTCATCAGGGGTTCCTCTCTTGATGTAGTCGTGCCCAAAACTAAACACAAGCTCCATATAAATAAAGGGGGGAAAGGGTGAGAAATTCCTTGAAGAATTAATGAGATTCATTAATTCACGTAATTAATATGACCCATTAATTGACATAATTAAAGTGTATCATTAATTAAGAAAGGGTTGGTTACATAATCCTAGGGTTACCGTGAAATTAACACCCCATAATTAAAGGTATAACCACCTCCGTGGTCCCTGAAACCGCCGCTCAACAGGGGGTAGGAAAAAATGAACTAAAATAATAATTTATGTTATTTTATTATTTCTTTAAAAGTTTAAAATGATATCCTTTTCTACTAGAAAACTTTGGTCAAAGTGAAGCTTTCTTTAAGATAATATCAGCACTGCATATTCAACATTTCCCTCAGATTTTTAATCTGATCACCAGTTCAAAGGAACGAAAATGTCACCCATGCGTTTACTAAACGTACCCAAAAATGTTTTGAAATTTCTTCCAAGCACACTAGACCTCAGAATCATGCACCTTCAATTTTCAAAGACATGAAATAATTCCAAATAATTTAAAATATTACATGGTATTATCTTGGTCTTTACATTCTCCCTACATTGGGGATTTACGTCGCCGAAATCCAAACAAGGATACACAAATAAATAGGGGTACTGGGCACACATATGAGCCTCTCGCCCCCACGTGCTCTCCTAGAAATTCTCATTCTACCAATGAACTCACACCATAGGAATCAACCACCCTTGAACGATCAGATCTTATCAATCCTCTACCTCCACCTAGTACTCAGCAAAAGCCACCCCATCGTCAATCTCCAGGTCGACATGGTCAATGATTTGAGAAGTGTCATGCACGTATCTCCTCAAATGGGATACATGGAAGACTTCATGTACCCTCTCCAACCACAGTGGAAGTTCCAACCATTACACCACCTTTCCAATCCTATGAAGTATCAGGAATGGCCCGATAAACCACTGTGAGTGTTTTCCACCTCGACCAAATCTATGTAGTCCCCGTCGATTGGAGACTTGTAAGAGTACGTGGTCCCCCTCCTAGAACTCTAGTGGTCTCTATCTCCTATCATCATAGGTCTTCTGTCGGCATTTTTTAGTCTTCATCTGCTCTCGGATGACCTCCACCATCTCAGTGGTATCTTGAACCATATCTGGGCCCACAACTGCTGGCTCTCATGGATTCGTTCAGCACAAGGGTGATTTTCACAGTCGCCCATACAATTCCTCAAAATGGGCCATACCAATGGTGGAGTGATAGATATTTTTATACGCGAACTCTACCAAGGGTAGGTGGTCCTCCCAACCATGAAAAAAAACTATGACACATGAAAAATTCATGTTCACCATGTTCTGGATGGTTCGTTTAGTCTGACCATCTGTCTATGGGTGAAAAGTTGTTCTCAAGCAAATCAGAGTTCCAAAATCCTCCTGCAATTCCTTCCACAATCGATATGTGAAGCTTGAATCATGTTTTGAGACTATTATCGAAGGAACCCTATAAAGTCTCACGATCTACTGGACATAAGGACATCCCAAGCTCTCTACTGAACCATTCTTCTAAATAACAAGGAAGTGGGTCAACTTGGTAAGTTGTTAAATGATCACCGAGATGGTATCATTCCCTATAGATGTATGTGGTAACCCCATCAATAAGTCTATTGATATCCCTTACCACTTCCACTCAATTATCGTGAGGTGTTTGGTCAAGCCTACTAGTACCTGGGGTTTGGCATTCACTTGCCGGAAAGTGGGGCGTCTAGAAAGAATCGTTTCCACAACTTTCTTCATCCCTGGCCACCAGTACCGATGCCATAGGTCCCAATGCATCATCATCACACCCGGATGTACTACCAAATAGGATTTATGTACCTCCCTAAACACCTCATCTTGTATCCCCATTGGTATAATTTTATGTCCTTTGAAAAGCATTGTGTACTCCCCACCTTCATAATATTTGTCAGGTGCATGGCCTGAGGATATCTGAGCATGTGTAGACTCGCATCAAGTGTCTCTGAGTTGTGCCTCCCTGACTCGCTAAAGGATTAAAGTGGAAACTAACATAGACTATAAGTATACTATCTCATCTATATCCACATATGATATTTTAAGTAAGGATAACTGCTCTAAAGCCTCGTTCAGTAGTTGTGAACTTAATCTCCAGCTAAGGGCATCTGCCACTACATTCCCCTTCCCAAGAGTGTAGAATATCTCAAAGTCGTAATCCTGGAGGAACTATAGCCAATTCCATTGTCTCAGATTCAGATCTTTATGTGTGAATATATATCTGAGACTCTTGTGGTCAGTGTAAACAATGAACCGCTCACCAACCAATTAGTGTCGCCACATCTTCAGTGCGGAGACTATTACTGCCAACTCCAAGTCATGAGGCACATAATTTGGCTCCTGAGTCCTTAGCTGTGATGATCCATAAGCAATCATTGCTTCGTCCTACATCAGGACACAACCAATTCCAATCCCTAATGCATCATAGTAAACCACATAGTCAGTTCCCTCCTCCAGAAACTTCAAAATGGGAGCGTTATTCAAGCTCTTCCTCAGCTGTTGAAAGCTATGTTGGCGTGTATCTAACCATAGTAAGGGTTTCCCCTTCATCATTAAGGAATTAATTTGTGTTTCTACTCTGTAAAAATTAGGTACGAACCTCTGATCATATCCTACTAATACAAGAAATCTTTTCACCTCAGTAACACTCATGGGTGGCTCACAAGAAAGTACTTATTTGATCTTCACTAGATCCACCGCAACTCCAGCATCTGAGATAATGTATCCCAAGAAGTGGACCTTCTGTATCAAGAAATCACACTTCAAGAGCTTCCCATATGACTGGTTCTCCCATAGTGTGTACAGAACTATCCTCAAGTGTACAATGTTCTCTTCCTTATACGTTGAGTACACAAAGACTCTGCCGATGAAGACCCCCATGAAGAGATCAAGGTATGGCTTGAAGATCCGGTTCATGAGCCCCATGAGCATTTTTTTAGCATTAGTCATGCTGGAAGGCATCACCAAGAACTTGTAATGGCCATACCAACATCTGAAGGTTGTCTTTGGTATGCCCTCATCCTGTACCTTGAGATAATGATATCCAGATCTGATGAATATCTTTCAGAACCACTTCCCTACATTCAACTGATCAAACATATCATCAAGTTTTAGTAGAGGATACTTTTTCTTCATGGTCACATGGTATAGGTGCTAGAAGTCCACACATAGCCTCAAACTTCTATCTTCCTTCTTGGAAAACAACACTGAGGATTCCCATGGAGAAACATTGGGTCTTTCGAATCCCATATTCTATAAGTCCTCCAATTGTACCCTCATCTCTCGAAGCTCCATAGGGTCCATATGATATGCTGGTGTTGATATTGGTGTTGTTCTTAGGTACAAGTCAATGTGGAAGTCTACCTCTCTGCGATGAGGTAGTCCTGTAACATCTTCTAAAAAGACGTCCTCATACTCATCCACCACCACTGGGAACTGTGGACTCGCCTCATCCACCATGTCGAAGGCCATGAAATCCAACTGATATGTAATTGGATGCAACCTCTTGATCGCAAGTCCATCTCATGCTGACATTTTTTCCTTCTCATCCACAAAAGAAAACTGGTCTCCATCTCTACGCGTACATCGGGTCGTATGGCTCAAACTTTCAATATCTAAGAGAACTGCTGAAAACCAGTCCATGCCTAGAATGATGTCGTAGGGCTTCAACGTCGCTACTAGAAAATCCCATCTGAAACTCTCTCCTTTGAGAGTAAGATCAAACATTCATCACTAGTGTGTGACCGTTGAATTTCCTCACGTAAGAGTATCCAAATGAAAAGGTCAAGCTAAAAGCTTAGTCTGAATCACAGAGTCCTAAGCTTTGTTCACGATAAGGAAATAGAGGCTAGAACCTATGTCAATAAGTACTACTAATAATGTATATAATATACATATCATACCTTTTATCATCTTAGGGATGTCAGGATTTTGAGCCTCTACTGCCTATAGCAAGGCATGTCCCCATCTACCCACTCCCTAAGCTCGTGGTGGACTGCGTAGGGATTGTGATGGTAGTGCTGGGTGACCCCGACCACCTCCCGCTGCACGTACTTCTCCTCCACCTTATCCTCCACCTGGATAATGCTCATTCTCTTACTGTTACCACTACCTCGGTATACCCGGTACCTCAGTATCCCCTCCACTTCCTGACGATCATCTACACAGGGAGTTGGACAATCATGTGTTATAAGACCTTGTCCCCCACAGGAAAATATATCATGCCTCGTTGGTGTCTCTCTCTGCCTCTTGAGCCTCGCACATTTGATCCTGCATCTCGAGGTCACCCTATGAAAGGTCTAACACACTTGGGATTCTGCGTCTTCTATCTACTACCTCCTACAGATGGCTCTGCCACCTGGCATCCGGTAGGGGCTCTCATTGGCAATTCCTACTCAGCAAGGATTCTCTCTATCAGCAAATCTCTCTATATCACCCCATCCTGCATTAGGAATCTGAGAGAAAGTTTTGAGCTCTAATATCTCTTCATTGCCCCTGATCAATGTTTCAGGACCTGAATAAATGGTATCATACCATGTTGGTGTAGTATCAATAGAGGCTAGAAGATCTCGCTTAATACAGAGCCACAGTCTAGCTGCCCTACTGTAGATGCAGTAGCTCATGAATATGAACAGAGCGTAGTGCCATTGGCATTAAATCTTCCCTAAAATGGATCTCAAAGTCCATCCAGGTGAGGGTTGTATCCTCATTCATATAAAGCATCGAGCTCCACCATCATCTTGTTGAACCCTAAAGAAGGCTACTGCTCGGTAGGTGTCTCTACTAAGGGAAAGACCTGTGGAATCACCTCTAGCCAGTCCTCTAATACATGGGGGTTCGTATCACCTTGAAACCTTAGAGGACTCTATCTCTAGAACTCATGAAACATGCTCAGAAATCATGCATGTTCCACTAGTAGCATCTGCTTCTCAATGGGTGTTGGTGTTGCTGGTACACCACCTGAAGGTTCCATCACTGTGATTTTTCTATGTACAGACGGCTCATCCCTTGGTGGGCCACTGTCATGATCTCAAACTGGAATCCTGGTTGGTTGTCTTCATGGAGGTATCCTGTAAAAACACATGTTCCATGGTGAAAAAGTTATACACGGTGATCTGAATCAAGAAATTTCAAGAAAAAATTTCAAAACACTAGCAACATGTGTTTTCATGTACCGAGTCAGAAAACAGAATTTAGGGTCCTGGTGTATGGATACATCGATCGCCGCACCAACACTAGACTCCATGTACTGAAAACCGAACTCAAGAAACATTACACCATTTCCACATTAAAATTATACTCTTGGTTCTTCTGGTAGAATAGACCGCCCATTGATACCACTTTGTCACGACCCGTCCCATGGGGCCCAGATGTGGCTACACCAAGCCCGCCTTCCATAGGACAGGGGTTGGTGACTAACACCTAAATTATTTTCCCGAAGAGCGAAGGGATTTCCTTAGAAAAAATATACACACTTTAATAGGGAAACTAAAGTAGAAAACCTAAAAAAGTAAGGTACAACCATGAGAGTAAAATAAAACCACAAGTAAAACTAAAAACTGAAAACATTGGGCCATAATAACAGTTCTGGTAACAGAAAAGAAAGTAAAAAATTGTCACATTTTCCTTGGAGCTCTACATGGAGGGTAGTAGCTGAATGTCTGAAGTCAAAGAAGAGGATCTCGACTGCTCCTGTCGGACCAAGTTCCACCAAGTCCCAAACCTGCAATGTCTTCCACGGAGTGTCAGCAGTTTTCACAAGACACACATGTACGGGTGGAGCTTGTGTAGGGGTGAGTATAACAATACCCAATAGGGGGACCCAAGACCCCCAAATATCTCTCAGTAATCCGAAAAGAAAAACATCACAAGGAATACCACAAAAGTAATATCACAAGAACGATCTAAATCATAAATCACAAAGAAAAATAGATAGCTCACTCTAACGGTATAACTTTATGGTTACTGGGATAAGGATGACTAGTCATAAATCCAGATCATCCTATCCATAATAACTATACTGCTGACCCGTATAGGTCGTTGTATGATGACCTGTATAGGTAATTGTATGATGACCCCTATTGGTCATTGTATGGTGACCCATATTGGTCGCTAGATGCTGACCCATATTGGTCACTAGTGCTGGCCCATGTTGGTCATTAGTGCTGACCTGTCTTGGTCGCTAGTGCTGACCCGTATTGGTCATTGGGGCTAACCCGTATTGGTTGATGGTGCTGATCTGTATTGGTTGCTTGTACAAAGGTAGGGATGATTATTCATACAACAATATCATCCCACTTTGGATTTTTTGATGCTAACATGTATTGGTCGCTCTTCTTCTTCATGTCACAGCCAACAACTAGATTCCCACACGAAGAACACCTGATCTCCAGAAGAATATCCTCCTAGAGCTATTGATCATATTTCAACTGGTAATAAGTCCTGTAAAAATCATACCCAAGGGACTGCCCCTTCATAGGGGTCCCAACTTGACAGATGGAATGTTGATCAGACGACCGGTCTATGAGAAATAGGCACTTTTGTAAAAAGGACCTGGTTGAATTCAAGTCTGATCCAACCCAGGTCACACATCAAACTCCATAAAAATTCACGTAGAGTTTCTCCAAAGGACCACCTTGTCACAAGGTTCCTTATGCTATAAACAGTGCATCGATCGGATTCCCGGTCATTTAGTTACACCCCTTTTTGTGAAACAGGGGTGATATCACATCAGTCCAGCGCAGCTCGGTCGGGCCCGCTGGAATGTACCAAAGGGACCTCTTCCCAAAAGGGGTCCCAACACTATAGAAGTCATATCAAATGAACACTCATTTCATTAGTGAAAAGTGTTTATTTATTCAGGGTCTGGTTGGTTCTGGGCCCGGTCTGACTCGGTAAGGCCAGCCCGACAAAACATGTCTTAGAATCTACATGACCCCGCATGGCTCCAACCTATTAGGGGTCATCCCAGTTCACTGGGTCTGGCCCGTCAGGGTCAGCCTGGCTGGTTCGTGGGCTTATAACATGGTTTTCCTGGTCAATTGGGTGGGGCACAACCCACCCACACTGGCCTACTGGGTCGCGAGTCCATCCTGCATCTGTCCTGGTACACATGAAGGTGGACCACTTCACTCAGATGGCCCCATGGATGCAGAGCCATTTCATACAGCACATTAGGGGGCCGTGTCACGGCATCCTGCTATGGACCACTGGCTGGGGCTACCTCCACCATCGGTACCTGCGGGCGCAGCCCTTCTCCTGCGCAGCAGGCTAGGGCCGGCCGCCTCTAGAAACCGCAACATGCGACGGTGTGCCACCTTTCCACCGCCCACGGGCGGTGGCTACGGGCCTCCTCCAGACAACGCCAGTAGTTGTTTTCCCAGGCCACCGGACATTCTATGGTGGTCCACTCTTGGTACCATCTGTGCCTAAGGGATTCCCGGATCGTTGGTGCCACCATGAAACCTTCTGCCTCATGTTGTCGTCAAATTGAGAAAACCACCCTTGAAGAACGCAACAAAAAAAAAGTGACGAAGGGTCTGGGACATGTTCATTTGGCCCGGGACCTATGTGTTAGTGTTAAAGTAAGAGGGAAGTAATTATTCAAGACATTTTAATAATGTTGGATTCCATTCAAATCCCATGCAACAACCTCCCACAAAATACAAGAACGAAGAATAGAATCGAGGGAAAATATTGAATTAGAATACAACCCCTTCCTCGATTCATTGGAGATATCACATCTATTTGCACTCATTGTATGTCGACCTTCAGATTGATCATATAAGGGGATTCATCAATCCTTCGTTCTCCACTGGTGGAAGGCATGGCGTCACATCGTCAGGGGTTTCTCACATGATGAAGTCGTGTTAAAAACCTAAACCAAATATCTATATAAATACAGGGGGGAAAGGGTGAGAAACTCCTTAACAAACTAATGGCGTTCATTAATTGACATAATTAATTTGTCTCATTATTTGATGTAATTAAAGTGTCTCATTAATTACGTGAGGGGTGGTTAAGAAATAAAAGTATAACCGTGCAATTAACACACCATAATTAAAGGTATAAATAACTTTGTGGTCCCCACCACCACCATTCAATAGGTGGTAGGAAAAAAAAGAAATAAAATTACAATTTATGTAATTTTATTATTTCTTTAAAAGTTGTAAAAATTTTCTTTTTCTCTTGACCAACTGTTGTCGAAGTGAAGATTCCCTTAAGCAAATCCAGGCACTATGGATTCAACATTTCCCTCAGATTTTAAATCTGAGCACTGGTTCAAAATATAGAAAACACCGCCCACGCATTTACAGAACATAACTGAAAAAAGAAGTTCATAAATTTATTCTGGGCACACCGGGCCTCAGAATCAAATGTCGTTAATTTTCGCAGACTTGAAATAATCCCAACTAATTTAAAAAAATTAAATATAATTTTTTGATTCATTACTGTATGTGTTATATAGTAATTAAATAAGAATAAATACATTATAAATATCATATATAAACATTTTGTTCATCATCATTCTCATCCTTGATATGTGGTAATGTAAAAAACAAATGATATCATTTTATGAGGCAGTAGATTGTTGTACACAAGCACAATGATTTCATAACTAATTTAATTGAAGGATGTGATGTTGTATATCATATCATAAAATAAATACATATAATTATATTTAATATACTAATGTTATTATACAATAATTATATAAAATTATTTGAAGGAGGTGGCGAAAGAAATAAATTAAAAATTATTTTAGAAAAATATTACCTCTTCATCGAGTATCCTCTTCACTTTTGAACTTGTTGCTTCATATAATGGAGTTATTCCAAAATCAAGGATTCCAGGATTATGGGAGGGAGTTTTGGGACTTATTTGGGTATTTATTGGGTGAAAAAAGCTGTTTTAGATGTGTGAATAATGGGAGAGGGGGAGTCAATTTGTAAGTGGATTGAGTGTAAAAATTCTTCATTTTTTATAGTGTGACTTCCACACACATTTCTTCCATGTCAAGTGGATCCAATAATGAGAAAAAAATATAATAAAATGTATAAGGTATATATATTTCCTTAAAATTTATTTTTGGAGTGTTTCATGATCATTTTACCCCTTAAATATTATGTTGTTTCCCTTGGGAAACTTTGTTTTTCTCTTAAACATTGTAATTAATTTTAACTTATTTCGCTATTAATTTAAGTAAAAAAATTAAGTTTAACCAATTAAAAATTATAAATTATTCTAATTAAAAATATTGTATCAATTTTTTCTAATTCAAAACCAAATAATGGGAAAAAATTAATTTAAAATTAATCCCACAAACATAACAATAAATTGGGTTTTTGAAGTGAAAATATTTACATGTTTACTATGTTTTTATATCTAAATTCAGTATAAAGAGTATTAAAATTACCAAAATTGGATTCATATATATATAATTTTTCTAATTTTTCTTTTAAATTAATTCAAAATATAACTTAACAATATAAATTATTTATATTAAGAGTTGGTTTCCAATTAATATTCAGTATTTTTCACCATTCATAAAAAATGAATATTCTTATATAAATACCAAAAACTCACCTTAATATATTTTATACATTACTCATTAAAAAATGAGATTATTTTTTATTTATAATATTTATACAAGGGTTCAAATTTAGTTTCAAAACTAGTGGGCCGTTAAAAGACGGCAAAATTGCATTAAGAAAAATCCAACATTTTATTCGTAAAATTGGATTTGTTCTTATGTAATGCCTATCAGATCTAATGGATGAATGTCATAAAATTTCAATGAATATGTAATATATAAATTTCATTAATAGTAATCACTGAAATTAATTAATTTAATTTTTAGGATAAAACTCCTTTGGTGCATAAAAATATTTTTTTACAAAAACATTTCTGTTATATTCAATAGGTTTTTACATTCCTTTCTAATTTATGAGTAACCTTTTAATTGAACCATATATTTTATTAAGATATTTAATACCATTTATAAATTAAAATTTAATTTCAATGACATAACTGTCATATTATATAATAATATTAATAGTATATTTTTTTTGGTAAAACACTATATTACATGAAACAAACACTATCGAAAAAAATTCATTGTTTTGTGTAACACATGCTAACTCATTATTGAGTAAATTTTGAGATAAATAATATGTTGAATTTATTTAAAATATTAAATATATCAAAATTTATTGGGATGTTATATTCCTTTCTATACTTGGTGTTAATTTTCATACACACAATCGAATAAAATGTTATTCTTTTTTAATTTTCAGGGTACTTCATTCTCCCCATCGTTAATGAATTGTTTCCTCACAATTTAAACTTTATCTTTCCATTAAATGGTTTTTCATTTTAAAATTTCATTTTTGGGGAACCCACAAATTAAGAATGGTTGGAAAAATAACCTCTTCATAATAAGGAATGGGAAGTAAAAAGGTCACATGGAATAACAAATAACTAGGTTTTTAAGTAGGATCCCTTTGGTGGAAAGTGAATATATGGAGATGGAATAAAAGGGTAAATATTTTAAAATATTGATTTCGGTTATTTTTCTCAAACATTTTGATGATAAATGGATTGATGGGGCCTCAAATCTAGAAATGTTTTATTATTTAAAAGGTCAAGTCTTCTATAAAAAATGAAGGTATTAGGATAATATTTTGGTTTCAAGAACATTTTTACTAGAGTGGAGGAATTATTTCACACTTTTAGAATACAAGTAAGTATAATTACTTTATATGCTTCTATTTCATGAAAAAAATCATATTTTTGTTTTTATTTGATCAATTTCCAATTCATCTCTTACTCAAAGAAATGGATGTCAAAAAATTATTTTTCATGTCTAATTACCCATTAATAGATCATATGATCCTTATACAGGAAATAAATATTCCTCCTACCTTTATTATTTGGCCATATTTAACATAGTTTTTATATATATTTTTAATTAATTTTTAATGATTTTAATTAATTATTTGTGCACTTTTTACTATATATTAACACGTGTGTATTTTTTTAAAATTAATTTATTAATTAATCAAATTTTTATATTTTATTGTGTATTTTAAGCTTTAAAATAGTTAACTTATATCTTACTTTATCTTTATAGTCTAATAACATTTTATTTAGTTTGGTGTTCTTTATCTGCATTTTCAATAATTTAAAACTTATTAATTTATTAATTAATTCTTCTATTGCACAAAAATAATGGTGTTAATTTAACATTTCATGTACTAAAACATAATTAATTTAAAACAACATAATCAAACTATTAGATGTTTTTTAACAATTCATTAATTATAAATTTAATTTTTTAGACTTACTACTCTTGTAAAATTTCATTAATTTAATTTCATTAATTAACTTAATTATTTAATTACCAAATAACTAATTGTATTCATTAATAAATTTAATTTTAATAGTATCTATTATAAATAATTATCTTTGTTTTATAAATTTTTAAATTTTATATAAACTTTTAATTATTTAGTTTTTTTAATTATTGTCTTAGTTTATTAACAATTTATGTTTTATAAATTAAAGTTAAAAATAATTTAACTCAAGTTTAAATTGTTTTCTATGTTTATTAAAGTTTATGAGAACCTAACTTTTTAATTGTTTTAATTAAATTTTAATTCAAATTAATAATTCTATTTAGACATTATTTAATTTATTTAATATGTGTCACCATTAATTCTTACGTAATGTTTTTCTTTTTCTGTGTGTTGTTGCAACCATACTTACTGTCTCACCCTTTCGTCATGGTGGAATAGAATTCATCTTCAACTATTTCATTTTACTCTTTCACATCTCTAATGTGCCACCTTAACCCCTTCTGTGGTTTTCCTACACAGTTCTATACTATGTGGAACCATATCCTCTGGCATCTCTCTCTTCCTTCACCCATTCCAACCCTAAATCTAGCTTACTCTACCATTCCCATAACCAGTTTCCTCTTCATCATGGTTTCACACAAACTGCAAGCACTAGCCACCATTAATATCTATCACAGTCTCAGTATTAATCCTCGTCAAACCCTCTCTGTAATGGCACCGGTTTATCCTCATCCCAACCAATGTAACCAGCTTCCACGATTATTCCCTCCAATCCTAACCATCCGACCAACATTACCACAACACATCATTGCAAACACCACAAATTAGACAAGAATCAAGACCCAAAAAAATCAATTTCAATTTCAATGTCCAATCCCAACCCCGTGCACATATCTAACAAAAACACAATAACCCAAAAATACAGATCTGATGAATCTGTTGATTTCTGAAATAGGTGATCAAGAATAAGAGGAGTCGTTGAACTGTCTCGTCACTGTGAATCTGGAGACGGAACGTTAGCTACCTCGAACTCCACCAAACCACCACCTGAGACCTATTCACTACTGCTGGAGGGGATGAGCTGTGAGGGAGGGGAGTTGTGCCATCATCGAATCCTCGATCTCACTGGATTTAAGGAGGAGGAGTCTCACCTGACGGATGTCATACCACTGGTGTTGTGCGAGGAGGTTGAGCCAAGCCACGAAGTTTTTCCCTTCCTGGAGAATGAACCAAATACCCCCCTTGTGCACTGAATTTGGGGGGGGAGAGGAATAGAATGAAAAAACAAAACAAAACAATAAAATAAATAATAATATAAAAAATTAATAATTATTAAATTAAATTATACTTATATTTAAATAATAAATAATTATTATAATATATTACTATTATAATATTAATAAATAAATAAGTTATAAAATATAATATAATACAAACTAATAATAATTTATTAATTTAAAATACAAACAATTATAATTTATAAATTATTTTAATTTTTAATAAATATATTAACACATTAATTATAATTTAATTTCAAGAGAATAAATATAAAAATTAAATTAATAAAATAATTTATATTCATCTAATTTAAGAATTTAATTAAGTTGTACTAACTAATTACTAATAATACTAACACTAATTAAATAAGGTATTTAATAATATTAAATTAAAAACATAATAATTTTATTTTATTAACGATTTAATAATAAATTAATAATCATACTAATAATATTTAATAATAATTATTAATTAATATATTTATTAATTTACTTTAGAAAACTTTTTAATAAGTATTATATCATTAGACTTTAAAAATAACTGTTTTTAAAATTTCCTTGAACCTTTGTGGAACTTTGGAATTATTTTTTAAACAATAATCATGAAATTCAAGTTAAATACAATCAGGAGCAAGATCAAAGACTAAAAATATTAGAAAACTTTCTCTTAGAGTTACAACAGAGGTTCAAGGAAAAAAATAATTTAATGTGAATGAAGAGGAAAGTTTTAATAAAATATTTCAAATTCAAATTGATGATGAAAGTGACTCGTAAGATGAAAACAAACCATTTACATTGGAGAATCTGAAATTGGTTAACCAAATATTTAAATATACAACTCATTAAACAAGAAACACCACATTGAAAATTCAAAAAATAACATTAATGAAGTTGAGTTGGATAATTTTGAAACTGATTAAAAACATATTAAAAATGATTTCCTAGTTCTTTTCCTGATCTCTACTTTTGAAAAGACTCATTATTTCAGAAGTTTTTAGAATTAAGTCACTTAGGTAGAATAGATATTTGAGAATTAAAAGTTGAATTTTAAAAACGCTTCACCAAATTTTTGTTACATTGAGAACAATGAGGCTGAAATTGATATTGGGTATAATCTGGATGATAATATTTAAATGGAAAACAAGTAATTTGAAATTTTTGAACATGATCATAACATATCTATTCCATGTTTGAATGTGTAAAACCAGTAATTTCTACAATATTTTGCGGTGATAAGGATGAGGGAATGATATTTAATGAAAGATTAACTAATGAGATTTCATTTTCCTTCTCTAATAGTTATCACTTTTCAGAATCTTTGTATACTAAAATGGAAATTAGTGTTGTCATTCATGGGGAAAACTATTTTAATTTGAAAAATCTGGGATTTCAATTTATTGAATCTGAATTGAAAATTACTCTCCACAATTTGAACTTTTTGGAACACACTACAGACCTTATTTTGGGAAATAAGCCTTTTAAACTTGAACATGAAAGAGAGGTTGAGCACACACTTTATTATGGTTGAATAATTGATTTGAAAAAATTAGTATATATTCAGTGTGAGTTAACAGGTGAGAATCTTTTGGAAGATATTTACAACATTTTTAAACCTGAATCTTTAAATAGTGATAAAACAATTTTCATTCCATTTCTGTCACTTCCATCCTCAACTTATTTAGGTTAAAAAGATCTTTATGATGCTAATATTAGTTTAGAAGTGGATTTATGCTTGAGTTATATTGTATATGATTCTATTCATCACATTATTGAATCCCCTTTTTAACCTACTAATCATAATTTACTCATTTGCACCCTTTAATGTGAATCTGTTTGTGTTGATGTTGATAGAGATATCTATGATAATAAATCTATACTAGTTGAAGAACCTACTTTGTTTCCCCTTCCTAAAAAAGTTAAATGTGTAAAATCTGAAACAATCCTGGAAGCCGACAACACCATGTTCATAACTATTATGTGGTTCTACTTCGGAGTTATTTTAGGCTAGGGTTTAGTGTCTGTTTTATTATGTTTTAGTGCCCATAAATCTCATTGTTCGGTTAAAATTTTTTAGGCCAAACACATGTGGTGGTTCTTATTAACAAAACCACATCCACTTAGTGACTACGATTAGTTTCTAGGTGAGTCAGTCTAGGGACTATAAACCTAGAAAAACATGGGAGGCAAACCATGGTTTTGTTATTTTTCAATTAAACACAAAAATTGTAATTAAATAAAGTCTAACTGGAGACTTTAAATTCAGTGCTTCATGAGAGTCAGCCCATGTTCCTTCATTTGTGTTTTTTTTATGTTCTTGTTTTACATTGAATAAAGTGTTGTTGTGTTGTCTTCAATATTCTCTATCTTTGTAGGATATTTATTCTTGGTTTACATGCTCTGTGTTTTCAAGATGATGCTACGTCAATAAGGGAGTGTAATTCTCAAGCAAAGGATTAATGACAATCATATTTAGGGAAGTGTATTAATTATTGTATTCATTTTTATACTCCTATTTATTTTAGTAAAAATTCACTGATAATTTTTAGTTACTACTTTCAATGATTTAAGGAATGTTACAGTGTATTTGTTTTCTGTAGGTGTTGAAGATTCTGCTTGAATTAGAAAATTTTGCTGCATGAGTAATAAAAATTCTGTTCTATGACTTGAACTGTATAAAATTATGCTACATTTATTTCTAATGAAATAAAAAAAATTCATCATATGTTTAAAATTCTTCTTTCTTTAGAAAAAAAATATTCTTCATGTCTTGCATATTAAGGGAAAAAATATGCTTTTTGTCACTTTGTTGTAAATTTCTTTTGCACATGATACTTTTCTGTACAAAAAAGATATACATGTTTTTCTTTGATTAGAATTAAATTCCATCTATTTCTAAAACCCATTCACTGCATGAAATTATGTGTGGGTAAATACATGTAGGTTGGTTTGTGTGTTTTTGTATAATCTGTTTTGCTATGGGGTTTTAGGAATGCATACTTTATACTTAATTGAACATCTAATTGAATCTTATTTTCTGAATTTACTTACACCCAATTCACTCTGCACCCAAAAGTTACATTCCATGTCAGTAATTTAATGTAAAATTTGTGTAATTGGATATAAATGATATTTCATGTACCAGTTTTAGAACCTACTGTAAATTAATCTTTGTAGAAAACAAAATGTTTGAACTTCAAAGAGACCCATTATAATTGTCATATATCTACTAAACTGAAAATAAGTTTTGATCCTTAATTGATTAATTTTTATTCTCCATAATTGGAATTCAACTTTGAGGACAAATTTTGGTTTTAAGTGTGGGGTAGGTGGTCAATTCATGACTATGTGAAACTGTGCTTAATTATAAGCCCGTCAATTCCCGCTACAAATTCAATCATTTTGTAAAAAAATGGTAACTTTTTTCTAAATTCTTTCATAATTTTAGGATATATTTTTTTCTCAATTGGTTGTTTCCTTTTAATGATGCCTGATTGGTAGTTAATATCAACTTTGAATCTGAAATTAATGAGGTAGGATGATTGCCGAGTGGTCTTACTTAGTGTTTTTATAAGATTTTGGTTTTGGACTACTTCTGATAGTGATTTGGATAACCTATTAGTGGTGTTATGATTATAACCCTAGAAACTAGATGTTTGATCTTGATTCTAGGGAACTTATTTCCTCTTTTATTAAAGTAACCACATTAATGATCCATTTTAAATGGTTGTCATAGAAATATTTTGAAACAAGAGTAATTTGGGCATCTTGGATCCCATGGTGAATCTCTAAGACCCTAGATACTGGGTGAATTTCTTTTAACAATAATCTATTTGTACACCTTGAATAATTGCATTTCACAGTGCTTGGAACATGATATACGGATTGTGATAAATTAAATCAAGTGTCTATGGTCAAAAACAAGTTTATTAAGAGGAGGGGAATAATGAATGTCGGATAAAGAAAGGGTCAAATGGTTTTTATGGGAGTCATTTATATTTTATCAATAAGGTGATTCACAAAAAATATATATATTTATTGTTGGAACTTAGGTGATGATTCAAAGAACATGGTTCCTTAGTTATGTTTTTAATTCCACTAATATTTTACCTCTTGTCACTCTTGAACTTTTGACTTAAGCATATATTTAAATGTGTCTTTAAGTGGTTTCACATATGGGGTAGGACACTTTCATTGTTTGATGATTCATTTCTATCTTGACCACCAGTGAGAATTTAATTATTGGAAAGGTTTCATTTGAAAAACTCACTCTCTAAAATCCTTTTGACATGTTTCTTTGTCATCTACTTCTTAATTTTTGGTCATGTTACAATTTGAACTGATTCGTAATTTTTTTTGTATTTCTCAATGATAATAAAATATGGGATTGTTTGAGGAAAAACAATTCTTAAGTGAGGCATAATTTGATGTGGCCTTATTTTACATAGGTTTTTCAAATATTTTTAATTAATTTTTATTGATTTTAATTAATTATTTGTGAATTTTTACTATATATTAATACATTTGTATTTGTTAAAAATATATTTATCAATTATTAAAAAAAATTATAATTAATCATTTAATTTAATCTTTAAAATATTTAATTCAAATATTACATTAATTTTATAGCCTAATAAATTTTATTAAGTTTGATGATTTTTTTCCGTATTTTTAATAATTTAACAATTATTAATTAATTAATTAATTCTTCTCTTGCACATAAATAATGTTGTTAATTTAATATTTCATGTACCAAATCTTAATTAATTTAAAACAACTTATTCAAATTATTAGATTTTGTAACCATTTATTAATTATAAATTTAATTTTATAAACATACTACTCTTTTTAAATTTCATTGATTTAATTTCATTAAATAAATTATGTTTTTAATATCAAAATAATTAACTATATTCATTAATAAATTTAATTTTCATAGTAGCTATTATAAATAATTTAACATTGTTTTATAGATTCTAAAATTTTATATTAACTTTTAATAATTTAGTTGTTTTTTTAATTTTTTTCTTAGTTTAGTAACAATTTGTGTTTTGTAAATTTAATTTAATAATTATTTAACTCAGGTTTAAATTTTTTTATATGTTTAATAATGTTTATGAGTACCAAAATTTTCAATTTTTTTGATTAAATTTTAGTTTAAGTTAATTATTATATTTAGACTTTAATTAAGTTATTTAATATGTGGCATCGTTAATTCTTACAAATTTTTCATTTGGAGTGTGCCACCATAACCTCCCTTACTATCTTGCCCTTTCGTCACGGTGGCACATCATTAATCTGCTACTATTTCATTTCGCTGTTTCACATCTCTTTTGTGCCACCATAACCCCTTCCACTATTTTCCTCCACGGTTCTCTACTATGTGGCATCATATCCTCTCGCACCACTTTCTGCCTTCACCCGCTACAACCCAAAATCCATCTTACTCAACCATTCACGTAACTCGTTTCCACTTCAACTCGTTTTCATACAAACCACAATCACTAGCCACTATGAATCTTCATCACGGTCTTAGTATTCGTCCCCATAAAACCCTCTCTGCCATGGCCCTGGTTCATCCTCATCCTAGTCACTATAACCAGCTTCCACTATTGTTGCCTCCTATCCTCACCATCCAGCCATCATTACCACAACACATCATCCAAAACACCACAAATTAGACCATAATCAAAACCCAAACAAAATAAAATTCAGTTTCAAAGTCCAATCCCAACCTTGTGCACATATCGAACAAAAACACAATAACTAGAAAATCCAAATCTGATGAATCTATTGTTTTCTGAAATAGGTTCTCAAGAAGAGGAGGTGTCGCTGAACTGTCACATCACTGTAAATCTATAGAAGGACCACAAGCTATCTCGAACTCCACCGAACCACCACTCGAGACCTGTTAAACGTTGCTGGAGGAGATGAGCTATGAGGGAGGGAAGTTGTGCCATCATCGAAGCCTGGATCTCACTGGATTGAAGGAGGAGCTGTCATGCTTGAAGGATTCTGTGTCTCCAATGCGGTGCGAGGAGGTTGAGCATAGTCACGGCATTCTTCCTTCCTAGAGAAAGAACCGAAGACCCCCCCCCATAAGCTGAATTTGGGGGGAAGAAGAATATAATAAAAAACAAAACAAAACAAATAAATATATAAAAATAAATTTTTTATTAATAAATAAAATTAACATTATATTTAAATAAAAAATATATATTATAATATATAACTATTATAATATTTATAAATAAATAAGTTATAAAATAAAATATAAGATAAAATAATAAGAATTTATTAAATTAGATTTCAAACAACAATAATTTATAAATAAAATTAATTTTTAATAAGTATATTAACACATTAAATATAATTTAATTTCAAAAGAATAAATATAATAGTTGACCTAATAAAGTAATTGATATTGATCTAATTTAAAATTTTAATTAAGTTATACTACTTAATTATTAATAATACTTACAATAAATAAAAAACATAATTAATAATAATAAATTAAAATCTTAATAATTTTATTTAATTAAATATTTAATAATAAATTAATAATCATAATAATAATAGTTAATAATAATTATCAATTAATACATTTATTAATTATCGTTAGTTAACTTTTTAATAAGTAGTTTAACATTAGACTTCAAAAAATAACTATTATTTAAATTTCTTCATGTTTTAACTATTTTATTTTTTTTAGTTGTGTAGGTCCATAGTAGAGTCCGAAACATGTGTCGGTTCACACCAAAGCCTAAAAAGTATCCAAGTTCACATAACTAACTTAGCGGGGGTTACTTACAAAGGCCAAGATAGTGTGATGTGTTGGTCATGAAAAATGCACGTGTGTGGTGCGTAAGTGAAGGACACCTGAAGTCGGTGGAAAACATGGGGTGGTGTGTAGCAAAAGACAGTAGATATTAAAGGCAGATAAAGAAACCGAATTTTAGAGACTCTCATTCTCTTACCATGATCATACCATTTGAGAGTGGATCTTCTGGGAGACACAAAAGGAGTAGCCAGATATTGGAGTTGCAAGAGCAGGTCAGAGAATTATGAACATCATTCATAGAGGGAGGATTATTCTTTCTCTACTCTCTTTTATTTACAATGTATTTACTACATTTGAATTGAAAATTATCATAGGTTAATTTATCTTTCATGAAATTGGAACTTCTATTGGTTCATATTTTCTTCTTCTTCATTAAATATTTTCTAATGAGAATCGGATTCCTTCAATTAAATTATATCCAATTCTCAAATATATAATTTAATATGCACCTTCTTACATTTAAAAATTCAATACATGATATTTTGGTGATATTAATCATGGATTATTTTTATCAAAGATTCAATGTTCAAACTTCAGAAACTTTTGGCGAGATAGTTGTATGTTAACTTCATTAAAAACATTTTGTGAATGTGGTTTTTAATGTAGAAAACTTTGAGAACTATAATACAATGTGTTATTTCTTCTGGAGAGGAAGAATTAACAACTAATTTTAAATGTGTGAATTCAATATAATGAAGAATCATTTTTATAAATAGTATATTTCAATTCACCCAAGATTACCATTTGATCTACTCTCAGCACTTCTGTTTTCGTTTTCTGTTACCTTTAGTTAGCACTATTACTTTTTGCTGGTTCATTCTCCAGTTTAGTAAATATGAAATTCTCAGTCATGTTTCATTAGTAATTAATAAAAATATATATATATTATTAAAAAAATAATGAATATAAACGTTTTTCACTCTCTCTAATATAGAAAAAGTGGAGTTTATTTTGAATAAAACTTTAGAATAACTCACCTACCTTCCCTTGGTTTCAACCCTTTACTGCTATACTAGTGTAGGTTTATAAATAATATTTTGAGATCCGTGATGACCTCCGGCCACATCACTTTACTAAAACACAAATGGTTTAAAACATTTATCTATTAGAACTAGATGATCAACTTAATCCATTCCATAAATAGTTGACCTTAAATCTTTTCAAAAAAATTCTAATCAATTTAGAAGGAAGGTTAGTAAATAAGAACATTTTTCTCATAAAAAATAAACATGATCTTAATCATCATATATGAAACATGTGAATTCATTCATAATTTATTCTCTTAAAATAAGTTAATAACATGAATTTCCATAAAAAATTATTTATAAAAATCATTATTCTTTATTACTTGGGTAAAACATAGTTTATTTGATATATTCTTTACATTCAAAAATGTGGTAAACTTCATCAATGATAGTAAAAACCACATTGTCTACAAATTGTTAATCGGTTCCATAGTATTCAATAATATCCAATTTACTTAATCCTTATCAATTTTCACTTTATATAACCATAATTATCCCAACATCAGGAACCTATTATGGTTTGTATTTACCTCAATCATATGATTTCCAAGAAGTTCAAATTTTCAGTTAATCGTTTTTCTTGGTTATCAGTACAATTAAACATGTCCTCCCAAATACATAAAAAATATTACTATAGTATAATCCTTAAATATTTCAAAATTATTATGATGATAAAGTCATAAATAAAATTATTTTACAATATATTCCAAGGATCTAAATACATAGGCATATTAATCATTCCACTTAGACAGTATCAATTATAGAAACTTTACCTTGATCCCTTGTTTTCTTATGAGGTATAGTCCCTTGATTCATAAGGAATTAATTTCTATAATTCCCCCATCTATTTATTTTTTAAAAACATTATATATTTTTTTCTTTCTTAATTTTGAATTATTTTTAATGTTGACCATTATATCTAAATTTATAAGAAACTCCCATTATATTCAAGCATTTCCCATGGTGGATCTTTCTAGAGTTAACACTTGTGGTAAAATCCTTATTTCCCTTAATCCCTTTATCCATTATTTTCTCTTTCATCCTCTCCTTCTCTATATTACATTTGAATATATAATACTTTTAGAATTATTTATTAGGCTTGACATTGCATAAAACTATTTCATCATATGAATAAAAAGTTTGAGAGATCAATTCCCTTCAGAGACATGGATTAAGACCTTAAAAGAATTCACTAATCCTATAATCTATGTTGTGTATGTAATATGTATCATAACAAAATAAACCTTTAAAGTTATATTCATACCCCAAATATATTTCAACCTCATTTTTAATAAAACTAAGTAACTTTATCTTCAACTCAGTTTTTTTCTTATCCAAGAAATATTTTTCAAATAATGTCTCCTTAAAAGAATTCAATTCCATGAGTTCTACCTCCTCTTCCTCTAAAGTATTATGGATCAATGACCACCATTGATCACCATCACCATTTATAAGATACACTATAAGTGTATCCTTTTCCTTTCCACTATATCCTAATTCCATAAATATCTTCTCCATAGACTTAACCCATTTCAAAACTATTATTAGTTTAGTGGCCCAACTGACTGATGGGTTTTTTATTGCATAATGTGATCACGTACTGAATAATATCATTGTGTAAAATGTTTCTCCATCTATTAAAAAGTTAGTTTTCATAACATGATTATGATTCCCTAATATATCCATAACTTTCTCAATTCCAATACCAACTACAATGGCTTCTTCATCAGGGAAATATCAACATTGTCCATGAATATTGATACCTTTTTTTAGTTTCCATCTAGAAACAATGGAATATACTAGATTAGCTCATAAAAGTATCAACATTTTATAATTCAAAATAATGTGTACCAATTAACATAAATTGAAAAATTTATACATAGCTTATATCATTATCATAGTCCTTGTTTCTTTGGGGGTATCATTATCTTAAAATCCTTCCTAATGGTTTGTAATAAAAAATATGAATTATCCGAAGCATATCTCATGGGAGTTTCAAACCATAAATGCATTAAGGATCATTTTCATGTACCAAGTCACACTTGAGTCAAGCCTGACGTTCCCTTTTTAGAGTTATTACCCCTAGGTATATCTTTTCCAAAACCATGTGCTCTTATAGTATCTATACAAGGATGTATTCCTAGAAAGACCCACATAATCCCTACCTTACCAAAACATATGTATGTTCTTTTATAATTATCCTCAAATTATATCTTATGGTTATGTATCATAATATATATTTTCCTAAGTCTAATTTCTAAGGTATTCTACTAAACTTCCTTTGATACCAACTATAGAGAACTGGCCCCCTAAGTCATGAATTTGTTTCCTACTGTCATTACATTGTCATAAGATACAAGGAATCCCAATTCTATTTACATAATAGTTTACTAGTACTTGTAAACTAGATATATACATAATACTTGTATTACATATGAATACAAAAATTAAAACATAATTTTTTTAGAATAACTTTATTCCATATAACATATATCTACATATCAATAATAGTACACTCTATGGAATCCTAGGTTAGGTAAAAAAATAAATTTGAACTCATATTCCCATTAATGGTTAAATACAGCGGAAGCTATCATGGATCAATAAGCATAATCAATATATAAAAGTAAATAATTGAACACATATTCCAATTAAATAACATTAATTTCATGGTATGATAAGGTGAAACCAATATGTAAAGGTAAATAATTGAACACACCAGTCATTTAAATCCATAATCATATAGTTAAACACATCCATTGATTATAACATAGGTAAATCTCATGGATAATTAAAAAATAATTTAAATGATGGAAATTCTTAATTATTATATATCATGTTTCCAAAGAACATGATACGTTTACCATAAATATATATCCCCAAGATATTTTAATACATGTTTGGAAAAAACCTAACTGATTTTTTTAATACCTTTGACAATACACTACTACAAATATGTATCCTCCAGATGGTTTAAGACTTGTTGGTTACAAATGTGTAGGGTTTGTGGCCAACTAATTTCATCTTATGAGACTAAAGATGCGTCAAGTGGATTAATTTAATAAATACTAAACCCATTTCACACTATACCAAATATTAATCACATATCTAATAATTTATTTAACTAATAAATGATGTTCCTTATTAAATATCTGTACTGAGTGAAGGATAAATATTTCTCAATTTTTTCTAAGTTAATCAATAACTGTAAATGTAAATAACATATGTAAAAATGGTACACTATTTTGTAGATAATCAATTCCATCAACAAATAAATTGGGTATTTAGGATAAATAGAATTTCTAATTAAAAATTATTATAAAAATGGATTGTTTATAAGGAAAGTTTATAGTCACAAAAGAAAGTGAGATTTCACAATAACTTTATTCACTTGTTAGTTTACAAATTAAATCACATTGGATGAAATAATTAAAATTTGAACATAGAAAGCTATTAATTATTAATAATTCATGGTGATTCATGTAAAATAGGCAGTATATACACCACATAAAAGTGGATTGGTGAATAATAACAAATAAGTCTCAATGGAATGTAATTTTAAATGAAATATCATACATTACACTCCCTTTTGTTTTAATTATTTTTAGAATCATGTATAATGGTTTTAGGAATGTTATTAAATTATTTAAAATCAATATTAATTTTATAATATCATATATTACATTTTTATAACATCTTTTCAATCATTTTCTAATAATTATTCATTATTTTCACTATTTTGTGTGTTAATTGCCTTTCTTTTCGAGTATTTTTGGACTTGTTATATTCTATCCCTCTTACATAGATCATGATTTAATCTTATATAGAATTTAAATCATGATGTAGAAATAATATATATTTATTATACATGTATTTATATAATTCAATATAATTCATTGATAGGAAATGAAATACACCATTCATGGAGAGCATAGGTCATACGTATGCATGAACATTGATACCATTTTCATATCATGTTGAAAGAAGTAAAAGTAATTGATATATATATATATATTATCATTAAAATATAATTATTATGTAATATATATCACATATTTTTGTTAAACCCATCCGTAATACATTCCTTGTAAAGATTGAATGATTCAAATCACTTCGCGAGGCGATACCCTTTCATACACACAAGCTACGTTATCATATTACCATAATATAGAAAAAATTAATTTATGTGTTATATAATAAATAAAGAAACATAAATACATCATAAATATCATAAATATCATATATAAATATTATTTTTATCATTATTTCTATACTTGATAGGTGGTAATGGAAAAAAAATGAATGACATCAGTTCGCAGGGCAGTAGTCTGCGATACACACAAACGATGGTTTTGTAAACCATTTGATATATGTGTTTAAAGTTTTAGAAAATACCCCTAAATTAATAACATATCTTTATATTTAATAAAATTATGTTATTTTATAATTATTGTATAAAAATAATTAATACAGGTGAAGAAGGAAATAATAATAAAACACTTTTCGGAAAACCTTACCTCTTCTTCAGGTATCCTTCTTATGTTTTTACTAATTCCATCCTATGTTTTATTAATTAGAAATATAAGGATTATAGGATTGTTGGAGGTAATATTTTGAGTGATTTTTATAGGCATTTGATGAACCAAATTTTATTTATATGTGTGAATAATGGGGGAGTAGAGGCCTTTTGTAAGTGTGGTGACATACGAACTTGTAATTGTTTGAGAGAGTGAATTACTCCAATGTTTGTTCAGAGTAAAATATCTCAAATAATGCATAACATTATATCCATGAACGTATAAGGTATAAATATTTCCATAAAAAATATTTTTTAAAAGTTAATAGGTTATTTGGACCATTGTGTTTAATGTCTAGACCCTTGGTAAACTCATTTGTTTCTAAATAATTGTAATTAATTTTAACTAATTTCATTAATAATTTTAGACAAAAATTATTTTTACCATATTATAAATTATAAATTAATAATATTTAATTAGTTTAGACCATTTTTTAAAATTCAATCCACATAAATGGAAAATTTTAATTTAAAATTAATCCAGCATACAAAATGAGAAAATGATTTTTTAAGTGAAAATGTTTAAAAGATTACTAAGATTTTATATCTAAATTCAAGATAAAAATTATTAAAATGAGATAAATTGGGTAAATATATTTATGATATATCTAATATTTATTTATAACCAATTAAAAATAAAAATTAATATTAGAAATTATTTAGCAGAAATGTCAGTTTTCAATTAGAATTTAGTATTTTTCACCATTCATCAAAAAATGAAACTTCATAAAAAAGTACCTAAAAAACATTAAGATAATTTTTGAAATATTAATTTCAACAATTAAGTTTATTATATCAAATAAAATTTTTAAATTCTTAAAAGTTACATTTTAAAACAATTGTGTCTTGAAAGAAGGAAAAACTTTCTTTAGAAATATGCATGTTTTTTATATGTATAATTGGATTTATTAAAGTATTATGCCAATAAAATTTATAGGATGAATGTTAAAAAAATTACTACATGTAAAATCTAAAAATATCATTAATGTAATTCAATAATAGTAATTAATTCAATTTATTAGGATAAATCCCATTTGGTGCATAAAAATAGTTTTTTATAAAAATATTACCTTTATATTTAATTGGTTTTTATATTCATCTCTATTTCATTGGTAACCAGTTAATTTACAAAAATATTTTCTTAAGTTAGACAATTCCATTTATAACCACCAATATTATTTGTAGGAAAAAAATATTATTAAATAATAATATTAATAGCATATTATTATTCAGTAAAACATGGTCTTGCATGTAATGCAAGCTATTGAAGAAAATGTCATTTTTGTATATAATGTAAAGAAGATAAGTATTGTGTAAATTTAAATATATAAAATATATTGAAATTATTGAAATTATTAAACATATCATTAATTCTTGGGATATTATATTCTATTATATGGTTTTTTTGTATGTCATGCACATAATCAAATAAAATGTTATCCTTCTAGAATATTTTGAGTGTTACTTTTTTTGAGAGTAGTGTTTTGGTGTTCTGGTTTCGTGTGAAGGAATATGTTTCATGTTCAAATGAACACTAGATTGTGGATTATATGAGATGATGGAAGAATCTCCCAGTGATAGGTGGAGTTATTAGATAGATATCCATCAAGGAGGAATCACCTTTTAGTTTGTGTGGAGGTGTGGAATAGATATACATGATGGTTGCATCATTTGAGGATTGGAATTGATATCACTCATAGGTTTTACCTTACCCAAATATTTTTATACTCTCAATGAGAAATTATGCTTCCCCCACCTTGTGTGAAATTTACGAAATATCAACATGTTTTTTAAATATAAATTAATAACAAAAAACCACCACCAAAACAAACACAACCATTACATCATCAAAACAATTATCACCCAACACAATACCTAGAAATAACATAGCATGATTAAAATATGAAAAATCACCAAGTATTCACAAGTATTCAATATACTAACGTCAAATAAATATAGTTATCAATATTAAAAACAATAATAAGCAGAAATATAAATTAGAAATAATAAGTATAATACTAATGATATAATAAAAACACAATACTAGTACTAGTATTAATAATTCACAATGTTAATGATTGTATAAAAATATAAAACAATAGTAATAAATAATAATTATAATAATAACATAATTTTTTTTTAACATTATTAACTAAAAATTATAAAATATCAAAAATACTATAGAAATACAAAAAAATATATTAAAAACTTAAATGATTAATATAACTAATAAAAAATTAATTTAAAATATAAAAAAATGTAAAATAAATCTATATTCATAAAGGATCAACCTTTATAAAATTATATGTAGTTTCAATTTCAAAATTCAATACAAATTACATCCATTAAAAAAATTTCAAATCTATCTAAGAAAATATTTATTGGAAACTATTGTAGTTATTGAAGATTAAAAATAATTAACCAAGAGATTAATGTCTTCAAAATTTGAAGGAAGATTCAGCATTAGCATGCTCACATTCTTATAATGTATTTACATTCTTTTGCTAATAATATCATTGAAACATATGATATATTTTCCATCCCTTACATCAACATGGAACCCAAACCAGTATGAGATGCAACAAAGGAAAGATCTTATATATCTCCATCATTACATAATAGAGGAATATATGTTCTAATTTTCTTCTCCTTCAAATAGTAATAAATGGATTGATTGTGATATTTCTATAAAGAAACATCTATTTTTGTAAATATAGTTAAATGAGTAGTGGTAAGAGAAAATCCAAACAAAAACAACTTATAATACATAGTTAACCAATAAAAACTATTCATCTCCAACATACTCTTAAATAGCTCCAATGATACATCATATTTAGTCTTTGATGGATATATAGATACACTGTATTGAGAAGATACATGGATAATAAAATTATATTTTCAAATACATGACATGTACATTGTTATATTACCATAAAACTAATGTAAATGAAGAAGTTTTAAAACCACCCAGAATTTCTCGTCTTATTTAGTTTCAATCCATCAATAAACCAAGATATCTTTAATGAATACTATAAAATAATTATTAAGGAAAATTATAAACATTAAAATACCATTTTCATAAAAACAACATGTGAATTATTAATTTTAAAGGGAATTTCCATAAAATCATAATACCATTTCCAAAATCAAATTTCCATTATTGGAATATCCTTTTCATTCACCCTTTTCTTCTGATACAATGATTATAGAGCTGCCTTCAAAAAACCAATAAATCTCTTCAACTAATCACATAATTTATCTATCCTCAGTAAATTATATAATTTCATTAATATAACATTATTAAATCATTTATCATTGATATGAAATTATAATACTTCCTCAACCATCATAGAGAAATAAACATAGGCTTAGTATGGATACATATTTGGATAAATGAAACCCTTCTACAATAAATATTCCATTTGAATATATAACTACCAGATCTTCATCAAACTATTTGATATAGAAACATAAATTTTTTAAATATTATATATTATAAATCTAAATAAAATTAAATCTCATAACAGGGATGTGAAACCATAACCACCACTGGAAAAAAATTAGTATAGTTCTTTACAACACATGGAGACACCACTATGTATTCCTCCACTACTAATAATGATAATTTGGTAAAATACAACATGAAATGATCAAAACATCAATATTTCATTCTATAATCCCACTCACTATTGAAATTTTCACCATCAACTAACATTCCCTTAAATACAACCTAATGTTGATTGTAATCTATACAGGCTCACATAATGTGTAACAAATCCAAAATCGTTTTGAAATCAAATGCTTGTATCTATAGAATCATTCCATCACAAGTTCTTAACAATGATAAAAATTCACCAAAATTTTCTTACCTCTAATATGGGTATATAAATCTAAGGTTATAAAATTCCTCTATTCCATGAGTACTAATACCAAAACAAATAACCAGTTAATAACGGAAAATGAAGCACATGTATCAATCATTAAGGATGAAAATTGGTTAATCCAAGCACTACATGACATTATTCTACATATGTTTTAAATTTTAAACATTACATCACATAAATATATTCAAAATATCAACACCCAATGGTTTACTATCTTTGAATATTAGCTTTATAAGTATATTATTTCAAATTATTTGGTCAAAATATCAAAAAAAACATACTCACATGTTATCCTTATAGACACATCATATTTAATACTCTTATACATTACCTATATAATGTAAATATAATAAACAGTGAGCTCATATTCTATGAAAGTGAAAAAATATAACAAAGAGACATAAAGTGTTAGACCATAAGTATGAGATAAAAATGATCATGGGAAAAATATATCATTGAAAAGATCATAAATTCATAAGAGTTGTAAATAATAAATGATAGAATTACATATAACCTTAGATGATAATATATATATGGATACACAGTAATGTAGAAACAACTAACAATAATCATGATTCCCAAATCATGACATAGGCATGTGATATGAACATAATCATATAAAATCATAACATTGTGAACAAAACAAATTGCAATCATCTCCACAAATTATATTGTAACGAAAAGTAATTGAAATCGTATCCATGAATTATATTGTGAATATATCTCATCACAATCAATTCTATGAATTATGTTTTGATCATATCAAATCACAATCACACACACACATTATGTTGTGAACATAGCAAATTACAATGATGCCCATACATTGTCTCATAAGATACAATGATGTACATAATGAATTTGAGGGTTATATTAAGACCACAAAACATATAGTTATAAACATTTCATATTTTTTCCATATGAATTTAATTATACACCTTTTAACTAATATATAAGGAAATAATTTGGGTTATATTACATTTTCAAATGGTTTTTCATAAATGATATCAAAAATTCTATTGGTCCATTCCAAAATTTCAATCACCTAAAATAATTATATCATTAGATCATTTATAGGGAGGTCCACAAAACATAACTATTTTAGAGATTTATATTTTCAATAAAGATAAGAAAATTGGATAGAAAACATAAAAATAATTTTCTCAAGGCTTTTGTGATGTTATGTTAAAAAAAATTATGTCACTTTAAAAATCATTTTCCCAAAACGGTGCGTTATGAAGATATTTGCAGCCTTAAAAAATGTTAATATAATAAAATATTGAAATAAAATAAAGATAAAAATGAATAAATATAGAGTTAATTATATATAATATATAAATTGAAAATACAACCCTTTATAAGATTTTTAGGATACTCTAATGAACATCAACATTGATGAAAAAGTTATAAAATATCATTTTGAATAGAAAAAAAGAGATATAAAAATTTTACACAATATAATAAATATTTATTTTTCAAAATAAGAAAATAAAAAAAATGAATGAAAGAATATTAAAATAGGATTTAAAGAAATTATAGAGATCATATGAATTATTCTTAATATTGTTATATTCTTTAAAGAATAAAATCTATAAAATAAGAATATCATGACATGAAAATGTAATCCCCATAGAGACACAAAATACAATACAATATAGAGAAATATAATAATATAAAAATTTTATAATTTCATATTCAATGAAGAAATATTATGACACAATGAAATGAAAATTGAATCAATAATAACCATTATATTTTTAATAACTTATATTTTAAAAGATAAAGATTTATATAACATTGAAAACAGAATTCATTTTATAAAATCATGAATACCATTAGAGTAATATTCATACAAAAAATATATATGGGAATGTAGGAAATTGTTATCTAGAAGAAATAATTAAAAAAATTAAATCAATGAACAGAAATTGAGTTAACAAAAACCCATTATGTATTTGGTAACTTTGGATTCAAAATATCATGAAAGAGATAACTTGAAAATGAAATTCAAATAATTTGATTTAAAAAAATTATGATAATACATCTCTGATAGGTATTATACACATTTTATAAATGAAAAAAGTTACATAATGTGAGACCTATCTCAAAGAGGGGAATTTGAGATGAAAAAACCCTTATCTTGGATCATGTCTTAGTCAAACGCGCTATAACCTCTTGTATAAAAAATTTATTTATATTGTGAATTAATATCAGAAAAAATTTTATATTTATTTTTCTATATACCATTCATTAATATTTATTATTACTGATTTATTAATCAATTTTTTTAATATTAATACTTCATTATTAATTTTCCCATTTCTTAGGCACTAGCATCGGTATAGTGATCTGGTACATTGTAATTGATCATGTGTTCATCCAATATATAATATCCATGGGGTATATATAGGGGTTTTTTATATATGTTTAAGTCCAATTGATATTTTATGGAAGTTATTGTGACATATTATACAGAATTGTTAAAATCTCCCTTTTTGTGAATTTTAAATCAATAAAATACATTTTTTATATTAATGAATATACTAATATATACTAAAATTCCATTATAATGAAATTAATTTGAATTAATATTCATTACATCATTTTACCATTATTTAATTTCTCAAATGTATACATGTTTGTAATGATATAATATAATTCATGTAGGTTGTAAAATTTAACTAAAAAATAATGTGTTATAACTAATGGATGAGTATGAACATAGGGTTATGTCATGATAATACTATATTTATATAATTAAAATGATTTTAATATAATATAATTGAGTTTATAATTATATTTTGGAAAATTGGATAAGATAATAAGAATTAAAGTAATGAAGAAGATCACATTACATAATTTGATGGAATCATTTCTTCTCGAAACATCTTCCCTAGACATAATGGACTTAGTTATTTTTTATGTTACAAATGTCTATGAAAAATGTGATAGAAATATAGGTGAGGGAAAATGTAAAGGTTTAAAATAGAGAACCTGAGGGTATGATTATTTTGGAAAGGGAGTAATATAACTCCACTTATTATTTAAAATGATGGATGTTTATTTAGTTACATATGTTAGGTGGAGGGTAAAGGTGGAATCACATGGGTGATAGGTGTGTCAGGTAATGAAATTTTTGATATAAATGTATAATTTACTCACACTCTTAATATTGTACTTATAGAGTATCCAAACATCATGTTAATATACAAAATTCAATCCTTTTTTAATTTACCTTTTTAGCCCGTTTACCTTCTTTAATAATTTACTATGGTAATAATTGTTTTTATAAAAAAATAATTTGTCCCATTTAACCTAATATAAAATTATTTATTCCAAATTTATACTCCATTTAATCTAATTTTTTTTCTAAATTAGATAAATTTATCTTTTAAACGAAAATAAAGTATATTTAGAAAAGAACAGTTGTCCTAAAAAATGGATTTTAATACATTATGTCATTTTATTCATACATCATATCAATTACTAATCATTAAATAAGTGTTAAAATATTTTATTATATTTAAAAATTTAATAAAAATTCACATTCAATACTGATATATTTAGTTAGTTAAGATATAAATTATTAATTCAAAAAAACAGTTAGGAATGATTATTTTTAATTATTAAAAGTAATTAATTCTTTTTGATTACCATGTAATAATAAGTAGATGGATTATAATTTATATTTTTCTATATATGAAAATTTTACTTCATTAAATTTGAAAATCTATGTATGATAGATATATCTTTTAAATAAAAAAATTATTAGAGAATTATTTTTTGAGAAATTAAAAAAATCATTTACTATTTGTCGATATATTTTCAGTTCTTATAATTCCTTTATTATTTCATGAATTTTAATTTAATATTTAATAAATCCTCACTACAATCTACTTATTCCACTTTAACAAAATTATTCTATTAATTTTAAATTCATTAATTTTAAAACAAACAATATAATAAAAATGATTTGGTTTTTTATGAGTGAATATATTTCTATTTTTTATCATTCAAAAATTATAAAGTAAATATTAAATAATTAATTATTTATATCTAAACTAATTATTTAACTATATTTTCATTTTTACATATTTTTAACTTGTGATTTTATTCATTTTTTAGTTTTTCTAATTATATTTGTTTTAGCTATTATGTAGTGTATTTCATTTTTTATTTTACTTTTCAACATTAATGAAATTAAGAAATTTGAATTTTATTATAATGTTTTCTATGTGATAAGATATTATAGATTTAAATATTGAATTTAACACTAATATTTTTTCATGTTAAATTCTTCCCCACTTAGAGTTTCTCCATTGAAATTTTAATACATAGATAAAAAAACTAGTGTACCTTTCACTTATTAAATCTATATGTTCGAATGTAACTTCCTTAAAATAGTGATTTATCTATAGAACTTGGACTTTTCAGTGATTTTTTTACATATCAATTTATGTCTATGATCCAATATCTATGATTTTTATTCAATTTAAGAGAGGCTATATTCCAATGGTGCAGCTTCTGAGTTTAGTAATTGTGATGTATCTGGTATATACTTCTTCAAAAGTGATATATGAAGCATGTTTTGAACATGTGAGAGGTTCCTTTAATACTCTAAGAGATCTTCTATAATTCCTATACTATCATGAATTTTAAGGGGACTAATGTTTCTAGGGCATAGATTTCCATTATTCTTAAATCTAATAACCCTTCTATAAAGAGATATTTGATGTAATAAATTTCCCTAACTATCAAATAATAAATCTTATTTATGATTATCATTACACCTATTATGTAAATGTAGCACTACTCTAAAATGTTTTTAAATGGTTTGAAACATTTATATCATTTCTGGAACATGATTTTGTCTTAACAACTTATTTTATGTGACCTCGTCCCATAGTGTCATATTTCTACATCTCTTCCCATATAGAGTTTCATATGATTCTATTTTTATGATCCAGAGTGGAAACTAATACTATATTATATCTCAACCAGTGGAATATTTTAGTCCTAACTTCCTTTTAAATCCATTCAAAAAAATATAAACACATATTCTATGGTTTGAGTTGTCTTATAAGAATGACTATTGGTTTTAATATGATAGGATGTTCTAAAGATCATTTTTCATCCAACACTTATTGGATACTTATATATAATTTTTATGTGAACATAATTTCTCGGTCAAATAAAATTGAGGTTGGTACTCCATACAACCCTACCACTTTCTTTTTGAATATCATGGAATTTTTATTGAGTGAGAAACACCCTTGAATATAAATTATGTTTTCTTACATTGAGAGTATATCACTTATAAACCAAATATAATTACCCCCTTTATATTTCTTAGTAAGTCCCATGATGAAATCCATTGTGCTTTTCTCCCATTTACACACTGGTGTAGGTGAAGGTTTCATCATACACATAAAATTATTTCATTATAACAAAACATTTTATCATACGAATCATTGAGACATATACACTATATTCTTCAACTCCATGTTTTCCTGCTATAAATTATCCTTGATATCTCTATGAATCATTATACTTAAAGGATGAAAATGGAATGATGAGATATGTGCATCATATATTAGATCCTTATTTAATTATTATATTTAATGGACACATATTCATTTACAAAATAGTAAAACTCAATCATTTTCAGTGATGAACTCTCAAATATTTACATTATTTTTTAGTTTCATATCCTCCATTTGTGCCTCTTTAAACATCATATGGATGGATAGTTGTGCAGTTATTTCTGAATGATAGGGTTTCTCACCTTCCCATATTATTCTCAGGTCTATCCTTAGAAAATCCAAGAGTGTTGGTCTCTTCCAATCCACACCATGGAAAAAGTTTCATTATCTTTCTCACTTGGATAATCAAAAACCATGTTTATCTTCCTAGGGTGGTATTTTTTTGAGCAATCATAGTCCTTGATCAAGTCTAACCATATTCTTTGGAACATGTTCAAATATATATGTGAATGTATACTTTAATCTCATTATATATGTATATTTATCATAATTTTCATTATATAGATAATTACTCAGTATTATAATTTCAAAAATAATATTTATCTTTACTATAGATCATGAATTGGGTAATTACTTTCATGGGTCTTTAAATGGCATAAAGAACAAGCTATCACATTATCATTTCACAAAAGGAAAATTCCCAATATCTTCTTTTATGATTCACCACATATCACAAATCATTATCTTTTGTATAGTATTTTTTGTAAATGTTTAGTGATCAACATATTAATAAGCTTTTTGAATCTATATTTACATTATTTTTACTATAATAACTTCACTCCCATCCATATTAACATTGTTAGTGGAATTAAAAATCATAAAAACTTTCACATAAAATATCAATATTATCCAGCCAATATAAGAAAACTATGGATCTTAATTACAAATATTGTTCTATGGACTTCATTATTTACCTTTTTGTTTGAAATATCCATATATAACATGTGATTACAATACCCAATAAGTATACTTTTCAAAGAAAAAAAACACTATTGTTAAAGTTTTCAAAAAAATTATTATTTCAAAACTTCTTTAGAATAATCCTTACATTTTATCCATGTACTTACTTACTCATATAATATATAAAAAAATCATTAATACATATTATCAACGTTTCTTTAAGGTATTTTCTAAAGACCGTACTCATTCAATCAATTATTATGGTTGGAAATTTGTAAGGTTGAATGAAATCATTATGAATTTATACTGTATATATATTGTATTAATGGTTGTGTTGGGTATATCATCTCTTTTTACCTTTAATTGGTTCTATCCAAATAAAATATCCACATTCATTTATTATTGATGCAATCTATGGTGATTAAATAAATCATCTGATAGAGGATACTCATTCTTGATCATGATTTTTTTATTATGATAATTTAAATAATGGTTCATTGATCTATCCTTTTTCTTGAAATAGAGAGTTGGTTCACCACAAAATGAAGATCATGGGTGTATAAACCCTTGTTTAAATTCACATGATTTTTATTAATTAATTAATCCATTTCAATTGGGACATTATATAATGACTCCTTGATTTGTACATAGAACCAGTTATGTGTTAATTTGAAAACTCAACCTCACATATTGGGGGTGGATTAGGCAGTTCATTAAGAAATCCATCAATATATTCCAATACAATGGGTATGTCATCAGTTTTGATTTTCTACCCAACCATTTTATCTATTTATCCCTTGTTATTGTGTACCAAGACCCATATTAAGGAGTTTTTTTCCAAAGGGATTACATCATTATAATTTCCTTAATATATTATCATTGAATGAATTAGGATATTAAATAATATTTACTTATCTTGAAAATTGATATTATCTCTATGTAGGGTGATCTAATTGTTGTACCTCTCGTACCCCTCAAGGTTTTATTTTCATGATCACAATCACCCTCTTGTTTATCGAATCTCGTTTTAAGTGTTTTTGGATGATAGGCATGAATTCAGGGTGACAAGGAATTGGGCCAAGAAGGCCAAGAAGGAAAAAAGCCAAAGTGGACTGAAATTCAGTCCACCGGCCAACCGGTGGCTTCACCACCGGCCAGCCGATGGACCTTTGACAGAAGGCTCTCCACTGTCCAGAGCACCGGCCAACCGGTGGCCTCAGCACCGGCCGGCCGGTAGAGCCCAGACCAAGAGTCCAGCCACTGCCTCAGCACCGGCCAACCGGTGGCCTCAGCACCGGCCAGCCGGTGGAGCCTGAGCCCGAAGGCCTCTCCATTTTGCACACACCGGCCAACCGGTGGCTCTGTACCGGTCAGCCGGTGGAGCCAGTCAAACTAGCTGTTGGGCTTTTGACCAGCCTGTCCACTTGGCCTCCAACGGCTCCGAAAGCCTCTCCAACGGCTCCAAAGGCCTCCAACGGCCATATGAGGGTTCCCCCTCTATAAATAAAGGACCTTGAAGCCCTGGAACACCAGCGAATCATACGGAAGCCCACGAGACACATTTTCCATCATTTGGCGAACCTCCGGCGGATTGTTCCAAGGGAACCCCAATTGCTCCAACCAACTTCCACATCCAAGGAGCACCACCATAGAAGCTTGGGATAGCACTTCATCAACTTCATCAAATCATTTGGCGCCCAAGGCTTCTCCCATTACGGTTTTTCTTGTTTATCATTTTTGAGCTTCATTTTGGGTTTGTGCCTACAAACCCCCATTTCTCTCATCCTCTATTCTTTGGGTTCTCACACCACCTTCAAGGTGTGAAGAGTTTAGTCAAGCCTTACCTTCCAAAAGGCTTGAGACATAGGTGAGCTAGCCTTCACCTGTAAGAAGGCTAGTGGGTTCTTACTCAACCATTAAAAGTAAGTGGGTTCTTGCTCAACCAATAAAAGCAAGCTGTAATAGGTGAGCTAGCCTTCACCTGTAAAAAGGCTAGTGGGTTTCTTGCTACAACCATTGAAAAGAAAGCGGTAGAATCTCTCAACGGTTGAGTTGGGAGCGGAGACGTAGGCCGGGTTTTTGGCCGAACTCCGTTATCAATTTTGTGTCTTGCCTCATTTATTTCCGCTGCACTTTAACTTTGATTTTAATTTGTTTATCTTTTTAAAAAGGCAATTCACCCCCCCTCTTTCCATCACTCCCTCATTCTCCACCTAACAATTGGTATCAGAGGAAAATTTTGAGTAATACCCTAACCGGTTTCAAATTCAAGATCTCTTTTGATGGCTTCAACCTCTTTCGCCCCCGAAGGCTTTTCTTTGGGTCGTGCTCCATTTTTTGATGGAACCGACTATAATAATTGGAAAACCCGCATGACTACTTTTCTTAGAAGCATAGGATATCCCATTTATAAAATTGTCATGCAAGGTTACACTCTCTCTTCCCCCGATGAATCCAAATGGACCCAAGCCGACATTAAAAATTTCGAGCTTGATGGCAAAGCCATGAACGCTCTACATTGCGGCCTTGATCGTAATGAGTTCAATCGAGTTTCCACATGCACCTCCTCACACGAAATCTGGAAACTTTTGGAGGTTACCCATGAGGGGACTAACAAAGTCAAGGACACTCGATTGGACATGTTTCGTCAAGATTTTGAGTATTTTTCTATGCACCCACATGAATCCATTTCTGATATGTTTACTCGATTTACTGACGTTTGCAATGGTAGAAAGTCTCTTGGAGATAATATTTCTGCAGAAACCATGGTCAAGAAGATCCTATGGATTCTACCAAGCTCATGGGCTCCAAAGGTGACGGCAATCCAAGAAGCAAAGGACATCAAAAACATGCCGGTCGAAGAGCTCATCGGATCCCTCATGACTTATGAGATCACCATGATGAGGCAAGCTGAAAAGGAAGGCAAACCAATCAAAATTCCAAAGAACATCGCCTTCAAGGTACAAAACGAAGAAATCTCATCCTCCTCATCTTCTTCCTCTTCAAGCGGCGATTCAGAAATGGAGGATCTTGCCCGCAAAATGCCCTAGTTCATGAAGAAGTACAAAAAGAAGAAATCTCGCAAGGCACGCAAGGCTCAACCCACCGAAAAATCCGAGCCCAAGGTAAAATGTTACGGGTACGGCGAGAAAGGCCATTACAAGCCCGATTGCCCACTTAACAAGAAAAAGGCCAAACAAAAGGAGAAGAAGAAGGCTTTCAAAGCCACATGGAGTGATAGCTCCACATCATCCTCCTCCTCCTCCTCGAGCGACAACGGTAAAAAATGCCTAATGGCATTCCATGAGGTAACTTCTTCCGACTCCTCCTCCTCTAGTTCGTCAAATTCTTTTAATCACATGTCTTATGAGGATCTCCAACATGCTAGAGATCAATTGGAGGAAGGTTTTCACGAACATTCTTCCAAATTTGTTTCCTTTAAAAAGAATTTCAAAAAACTCTCTTCCGAAAAAGAACAACTTCTCAAAGAGAAGGAAGAGTTGACCCTCAAAATCCAAAACCTTCCCGATATTGATTCCATGGAATCAACTATCAAAGATTTAAGGGAATCCCTTGCTAAGTTCACCCAAGGTGAACAAAATTTGAACAATTTTCTTGGTTCCCAACACATATCTAGAACCACCGAAGGGCTTGGCTATTCCAAGCAAGCTTCCTCCTCCCATGCTCCAACTATTTTTGTAAGGGGGAGCTCTCAATTTAAATTTTGTAATTATTGAAAAAAACCCGGGCACTTAATCTATGAGTGCAATTGTAAAAATGCCCGGTATGGTAGGCCCAAAACCATTTTCTTTAATGATGAATTTTATAGGAGAAGACCCGCCACTAGACAAGTATGGATTGAAAAATCCCTCTTAGAGAGTCTCTCCGGGCCAAAATTTGTCTCGGTTTCAAAAACCTCTCCCCGGTGATTTGTTGTTTTTTATTTAGGGGGTGTTAGGTTTGTTTAAGCTTTTTTGTTTTATTCAAAACATTATTTTCAAACTTTCAATTTCAACACTTGGTTTCAAATTTTTTAATTTCAAACTGTTATTCAAATATTTTCATTTCAAACTTTCAATTCAAACTGTTATTCAATTTTTCATTAAAAACTTTCATTTCAAATTTTTGATTCAAAACTTTCAATTCAAATTTCAAAAATTTCAATTGGTTTAAAATCTCCATCTTGTTTTTCAACGAATTCCCTCAATCAAGTTTTATGCCCCGTGCTATTTTGATAATCACAAAGGGGGAGAAATTCTTGGTTGATTGGGGGAAAAATCTTTTAAAGCATGCCTTTCATTTCAGTATTTTACATTGATTGTGTTGGTGATTGTGATCATCAAAATAGGGGGAGATTGTTGTACCTCTCGTACCCCTCAAGGTTTTATTTTCATGATCACAATCACCCTCTTGTTTATCTCATCTCGTTTTAAGTGTTTTTGGATGATAGGCATGAATTCAGGGTGCTAAGGAATTGGGCCAAGAAGGCCAAGAAGCCAAAAATCCAAAGTGGACTGAAATTCAGTCCACCGGCCAACCGGTGGCTTCACCACCGGCCAGCCGATGGACCTTTGACAGAAGGATCTCCACTGTCCAGAGCACCGGCCAACCGGTGGCCTCAGCACCGGCCGGCCGGTAGAGCCCAGACCAAGAGTCCAGCCACTGCCTCAGCACCGCCCAACCGGTGGCCTCCGCACCGGCCAGCCGGTGGAGCCTGAGCCCGAAGGCCTCTCCATTTTGCACACACCGGCCAACCGGTGGCTCTGTACCGGTCAGCCGGTGGAGCCAGTCAAACTAGCCGTTGGGCTTTTGACCAGCCTGTCCACTTGGCCTCCAACGGCTCCGAAAGCCTCTCCAACGGCTCCAAAGGCCTCCAACGGCCATATGAGGGTTCCCCCTCTATAAATAAAGGACCTTGAAGCCCCGGAACACCAGCGAATCATACGGAAGCCCACGGGACACATTTTCCATCATTTGGCGAACCTCCGGCGGATTGTTCCAAGGGAACCCCAATTGCTCCAACCAACTTCCACATCCAAGGAGCACCACCATAGATGCTTGGGAGAGCACTTCATCAACTTCATCAAATCATTTGGCGCCCAAGGCTTCTCCCATTACGGTTTTTCTTGTTTATCATTTTTGAGCTTCATTTTGGGTTTGTGCCTACAAACCCCCATTTCTCTCATCCTCTCTTCTTTGGGTTATCACACCACCTTCAAGGTGTGAAGAGGTTAGTCAAGCCTTATCTTTCAAAAGGCTTGAGACATAGGTGAGCTAGCCTTCACCTGTAAGAAGGCTAGTGGGTTCTTACTCAACCATTAAAAGTAAGTGGGTTCTTGCTCAACCAATAAAAGCAAGCTGTAATAGGTGAGCTAGCCTTCACCTGTAAAAAGGCTAGTGGGTTTCTTGCTACAACCATTGAAAAGCAAGCGGTAGAATCTCTCAACGGTTGAGTTGGGAGCGGAGACGTAGGCCGGGTTTTTGGCCGAACTCCGTTATCAATTTTGTGTCTTGCCTCATTTATTTCCGCTGCACTTTAACTTTGATTTTAATTTGTTTATCTTTTTAAAAAGGCAATTCACCCCCCTCTTGCCATCACTCTGTCATTCTCCGCCTAACACTAATTCCTAACCAAAATAACATTTAATTCTATTCATAGAAGAATAGTTTGATTTTTATGAAGTGTTTTCCCATAATTCAAGATCATATAGTAGCTATAAAACATAGATTAAATAATCACACCCCTAGGTGTTTTCACTGATAATTTAATATCTAATGCAAGTGGTGATGAATCAATATTCTCATAAAACATTATTGATATGAAATAATGTGAAAAACTAGGCTAATATAAGAAATTGTTTTATATAGAGTGGATATTATGATAGTATTTTACCACTTCACTATCATGATCTACATTACCTATAGTGATTTAATAGACTATTCCTTATTAATTTGATCTCTAAATTGGTTTATGTCTATTATCCTTGTCAGAAATTGGATTAGAGAATTGGTTTTCATAAACCTCAAATTCCTTTTATTTAAAGCATTTAATTGTTGGTGGTTTATTAGTTGGGACCTTTCCATCCTTTATTTTACTGACCAACCACTTAAACCTTATTTGAAAATCACTAGATTAGTGAACAACCCTTCTATACATGAAAAATTTTCTTATCCCTTTCATGAAATTTCATGACTCCATTTCCCACATTTTAAGAATTAATGTGGGTGAATTTAAATTATTCTATGATATTTATCATTCATTTTTTTATAAATCATAATTTTCCTTTTCTTACAACAAATCAATAAGAACAATGTAATTTTATATTTTTGATTTCCCCCATAATTGTAAATGAAATAAGTTATTCATAGTTATCAAATTCCCTTAAGGATTATTATATTTTGGTACTTTGTTTTATGAAATTAAGGTAATGATCATTATTTCTTTCAAAGTAAACAAGGAAACCATAGGTTTACCTATTGAGTCTCATAAATTTTGATTCAGATTAACCAATCTATTCAACCTCCTATTTCTAACTCACGAAGTGGTTTTGGGAAATTTTATTAAATAATATTTTATTAAAATCCTCCCAATACATGTAAACATCTTATTCTTTTCAACAATGTATTCTTTGTCAAATACCACCATTGGTCTACTTCACATTCTAATTGATAAAATTAATGACACTATTTTTCTATGTATCACTTTGGAATATTTTAAACAATGTTTTTTGTTCTATAAATAGAGTTTTTATGGGATTCTAAGCTCATTGAGTTGTTTTGTGGATATATTAAAAATATTAAATATACTATTTCATGCAGAAATCATATTTATATATTAATGAAATATCTCTTAAATTGTGTGTCATATGGAAAAATAAATACTACCATAAAATCCATAATTTTTGTTTTTCCATAAACCCAACGTAATAATTTTCTACATAAAGTTCATTGATATAGTGAATCCATTGGTTGATTAAATAGATTAAATTAATTTATTAATTTAAAGTATATTTAATTATCTGAACCCAGTCGATCCAATTTGTAAACCCCTATAATGATAATCTCTAAGGGTGAGGTAAATAAACTTATAGAAGTAAGAATATAGTAGGATATAATGTGGAGAGACCTTTAGTGGGTAATCACAGCATAAAAGATCAATGATGAATAAACATACATATTTAATGATCTAGTGATGATTGTAGGAAATATGTTCAATGGGATTGATGCAGATATATTCTTAACCAATGATCAATCAAATGATGTATTGGAATTTTTTTGTGTTTTAATTCCCCAATCATGGTTATTGAGAAAAACACAAATGAATTCATTGAAAATAAATTTTTGGATCATTGTTGTTGTTTTATCCATCAATAATTTTCATTTCCAATATTTAATAATTTCTTATTTATTCTTTTTATGAATTTATTTATTTAATTATCCTCCATATTCATTGTATTTCATTGAAGATGGAAAAATATGCATGACCATCATTGGATGATCACCTTTGTGTTTCAGGCCATTTCTCTTATATTCTTTCACATTCAACATCGATATTTCAATTATCCAGTGATTTGACTATACACAAGAAATTGATAATTTTTAAATCACCCTTTGGTTGAATGGATTATTTTTTGAAAGTTTTTTTAGATATGTAAAGGCATGGAGAGAATGCCTAATATCTAATCCATGCACAGGTGACAGTGGTTCTATGAGACAGATCTATCTCTAAAGGTGTGAAGAATGGAATTTTCTAAGCAATGGGTGGTCAAAATCTAGACATATGTAAGGATGTAGGACTGGTAAACAAAATTATAGGTATTATGGATATGAATCAGGATAGAACAAAATCATATAGTGGTGTGGGTAAAAACACATGAACCATCTTGACTTTATATGAAATTATTATATACATGATGTGTAGTTTTGATAAATACACACTATGTGGTCCCCTCTATGAGATTGATTGGGATTTCATAGAGAGTAAAATATCACATTTCATATGGGGGAACCACGCTCTATGTGACCCTCAGTGAGATATTTATATGTATATAGGGTGTAAATTCCCATTAATCCACCTATCTTTGAATGTTGTGTGTTTTGAGGTTGACCCCATATACTATAGAAAGTGCATGATCATGGGAAGACAACACACGCCTGTGTTTGGTCCAAGACTCTATATTGATTATCATAAAAACACATTGTGTATATAGAAGAACATTTCTTTCATAATTTAAGACAAAATAAATTCAAGAGTCTATGATATAAACCATGTACCCTAGTGGAGTGTTCTATATACTTTCCCCTAAACCTCTAACCTTGCAAATATCCTTCTATGGGGCTCTGGTTTGTTCCATGAGTATCATATTCTCAGAAGAATTTTTCAAAAAATATAATTGTTTCCTTCATTTTGATATCAATGATATGACCTGAGGTTACAATGAAAGGATTATTCTTCCATTGGGACTTGGATAATGGTTTTTATTTTTTGATATTTAGTGTTATTTAGGGATCGGTACTCCCCTAACTCAACATGGCCTGGGTCCCCCATATTGGATATATATAAAAAAGATGGTACTTACCCACATTGAGGAGTAAATGGGTCATATATATATGGAGTGGTACTCCCCCATCATCGACCCCCATTTGGGATAGGGTCCTTTATTAGAGATAAAGGTCCCTTATATTTGGAGAACATAAGAAAATAGTAGATCCTGCTTGCTGATTCTTGTGAGGTTTCAGATGGTGTATTAACATTTTTTGTATTCTAATGTTCTGTAGACTAATCATGTTCATATATTGAATGTTATCTCTTAGTTATTTCATTATTAATAATGTAAATACCTGATGAGTATGACATTTTAGATGAGTTTTATCATCACAGAAAGATTAATGAGTTTGTTCTCTATGGAAAATGTTAACTTGAAGCCTCCGGCAGTATCTTTGGTTGGAATTGGGGACACACCTCACCTTGTGAGTTGGATTCTTCTATAAATAATATCTATGTTATCTTATTTGTTTTAAATTTCTGCTTATTTAGAGGTGTCTCCGTCTTTGATACTTTTTGTTTTGTGAGTTTAGGTTATACAACATTGTATGTTCATTCTCACCAAACATGGGATATTCTCACATAATTGATGTATTTTTAGAAGGAAATCATTTCAATGATGTCATAAGAAGACCTAGAGAAAGTGGTGAATAGTTATTCTAGTTAGAATATGGATGATTACTAGATTTTCATCTTGATAGTAGTCCCCTTCTGTTAGTATCTTAGAATCATTTGATAGTTATGGTGGGCTTATATTTGACACTTTTTTGTTTCATACACATTTTCATAATGTCATGGGTGATTATATTATATACATGAATTTATATACCTCACCTTGTTACTTGGAGTCTTGTTTTTAAAATATAAATGTTATCTTGTTTATTTTGAGCATATCTATGTTATCATGATTATTATAACTTTGATAGTTGTTTATAGATGAATTCATCCTCAAGGCCTGGAGTTTGGTGATTTTTGGGCGTCCGTGGAGTGTTTTCATACAGACCCCTATATGGGATCATCTTGTAAGTTCCATGCATTTTGTATAAGAAAATCCTTTTGATGTCGTCTAATGGGGACATCAATAAAGTGGATAATACATGTTCTTGTTAAAACAGGGAAAATTATAGGAGCTATAACTTGATAGTAGTCACAGTATATTATAATCATAGTGTAAATTTACAATTACAGTGGGTTTGTATTTATCCCTCTTTAATTATTTTTGTTTAGTGATTTTATGTTGTCTTATATGTTGTTTTTATACTCACCTTGACATAGGATCTACCTACATGTTTCATGTCTTTTTTAGAATACAATATTTTAAAAGGATTCTTAATAGGAATATGAGAAACTGAAGCATAGTTGTTCATGATTGACTATAGATGATTACTTGAGTTTCATATTCATTGAAGTCCCCTTATATTAGCATCTAGGAATCATTTTACAGTTATGGTGGGATTAAATTTATCTCTTTTCATTTGCATATAGTTTTTCATGATCTAATGTGGGATTATATTATATGCCTGAATTTATAGTGTGAATATATTTTATTTTATAAATTATATTGGTGTATGATTGTGTGTGTGTGTGAATTTAAATTATTTTATGGCCACACATCTAAGTGATATGATAATTTCGAACCATTCCCCATCCCCTGGCCTATTGGAAGTGGGCTGGGGGTGTCACACTCGTCTTACTATCAGCCATGTAGGCTCCGGTGTATTTGGTTGTGATAGATTGATATCATAGTAGGTTGTATTAGGAATGGGTTTTAGAGATATTCAACATGTGGGGATTGTTTTGGGAACTATAGAAACAGTATTTCAGTGGCCCGAACTCATCTCTCAAGCTAGGGAACCCAGTAATGGTACAGTTTCAAATGTATCTATTCACCTGGACTCTAATAAATTACTTGTTTACTCGTTACATATAAGAATTAGTCATGGAGAAAAAATATGTACTTGTATCACATAGGAATGAGTTTATATTTTTAAATCCCTTCTTCATTCATCTTCTCATATTTTCTCTTTGACTATGGTATATCTTGTTAAGACACCTGATTTCACCTTATAAATATCTAGTGATAGATACAGTAGTTGGATTAGGAAGATTCCCAAAATATCATTGTGGCCTCATTGTTGGGAGATGATCTTGGGAGTGGTGAAAAAATTATTTAAACAATATGTTGACCCACTATTAATGTATTTGGTGGATTCTCCCTATTAGTTTGAGAAATATTTGGTTCTGGGAGTACTAACAGATAATTCATATTGGACGACTATTCTTCGTGAGGTTTATAGATAGAGGCCACCAAGGTTGTGTGTTGAGCCATACTTCCATGAATTGGAGGACTATATCACATCTGTGAAATGATTATTCTACCCAGCGAGAACCCCTCATGATGTTGGTCCGAATGGTGATTATATTTCCTGGAAATTCAAGATATTGGTGGAACCCTATGCTGGTGTATAGATATGTGCACATGTGTAAAGATACATTAGGCCCAGTCCTCCATTTTGTGTGATATGCCTACCCATAATTGTTTTCTTACCGAAGCCCTATTAGAGGTAGGCCATGTGTATCACATTTCGATTACTCACCCTCATTGATTTAAAACTCGTCACAAGATAATGAGTCTTTGTGGTGGTAGTACCCCTCTTGTTTTAATTACTGAAGGAAAATAAAAAATAACTACCTATATATCGAGTGAAGGATATATAGAAGATTGTATTTTGGTTCCACTATAGTCACTATGAGTACTGGGTTATTCTACTCAACATAATGAATGCCTCATTAGTTTTCTTGGAACTCATGAATCAGATATTTCATACCATCTTCGATCAGTTCAAGATAGTATTTTTCATTTACATCCTCTCATATTCAACATCACAAGAGGATCAAATGATACATTTGAGGATAGTTCTAGGAAAACTCTAAGGGAGCTATCTTTAAGGGAAACTCTCAAAGGTTTTGTTTTTTATTTAAGAATTCCACTGCATGGGATATTTCATCTCAAAAGATAGAATAATAGTGGACCCCACTAATATCAAGGTAGTAATATATTGGGATGAACCCAAGATCATGGATAAGGTGTGAAGAATAATTGTTTTTCTATGATATTATCAATTATTTTATCCCAATTTCTTTAAGATATAAACACCCATGGTTGATTTGACCTAACGGGGTAGCATTCCATGTGGAATGAGAGGTGTTTGCAAGCTTTTCAAGAGTTTCATCAAATGTTTATGAGTAACCCCATCTTGAGACATCCAAATAAGGATATAGAGAATGTTTTCTTATTCCACCATATCTAGGATTTTATGAAATCTATTTCAAGTAAAAGAGGTTATTTCTTATGGGTCTCATCAGATGTGACACCATGAATAGAACTACACACACCCTGAATTAATTTCATATATGAATTCATCGAGAAACTACATTATGGGGAGTGATTCATCATCTATTTTGACCATAAGAGTATCAGGTATGTCATTCCATAGAACCATCTTAATCTGAGGTAGAGGATATGGTGGAGTTCCTCTAGGATTATGACTTTTATATTTTCTATACGCTCAGTAAGGAGTACATGGTAGCAATATTCTCTACATGAGATCACATAGGCAGTTGATGAGAGTGGAATCTGAGCAATTGGCCTCATTGAATTTAAACCTTATGGATGAGAATTGTTAATCATACCTTCAATAAATGGGTGTTACCCCTTATATGTATTCATCATGTTAGAGAGGAATATATTATCCATATCAGTTGTGAGTTATTGTTTGTCAGATATCTACTGGGCATGATCTTGATGCATTTTCTAAATTTCATGATCAAATAATATATTTTCAAGGACAGACGATGGTACCAGTCACGCTACAAGAAAATGCACTAGGTGAGTTTCATACATCCCCATTGGTAGTGTATCCAATAGTGGAAAATACATATTATTACCCTTGGCATTAGTACTATTAGAAAGGGATGAAGATCTGTGTTTTAGAGATTAACTCTTATTACCTCACTTTCAAGTAAGTGAATTATAATGACTAGGTTCCACTTTCTTTTCTCCAACCCCTTGAGGTGTAAAGGTAGAAGTGGAATGGTATATACATTTATTTATTAATAGGTATTCTTTTAAAAGATAGAGTTCATGAAACTATCTAAGTGATCGTATACCAACTCGCAAATTTGTCCCACTTTATAGCTATTCAAGAGAAGGGTTCAATACATATTATGTGAAACATTTAAATTCATGGGATAGTATGAATTCATAGATTTTCCGAAATTATTCCTTCAAGACATTATTTACTCATCACATCGTGATTATATAGACGATTATATGAGTCTTTGGGACTCATTTGTAGAAGAGAATGGTGTTTCACCCTTAGATAGAATGCTAGATAGAGTCGACCATTCAAGTCCTGGAGGACATTATTCTGGCTTGTGTGTTGGATTTTTTCAATGCCAGGATGATCATATACCCTTAGTATAATTTTCAAGAAACAATAATTTATATTTTTTCATCGATAACATAATGATTCATAATCCCATTTCTTATACTATGCAGAGTTGGAAAAGTTTAATACTACTTATCCTTTCCATTTTGGTTCAATCAGGTGCATGATATATTTCATAAATATCATTTATAAAAATTATACCCATCATAATAACTATACATAAATGATGGAAATAGAAAAATAATTGTGTCTCTACACAGAGATGGTAATCTATAACTACGCACGAGCAATAATTTCACTTTCCATTTTGTTTAAAAGATGGTGAATAATGGTTTTTTCAAAATCATAATAAAATTTACGTATATTTAAGAAAATAAATTTATTATTTTATGAAGAATTTCAAATATTTATAATATTTATAAGAAGTAACAACTTGAAATAGGTCAATAATGATGATTAACTCGTCTTTAATTGGCCTCCTTTATAACCATTTTTAAAGTCCATTGGAAGGGAATTTTAAGAATAAAATCACCTCTACTCCATGAATATGAAATTTGATAATAAAATTTTTAATATTTTGGTCAAGATAAATATATCAAATTAGTGTAATAAAGAGAAATTGTGGGTACACTTTTATAAGTGATAAGAGTGGCACTCTTGGAATTTCATAATAGATTAAAATATAATAAATAAATTCTCAAGAATAATGCTTCTAAATTGATATATATTTGACCATAAAATATTATTTGGTTAAAATCCCATTAAAAAACATTTGATAGGTTTATGTGTTTTTTAAACCTTATCTTTCAGTTTAACCCCTTAGTTAAGCTTTTTTAACCTTAACCATGGTAATGTCTCTTCACTCTTAAAGGGTTACAATTTTACTTATAAGGTAAAAATTGAATCATAAATTGGTACGGTATGCTAATTTATTCCATTTAAATTCCTATTTTTATATTTAAATAGTTTTATTGTTTTTAATTTATTTAATTATATATTTTTTTAATACTATATAATTAATTTCATTTTTAACATTGTTCAGATAATTGGACTTTGAACACAATGTGAAAACAATGTTGTTAGAATAAAAAAATGTACAAAAATATAATAAGTTAAATTTTCCTAAAACATTTGACAACAATTATTCACAAAATAGTATTTCTTTTAGTATTTTCAAAATAATATATTTTTATTTTTCTATAAATTGAATAAATATTGTGTCATTGTGGTTTAATAATTTAGGATAACTATTAAATCACTTAAAATTAATAATAAATTAGTATGATAATTAATATATCTTTAAAATAAATATTTATAACCAAACTTAATCTCTTTTTACCATTATCATAAAATATTATAGATATTAAAGTCAAAAGTGTGACATTTTGGACCTTATCTTATTCTTTAATTAATATAATCATTATAATAAAATAAATATGGAAAAAAGTGGCCATATATATGAGACTTGGATGTACTTTTCAAAACTCCGCTAATAAAATAGGATAAATGAATGTGGTAGGAAAAAATTCAAATCCATATCCCAATGTTTTATCTCTATTTTTCATGTTTTACCCTTAACTAGGTGACTAAATTTTAGTACAATTACTAATCATATTGACCAAAAAATAAAGGGACATATTTACCAAATATGAACCTTTTTTCTAAATATGGAAATAATTTTTAAGATTCATTTTCTAGAGTTTTTATAAATTAATTTAACACAAAAAAACACATAAAAAAATATAAACAAATTCTGAAATAAGTAGTTTATGTATAAAAATATTTTTTTTTCCAAATTCAACCATAAATTTTTTCTAATTAACTTAATTGGAAAATAAATAAAATAAGAGAAATAATTTTAATTTTAATCTAATTTAAAAAATGTATCTTTGTAAATTTGTGAAACAAAAATACATTTTTCAAAATTTTTAAAAATTCCTTATAAGATAGTTTTGACAATTGGATTTATAAAATTTAATTTGATTTTATAAATTTGTCAAAAATTAAATATAATATTTTCTCATATAAATAAATAAAAATCATGTTTGAAGGAAACATATTTTTAAATCATAACATGACTTTTCTAAAAATAAAAATTCTTCTTTCCTAAGTATTAATAAGCTAATTTTTATAGAGTATTCCCATTATACGTATACATATATATATATATCATAATGTGTTTATTTCTATTTATACCCTCTAGTAACATCTTGGTTACAACTATCAAATTTAAATAATTATATTTAATAGTATGTTTCACTCGGTGTTTTCATAATATTTATAATCAAACATAATGCTTATTTTTCTAAAATATCTAGGTTTTACATCACCCCTCTCCACCCTTTAATAAATTTAATCCTCACTATTTTAATTTTTCTTGGTGATCAATTGTTTTATAATTGGAGATATATTTGTGGGAAACCCAAACCATGAGATGGGGTAATAAAAATCCTCTAAAAAATATAATGGGAAATTTAAATGTCATCTATAATTTCAAAAAACATGGATACCAATTCAGATAACGTTATTGGAAAGTGGAACAATGGATATAGAGGAGAATACTAATTCCCAAGTACTAGTCCGTAGTTTTATATAACAATGTCCAAATAAATTTAAGGAAATTAAGACCATAAATCTATGATGGGCTATATGACCATCGAATATAATAAATGATGGTAAAACTAAATAAAATTATTTCAATATCCATTTACTAATGTTTAGGGAATATTTTACTATCCATGGAGGGAGAATTATAAAATATACATAATTTATTTTTTTCTATATTATGAGAACAAATTCATTCTTTGGTTGTTCTTTGATAAATTTCCACTTCATCTCTTAATCCATAAAATTAATATTCAAGAATATTTTTTCATGACTTATGAATAAAAATTAATTGTGAATGGATTATAAAATCTGTTAAATAAGGAAAATTCATTACCTCTTGCAATAAATATATAAAAAATTGTTAGCATAAGTTTTTTAATATGGATAAATATAATACATAAATGTATAAAACATAAACAATAACACTAAATTTTTTCCTTAATCTATTCCAAAAATAGTTATCCTTAAGTATATTCCAACATATGTTTAACCAATATTGAAATGAAACTTCTTGAATTATTTCATCTCATATCCTTCTATGAAAAACATAACTATTATCTTCAAATAATTTTAATGAATCATAAATTCTCCAATAAAATTATATATACCTTAATTATATATTTTCCAATATTCTAATAAATTCAGAAAGTATTTTCATCATAAAATCATATATGCTACCAAAATATAATTCACCCCTTATCATTGTCCTATTAAAAACAATTTCTATTGGATTCATAATATAACTGATAGCTGATCATTATATGATTTTGAATATCAAGTATTATCTACTTATTCTAGAATTTTATGTGGATTATTTATATATAGAGTTAACCAACACTTAGAATCACATTAACAGTCACTAATGGCTAAGATTTGTATATGAATTATTCATACAAGAATCAACTTGGAATCAAAAAATCTATAGTAAAGGTTATGTGTTACATAATTATCATAACTCACTTTAGCAATTGTGATTTCATAATCTCTCCCATTATCCATTGACTTCATAGGTTTTCCTAGCTTATGATTCTCATTATCCCTTGTATAAGGGTATTGATTCACATAATACCACAAACTCTTTAAAAATATATCATTGAAGTGTGAGTGGTTTATTCTTTTTATCTCACTCTCCATTCATTTCATTGTCCATACTCTTCACATCACAACAGTATTATTTTTCTTCATAGTCAAGAATCCAAAACTTGTAACATATTCTTATTAATTTCCAGAATTCTCCTTACTTCTCCACCCCAAATTTTTGGAAAGTACGAGGTTTGAAACATTTTCTTCCCTCCATATGACATATCAATAGATTATCTGTAAAACTCTATAATCCTTTTCTTATAACTATAATATTGAGGGTATCGATCTTCTATTTTTACTTTGTGTGAATATAGAGTGATTTCTTCATAACTTTAAAATTCTATTCTGGATATACTTTTTAAATGCATGGTTTTAAACTATAAAATAATTGATTTATTTTTATTTCATTATTGATGATTAGACCATAATATTACCCTTAATGTCTTGTAAATTTTTCCTCATCGCTGTTAATGGATTCATCATCCTTTTACTTAAGCTCAAAAACATCCTTATCCTTTTTTTACATAGAATATAAGGAAAGTACATATTGGAAAATATTATCTTAAACTCATATAATTTCATAGAGTCAATTTATTACTCTTTCCTAAATATCCTAATATTATCCCACCATTAATTTGATTCACCTTCCAAATGGTAAATGTATATTAAAACATTATCATGGTCTGAGAACTATAAGAAAAAAAATATCTTTTCAACCACATTGATCTATTTTTTGGAAACCAGTACATTATAAAACCCATATAAGTTGGGTGGATGTTTTCATAAAAAATATTCAATAGCATTTTACTCCCTCTTCACTGCATTCATAATTTCAACATGGACCTTGTTACCACTCATATATTGATAGAGTTGAGTGATTATTATCACAAAATATATAATCACAACTCTCAATCCATTTTTCTTTTCATGTGAATGGTTATTACAATGGCCATAAAATTATTTTTTCCCATGATTAATTCATGTTCAATCCATTTAGTAAATCCAAAATGAGTAGTTTTAAAAATAGAAAAATAATACATAGAATTCATATATTTATGAAAAATAAATTATAAGATACGTAAATCATGACACGTTATTTCGAATTTATGAAACCTCAGGTTTAACCTGGTACATCCTTGGATATCATTAGTTAAAATCAACCATAATGGTTTATAAGGATAATGTGATTTAATCCATGCATATCTCCTAAGAGTGTCAAACCTAGTGGAAGGTAAGGGCACACTCAACATGCACCAGAATGAGGATCATTATATACTCAACTAACAATTTTCTGGGTTATTACTTCTAGATGCATATGTTCTGAAAACATTTCCACGTGTATTATCCAGAAAGGTTTGTATTGATAGGAAACCTACATAATATCTTCATTACCAAGACATTAGTATGATGTCTTATACATAGGATTATACCCAGGGTTATCTCTAATTTTTTCCCATCGTAATATTTAAATATTAACTAAAACTTGGAATAATACCAACTATATAAACAAAGAAATTTCATACATAAATTTTACATCTTATTTGATGAGTAGTCATTGCATTAAATTATAATCCATGGTATTATAGTAATGTTTAATTTTCCTTAAATACAATACACACAATCCTATAATTTCATTAAATAAATTTAATAGTTTTAACATAAAATGATTTTTATGTATTCATTAATTAAAACATTTATTCTTAACATGTGGAAGGAAAACATAAGAAATGATGAGCTCAGATTCATAGTTAGGGTAAAAATTATAGATATATACCAATGATCATACATGGGGATAAGATAAGTATAATGGGATTATATAATTATCACAAACTATAGATTTCATATTAAATATATCATAGAAAACAACCCATATTCATGACATAAAGGAATATATTAATAATTTTCAATATTCATAAGAGTGTGAAATTATCAATAATTAGTCATAATCCATTATATCATAACAAATATATATTAATTTTTAAAAAAAATTAATATTACAATAGTGTGAATATGTATAAATAGACACATATTCACTAATTAAGTAAAGAAAATTCAAGAAGGATGAAGTGCGGCTGATTGTTGCATATCAACCGTTCAATGTCTGGTGCTCTGCTAATGTGTATTGCAGCACTTGGGTCAAATCCTCAGAGATGATAAATTTAAAAATATTTTTTTTTAATTGAGTGTATTTTCATTGGGGGTTGTTTTCAATGCTTAAATGAAGTGATTAAGGGTTGGTTTTTGATTTAACAATTTGATAAATATTTGGGTGAGTTCATTATTAAAGAGTTAAGCTTCTAACATCCTTAAATTTTGACCCACTCTAATGAGATATTTACTCAGCCTTTAGGATGATTAGTAATCATTTTTATTATTTTTATGATTATTAATTAATAATAGAATAAAAATAAATGGATAATAAAATAGTTGGGCGCTGAACACATACACAAATGGTGAAGAGAAATAAATACTGACTTTCGATTGAATGAGAAAGCAAAAGTAAGGAAGGGGAATAAACCTTATTTAAAATATCTTAAGACCATTAATATTATTTAAAGGAATTTGGATGAGAATAATAGATGAAGACGAAGAAACATGTATTGAAATTCAATTGAAATTAAAACAAACATACATAATTAAAAATAAGAAGAATGAAAAAGAACATGAAAACAATGAGAGGAGGAAAAATGTATCAAGTGAAAACTTTAGTTGGGAAGGTTCTACAAGGTCATTTAAAAGTTTTTGGTCATTTCAATTAATCCTCCTATATTAGGAAATGGAAACTCCTTACAAGAAAGAGGTGGGGCTGTATTTATATCCCCAGAGGTGGATTGTTTGCATTCCCAAACTACCCCTCCGCTTCTCGTAATGATTGAACAATTTAGACACTCCAATCTGGAGATATACCATTATTTAAAGTTGTAGATAATAATTTTTTCAGTCTACCCTCAACATTTGGTATTAATTGGAGTTAATTATTCAATTTTATGGAGGTTTTATTAAAAAATATAAATTGTGCACTTCTATCAATGGTTTTTCAAAGGACATAATGTGGATGGTTTTTCTGAATAGAAAGATGCCAAAAATGTTGAAAAATTTCTTCAAAAAAGTTGGCCACCTAAATCTTCCCTTGGAAAATGAATATTCTCATCTCTAATAGATTTATCTATCAAGATAATTGTCAATATTGGTGTGATGATTTTAATTCCTAGATATAATGGTGGGATGGATTTAAATGACTCAGTTGGGCCCCTTGGATTTGGAGTTCCACCATGAAATTTTTATTTAATATGAATGGTATTGTCTTGCAAATTTTGGAGGAGAATCAATGATTTTGGACTTCTTGATTGTGCCCAGTAATTCAATCTATAGGGATGGTCCATTTTCCTCACGGATTCTATGGGCCTTCATGTGTGGTCCATATGACCCTTCAAATGGAAGAATTGGAAAATGATTCCTTCTAATGATATGATAGAAATTCAATAAGGAATCCTAAAAAATTAACCTTGAAATTTAGATAATCATGGTGAGAGGTATAATTAAAATAGTAATCTAACTCAACTAGGATACTTCCAATAGTGCTAAAAAATTATATTTAGTATTAAAACATGAGTATAACACACCAATTATGCACTTTAACATGAAATTTACTAATGGTAGCATTCAAAAAATTTATTAATAACTGAATAACATCAACTCTCCCACACATAGTCATTAGCATGTCCTCATGTGAAACATATATAAAACATAACATAATAATTCTCAGTCAACAATAAATATTAAAATTTTATTTTCCAAGATTAGGGGAGGTTTAGACCATTTCACTAATCCATATTAAATTCCACCACAAATTGTTATAAAAAAGTAAAAAAATCATTTTTCTAGCTCATATTTAGAAATGGAAAGTGAGGACACTCAAAACTCACACCTCTAAAAATGATAAAAATTTATTTGTGTAGGTTCACTCATTTTCCATTCAAATGTGAAAATCTTAGAGTTTGAAAGATATGTAAGCTTCCACTCCCTATCCTAAAGTACACAAGAATCAAGATGTATTTTTAAGAAGTTTTTATATGGCTATGGGATGGTAGAAATTTAATTTAAAATAGAGAGGATAATAGGTTTAAAACATCATCATGGGTAAAACAATGCACATTTTTTAAATGAAACATGGAAGGAAATGTAAACACATATTTACAAGGCCATGATTATGTAAAGAAATCCACAAAGGAGGAATAAAATTTTAATGGGATGAGAAAATTAATTATATAAAATACATAAAACTTCTCCTAATGACACAATAAAATATAATTCAATTGTTCTTTTTTTATTTTTTATTTTGTTTTTTCGGAAGTTATACATTAATCAATTCTCACACTAATCTCCCAACCCTTGATTGATCTCCTCAAAACACTAATTTTAATAATTATAACAATATCTGAGGTTGAATATGAGTAATATTTGACCCTACCAATAAAACTACCAATTTTTTTATTTTTTTATGTTTTTAAAATACTTTTTAATAAAATTTGTACAAGATTTTACATATATACATTCCCAAAACTCAGTGGATGAAAACCCCCCCCCCCCCCACTAAAATGAATGCTTTCCATCCAACATATGATAACACACTGAAAATTAAGAAATGGATATCCAAAATAAAATCCATCCCCCCTCATAATAAATTTTCAATAAATTATGAAATGTAAATCCATGTAGATGTTGGGTGGGGCATGGTATTGTCCTTGTAATGTGGTTATAAGAGAAAAGGTTTTCATAGGATCTAAGGGGATTTTAAAAAAGAATTAATGTCAGTGCAATGGGAGGATATTTGGCTATTGTGATACTCATGTGGTTCCAAAAATGCCTATATCATATTAATGCACAAGAATATAGGAAATTCAGCTCAAAGATCCAAAAAATCAAGACTCACAATCAGTGGTGAAAAATACACATTTTGAAAATATTTCTATAGGTGTACTTGGAATGAAAGATAATATTGTTCCTCATGGTTAGGGAAAATCATTTTCCAAATAAAAAATTTAGAATTCAAAATTTTTTGGTATTGACACAGGATTCATTTATCCAATGTCATGATTAAAATAAAAAAATTAACTGAAATGATGTTCTTTTACTCTGAAAAATGGTTGGAAAATTTTTCAAAATTTGATGGTGAGTATGTATGAATATTTTTTTAGTTTTTTTAGTGTTCTTAAAATGCACACCAACATAAAAGAGAATGAGAAAAAGAAAGGGTTTGATGAAGGAAGTGGTAAAAAAATGAAATATTGAGGAAGAAGAAGAAAGATGGAGAGAGAGAAAGAGATAGAGATAGTGTTAAATGGAAATAAGTTCCCCCTAGTTTGAATTTTCTGAGTCATCATCCCTATACTTTTGTGGTTCTAATATAGAAGTTTTGGATCTAATGCAAGTCTATGTGGCTCCTGAGATGTGTTTCTTCTCATGGTGATGCTTTTACTGATGTCTGTTAACTATAAATGTCTTTTTGGAAGTCGGGTCTTGGGATTGCACAGTACCAAATGGCTAAACATTAGAAAGAATAAAAGGACCCCCCCCAAGAATTAAGATTACCTCGGTGAAGTTGAAATTAGGAATTGAAGAGAATTACCATTTCATCATCATGAAATACCTTTCACAGAATGTGTTTTTTTGGGATTACCTTAGCCTATTCTTCGTACATATTGGAATTCTCATAGGAATCATATTGGAGCAAATCTAATTCAGTCAACTATAACAATCATTATTAACCGTATTTTTTATAATCAAATTACAATTCTTAATAGCTCAAAATGACTTCTGTTTGGCTTAAATGAGAAAATGACATGCTTTAACAAAAAATATCTTAAAAGGATAAATCCTAATGGGTGTTTTATATGAAGTTCAATAAGATCAAAGTGCATAACTAAGTCTCTCATGCCAGTCTTTTCTGGTGGGCTTAATAATTCCCTCAAGAACTCTTTTTTACTTCTCTGTTAAAAATTTCAGCCTATCCATTTTTTGGGGTGATATGAAGTTGAAGTTTTATGTACCACCTCGTCCTATTTAAAAACATATTTCACGGTTTTATTATAGATACGGTATCCTAAGTGACTGATCAAGGCAGAGAGAGTTCCAAACCGGTGGAAAATGTGTGTTTTTAGGAACTCACTAACAGTATGGGAATCATCCTTTCTAGTGGGTTTGGCCTTGACCCACCGAGAAACATACTCAATACCCTGAATAATATATGAAAATCCAGTGGGAGGTGGAAATGGTACCATAAAATCAAGGCCTCAAATGTCAAAGATCTCACCGAAAATTAAAGGATTTTGGGAAATTTCATTTATTTTCAAAAACTTTCCATGCATTTGGAAAGTGGGACATGATTTAAAGAACTCATTTGAGTCCTTAAAGAGTGAAGGCTATAAGAATCTAGAGTCTATGGCCTTTCAATAGGTCCTTTGTTATCAAAAGTTTCCACCACCAGGCATTGAGTGATAAATTTATAAGATGGAGGAATGCTCATCTTCATCAAAACATATCTTTATTACCAAGTCATCCCTAGTTTTCCAATGTTTATTTTCTTCCCAAAAATAGTATTTTTATCAATTTTCATCTTCAATTTTTCTTCTTTTGAAAAAATTTCAAGAAAAATATGAGAAACTAAGAAATTTATAATTGGGAAATACTATGGGGAATTTGGAGAGAAAGAAAAAATATGATTAGTGGGGAATTCAATATCAATGATTTTTAAATGAGAAGAATTATAAATTCTACTCATGTGATCACTTTTCATGTGTGAGAACATTCTATCATAATATTTTATAAAGATGAATATTTTGGCACCTAAGAGATATTCCAGAATTTATCTAAGGAAAAAACCACTACTAAAAGTTCTTTTCCAGTAATAATAAAGTGAGATTGTGTTTTATCCAATTTTTTGGAATAATAATATATTAAATGAAGAATTGTTTCTCTTCTTTGACCAAGAACCTCCCCAATGGATCTATTAGAATCATCACACCTCAACTCAAAGTTTATGGACCTATCTGGGGGATGGATTATTAGGGAAGATGTAAGAGAAGTTTTGAGTTCAAGGAAAGATATCTGACAAACCTCATGGAAATTGAAAATGAGATAATTTTGGAGGAACTGAGTGAGCGTGAGGTAAATCATACAGAATTTATGGATTAATTTACAATATAAACTGGCATGACTGAGGAATGGAAATATGTCTCGAACAGAAGTGGGTTCTAGAAGTGATTAGATAAATTTAATTTTGGTAGGATCAACTTCAATACCCTCTTTTGAAACTATGTTACCTAGAAAAATCCCATTTGAAACCATGAAATGACATTTTTCAAAATTTAACACAAGGACACTCTTGACACACTTTTGAAGGACTAGATAGAGTGAGTTCAAGAAAGATTCAAATGAATCACTGTAAATGGTAAAGTCATCCATGAAGGATTCCATGTAGTTCTAATTAAATTCAGAAAAGATACTCAACATACACCTCTAGAATTTTTCATGTTCATTGAAAAGGCTAATAGGAATTCTTCTATATGCATATGTTCTAAATTGGCAAGTGAATTTAGTATTTTCTTGGTCCTAAGGTGTGATTGGGATTTGAAAATTTCTAGAGTATTCATCAAGAAAGGAATAATGTGTCTTTTTGGATAATCATTCTTGCATCTGATCAAGGAATGGAATAGGGTAGTGATATTTTCTTATTTCAACATTCAATTTTCTATAGTCTATGCACACATTCTATTTGTTCTTTACTCAAGTTGTGACTACCTCACCATGTTCATTTATGACAACTATTATCCTTCTATTTTTAGGTACAATGTGAATTTGACTAACCCATTCACTATTAGAAATTTGGTAGATAATACCATCTTGAAGAATCTTAGTGATATCTTCCCAAAATATCTGAGGTATGACTGTATTGAGTCTTTTTTGTAGTTATCTAATTGGTTTGTATTATTCTTCAAGATGGATGTGATGCATGAAAAGGGAAGGGTTGATTCCTGGTATGTCATCTAGGTTCCATCCTATGTCCTTTTAGTTTTCCTCTAACACCTACAGAAGTTTGGACTCCTCGGTTTCAGTAAGTTAAGTAGAGATAATGACAAAATAAGATTGATCATGGAAAAGTAATTCATATTTCAGGTGTTCATGTATAGGTTTCAAATCAGTATCATCTTTCATTTTTGGGTTAGACAACTCAAGAATGGAGGAAGATCATTCAGTTTTTTCTGATTCATTTTCCATAATATTGACTAAGGTGGAGCAGTAGATATCAGAGTTGATGTGGGATTCAAGAGAGTTTTCAATATACTCTAGATTAATGGATTCTATGAGTGAGAGTCCCACATCAACATTCCCATTTATGACTCGGTTAATGAGGAACAAAATTCACAATCCGCTTTATCATTAGAACATAAAGAACACGATGTATTGGTGTTCAATTGACACTCAGAAGTGTCCTCAGATGCATGGATTGAGAATGTAGAGTGATCCTCATATGGGTATATCATGGATTTGAAAATGTTGAACTTGACGAGTTGGTCACCAAATTCCATGGATATGATGCCATAATGGACATCAATCTTGGTTCTTGTTTTCATTAGGAATGGTATTCCTAGAATTAGGGTACATTGAGATGAGTCCATCTCACCTTATATGTTAAGGACATAGAGATAAATAGGGATGATAATATCATTCACACAAATAAGGACATCCTCGATTATACCCTCAGGACAAGAAGTTCCTCAATTTTCCAATTTAATGACAACACCCGTTTGATGTAAGGGACATAAAACATGGTGGGAGAAGATGGATTTCGTCTTGAAATTAATTTCAACTCCTAGGTATATGATTTCATCATTGAAGTTTAAAATTTCAATTTCTAATGGAACCATAAAGGTCCTAGAATCTTTTCACTTTATTGGAATAGACTGGTGGGTGGAAACATTTACAAAGATCCTAAGTTTCCACTTATGAGTGAAAAAATATTTATAAAACTTGACATATTTAGGGATTTTTTATGAAATATAAGAGGGGTATGTTGACTTCGATACTTCTAAACATGTCGATCATTTCAGGAATGGGGTCAAACTACATTCTTATCTTTGAAAAAGCATAAGAAAAATGAATAGTATTCCTAAGTGGAATGGAAGGAGGTGAGGGAATGGTTTTAGGTTCCTTTTCTAATTTATTTTTCTCTTTTTAATAGGTCATCATTTAATGTGGAGTTGAAGAACTCATCATGAGACACAGAAAATTTTTTCCCGATCTAAGTGAAATTGCACTTACATTACCCTTGGGGTTAGGTAGTGGTTCATATGGGAGTTGGGACGAATTTGATTATTGTTGTAAGATCAGGTGGGATGAAAGTTGACCAATTTGGCTTTCAATATTTTTATGGCTGGAATGGGTGAGGGAGGTAAGATCTTCTACATCACTTTCCCATGGTTTCTTGGAAGAAGATGCATGTCCCACATTGGGATTAACTAGATTTTGGTTCTTGGGAAAGTTCTTGTATTGGGTTGGGAATTGAGAAGTCTCATTAGGATAGTGGAATCCATGAAGAGAAAGATGAGGATTGATCCTTTGAGGTTTTTTAATAAAAGGGTAAGGTTGTTGGAAGTTACCACCACCTTGACCATATTTAAATTCGTTTGGGTTTTGAGGAGGGAATTGAGGGGAATGAGAAATGGGATTATCGTACCTCAAACATTGGTTAAAGTAAGAAGATAATGGCTCATAGTGGGGTTGGTTGAAGTTTCAAATGAACGGATGTGATAGTTGAGGTTCAGTGTTCCTCTGATCATATACTGTATTGATCTTCAATGGGCTGGATGAATCAGATGAATCCTCTTGTATTTGTGGACATTTTTCAGTTGGATGAGATGGGGAACTTTAGATTCCAAATTTCTTGATAGGTTTAAGAAATAGAGATTCTATAGAATATGTGGTTGGGTCTTTGGAATCCACTGCTAGTTGTTTCACAAGACTTGTAAGTTCATTCATCCACTCAATCATCTTGTTTATCTCTATAGATTGATTCTCTTGGACTAGTTTGACTTGATCATGTTCTCGAGTATGAAATTGATGTATGTTTGCAGCCATGTTGCTTATGAGATCTATTGCGGCTACAATAGTTTTATAAACAAGAGCACCACCACTTGTGGCATCAATGAGAGTTCTCTCCATATACAATAACCTTTCATAGAAGTATTGGATCAGGAGTTGGTCAAGTATTTGGTGGGGTGGGTAGGTTTCCATAAGCTTTTTAAACCTCTTCTAGTACTCATGGAGTGACTCATTTGCAAATTGATAGATACCACTTATTTCTTTTTAGATAGAATCAGAACTAAAAGAATGACAGAATTTATCTAAGAAATATTTTTTCATGTCATTCCATGTGGTTATGAAACTAGGAGGAAGGTAGTTGAGCCATAACATAGAAGTGTCATCAAGGGAGAAAGGTAATGCTTGGAGTTTGATTTTTTCCTCAAAAACCCTTTGAGGCTTCATGGTAGAGAACACCAGTTGGAACTCTTTAAGGTTGAGATTTGGATCCTCACCGGTTAGCCTGTGGAAATGTTATAGAAGATGAATCAAACCTGATTTGAGTTTTAAGTTATCCCTTTTGTTTGGATATTGAATACTAAGGTGTTGGTAATTCATATCAAGGGAAGAAAGTTATTTAAGTTTTTTCCCTAGGATTATGCATGTCTAAATAAAATGGTTGGACAAGGATGTATTTATCCCCAATGGTCCTCCTAAGATGGTGAAGTGGTCCCTAAATTTCAAGATCAAACAAATCTGAAGGATTTTAAGGGAGGCTATGGGGAATTCAGATATTTTTTTGGTGAATATGGGAGATTGGTTTTTTTTTTGTTTTTCCCTTTATTATTTTTTTGAGAAGTTGGGTTTTTCTTTGTGTTCTTTTTCATTATTATTTAAATATTGTTTTTTACTATTTTTTACAGTAACCAAAAAAATAATGACTAAATAATGCACCATCCCCAACAACGGCACCATTTCAAGCATAGCTGATTATCACCTATTAACCGTTTATGGTTATGGTACTCTACTAATGTGTATAGCAGCACTTCGGTCATATCCTTGGCGATGATAATTTTTAATAGTCGATTGTTTTTAATTTAATTTATTTTTATTTATGGGTTTGTTTTCAGAGATTAAATGAAGTGATTAACTATTGGAGTTTGTTTTAACAATTTGATAATTATTGGGGTGAGTTCATTATTAGGGATTTATGCTTGTGATATCCTTAAATTTTAACTCACATCAATGAGTGATTTACTCGTCCATTAAGATTGTTAGTAATATGGTTTATTATTTTTATGATGTTGAATTAATAATAGAATAAAAATAAATGGATATGAAAAGGCTTGTGCACCAAACACACACACAAACAATGAATATAATTAAATATGGACAATAGATTGAATGAGAAAGAAAAATAAGCAAAGAGAATTGAACTAAATTTAAACTATTTTAAGACCATTAATATTATTTAATTGAAGTTGGATGAAAATAATAGACTAAAAAGAACAAACATGTATTGAAATTGAATTGAAATGAAAACAAACATATATAATTATAAATAAGATGAATGGAAAATAACATGAAAACAAAGATAGGATGAAGGGTGTCTCAAATGAAAACATGAGTTTAGAAGGTCCTCCAAAGACTTTTGAATGTATTTGGTCATGCCAATGTATCCTACTATACTATGAAATGACAAATCCTTGCAATGAGAAGATGGATATGTATTTATAGCCAAAGAGGTGCACTATTTGCATTCCAAAATAGCCCCTCCACTTGGCTTGATGATTGGAAAATTCAGAAAGCCAAATATCAAGATACACACTTCATCAACATTTTAGATTACAATGTTGGTATTATATCCTAAAATTTTGGATGTAATTTGACTTACGGATCAAAATTTATGACGGTTTTAATAAAAAAGTCAAATCATTTCATTTCGATTTTTACTTTTTCAAATTCGATAATGTGAATCAGTTTATGAATAGGAATATGCCATAAATTTCAAATACTTTCTTCAAAAAAATTCCACTATAATCTTCCCTTTCACACTAAAAAATATAAGCATGAATGGATGTATTTATCTGTAGAATTTTCAATATTGGTCTTCTGATTTTAATTCCCAGACACAATGGTGGGGGATTTAAATGCATTAGTTGGGCACCTTTTTTTTTTGATTTGGGCCTTGAAAGTTTTGTCCAATATGAATGTTATTGTCCCCTGACCTTGTGTAGAGAATAAAAAATTTTGGACTTCTATATTGAGTCTCGTAATTCAATCTTCATGGCTACTCCACTTTCCTCGCAGATTTTTTGTGCCTTCTTGTGTGGTCCATATGGACCTTCAAATGGTAGAATTGGAAAATAATTCCTTCTAATGATATATTGGAAATTGAATAAGGAATACTAAAAAACAAAAACCATTCATGTTTGATAATTAGGGTGAGAAATATAATTAAAATAGTAAAATGGATCAATTGGACTAAATTAAATAATGATAAAAAATTATATTTTGTATTAAGACATGAGTATCTCACACAAATTATGCAATTTTACTTGAAATTAACTAAATCGTATATATAAAAAGTTATGACTAAATGATTAACATCAAATTATCATGCATAAACATTATATGTTGTACCATGTCCACCCATAATATTATGTAAATGAATACTAGGTCCACACATAATCTTATTGACATGAAAACTAGGTCAATTCATAATCATATGGACATGAAAACCAGGACCATCTCTAATCATATAGACATGAATATGTCATCCAGATGTAAAATTTTCAACATTTAATTATTTCCATTAATATTTTACTTATCTCATTAGTTATCCATATTTTCCTACAAAATTATAGATATATAATGGATCCGCCCATAACATAATCATAATCTTTTAATATGTGTTCCAAAGAAACATTAAAACATTTAAATTTTCAACCTAACATAAACAATTGAAAAAATAGGTTTCATAAACATCTCATCATCATAAAAAACCAAACCTATAATTAATATAGATAATATCATTGATTCATATCCTTATTAAAGAAAATCTAACATCAACAGATGTTATCTTAGATAAAATTTCATTTAAAATATATCTAAAATATTTCTTAAGGAAAATACATTTTTCATTTTCAAAAAAATAAATAAAATATAAAAAAATTTATGTATTAAAGAAAAACATTATTTAAAAGAAAAAATGAAAACTTATAAAGGAATCTTTAAAAAATAGAGTGTCCCATATGGTCAAAATTCTATTCATGTCTTGTATGTTAGAACAATGATTCATTTCAAATTTTTTGTAAAGACTCAAAAAACATTGTCAGGAAAATTAAAAAAAGATTCCTTTTAATAAATATTGGAAAAAATAAATCATGGGTAAAAATGTATTTATATAATAATATGATAATATTAAAAACATTCTAGAATTTTTTTAAATAAAACATGGATATGAAAAAAGGGATTTTTGACCAATGAGAGAAATGAGGTCAGATTTCTGTAAAAATATTCTTCTACTATATTGAGTAACTAAAATGAAAAAAAGAGAAATAAAACATGTATTATATAAAAATAATTAGAATAGAATAAATTTTATGATACTCATAGGAGTTTTTTCATGAAATATCATCATCATAAAGTTAATCATGAATAATCTCGGTAAATAATTATATTATTACACAAAATAATTAACACATTAGTAAATTTTGAATTGTAAGACCCGTGAAAAAATAAAATAAAATGAAACATTAAATATCAATAATATAAGTATATTTATGATATAAAAATAAATTGAGTTGCATATTCACCTTATAAAAAAAGATAGGTCCATAACATAACATATATCTTGAAGAATACTATTTGAGATATTAAACCCTTAACTATAGCTCCAATTTCTTCAAAAGTGTTTTATCCTCCTATATAATAAATTTAAATTTATTAAAAATATATAAAAAAATAATTTAAATATTTATAATATCATATATGATCAACTTATAAAATATTAAATTCCATTTAATAATAATTCTTTATTAAAATCATCATTACCAGGTGTTAATTATTTTATTTTCTCATGGATGTTTTGGATTTATTATTCTACAAATTTTTTTATGATCATTGTTCCATAATATCGTAAATGTAAAACATGATATAAATAACATTTAAATTAATTATATATATATATATATATTCATCCATAAAAGTTATATAAATAAAATGAATTACACCCTTCATAGAGACGCTAGGTCGTACATATGCATGAGTGTTGTTTTTTTTATGGATGGAATGAAAAAATGAAAATAATAATTACAATTTATAGATTCATTATTATATAATATATATTTATTAAATAGATACTTATTACCATACGTGAAAAGAATACCTGAAAATCATATCGCATCACTTTGTGGATGTGGCAATCCACATATGTGGACAAGTAATATAATCATTTTTAAACAAATTGGAAGATAAGAAGGTATATATTAAAACATAATTTAATAATAATATTTATTTCAAAAATATAATTTATAAATATATGACCCATAATAATAACCATCAAGGAAATACGGTGAAGGAAAATGAATTGTATCGCTATATGTAGATGGAAAGTCATACGTATGCACGAGTGATACTTGTACTTCCCATTTATAGGCGAATAGGGTGAATAAATGTGGTTTAATAAAAATAATAACATTTAAGTATGTTTAGGATGTTAATTTTATTGTTTTATGAAGAAAATATTTTATTTATAGGAGGTATAAGAATAAATAAATTGAAATAGGTCAGGTATAATGATTATAACTACATTGGTACGCCTCCTTTAGATCCCTTCTTGTGGAACTTTAGAATACTATATTAAAAATACCAAACCTCAAATTATTTTTTAGTTAATATTATAATATAATTTATTAGGTTCTGGTAAATCTAGATGTATAAATGTTGTGTAAATAAGATAAAGGAGGGGTTCCCATTTATAAGTGAGGAGAGGGGAACTCTTGGAATTTCTTAAATGATTAAAATATAATAAATTCATTCTTAAGAAAAATGATTCAAGATGAACTTATATTTGAATTTATGTAAGTATGTGGTATAAATACCATCTATATATATGAATTTTACAGTTTTAATTGGTTTTTTTATCATCACCTTTTGGTTTAACCCCTTAGTTAACCTATTTTTAACTAATCAATGGTAATTTACTTCTCACACTTAAAGGGTTATAATATTACTTATAAGGTTAAACTTTTTTTCATAAATGAAAATGATACGATAATGTATAACTATTATCTAACTATTTTTCCAATTTAATTTTTTTTACAATTTATAAATAATTTAATTAAATATTATTTTCATAAAATATTATTAATGTCATTTTTAACACTATTCAAATAATTATAATTTAAACACAACATAAAACCGATGAAAATTGAAAAAAAAACGTTCAAAAAAATATAATATTTTTTATTTTACTAAAAAATTCATTTAAAATAATAATTCATCCAAATTTGATTACTTTTCATATTTAAAAAAATTATTGTATTTTCCCATTAATTGAAAAAATGTTTTGTCAGCATTGCAAAGGAATTGGGGTAATTATTAAATCACTAAAAATTAACAATTTATTACTATGATAAATATAATTATTTTCTATTTTTAATAAATATTTAGGAACAAACATATCATCTTTTTAAAATCATTATAAAATTTTGGAGATATTAAAGTCGAGGGTGAGAAATATTTTACTCTATATTCTTCTTAAATTAAAATAATCTTCAACATAAAATAAATATGTGGCCATGTATATTCAAGAAATGGATGTAAATAGAAAAAATTAACTCATAAAATATGATAAAATAATGTTTTTTGGAAATTTTTAAACTGTATCCCAAATTTTTAACATTATTTTTTGATTTTTAACACTTACTAAGGGGACAAAGCACTAATGTTTTTAATATTAATATGGACCAAAAATAAAAGGGAAATATTTATCAAATTAATACCTTCTCATTCATAATATGGTATCCATTTTTCAATTTTCAATTTATATTAGGGAAAGAAATTAATTTAGGATAAAAACCTTAAACACATTAAAAAATTATTTTTTAGTAAAATTCCTTTTTATGTATAGAAATATTTTATACCAAATTACACAATAAAATTGGTTCTAACGAACATAATGAGATTATTAAAAATTTAATATAAATAATTTTTCATTGAAACTATTTTAAAATAAAATTTACCCTAGTAAATTCTTAAAACAATTATACAGTTTTAAATAAACATTTCTACTATTTTTAGATTTCTCAAAATTCAATCTTTTCATAATATCATTAAAAATTAAATCTACACTAACCATTAAATTTTTATCTTAAAAATGAATTTAATTATATATAATATATTTTCTAGAGGTTTTAAAATTTTAATATATTATTTATTTGTAAAAATGAATAAAAAATGTTCGAATGAAACCCATTTTTGAAGCAAAATCTCTCTTTAAAAAAAGAATAAATTCATATTTCCTAATAAATAATAAACACATTTTTATAGAGTAGTAAATTTAAATATGTATTTGATAATTTTTTATTCCAATTTACACACTTCAATTCAATGGCTTGGTTATAACAGTAAAATATAAATAATAATATTTCATGTTTCATTTAATCTAGGTGTTTTGTGCTGTATATGCTATCAAATATAATGTTCTTATTTTAAAATATCAAGATGTTCCAAACTTCGTGTGTGTTTTTTAACAGTATCATAATCATTAGGATAGAACGTAGTAATGGGATATCTATTTGAGGTCTCTTACCCCTCATCTTTTGAGTATTCTTTTATTTTTAGGTTGAAAATCCTTATGGTGGGGATAGTTTAATATCTTTATTTATTCAAATTAATACTTTAGAATATTTTAATGAATATTTTCAGATTTACGAACAGGATTTATGGCTTCATGGAACCTATTTTTGGATATATTAAAAATACAAAATATAATATTTTATAAACGTGTAATTTTTATAAATAAATGGATTATCTCTAAAAAATTGCCTCAGATGGAAAAAAATATGATCACCAATAAATTTGGGACATGTATTTCACCCAATACATAAAATAAGTATTCTCAGAATTGGATACTTTTATATAGTGTAGTGGTGTGTGGATTAAAAGGATTAAGTTAATTTATGAATTTAATTAATTTATAAGTTTCTAAACCTAAAAAATTATCCATGCATTCCCCTATATTAAAAATTCCCTAATGTTTTATACATAACCCTTGAGTATTTATAGGATGGAAGGATATTCTTTGGAGATCGTGATGGTGGGAGATCTCTGGATTAAAATCAATGATGAACTAATGTGGATAATTTAGGAGCCAATGATGAACCTCGAGAATCACATCAATGACATCGATATAGAAACATTTTTTTCAATGATCAATCCAAAACCAAGGTAGGTATTTTTGTTTCATTCCCTATTATTTTTCGTTATTTTAACATGACATAATACATTTAAAATTAATTCATGGATCTTTCTTATTGAGTTATCTATCACATATTTTCTCTTAAAAAAATTAGGAATTTGAGATTTTTTATTTCTATGCATTTATTGATTTTATTTTCCTCCATGTTCTTCATATTTATTTGATGATGTCAAAATGAATACAACCTTTTTTGGATGCTCAAATTTTGTATTTCATGCCATTCTTTCTCCATTATTCAACATTTTTTATCAGTGTTTTAATTGGCTTATGACTTGACTAATCTTGGGAAAAATATTATTGTTCAATCACCCTTTGATGAAATTGATATTTGTTATGGTCTATTGTTTTTTTATTTTAGATGTTAGTAGGTTTGATGAAAAATATGGGAATATGATAAATTTATGGGTGATAGTGGATCCATGAGCTAGATTGAGTGGGTATCTATGGAGGTGTGATGACAAGAGTCTTATGAGAATAGCGTGTTTAGAATATGTCCATAGATGACGATGGATGGATGGGTTAACATGATTTCAAGAGTGATGGCTATTAATCATGATGTAACTGAAGAAAATAGTGGCTCGGGCGAAGATGAATGAACATAAAACAATTTTTATGAAATTATGATATATAAGGACTGTTTTTCTTATGAAAAAACACTGCATGGACCGCTATATGTAGATTTTTGGGTTTCGTGGAGAGATAAATACACACACTATGTGGGGTACCCACACAATATTTAATCAATATCAAAATACCTTAGTAGGTACATGGGGTACAGTCTTAAGAAGACACTTTTCATTTTCACATTGTTTGTATCTTGGCACACCTCATGTACTTCAAAACGTGCCCATGAATAGGAAGAGAACACACATAATAAAGTGTAATCATGGCCTCTTCATGTCATGTATCATAGAAAAACTATATATATATATATATATAGTAAAATTTAATGTGGAATGGAAATACACTGGATGTATTATAATTTGTGTGACATGCCATGTACCCAAGTGAAGCATGTTGTGTACTTTTCCCAAAATCTTACACTTTGTGTATCTCTATATTCAAGACAAGGAATTGGTTTATATGTATCCTCTTCTAAGTATAATTACATATAGGATGTGATGGTAACCTTTTTTCAGAATCATATATACACCATGAGGTGAAATAATAGAGGCACTTCTTCTAACTATTTTTGGATGATGGAAGTGTTTGGTTTTATCTTTAGAGTGATTTTAAGGTTAGTACTCCCCTAATTCACTCAGTTGTGAGTCCCCAATGTCAAATATAAAGATAGATTCAGAACTTTCCCACATTACAAAGGGTGAGGATACTCTATCTATAGACTATTACCCCACCAGTATCGACATTTTACAGGGATAGGGTCCCCCAATAGAGATAATTATCCCACAATAGTGGGGTTTAGTAGAGAGGAGTGGGACCTCTATTCTGAATCTTATGTGGATGAACATAGTACATAAACATACATTTTCTTCTAGAGAGTTGTTGTCTAAATAAGTGAGTATTTAGGATGTTCCCCCTCAGTTCCTTCATGATTATCTATGGAAATGCCAAATGAGTATTACCACTCAGATTAGATCCACCAGTATAGAAAGACCTAACGAGTGAGTTCTCTCAGAAAAATTATGTCATGAACCAATCCCGGAACCCTGGTAACTCGATAACTCAGCCATCCCAAACATGGATTAAATGGAATTTCTGATCTCTATGGGGTTTCCACTTACACCTATCATCATACAAAAATTATAGTGGGAACTAATTTTAAACAAGCATTATAGAAGTAATATCACAAAATAGTATACATATAATAAAAAATCCATTGGCGGAAGTGTACCAGATGAAAACATGTATCAAACAACCCAAATCACTACCTAAATATACAAGAAAACTATACAAACATCCAAAGTCCCAATGGACGTGACTCTCTAAGTCCACGAATCAACAACTATAACCACCTCCAAGTGGTTCTTTACCCTTTCTTGAACCTGGAATGAGATAATCTAAAAACACCCAAAGGTACATGTAGTTTACAATCTTAAAGCCCAATATAGTCTCACCAAGTATTACATTATATATTCTAATGATTAATTAACCAGCTAAAGTGCTTTCAAATGTCAAATAAATTGGGTTGTCTTTCCAAAATCATATATAAAAAGTCATTCTCTACATTTCAAGGGATGGAATATATCTAAAAATATGGAAATACATTAAAAATGGCTCAAATAAAACTTTTTATATAAAATAGTTTTTTTTAAATTCACATGTAATGTCAAATAGTTTAAAAACATTGGAATATATTTATATATAATATATAAAAAAGAAATAAACATGGTCTTCTTCTATGGGGTATGATAGTTACAGGTTATGGGATCTTCACACACTTATATAATGAAAATGAAAATGTGCACACATGTCTCCCAAACACTGGACAAACAAGATTAACCCATATATCACTGAGGATAAGATCTTCCTAGAAGTATTTATTTAGTGTTTTAAAGTGCCAATCCATTCCCCATGAATTCCAATCATAGAAAATTTATCCCAAACATCTCACTAATTTCTTAGGAATTTATGTGTTCTAATACAAATTAATGATGTGAAATTTATTTTATGACTACATAATATACAATTAAATCCCATTACCCCATTTCAAAAATTTCAATTTTTATAATTAAAAACCAAAACTAGGTTATAATCAAAACATTTTTTTTGAAAGGTAAAACCCAAAGGTTTATATCAAAATAATTTTAATCCATTTATATCAACAAAAAAATGAAATTAATTTGATAAAATTAATATCCACATATTTCCATAAAAGAAATTTTACAATTTTAAATTGATAATTTTAATTTCGCCAATTTCTATCAATTTCTCAGACACACCCTAATTCAATGGAATTGGGAGTTTTCCCCAATTCAATTCCAAATCCCAATTTCCAAAATCAAATACCCCAATTAAATTGAATTTTTTTTAAAAAACAAATTGAAAGTAGTTTTAATAAATTGAATTTAAATCAAAAAATTGAAATTATATTAATCAATTTAGGGTTAAGCAAATTTTTCCATCACAATAGAACCCCTGACCTTTCATAGAAAAAGAACACTAGAAACAGGAACCACCAACTAGAAAGAAAGTGTGTAAGATCTAGGAACTCAACCTAGAAACAAGATTCAACCAAATGAGGTTTATATCCTTTAATCCCATGACAATCTGTCAAACATCCAAGGGAAAAATATAAACGGACGAAGAGACATGGGGAACGCTTACTCAGTGAGTCACATCACAACCATAACAATAATCAATCACTGAGCAAGGTGAATTAAAAGGGTTTGAGGGCTCCAAAATCTCTTGGGGGGCTCTTGGGCTGGGGGCCACGATAACCGGAGAGGGATAAAATAAAAATCATCTAGGCTACCTATTTAAAAACAACCATCGTGGCATTACATGATGTGTAACCCAAATATACATTGTGTAATTGAAAAATCCAAAATTATTAGATAAACCAATCACATTTGGATAAAAATGGGATTTATTATCATTATAATTCACAAGTCATCTAACCATATTACATGATGTGTAAATCCCCATTATAATGAAAAAAAGTAGGTTTTGATTTTGAGAATCCAACAAATCTCTAACTTCACCATCAGAAGAATCCTCCCAATTCCTTTTCATCCCAACCCAAACAATGAATCCAATAAATACATGACATGTTTTTTAAACATTAATTTCATTAGAGTAATGGGATTTTATAACCACTTCACTTGAAAAGTGTTCTTTACCTTAAAATCCTATCATGAAGCTTCTATATCAAAAATATGAGGTCACTACTCTCTCATTAGTGCCTTGCACTCCCACCTCTCATGATAATCAGAAACATACTTCCATAGCACATGAACCAAAGATATTTACCATCCATAAAGTAACATTAATTTATAATAAACTATCTTCATTGGCCATTCATTCATAGGTAAATCTATCTCAAGCTCAATATCACTCCAACTCATCACATGAGATGGATTAGATAGCTACTTACATAGATGAGATACATGGAACACCTTATATATCGATGTTAGATGCGGTGGAAGATTATAATGGTAATAAATAATTACCATTGTTATAAGAAAACGCAACCAACCTAAGTGATCATACCATGATCCACCAAATTTGAGAACACAAGTTCGAATCATAACATTAAGAATCTATATATATCTTTCTATTTTTCCATACGACTGTAGATGTAATTTTGTACTCAAACAGATGTGAGTTCCCAGTGACTCCTGAAGGCCTCTCCAAAAACATGAACTGAACCGAGGATCCCTATTAGAAACAATTGCAGAAGGAACTCCGTGAAAATGAAAAATATCATTCACATAGATATTTCCCAACTCCTCAACTTTGGTTTTATCTCAAATGGGTATAATGTGTGCAAATTTAGACATCCTTTTGATCAAAACCCATATCGCATTCTACTTTCTATCAGTATGTGGAAACCTACCAAAAATACCATAGAGATTTCATCTCACCTCCAAGTAGGGGATGGAATGGTGAATAAAACCCTGAGGTTTATGGTTATTTACCTTATCCTATTGGTTTTTATCACAAGTAGAAACAAGATCAGCAATGCCCAATCTCATAGTTGGCCAACAAAATTTCCACCATATGTTATAGGACATCTCTACGATTCCTGGTGAACTAACCACTAGTAATTATGGAAATCCCTCATCACATCTTTCCATAACAAAAAATTCAAAAAAAATATTCTGATAGAATATAATTCCCTATTTGGATAATGACCACTCATCAACTATCTCCCAACCAAAAAGAGAGTCTCTAAAGATACAAAATTAATCATTAAGCTATTGTTTCTGAAGAATCATCTCGAGAAGAATGGATTTAAACTAATCACTAGCCAAAGACACCTCATCCGCTAATTCATGGCCTCCAATATCCAATATTGGAAATATATCCATCATGTTTCACTATTATCCTGATACTTTCATGGGTTGGGTCTGAAGTTTCTAGATCAAGGAATCTTTAAATACATTCACTTTCCCTACAGTATAAGAGATGTTAATATCAAAAGTCTATAGGTATTCCACCCAACACCTCTAGAGGATATTTAAATATTTTTGAGAGATGATATAACTCAAGCTCTTGTATTCTGAATACATGGAAAAAAATTCTCTAAAAAGATAATACCACCAACTCTTAAAAACATGCATCACATAATCACATTTAATTTCATGTTTTGGATAATTCTTCTCATGTGGTCTAAGATTATGAGAGCCATAAGAAACTACTTGATCCCCATGCATAACAAAGTTGAAAAAAACCTAAACCTGATGCTTTACAGAAGAACACATAGCCCTACTCGACCTTTGGAAGAGTCAACACCGGTGAATTGGTCAAAAGTAATTTTAGCTCAACAAAAATAATTCTAATATTTTTGATCTGAAGTGAAATTTACTCCATTCTGAGTTTGAGTTTTCATCAAAGAATCTAACTTTTAGAATTCCATAATGAACTAGTGATAATACCAAGATAGAAAAAAACAATATCTAAATCTTGAAAACATTTCATGGTTGTTCCCATTTCATAAAATATTTTAACTTCTTAGGATTAGCTGATATCCCATGTTTTGATACCACATTTCCCAATAGTTTCACTTCCTAAATCTAGAAATCACATTTTTAATGCTTCAAATAATGTCGTCAAGTTATCAAATAAATCATAACTTTTCTCAAATGATGAAAATGATACTCCTCATACATAGAGTAAATTAAGATGTCATCCATAAATACTAACTTGAAGGTATAAATATAATGAAAGAAAATAATGTTCATTAAATCCAGAAAGACTGCAGGTTCATTGGTTAGACCAAAAGACATGACAAGGTACCAATAATGGTAATATCTTTTCAAAGCAGTGGTTTTATGAATGTTAGATTCTTCTATCATCAACTGGAGGTAACCATAGTGAAGATCGATATTCTAGAACCACATATCTTCTTTAAACTGAATAAATAGATAATCAATCCATTGTAATATATATTTTTTATTTAACATAACTTTAATGAGATTTAGGTAATCAACACATAGGTGAAGTGAACCATAATCCTTTTTAACAAAGATAACGGTCTCCACCAAAAGTGACATGATCAGTCGTATGAATCCTTTTTTAAGAAGGCCATCCAACTAGGAATTAAACTCATTTATTTTATATTGTCCTATATAGTAAGAGAGAACAAATAATAGTTGAGTACTAGGAATTAAGTAAATAGAAATATAAAACTCCCCTGCTGGTGGAAAACCGGAGAAGTCAGAAGAAAACACATCAGGAAACTCAACGACCACTAGAGGGATATCACCTCTCAAATATTCCCACTCCACCTCAAAGGTGAACATAGATATAAATCTCAAAAATCTAGATAATAATGATTTTCCCTACTCATCCTTGGGTCCTATTCTCGAATAAATACATAGAACACACCACTGGGTCTAGAAAAGTAGACCAATCCAAGATAGCTATCTGTCCGATCTTAATTGGTGATAAACCAATATTTTCTAAATATGACATCAAATGGTTTAATGTTGAGAACTATAAAACTCCAAAAAATCTTGACATATGATAGAGAGAAAACACATGGGGGAAATGAAGAACCTTCTCTCTCTTCTTACTAAGGGTTGTAGTAATATCCATGACATAAGATAAAATCTCTATATGATGATTTAGAAGATTAATAATATGTGATGAAATAAACAAAATAGACGCACATATATCAAATAATATAGTCACTAATGATGAATTTATAGTCATGGTACCTCTCACAGTCACTAGACCCTTATCCATTTCCACTAGATACTCTTCCACTATGTGAAGAAGCTTCATTTTAAATGCTTATGAATGGAACCCTTTTTTAAATGAAGCATATTATTTTCCAAAATTTTTAGATGGATATGATTATCCTATGACATTATTTAGAGTGAAATAGATATGGAATATCCTATATAAGTTACACAAAAATATCCAGGATCCACAATTCCTTGGTGCCTCAATGCAAACCCTATTTGAATTCCATAGATTTCAAAAATGGCAGAAAATTAGAGGACTTATTCTAGGAACTGAGTATGGTTTGAAATGAACCTATTTTCAAGAACTACCATGATATCATCAAACATCCACTTTCCTTTAAATAAATACACACTTCCACTAGGATAGAAGGATCCTCTCAATAACCTTGACTTCTAGTCAGATCCACTTCGACCATTATCACTCTATCTAGAACATTAGAATAAAAATGTAGTTTTGGAAGAAAAACTAAGAATGAATATCCTATAAAATCACCGAATTGAACCATTGGTTCTTTGTATTTTCATTTGATACTATCTCAAGTTCCACCTATACTAGCTTAGCAAAATGTTTTGCTTATTCTTTCGTGGTCCTGTCAACCTGCTCATGTATGAAAAACTATGTAGACTTGGCTAACACTATATATTCTGGGTAAAACTATTTTTTAAAAAGGTATGTAAAGTCTTTAAACACCAATACATAATGTTTCTTCACCAACACCATTGTGTCCCCCCATCTCCTACTCTGTCCTTCTAGCACCAAGGTGGAATGCTTCACCTTAATTTCGTTAGGTGTCCCCATGAACCCAAAAAATGAAAGATCTCGGTCAACCATTACTTAACCTCTTGAAGAGAATTAAATCTCTTGAACACTATTAGATTCTGGTGAAGAAACTCTGTAGAAAAGTTCTACAAATAATCCCTTTAAGGATCCACAATTGGATACTAAACGAGAACCGGTGGTGGTGCATGTCCCAGAGCATGGATAGTATGCATAGTCACCTCAACCGGTTTTGGGTCCCCAAGAGGTTTTTCTCACTGAGGTTTAGAAGTAGAATCTTCATGGCACAGATTCTCATGTCTTTTAAAAGGCATGATGCTACATAATATCAACAAACCACAAGGAAGACACTATAAAACACTCAAATAGAGGAACAAGGTAAAATTAATCCTAACAGATAGAAAAAATATTTGGATTTCAACATACCCAAATAATAAGTAAAAAAAATTCTGGAACTAACCCTCAAGGAGTCTTTCCCATACCATCCCTTATTAATTATGGTTCATTGAGGTGAGGGATATCTAGGAACTCATCGCAACTACATCCTCTTTCCTGATAAGAATACACAAATTCATATTGACTTCATGAGAAGAAGCTCAAACTAGACCTCTAAATCCACTTTGTCACGAATCGGCCTGGGTACCCTAGTAACTCTATAACGAAGCGGTCCTAACATGGCTCTAATGAATTTTTTACTCCCCATAGTTCAAAAACTAGCACCTAGAATCATACATAAATTTATTTGGGAACAAACATTCTACAAACATTGTAGAATCGAGATAAAAAGACATTATGTATATAAGAAAAACTCCAATGTGAGAGTATAATAGAAGTAAAAAGGGGTATAAAACTACCCAAATCACTATAATAATATACCAGAAAACTGAAAGATTATTCCATGTCCCAAAGGAAGAAACTCTCCAAGTCCACTGAACAAAATCCGTTTCCCCCTCCAAGTGGTACATTACCCTTATTCAAGCCTGGAAGGATATAATCTACAAACATCTAAAGACACTGGTGGGTGTGAAATAAAATCTTAGTAGGGTCTCTCCAAGGATTCCATGATATATTCCAACATTAAATTAACCAAATAAATAGAAATCAATTTTAAAATAAATTGGTTTTTCCTTCCAAAATAATTTTTAAACAAATCGTGCTTTATATTTCAAATTATGGAAACCATTTCAAATGATATAAATTCATAAAAATGGAGGAAATAAAATAGTTTATATAAAATGTTTTATATAAATTCACAGGTCATGTAAAATAGTTTAAAAATTTTGGCATACATTTATATCTCATATATAAATAAGTGAGTAACATGGTCATCTACCAAGAGGTACGATAGTTCCAGATTATGGGGTTCTCACACACATATATAATAAAAATTGAAATGTTCACACATGTGTCTCAAACATAGTCTGAATAAGACTAACCAATTTCCCACTGGGGATAATATCTTCTAATAAGTATTTAGTTTTGTTTATAATGCATCAATCCAGTTTTAGGGCATTCTCATCCTAGCGTATTTATTCTAAATAACTCACTACCTATTTATGATTTAATTTACTCTAGTAAAAATCAATGATGATCAATTTATTTTGATACCAATTAGAATAAAATAAAAATTTATTAAGCCATTCTGAAAATTCCAATTTTTCCATTTAAAAACCCAAAAGGGTTTTAAATAAAAACCTTCATTTTTATAAGATAAAACCCAAAATTATCTTTCAAAACCATTTGAAGACATTTTTATCAAAAACAATTTGAAATAAATTCCATAAAATTAATTTACACAATTTTCCATCAAACATATTTCACAATTTAAAACTGAAAATTTAAATTCCACTAAATTCCATCAATTTTTCAAACACACCCTAGATCACTGGAATTGGGGTTTTCGAAATTTCATGCCAAAATAAAATTTAAAAATCAGAATCACCCAATTTAGTGGAATTAAATTTTTAATAAACCAATTTAAATAATTTATAATAAATTTTATTTAAATCAACCAATTGAAATTAAATGAAGCAATTTTGGGTTAATAAAATTTGGAAACCACAATGGAGACACCTACCATTCATAAAAACACAACACCCATGATAGGAACCACCAACTAGAATGAAGGTACATAAGATATTGGATATCAACATAGAAATAAGATTCAACCACATAAGGATTAAGTCCATAAATCCTGAGATGATATATCAAACATCCAAGGATTAAAAGAGAATGATATGAAGAGCTAAGGATAACTCTTTCCCAGTGAGTCACACTGAAACTGAAACAATAATCAATTACCAATCAAGACACCTAAAATTGGTTTTAGGGATCCAAAATTACTTAGTAATGGATCTTGGGTTGAAGGAAATGAAAAATAGAGAGGTACAAAATAAAAATCATCTATGAAATCTATTTAAAAATAAACATCATGACTTTACATGACTTTTAACACAAATACATGTCGTGTAAGTGAAAAATCCCAAATATGAAAAAAAAACTCAAAACATTTTGAAAAAATATATAATTTATTATCAATATAATTCTTAAATAATGAAACCATATTACATGGTATATAAATCCCTAGTAGACTGTAGAATGAGCAGGATTTTATTTTGAGAATCCAACAAATCTTTGACTTCACCGTCACAGGTATCCTCCCAATTCCTTCTTATCCCTACCATGACAAAAAAACCCATGGTATGTTTTTTAAACGTAATAGTTATAAGAATAGTGAGATATTTAAAATTTTACCTTATATATTAAAGTAGTATCCATTGTCTTAGAGTTAGAATATTCCCCACCTTGACACATGGACTCGTATTTCGAGCATATATAGGTTATCTTATTTCTTTTCAACTTACTGATGATTTAGATGTGACTCCCTATTCATTGATTTATGTGTGGTAATTTTAGGGTGTTATATTGGGTATGTTTATACTCACCCCTATGTGCACTCCGCCTACATTTTTAATGTCTTATTCAGGTGAATGGTGTTTCAACCGAGTCCTAAGAGGATCAAGATTAGGTGGAACTTAGTTTTTCTACTTGGACCTCAGATGACTCAAGGAGTTGCATCTTAATAGTAGTCCCCTCTTGATAGGTTCTTGGACTATTTTTATAGTTATGGTGGACAGTAATTTTTCCATATTATTTTATATACTCTTTTATGTACTCTGATGTATGGTTGATTTATGTTCATCGATTTATAGTATTATTTTTTTATCTTTTCCGTATTATGCTAGTGTGTGGGGATATATTCATGTGTACATGTAATTTAGCATAAGGCCTAACATGTGTGTGATATTCCTACATAGAACTAATCTCTAGCCCCTTGTCTATTAGAGTTGGCCTTGGGGTGTTACACGTGGCTTACTACTAGTTAGGTGAGACATGATTGGTTTTTTCATGATAATAAACAACCTAGATTGCTTTTAATTTAGCCATGAATTGAAAAATCTAAACTACCATTTCTCATTAATTAGTTGATAAAAAATATCCACTAAATGTTATTTTTCATTAATGCATGAAAGACTCAATAGCATTCTTCAACATTGTTTTTGTGAATTTTGGATCTCAACATGGATAAGGATATTTCTAAAACCCTAAGATAATATTTCCATGATGGTTTACACTCCATCACTAATCACATTGTTTTTCTTGTTAAGAAAATCACCACATTTTCCATCACACCCATTGTTAACATAGTTCAACCTTCTTCCACTTATTATCTAAAACTATAAACGTTATTATGGGTTTCAATAAATAATATCCACAGTATGAGATTATATGACAAATAAAATCAATCCATATATTTATTAAATTATGAAACATTTTTCTAGACTATAAAACATTCAATTTAACTTATTTTTCTATAAATTGTATTCTATTATACATATTATCTTAATCCAAAAATAAATTAATCGTTATATAATAATGATTGAGATGACACAATAATAACATGTATATTTTTTGAATCAATTTTATCATTTAAACAATACATCTTTAAAATAAAATCAGAATCCCAAAACCCAACATTTTAGTGTCTTCAGAGACTAGTTATGTAAATGTTTTATTTCACATTATCTCTTCATAATATATCACAATGAATAAAATTTCATTATAAATTTCTAGACATATAATAATTAATATTATCCTTTATTAACTACTGAATGTAACATGATAAGGAATGAAAAGAAATTATCATTGAGGGAAAATACTTATCAACCATTAATAAATAATTTGATTATAAGAATAAGAGAAAACCTTAACATTATAGAAAAATATATTTAAAAATAACCCGGAATGATAATATTTTTTCATAATGCATAATAGAATGATGTGAAACCTCAAAGGATCATACATATACTAAAGTTTAATAATGAGAAAAATATAAGATCATAATCATGAGAACTTGAGTATGACATAGGTATGTGTCATAAACATAATCGTAGAAAATCGTAACGTTTTGAACATAAATAACCATAATAATTCCCACACATTAGGTTTTGTTTTTATCTAATCATAATCATATCCAAACATTTTGTTGTGAAAATGGATGGATAATTATAATCCAGTCTATGAATTATATTTTGAACATCACTAATCATAATCATTTCAATGCATTATGTAATGAACATAGAAAATCAAAATCAAGTTTAAACATTATTAAATGATATATAATGATTTATCCAATGCATTTTAGGGTTATATATACAGACACCCATAATTTTAATACTTAGATGTTACATCTTAATAGAAGAATATTCATTTTATAACATTATGATACATAGTATAACCATAAAGGTTTAGTGCCTTTGGATACTAGATACATAATATTATTATTTAGTGAAAGATATCCAAAGTATCCTATAATTTTCTTTCCACGTGGTATTGTTCTTAAAAACAACCTACTTAAAACTATTATTTATAACTTGGCGAAAAGGAAACATTAGAAATTGTGACCTCAGATTCTAAGTGGGGGAAAACAAGGGAGATATAAATAATCACATTAACATTACATGAGCATAATGTTTGATAAAATGTAATTGATATAGAAAAATCCATACTTAGTATATAATATTCTTGAATCATGTAATAAAAAATCGTAGTTCATACGGCCTAAATCAGAAATAAATTAATGAATTTGAGCTACGAGAGTATAAAATTGGAATAAGACATATGTTTTTGAATTACACATAATCATGGTGAATCATTTCATTAGTCGGGGATCTTTTCAAGGACAATCATATGAGATTGATTTAAATCGTCATTTCATCATATCCATAGTCAATGTTCACAACCAAGACTATCATAGTGGATAAAGTCTATTATTATACCTGGTTCACTCAACATTACAGTCCTTGTTATCTTCTCATATATCTTTCAATACCAAATTAATTGGAGGTATATATAATTTCAGGAACACCCATAACATGATAATAATACATTGATATATGTTCCAAAAAATAAAAAAAAAACATTCATAATATATCATAACCCATAAAAAACTAATGGGTTTATAAGTATTTCAAAAATTTATTATAGTATATCCAATTGAAAAGTAAATGTGTTTTATAAACATCCCGATAAATCAGCTTACCACAACCCATGAAAATGAAAATGGGTTTCATAAAAATCCCATCATAATAAAAATAAACCATATTGATAAATAATAAGTATGGTTTAATTAGATCAATTATATAGTAAAATAAGTTTTACATAAAATGATGTAATCATATAGGAATATTTCTTTTAAAGATTTCAGTAATATTTCTTGAGGAAAATACAATATTAATATTGAAATAACATTTTAATATCTATAAATTTACAAAATATTATGGAAAATTTTTTCTTTTAAAAGGAACATGTAAAATTGGAAATTAATATTTAAAATGTTGATTTATTCTGATGGATGTAAATAATTTTTATTTCATCCACATTAAATCAAATATTTCTTCTATATTTTTTCTAAAAGAACAAAAGTACCTAGTTAAAAAATTGACATGAATATTCCACTATGAAATTTTTTTATAAATTCAATCATGTGTAAAATGGAATTTAAAAAATCATAGTATAATAGTAAAATCATTATTGAATTTTTTTTAAAAAAAGCATGGATAATGAAAAAAATAGTTTTTTGAATAAAGAGAAAAATAAATTTTATTTTTTATAAAAAAATATTCCTTCAGTATCATGAGTTAATTTAGCAAGGAAAATGATATGTAAACATGTAATATTTGAAAATAAATCTTAGATAATCCAATACATAAGATTCTTTAAATGTAAATATTAAAATTTTATCATTTGAAACTTAATTATAAACAATCCTTATAAACAATGATATTGTAAAATAAAACTCTTACCACACAAGTAATTTTGAATCAAAACCTAATGAAAGTGATATCAATAAGTGGATATGTAAATTTCTATAATATAAATTAAAATAATCATAAAATATATTAATGGATATTATATACACAATATAAAATAAACAATAGGTGAATATAGCTTGTGACTCATAGAAATAAAAGTGAGATGGGAAACCCTTACGTCAAGTTCCACCTTTTTAAAAAATATTGTTACCTCCTTTTCAAATAAATTTAAATTTATTATAATTTTATACGTTAATATTTTACATAATTATAATATCTTATATTATCCAATTATATTATTTAATAATGATTTATCAAAAACATCGTTTCCATGTCTTAATTGTTCGGGTTTTTTGTGAAAGTTTCAGTTCTTCAATTATGGTCCTTTTACATTGATTATTGTTGAATCATGTAAAAAAAATAACCATGATATAAATCTAATATATATATAACAAAAATATATTATTCTATAAAATTTAGAGACAAATAAATATATCACGTCGTTCATGGAGAAGGTGGTTTTACGTATGCATAAACGTTGTTTTCATTTTTTTGAAAAATTAAACAAAATAAAGTTAAATAACAATTCACCGTTATATTATCATTATTCTATCATATATATATATATATATATATTCACTAAAAATATAATTTTTATCATCCATGTAAATTTTAAATGAAAAATAAATCTCATTACTTCTTGGAGGTGGTAGTCCACACGTACAAACAACAACATTATCCTTTTCTAATTGATGGGATGAATGTGAATTATAGAAATTACATATCCATACTAATAATTATGTATTATAATATAATAAAGAAATTAATTTATAATTTATTCAATTTATTAATACCACAAAGACTAATAAATAAATTTAAATAGGTTGGGTAAGACGTTTACTTCTTCTTTGGTAGGCCCCCTTTAGATTCCTTCTTATGGAGAATTGGAATAATATCTTAAGAAGTGAAAAACCTATAATTTATGATTATGTAATTTTATAAGATAATTTAATATTTATTGGTCAATATATATGGCTCTAAATGTTTGAGTAAGGGGGAGAAGAGGTACCCTTTTAGATTTGATAGCAGGGGAATCTTGGAATTGTATAATGTCTATAATTAATATAATTTTTTTCTGGTTGAAGTGGATCCAAATTTATGTATTAAGAATTTATAATTGGTATTATTCTGAATCCTCTCACAAAATAAAATTTCTATGAGTTTAGGTGATTTTTTAACCCTTATCTCTTAGTTTAAACCACCCCCACTAACCATTTTGACATTTACCATGTTATCATTGTCTTTTACACTTTAAGGGTCAATATTCTTACTATAAAATGAAGAAAACCCATAAATTTAACATGGATAATATTTTAAACCATATATAATAAACTTTAAGTAATATAATAATTTTATAAATTTTAAATCATTTAATAAAATATTTTTTATTAAAAAATATCATTAATTTCACTTTTGGAAACACATGAAATATTATATTATAATATGTGTCTAACTATTGTAAATTGATTCCAAAATAGAATGTATTAATATATAAGAAATTTATAGTATTAATATAGTTATCCAATTAAATTTTACTATTTTATTCATAATTTTAAACATTTTCTTTTAATTCAACCCCTCGATTACCCAATTTTAATATTAATAGTGTTAAAAAATATTTAATATTAAAGGGTTTAATTTAGCATATATAGTAAAAAAATTCTTATAAATTACAAATTGATCAAATTCTAGATCATTTGTCAAACTAATTTTCCTCTTGAAATATTTTTTTGATTTAAGCCAGTTTAATATAATATATTTAACATAGAATACTATTAATGTAATTTTAAGAAGTATTCATATATTTTGACTTTTAAAACAACATGAAAAAAGTTTATTTATAATTAAAACATTTATAATATGTTTCATGTATATTAAAAATAAATTTTACACATTAAATCACCCAAAAATTATTAATTTTAATGTTTTTAAATCATTTACTTGATTTGTTTACTGCTTACACATGAACTATGTCGATGTTACATATATATTTAAGTTAATTATTTTATCACAAAAAATTGAAAATAAATTAAAATAATAATAAATAAATAATGTTTCATTTAACAATTTATAACCAAACATATGTTGTTTTTCAATTTGACAAAAAATAATATATATATATTAAAAGAAACAAAGTGACTTTTTGGACATTATCATTATTTAAAAATTATAATAGTCAAAATAAAAGATAAATAGAAAAAATGTAATATTTTATAATTTTGGATGATTATGGATGAAATATAATCTACATATGAAATAAAGGATTGTTTTTTAATGAATTTTAAGTCTTATAATATTAATTTTAAACAAAATTAATCAATTTTACCATTATCATTATAATATAAATTTATTATGGTTACAATTCATATTGACTAAAAATAATAGTTATATATTTAAAAAAAATTAAATCATGATTAAAAAATTTTATCCCATTTTTCACTATTAAATTTATATAATATGAAGAAATTATTTTAATTCAAAAATAGAAAATGCAATGGAAAATAGTTTTTTAGAATAATGCCTTTTTAGTATAGAAATGTTTTTATACCAAATTCAACCAAATAATTTATTTAAAATAACCTAGTTGGATTGTTAATAATGATATAAATAATTTTACGTTGAAATTTTAATAATATAGAAATTTCTCTTTTAAATTATTGAATAAAAAATATATTTTCCCATAAAAATCATAATTTTTCACTATTTTCTAGAAAATCAATCTTTTAAGAAAAATATAAAGTTTTAAACCTAAGATAATTTCGATATATAGTTTGAAAAATTTATATTTTTTCATAAAATAATATTTATTAAATTTTAATAATTTAATTATAATTTTCACTCTAAAAAAGAAATGAAAACTATTTTGAAGAAAAAATATTTTTAGGAATAAAATGAATTTGGTAAAAAATGAGTGCTTATTTCTTAAGAATTTATAAATAAATTTTTGTTTCTTATTTCATATATATATATATATATATATATATATTGAATAATTATGTTACTTTTATTCATACCCTCAAATTTAACTACCATATTTTAATTATCATTAAATAAAAATGTTTCAAAGTTCTTTTATGCTCAGTGTTTTCTATTGTATACTCTATCAAACATAGTATTCTTTTAAAATATAGTGTAATTATATTATCCACTAATTAATAAATTGTGTCCTCAAAATTTTAATTTTTTTACAGTAATCAAGTGCTTTATATTTTATAACTCCTTTATTCAAAACCCAAATCGTAAAATGTGTTAAAAATATTCCACTTCAAAATGAGGTATTGGGAATACGAAGGTCATTAGGAATAACACATAACTAGGTTTCCAAATAAGATAACATTAGTGATAATTGAAAATATGGGCATTGAGTAAAGGTTAATATTCAAAAAATAATGGATCGTGAAGTAGAACATTGATCACAATAAAGTGAATGATAATGGGAAAGTTAGTGACCCCAAAACCATAAATCCAAATTCTATGAAAATAATACTATCATTTCATAGAAAATGAATATACTATAATAATTCTTTTCGATTTTATTTTAATATATTTGATTAATTATTTTACCATATACACCAATAAATAAGAAAATATACTAACTTGATAAGTATAATTTCATCCTTTAATATAATTACACCATATTTTCATCTTTTCTCTAAATGATGAGTATCCTAGATGAATTTTCCTTTCCAAAAACACTAAATTCATCTTCATAATCTAAAAAATTATATAAATATATTCTTCATGTATTTAAATATTTAAAAAACTAATTTTAACTTAAGGTGTGATCATATACCAAGTTTATAAATCTTCTAATTTAATTCCAAAATTTCCACAATAATTAGAAAGATTCTAATTATATAATTTCATTAATTACCCTACGTCCAAATAACCAAAAAAACTCATTTTTAATGTATTTTTTAAACTCAATGGTGATCTCATACCTTTCATCCTATATCCACAAAAATTTAATTTTGTTAATCGTGAATAATATTTCATGTAAAATCAGATGTTATACCTAAATTTTATTTATGCCTCAACTTGAGGAATCATCTCCCAAAATATCATTATTAGGTCCACTAGGCTAAAAACCCTAAGAGGGGGGTCAATTAGGATATGACATATTAAAACAACTACCCATTTTGATCTTTTTTTCTATTAGACAAAACCCTCTTCTCTCTCCTTCTCATTACAGAGTATGAATAAACATTAAAGCATGCACATGATACATCAATTTTTACTTGGTTCACACTCACTAGGCTACATCCAAGGCATATGCATTGGTAGTGTGCTGATGTACTAATTCCACTATAAGCACGTAGCTGTTTACAAGTTCGAAGCTGACTCACTGTCCCTCCTAGTTTACAAACCCTCATAATTTGAGAACTCACTACTCTCTCAACTGAAGTGAGCTCCCTACTTCTTCACAAGATCCACTCTAAGTTTATAGACCTATAGGTCTCTTCATTGCCACTAATTAACGCATCCTCTACTGTATGTAGATGCTCTATTGAAGTCCAAATTTTATCCATGTATGAATACCCCTTTTACCCTTACCACTAGGCACCTTCCTTTGAGAAGAACCTTCACAAAGTACCCTACTTTTCGAAGATCCCAATTTTAAAAAGCTCAAAAATGCCTTTGCGAAGTTCATACCTTTTCGCAAAGCTCACACCTTCGCAAAGTTTAGGCTTTTGAGGATCTAATGTCGTTTTAAAGTAACTTCCATCACGAAGCTCATTGAGCCAACGCGGAGCACACCACTTTCGCGAAGCTATATTAGCTTATGCGAAGCTCCTCTCTTTCACGAAGCACACTTCCTTCATGAACCACCTTCAAGAACCACCTTTTCAATTCATGATCTATGAATGTTTCTTTATAAAACTATCTACTTCTATCGAGGGGGTTGAAGCCTATTTATAGGCAATTCCATCGACCCTCAAACCATCCAGGCGATGTCATCACCACGTCATCTCAAACTGCAAAGCTCTGAAATTCCTTCCGAAATTATCTCCATATCGCAAAGCACCAAGGAAATTTTCAGATTAGGATCTCATAATAATCACAAAGTGTTCTATAAATTACTTCATGTCACCACAACGAAGCTCCCATGCATTTCCCTTCAACTCTTCCATTCGCGAAGCTTATCAAAATCACGAAAAACATTGTCAGCATTCTTCTTGTCTTCGCAAAATCCAATCCATGAAACCTATCTTTTCAAAGCTCATGTAATTTCTATATTTTGATGATATATTCAAGGAAATCCATATTTTTATATGCTCACCAAACTCCAAATTTTGGACCCCAAAAATTTGGCAAACACTAGAAAACGGAACCACCTTGTGTATGTTCTTTTCTACCACCTCCAGATCTTCTATTCCTTTTTCATGGTTCTTTGTTAACATGGATGGTAAAAAACATCTCTAGAACTCGACAATTCACCATGTAAAATAGTATTGTCAACAAACACAAGCACACAAAAATGCTGCAATGATACCTTGATATACTTTTTCCCAAAAATCTCTCCCTTTGGGTTTGTTGACAACTCTTCTCATAATGATTCTCTACACATTGATACCTCTCTAAAGCTCCTTCCATAATCACCCAGCCTTCGCCTATTTCGACTCAGATAGCGACCATTGATTTTCTCACTACATACTCTAAGCCCACATGAGTAGCGGTAAGTGTCAAAAACAAGAGTAAATGAAAATTTCATCAATGAATCACTTCATTTAAAATGCCAAATGTTGACACCAAACTGATACCAATTTTCAAACTGATACTAATTGTTGATCACTGGAATCCTTCAAACACCATTCCAACATTACTCTTCTACTTTTATCATGATCTTAGGTTGTCGTGATATCTTGTCTTTGATCGATCACTTCTAGCATTATCAGATTCTAAAAGACTCTACCTCTATCTCATTGATCTCCCCCTATCTCACTACTCCACCTGTCAGCTTCTCCCCATGTCTTGACCTATGACATTATCTCCCTTCTTTAGCCATAGTTTCTCCTTTAGGAGTCATTATCACTATTTCTCCCCCTTTTTCAATGAACCCAAAGGTCACTTATTTTTGGTCTGAAACATTGGAAAGAACACAGATTAGAACAATAGATAAAAACATACCAAACCTTAGGGAGAGGGTGGGGGTTTCCAAATCTACACTTGTTCAGGTGTGGGAAGGCGACTGGACTCCCAAAGCCAGTTGATGCCTCTCAAAAGCTTCTTTAGGTAAAGCCTTTGTCAAAATGACTGTAACTTGTAGTTCTGTAGGCACATAATCCAACTTCATAATTTCGTGCTCAACCTTCTCCTTGATAAAATGATACTTTATATCAATGTGATTTGTCCATGAGTGATGGGTGGGATTTTTTCTGATATTTATAGAACTTGAGTTATTGCACTAGATTCTGATCAGAGACATCACTTCAACGCCCATATCATCAAGTCGCTACATCATCCACAATAGTTGTGTGCATGCTTGAGTGGCTGCAATATACTCATATTTTTTGGTCCTCAATTAAATACAATCTTACTTCTTGCTTAGACAATAAATACACAAATCACCGAGATAGAAAGAACCTTCTGATGTTCATTTCCTTTCATCCGCTGAACTGGCCCAATCTGCATCAGTATATCCCAATAACTCTGACTGAGATTTGTCACTATATATCAAGATGAAATCAACCGTTCCCTTGATATACCAAAGAATAATTTTCACTTCAATCATGTTTATTTAATTAGGATTACTTTGACATCATTCTACTTGGCATGTGGAGAAAACAATATCAGGTCTCATCATTTTCAGGTATAGTAAACACCGAATAATTTGCTTGTATTTTGTGATATTAACTTCCTTTCCATTATCATCTTTTGATAATTTCATCTGGGTTGCAACCAGAGTCTTCAGCGCCTTGGAATTTTCCATTCCAAATCTTCTTAGAACCTCCTTGGAATATTTGGATTAAGAAATGAATGTGTCATTCCTTTCTTTTGTCACCTATAGTCCATGGAAAAAAGTCATCTCACCAATCATAGACATTTCAAACTCATGTTTCATGAATTTGGAAAAATGGATGCATTGTGCTTCATCTGATCCATAAAATATTATATCATCGACATAAACCTACACCATTATCCTTCGATAAATGTTGTTGTTGAAATAGATATTGTAATCAACTCCACCATGCTGGAAACCAAGTTTCTTCAAATACTGATCAAGCCATGAGTAGCATTCTCTTGGTGCTTGTTTTAGCCCATATAATGCCTTCTTCAGCTGAAAAGCCTTCTTCTCATCCTCATGAATGAGAAAACTATCCAGCTGATTGATATACACTTCTTCATTCAGAATCCCATTCAAGAATGCATATTTTACATCCATCTGGAACACTTTGAACTTTTGTTGCACTACAATGGCTAGGAATAATCTAATTTTTTTCCAGCCTTGAAATAGGTGAAAATGTCTCATCAACATCAATTCCCTCTATCTAAGAGTATCCTTTGCACACTAGTCGTTCTTTATTTCGAATAACTATTCATTCTTCATTAATCATGTTGTGAAAGTCCCATTTAGTCCCAATGACATTCTTATCAGCTGGCCTCGAAACAATCTCCCATGTCTGATTCTTCTCAATCTGATCTAGCTCTTCATTCATAGCCTGACCCCATTTTTCATCTTCAGTTCCATTAGCAAAGCATTTAGGCTCTACCTGAGATAAGAAAGATGTCCGTTGTAGTAACTTAATTATTCTTGTCTGAACTAGATCTGATTGATTGCCAATGATATTTTTTCTATCAAGTTCATCATGACTCCTTGGATTCTGTGAAGATATAGATTCTTCTTCTTCATGCACTTCATCATTATCTTCTTCAAAATCAGCATCATCCACTTCTGCTCCTCCTTCATTAATTTCCTCCTCATCACTTTCATCTATAAATTGTTCACTGTGTTGTTGAGTACTCTATTCATTCTCTAATACAGTGACATCATTTCTCTCAACTACTTTTCCCATAATTTTGTTAAAGCATTTAAATGATTTTATTTTTCCTAAGTATCCAAGTAATATCCTGTCATCTCCATGGGACTCAAATTTTCTATGTTTCTCTTTTTTTAGGATAAATCACTTACTTCCAAATATTCAAAAGTATTTCAAGGTTGGATTCTTTCCATACCACATATCATACATAGTATTTCATTCTATCAGACACAACAACATCCTGTTAGAAATGTAGACCGATTTTGATACTGCCTCCTTCCAAAATTTCTCTGGTAGGTCTTTTTCTATGAGCATCATTCTGTCCATGTGGTTGATGATCCGATTTCTCCTCTCAACCACTCCATTATGTTGGGGATTTATCACTGAGGAAACATGATGCTTTATCCCGTGTTTCTCAAGATAGTCTTTCACTTGACTATTTTTGAATTTCGTACCATTATCAGTATAAAGCTTTGGAATTTCTTATCCATGCATCCTTTCGCACTCTCTCTAGTACTATTTTAAGCAGCTGAACACATCAGACTTATGAGAAATAACAAATACCCATGCCATGTTTCTATAGTCATCAATAAAAAGAACGTAGTACCTCTTTCTGTCAATTTATTGTGGTGTGATAGGCCCACAAACATCAGCATGCACCAATTCGAGCACTCTTGTTGGCTTCTTTTCCTTTGCCTTATACATCTTTCTGATGATCTTCCCTTATTGGCATCCATCGCACGTGTGAGTATGATCACATGATAGCTTAAATAGTTCTCCTGCACCATCACACTTTACCAGCTCCTCTAGGGATGGTTGACATAGATGACCAAGTCATTTATTCCATAACTTGTTTTCTTCTTCTCTAGATTGGAACCACATATCTTCTTCTCCACTTACGAGGTAGATATTTCCCTTTGTTTTTTTGCCTATAAAAACCAAAGCCTCATATCTTACTTTGATGAAACACAAATTCATAGTAAACCTTATAGAATATCCTGAGTCACATAGTTGACTCACACTGAGCAAATTGTGACTAAGGCCTTCTACTACTAAGGCATCAGCACGTCTCATCTCTTTTCCCCCAAACATGGCCTTTCTTGAGAAAATAATCTTCAGGCCTTCATCGTTTCCAAACATGAAAACTCCTTATTTGTCATATTTTACACTGGTAACAATATCCTTATTACATATCTTGTGAGATGTGCAACTATTGTCAAGGAACCACACACTAGGGCGATCTGATGCTTTAAGGGAAATTTTTGCAACCACTGCCTCCTCGTCCTTTTTCTTCTTGGTCCATATTTTTTCCTTCACATACATCATGTATTGAGACTTTTGATCTTTATCAGAGTATGATGGACCAATTTAATCATGCAAAGATACAAATCTATTTTGCATTCTCAACACACCTGTTGGTTCATTGATCTACTACTTGAAAACCTTTTGATTCTTCTTTGGTAAATTATTTTGTATGGTCAAAGTACAGTACCTAGACATGTGCCCAAATCCTCCACACCAAAAATCGTGTCCTTCAAAATAAATTCTAGATAACCATTCTCTATTTGGATGCCACCTCTGTTGTTGTGCCTTTAGATATCTCTTCGTTGTGGAACACATATACTGTGAATGACCCATATTTCCACAACAATAACACCTTATATATGGCACATTCCTTCATGTAACATCAGCACTGCTAGATTTCCCATGGGATCTATGAATATTTTGAATCTGTTTTATGCTCAAATCAACCTTAAATCTCAGAATGGGTACTTAAGGTCTGACTTCAATTTTCACATCTTTTTGTTTTTGATCAAGCCCCCCATTGGCCATAGCATCTGAACATAATTAATGCTTCCATTCTACTAAACCACTATTCTCCACTTTCAGCTTCTCAGTTTTCTAAGTGACCTGCTTTCTTGATATAACCGTAGGAGTCAAGAGTTTTTCTTGATACTTAACATTTTTTCACAAACCAAAAAATTCTCCTTCAAGTTCTTCAATATGCTTGATTTGATCTTTCCTTGTGTTATTCAAGCTATCGTTATACCTTTTTTGTTCTTCAAAGTTAATTTTATACCCACTAACTGATTATAAGTCCTCTAGTGTTTATGAATTGAGTTTCTAAATTTCTTCCCTCAACATAGACTTATCTTCTTCCTGCTGTTGCATATAGAGTTTGGCATCATGAACAACTTTGTTGTCTTTCTCTGTTTTGGCTCTCCAATCATCTACCTCAAGAGTAGCCTCTAACTCAGATTTCATATCAACTATTCCATAAACTTCTTCTTCTTCTTCATCTTCTTTGGTTTCATTCTTCTTCTAAGAACAACCAAAAAATGCCACCATATCATTTTCTCTATGATCTATGTAGTTCTCTATCTCTTCAACCTCCTTAACCTCAGACTCATCTGAACTCTCACATTATTTTGAAATAAGGTTCTTCTTCTTAAAGAAATTTCTCTTGAATTGTATCTTGCCTTTCCCATAGTCTAGAGACTTCTTCTCGGGAATTTTGATTACATCGACATCATCATCCTCTTGGAACTTTTTGGGGCACCTTTCCACAAGATGTTCAACCTTTCCACATTGAAAACAAGAAAGTGGAAGCTTCCCTTTAAACATTCTTTTTCCTATTTGAAGTTTTGAGGAGAGGAATGACATCACCTCATCTGTCTCTTCTCCTTCCTAATAATCTTCCATGGTGAGGTTCTTCATGGCCTTAAATTCAACCTCTTTGGATTTTACTTGTAGAGACCCAAAGCCTAATGTACATAGACATTTCATTACTTTTTCGGAATACCTAATACATAACTAAAATAGACCCAAAAGGACCGTAATAGTTTAGTGCCTTTGGAAACTTGGAACATAATATTCTAATCATGGTGAAAGATCTTCAAAATATCCCATAAAGATCATCCCTTTTTTTCTTAACTAAAAACTTTCTTTATATCCTGGGGAAAATAAAACATAAAAAGGGTGAGCTCAAATGCTCAGTAAGGGTAAACATAGATAACATTAAACAATCCCTAAACATTTGAATGCAAAAACTTGAACATAAAATCTAAACATCAAAATATTGAGAAAAGACATAAATCTTGGAAGTATGTAAGGAATACATCATAAATGAACATTAATCATGATAAAATAGCATGGGAATAAAACGTGTAATTGTGGAAAACCATTATGCACATGATATGATTTCTATAGTAGCCAAGGCATTGCTGCCAAGACCATCTTAGTGGACAAAGTCCCTTTCTGAATCGAGTTCACTCCTCATTCTAGTCCTGTAACACTGAACCAGATTAACTTAATCTTCCAGCCATGTCTATCTCATGAGATATAAATCTTTACCCAATGCATTGGAGGTATATATAGGTCCCACCCATCTCATAGTGAAATCATTCTTACTTGTGCCACAAAATAAACATACATCATTCATAATAACCCAAAGAATAAAATGGGTTTTATAAACATCATCCCATCATAATGTAATCCATATAAAACAAATGGATATCATTTTATCATAATAAAAATCAAACCATGTAAATAATAGAGACATTATACTTGAAACATAAACATTCTAAATAATGTCATCTTAGATGGAAAATTGTTTTGATAAAACACTTGAAATAAATTCTTGAGGAAAATATCCTTTCTCCTTAAAAATAATTTTATTTTCACAAAATGCCACGCAATTTTAAAAGAAAAGGATTTTATTGAAAATAACCATGAAAACTTGTAGAGGAAGCTTCTTGAAAATTAGGCGGTATGAAAGAGTAAAAATCCATTCATTCCGTATAATTCAAAAAAACATTCTCCTCATACTTTTGTTGGAAAAGTCAAAAAAGTACCTCCTATGGTAAAAAAAAGAAAGATTCCTTCCATACAATGTGGTAAAATTAAAAAAGGGTAAAAATGACTTTAAACATACTTGGAAGAAAAGTAAACATTTTATGAAAACATTTTGAGAACATATGGACATGGATGATAAACATAACCCCAGTAAATACTTACGAATAAACAATCTCGGATAAGAATGAGATTGGAATAATTATCCCTTACCCTATGTCCAATTTCTTCCGTATGTGTCTGAGACTCCTGTATAGTGGGTTTAAACATATTATTAACTTGTAATAGAACCATAATAATATTTATGATATCATATATGATTCACTTATGACTTTATATTATCCGTTCATTTGTCAATTCCATGTTAAAGCAGCGTTTTGGGTAAAATCATTTCATTTATCATCCGTGTTTTGACTTGTAATTATTAATATGATTAGTTAGATCATGATTACTTAATTCCAGAATATAAAAAAATATTTATATATAATATATATTCAGTATATAAATATATATGATAGATTGATAAATGGAATGAAATACACCGTTCATGGAGACTGTAGGTCGTACGTATGCATGAATGTTGTTTTCGTTTCCTTATTGAATTGAATGGAATTAAGTAGATAACATACATATATATATATACATAAATACAGTAGCATTATTATTTCATATATTTCATGATTACTTATTATATATACTTTATAATCAATCTTGAATTTTTAACATGGAAAATGAATCTCATCGTGTCCTCGAGATGGTAATATGTACGTACGCACGAGTGATGATATCATTGCCATATTTATTGAATGGAATTGGAGTGGGTGATATAATATCTTAGAGTTAGTATGATGTTATAATAATAAAATATAGTTATTATTTACAACATTATACCCATCCAAGTAAGGTGGTGGTGGAAAAACTGATTACACCACGGCGTGGAGACGGTATTCCGTACGTACACACGCGTGGAAAATTCGTTTTCCGTAGGATGGATAGAAGGTGAAATAGGGTTGTTTCATATTTATAATAATATATAATTATATATTTAATACTTATGTTATTACTTTATAATGAAACAACTAAATAAGAGGATGTAGAAGAAGAAAGAAACTTGAAAGAGTCGACAGAAGAGATTACCTCTTCCTCGACGCACCTCCTTTAAACATCTTATTATGGCACTAGAGTTAATCTTTTGAGAATACCAGAACCTCTATGATATAACTAGAGAGGTTTATAAGAGGATTACTCAGGGTTTGGACGAGCTTCAAGGCTCAAAAGGGTTTGAAGAGAAGAGGGAAGGGGTGCCCTTTTTATAAAGGAGGAGAGGGGCACCTTTGGATAAACTTAAAATATTATTTTGAAATAAATTCAAATTCGGTTTATAATAGCTCCAAATTAATTTATTTCAAATATAAAGTGGGTATGTGTCTAAATAATTTTAACCAATAGGTTTTATAAAAGTTTAGGTTACTATTTTAACCTTATCATTTAGATGTAACTCTAAGTTAAATAATTTAACCATTATCGTGTCTTCTTGTTCTCTTACACTATATGGTTAATAAACATACAATAACAAGACAAAAGAACCCCAAGTGGTTCATTATTAATATATATAACCATATCTAAGTCATTTGGCCAAACCTTAGATTTTTAAGAATATAATATCAATTAAAAATATAATATTTGTCTCAAAAACTATTTTATGTCAATTTTGACACTATTTGGTAATTGATTTTTGTAAAAATAATAACAACATGATTAGTTCCAAAAAAGTAAATTAAATCAATACTAATATTTTATATTAACCTATAAAATTAGTGTAATTCATAAAAAGTCTCAAATTGCATTTATTTGGGTATTTATAACATCGATTATGTTAATCTTTCATTAATAAGGTAATTACTGCATCATCATTGTGTCATAAATAAATTAAATTATTTAATGTCTAAAAATTATAAATAAACTACCATTATGTAGGAAATCGTTTTATATTTCTAATGAATATTTATAGTCGAATTTATCTTATGTACAACCCTATATTAAAAATATTTTAATTATTAAACTTTGATTTTAACTATTTTAACTCTTCTTTAAATAAAATAATAATAAATGTCCTAATCTAATCCAAGTGGACCTAAATGATAATATGTTATTTATAAGGTTGTTTCTGGTCGAATTACACTTATCCAATAGAATTAGGACATGTTTTAGGGTAATAATAATATCATTTTTACCCTTAATTACCCTATTTACTTTTAACCGTGGTAAATAAAAGTAAAAAGTTACTATTCACCAAAAAAAATATTTTTTCCTTATTGAAACACATTTTACTCCTTGATATTAATCATTTCTCTCATATTTATAAAATTCCACTCAAAGAAGTGGTAAAATTATGTTTTATGTAAATTTTTAAATTCTGCTAGGAGGTGGGTAAAAGACGGTGAAAAGTTCAATAAAATTTTTATATATCTAAAATTATTAGAAAATGAATTAAATGAATTACATTGAACTTATATAGGTATTATGTATCAATTTTGACCTAAAATAAATTTAAATAAAATAAATAATTATTTATATAAAATGTCGGTTTTTAAATAGTAACCTAGTGTTTTCACTATTCATCAAAAATTGAATGTTTTCAGAAAAATACCAAAAATTCACCCTAGGCTAATTTCGATATTCTGAATCCAAAAATGAAGTCCATTTTGAAAGATAAAATTTATAAAATTTCAAAAAGTGGGTATTACTATTCATAACAGCTAGATCATAATAATATTATAATAATATCTCGTTTAGTGAAACTTGGTATTGCGTATTACACATGTTATCGAAGAATGTATTAATTTCATGTAATGCAAGCCAAGTTAGGACTACGTGTAGTGAAAGATCCATTTGGTGTTGCGTATAACATAATCAAAACTTATTTCATTTAAACATTAAACAAAATTTATACTTAATGTTGCGTAGAATAATTTCCACAAAACAAACTTGAAATTGTGTGTAACACGAGCCATGAATAGTGTTGCATATACTGCAAGCTAATACGGTGTTGTGTATAGTACAACCTAATTTTGGTGTAGCGTACAACACAAGACATCAATGAAATTAAAAAGAATAATTCTCAAAAAATCTCGATTTGTTACATTCTACCCCCCCTAAAATGAATTTCACCCTCGAAATTCGTCGGGGTTATACATATTTTACTACTTGAAAGATTCATTCATAGAAACCCACGTCGTAAAAAGGAATACTAAAACTTAAATTTAAAAAGTGAAGTATGAAACAAAACGGTTACCCAAATTTAACTCATCACTGGGTTTCCACATAGGAGAACATAGGTGAAATATGGATATGGAAGATAAATCTAACCGTCATGTTTGAATGGATAGTGGTAGAGAGCATGGCTATGAAAAAACCAATAATTACAAAGCCATAAATTAGTGATGATTTAAGGTACCATCTAATTCATCAGGTATGACGGTACTAGGACAACGTTTTTAATTCTCAAGATCATTTCCCTAATGTTGAAGAATTGTTGAATGAAAAGAAATACTTACTTGAGTTTGGTACAATCTCACCATTGTTCGTGCCTCAAACAATTTCCACTTCACATCTTAAAGAAATGAAGTTGAATTTGTCTTTTGAAAAGTGTTAGTAGATCACGCGATAGAATGATAGGTCGTTCCATCTATCTCAAACATAAGGTTAGAAAAAGTTATATACATAAGTCCATCTATGGTGAGATTAATCGTATATGGTTCCAAAAATGGACTTATACTTCATATATCATACCGCTTAATAAAATAAAACTAGTTTCTACTGACCAAGGACTTCCTGTGGGCCAGTGGTAGGCGATAAAGGCCTGTTGCACTTCAATTATGGGTTCGATTCCTAGAGCCTTGTTCGACTTAACGGGTTGTCACCCGTCCTGCAGGTTGTCCTTTTTCTAAAACTACACTATTATAACATTACAGAAATAATATCTAAAAAAATGTTCTTTCCATAAACAATACTATCCAATGTCCGACATAATCCTTTCCAATCATTAGACTTATCCAAAATACATCTGTCCAATCTTATAGTATAAAGAAAACAATTACTTGAAAGGTCACATAACAAGCACGCGAATACCATCATTTATCCCCCATATATCATTAGATATATCTTGTTGGTCACATTCCAATCATTTGAATTCCTTAATCATGTATTCTCTTGAAAAATGAATACCCATTGAACCTTAGTGAAAACATGAATGCTGTCAAAAGTTAATTCCTTCCACATACTAAAATCGCAAAATTTCTATATACTCAAACCATGATATCAATTTGTCCTTATATCATTCATGAGCTCATTAATAATATCCAAAATATTATATTCTCCTTATCCATTCATTAGGCACATATTATATTCTTTCCAAAAATATATGAATAACCTTTAATGGTTACTGGTACCATTCAACATATACTTTCAAATACTTTAGTAAAAACAATAGTGTGACAATCCTTAGATGTTTCTTTATTCCATAGTACCATTAACAAAACTCTTGGTAAACATACAATCATTCCACTACCTTCTCAAACGATTAACTAAGATTCCACAATTCTTTCATCTCACAAATCATTTGTAGTATCTTCATCATCAACAACATAAATACTACCCATACGACCATGCTGATTCTCTTCATGAGACATTCCCTTAGGGCATTGGTCTGCATAATGCCCATACATTCCATATTTAAAACATTTAATTGTTGTTGATGTCGTAGAAATACCATTATCCTTGTCCATGGTGTTAACTGAACCTTTTCCTTTACACTTACTAGCTTTTTGTCCTTCTTTTCCACACCCAAAGCATCTTCCAATTCCTTTGAAACATTCTCCTTGATGCCTCTTCCCACATGATTTACATGAGGGAAATTGAACTTTCTTTCCTCTATGATCATCATGAAACTCCATCTTTCTCTTATTAGTCGAGTCAGGAAAGTTACTAAAGTTGATATTATTGATCATATTATGAGATTTCTAATTAGGCATAATAATGATGTTTGGACTTCCAAATCCCGTTTCATTTGTTTTCTCATGAATAATATCATTCCATTGTACAGCATATCCTCCATTATCATGAATCTTTATATTTTCAGCCATTTTTTAAAACCCAAAAAGAATAGTGTGAGAGGAAAAAATAATAATCAAGGTGGATTACCTTCAATATATAACATCTTAGGTTTAATTCTAATATTGTTACCATAATTCTAGGACTATAACCTATATGTATACTTATCCTTAGGGACATCCCTAGACATGCCTTAAAAATATCTCTAGGGATTTCACTAAATTTTTCGCATCCGAGTTTCCAAAGGTTAACTAAACCTTTCCTCTAATACCAACTGTAGAGACCCAAAGCATGACATATATAGACATTGCATTACATTTTCTGAATACCTAATACATAACAAAAACATACACACAAGGACCGTAATAGTTTAGTTCCTTTGGAAACTCGAAACATAATCTTCTAATCATGTTGAAAGATCTTCAACATCTCCCATAAAGATCTTACCCTTTTGTTTTCTTACCTAAAACCTTTCCTTATATCCTGGGGAAAAGAAAACATCAAAAGGGTGAGCTCAAATTCTAGGTAAGGGTAAACATAGATAACATTAAACAATCCATAAACATTTGAATGCAAAAACTTGAACATAAAATCTAAACATCAAAATATTGAGAAAAGACAAAAATCTTGGAAGTATGTAAGGCATATATCATAAAGGAACATCAATCATGATAAAATAGCTTGGGAATAAAACATGTAATTGTGGAAAACCATTAATCACATGATATTATTTCCATAGTAGCCAAGGCATTGCTTCCAAGACCATCTTAGTGGACAAAGTCCCTTTCTAAATCGAGTTCACACCTCATTCCAGTCCTGTAACACTGAACCGGATTAACTTATCATTCCAGCCATGTCTATCTCATGAGATATAAATCTTTAACCAATGAATTAAAGGTAGATATCGGTCTCACCCATCTCATAATGAAATCATTCTTACTTGTGCCACAAAATAAACATACATCATTCATAATAACCCACCGAATAAAATGGGTTTCATAAACATCATCTCATCATAATGTAATTCATATAAAACAAATGGACATCATTTCATCATAAGAAAAATTAAACCATGTAAATAATAGAGACATTATACTTGAAATATAAACATGATACATAATGTCATCTTAGATGGAAAATTGTTTTAATAAAACACTTGAAATGAATGCTTGAGGAAAATATCTTTTCTCCTTAAAAATAATTTTATTTTTACAAAATGCCACACAATTATAAAAGAAAAGGTTTTTATTGAAAATAACCATAAAAACTTTTATAGGAATATTCAATTAGGCGATATGAAACCGTAAAAATCTGTTCATGCCGTATAAGTTAAAAAAACATTCTCCACGTACTTTTTTCGGAAAAGTCAAAAAAGTACCACATATGGTAAACAAAAGAAAGATTCCTTCCATACAATGTGGTAAAAGTGAAAAAGGGTAAAAATGACTTCAAACATACATGGAAGAAAAGTAAAAATTTTATGAAAACATTTTGAGAACATATGGACATGGATGATAAACATAACCCTAGTAAATACTTACAAATAAACAATCTCGAATAAGAATGAGATTGGAATAATTATCCATTACCTTATGTCCAATTTCTTCTGTAAGTGTATGAGACTCATTTATAGTGGGTTTAAACATATTATTAACTTGTAACAGAACCATAATAATATTTATGATATAATATATGATTCACTTACGACTTTATATTATCCGTTCATTTGTCAATTCCATGTTAGAGCAACGTTTTGGGTAAAATCGTTTCATTTATCATCCATGTTTTGACTTTCAATTATTAATATGACTAATTAGATCATGATTAATTAATTCCAGAATATAAAAAAAGATTTATATATAATATATATTCAGTATATAAATATATATGATAGATTAGTTAATGGAATGAAATACATCGTTCATGGAGACGATAGGTTGTGCGTACGCATGAACGTTGTTTTCGTTTCTTTATTGAATTGAATGGAATTAAGTAGATGACATACATATATATATATACATAAATCCCATAGCATTATTAGGTCAAATATTTCATGAATACTTATTATATATACTTTGTAATCATTCTTGAATTGTTAATATGGAAAATGAATCTCATCGCGCCGTGGAGACGGTAATCTGTACGTACGCACGAGCGATGATATCATTCCCATAGTTATTGAATGGAATTTGAGTGGATGATATAATATCTTAGAATCTGTATGATGTTATAATAATCATATATAGTTATTCTTTACACCATTATACCAATCTAATTAAGGTGGTGGTGGAAAAACTGATTACACCACGGCGTGGAGACGGTATTCCGTACGTACGCACGCGTGGCAATTTCATTTTCCGTAGGATGGATAGAAGGTGAAATAGGGTTGTTTCATATTTATAATAACATATCATTTTATATGTAATACTTGTGTTATTACTTTATAATGAAACAAATAAATAAGAGGAAGTAGAAGAAAAAAGAAACTTGAAAGAGTCGGCAGAAGAGATTACCTCTTCCTCGACGCACCTCCTTTAAACATCTTATTATGGCACTAGAGTTGGTCTTTTGAGAAGACCAGAACCTCTATGATATAACTAGAGAAATTTAGAAGAGTAATACTCATGGTTTGGACGAGCTTCAAGGCTCAAAAGGGTGTGAAGATAAGAGGGATGGGGTGCCCTTTTTATAAGGGAGGAGAGGGGCACCTTTGGATAAACTAAAAATATTATTTTATAATAAAGTCATATTCGGTTTATAATAGCTCCAAATTAATTTATTTCAAAGATAAAGTGGGTATGGGTCTAAATAATTTTAACCAACAGGTTTTATAAAAGTTTAGGTTACTATTTTAACCTTATCATTTAGATTTAACTCTAAGTTAAATAATTTAACCATTATCTTATCTTCTTGTTCTCTTACACTATATGGTTAATAAACTTACTATAATAAGAAAAAATAACCACAAGTGGTTCATTATTAAGATATATAACCTTATCTAAGTTATTTGGCCGAACGTTATATTTTTATGAATATAATATCAATTAATAATATAATATTTTTCTTAAAAACTATTTTATGACAATTTTGACACTATTTGGTAATTGATTTTTGTAAAAATAATAACAGAATTATTAGTTCCAAAAAAGTAAATTAAATCAATACTAATATGTCATATTAACCTATAAAATTAGTGTAATTCATAAAAAGTCTCAATTTACATTTATTTGGGTATTTATAACATCGATTATGTTAATCATTCATTAATAAGGTAATTACTGCATCATCATTGTGTCATAAATAAATTAAATTATTTAATGTCTAAAAATTATAAATAAAATACCATTATGTAGGAAATAGTTTTATATTTCTAATGAATATTTATAGTCAAATTTATCTTATGTAAAACCCTATATTAAAAATATTTTAATTATTAAACTTTGATTTTAACTATTTTAACTCTTCTTTAAATAAAATAATAATAAATGTCCTAATCTAATCCAAGTGGACCTAAATGATAATATTTTATTTCTAAGGTTGTGTTTGGTCGAATTACACTTATCCAATAGAATTAGGAAATTTTTTAGGATAATAATAATATCATTTTTACCCTTAATTACCCAATTTACTTTTTACCATGGTAAATAAAAGTAAAAAGTTACTATTCACAAAAAATTATTTTTATCTTATTGAACCACATTTTACTCCATGATATTAACTGTGTCTCTTGGATTTTCGAAATTCCACTCACAGAAGCTGTAAAATTTAGTTTTATGTAATTTTTCAAATTCTCCTAGGAGGTGGGTAAAAGACGGTGAAAAGTTCAATAAAATTTTTATATATCTAAAATTATTATAAAATGACATAAATGAATTACATTGAACTTATATAGTTATTATGTATAAATTTTGACCTAAAATAAAATTAAATAAAATAAATAATTATTTAAATAAATAGTCAGTTTTTAAATAGTAACTCAGTGTTTTCACTATTCATCAAAAATTGAATGTTTTCAGAAAAATACCAAAAATCCACCCTAGGATAATTTCGATATTCTGAATCCAAAAATGAAGTCCATTTTGAAAGATAAAATTTATAAAATTTCAAAAAAAGTGGGTATTACTATTCATAACAGGTAGTTCATAATAATATTATAATAATATCTCGTTTAGTGAAACATGGTATTGCGTACTACACACGCTATTGAAGAAGGTCTTGATTGCTTGTAATGCAAGCCAAGTCAGGACTGCGTGTAGTGAAAGCTCCACTTGGTGTTTCATATAACATAATCAAAAATTATTTCATTTATACATTAGACAACATCTATACTTAATGTTGAGTAGAATAATTTCCACAAAACGAACTTGAAATTGTGTGGAACACGAGCCAAGAATAGTGTTGCGTATACTGCAAGCTAATACTATGTTTCGTATAGTACAAGCTAATTTTGTTGTAGCGTACAACACAATACATCAATGAAATTAAAAAGAATAATTCTCAAAAAATCTTGGGTTGTTACATCCCTTTTTTCCATAGCATCGTTATCATCATTTCTCAATTCATATGTAACAAGGGTGATGTGCAGGTTATCCAATGTCAGCTCTTTCATGTCTTTAACATCCAAAATTGAAACTTTTGGATTGAACCAAGGTGGAATTTTCCTCAAGATGCACTTTACAGTCTGTATGTATTCAATAGCTTCTCCAAGACCTCGCATGTCTTCCACTAAAACATTTAACCTATCAAAGAATGCATCAACGAACTCATTCGGGTTCTTTCTCAGATCTTCATACTTGTTCCACAACACTTGCATCTTTGCTTCTCTAACCTTTATATCTCCTTCATATATATTAAATAGATTTTCCCACATGGAATGTGATGTTTTTCATGACATCACCTTCGTATAAATAGCATTGGATAGTGATCCCCCTAAATCATTAATTCCCTTGGAATAAGCATCCAATTCTCTAAGCTCAGCATCAGATAATAAACCAATATTAATATTGACTGTTATTACATGCATTGCTACTATGAACACATCCATTCTCAACTATTGAAAGTAGTTTTGCATCTGATTTTTCCATTGCTGAAAATTGTTCACGTCGAAGATCAGAATCCCTTTCTGATTGGTGACCTCCATTTGAGAGAGAAACACTAATATCAACCTTTCCCTCTGATACCATCTGTTAGGTCCACTAGGCTAGATACCCTGAGAGGGGGGTGAATCAGGTTGTGAAAGATTAAAACAGCTTCCCCTTTTGATCTTGTTTTATTGATTCACAAAAACCTTTTCTCTCTCCTTCCCATTGTAGAGTATTAATAAAACTTAAATCATGCACAAGACACATAAATTCTTACTTGGTTCACCCTCACTGGGCTACATTCAAGGAGCATACAGTGGAAATGTGTCGATGTACTGATTCCACTATAAGCGCACTGCTTTTTACAAGTTCTAAGTGGACTCACTGTCCCTTCTGGTTTACAACCACTCACAATTTGAGAACTCATTGCTCTCTCAACTGAAGTGAGCTCACTACTTTTTCAGAAGATCTAGTCATAGTTTATAGACATATAGGTCTCTTCATTACAACTAATTAATGCATCCTTCACTGTTTGTAGATACTCTATTGATGTCCAAATTTCATCCACTGATGAATACCCCTTTTTCCCTTGACCACTAGGGACCAACATTTGGAAAGAACTTTCAAAAGCACCCTACTTGTTGAAGCTCCCAATTTCACGAATCTCAAAAACTCCTTAGTGAAGCTCTTGCCTTTTTTTGAAGCTCACATCTTCACATATCTCATTCTGTTGTGATGCTTAAGTCTTCACAGAGGAACTTTCTTCGCGAAGATCACTGATCCAACGCAGAGCACACCACTTTTGGGAATCTATAATAGCCGCTGCAAAGCTCCTCTCTTTCACGAAGCACACTACCATCGCGAACCACCTTCGTGAACCACCTTCATAATTCAAGAGCTATGAATTTTTATTTGGAAAACTCTCTATATCTCTCGAGGGGGTCGAGGCCTATTTATATGTTATTCTATCGACCCTCGAACCATCTGCGGGATGTCAGCACCATGTCATCTCAAATCGCAAATCTCCAAAATTCCTACAAAATTATCTCAATATCGTGAAGCACCAAGGCAATTTTGGATCGCGGGTCTCATCGTAATCATAGAGCATTCCATCAATTACTTCACCTCGCCACCACGAAGCTCCCTTATATTTCACTTCAACTCTACCATTTTTGAAGCTCATCGTAATCATGAAGAACACCATCAACATTCTTCTTGTCTTCGCAAAATCCAATCCATGAATCCTATCTTCGCAAATCTCATTTCGTTTCCATATTTTGATGAGATCTTCAAGAAAATTCATATTTTGTGATTCTCACCAAACTCCAAATTTTGGACCCCGCAAATTTGGAAAACACTAGAAAACGGAACCGCCTTGTATCTGTTCTTTTGTACCACCTCCATATCTTTTGTTCTTTTGTCATAGTTCTTTGTCAACATGGATTGTTAACAACATCTATGGAACTTGACAATTCACCATGGAAACTAGTATTGTCAACAAACACAAGCAACCCAAAAATTCTTCAATGATACGTTGAGGAATGTTTTCCCAACAATCATAATCACGATGAAAAATCACTATATGATCTTATAATGTAGTAAAGTTTACCAAAATAACCTAAATATAATTTGGATAGTGAATTAGAATTTAATCCTTATCTTGACCATAAATATCTCTAAAAATATTTCCCTATTAATAAATCACTTTTTAACCATCAAGATTATCTATATACCACTATCCAATAGACCATAATTAACTTAACACCAAATCATATACAAACATAAATTTTTATTTAAGCCTCAACGATGTATTCTTCCTAAAACCCAATTAATGTTCTAAATAACCTAGAAATACCATCACCTAAAAACTCATAATGTGTATATATACCTTTCAACATGAAAAAATTCTTAAACATATAAAACCAATATGGTATCCATTAGACATATATTAATTCCACATTAAAACATAAAATCTTACAAAAAATAACACAATCCTTATTCCTCAAATAAAATCATATACTTTTCAATATATTCTATAAATCTAAACATTCTATAAACTTTGTGAAATATGACATAAATCACTAACCAATTTAAAGGTTACAAATACAATCCTATTTATAACATAAATTTTAATCATATGTTTATACCTACTAATAATTATAACCATAAAACTAAATGTCTTTTATTATTTTTCATTACCATTCAACATATGTTTTAAATCCATAAATAAAAACTAATGTTGAACAATCCTTAAATGTTTCATGATTATTATATCTCAAATACAATTGATATAAGACATCTAAAAATAATTCTTGAAAAAAAATAAAAAAACATGAATCCTTACACTTCAACAATAGGCATAGTATATTCCCTTACTTGGTCTAAGAGTTAACCCTTATATTATAGAATTGGGTTTAATAATTCCCATATTCCAACACACATAATACATTGAACTATAATTGAAACCCAATGATTAGATTCATTTCCCTCCATCATAGTTTTCATTTTTCCTCATAGATTACTTAGTTTATGTCAATCCATACATAATCCATATTCTCATTCCCCTATGATATTTAACAGATTGTTGCCTCCTATAAACATGATATGTAGGAAGATAAATCTTCTTCCCTAAATGGTCTTCCTGAAACACTATTTTCTCTTATTATTTATTCCAGGAGACTCACCCTAGTTGATATTGATAATAATAGAATGAGACAGCTTATTGTGTATAATCACATGTTTTCTCCTTCCACATTCAATTTCATTTGGTTTCATATGTGAAAAATCACTCCATTGTCTATCGCATTTTGTGATAACATGAATCCTCCTTGTTCTATCCATTGACTAAAAAAAGTATATTGTGATCAAAAATAATAATTGCAAGGAATCATATAATCCTAAAAAATGAGTCATAGGATTTATAAATCATGAAAAATCATTTTAAATCAATGACAAGTTATGTTTAAACTTGGTCATCCTTGGATTTTTCCAATTCAAATACTTCACAATGGTTCATAATAAAAAATTTGAGTTAAGTAAAGCATATCACCCTATAGTGTCAAACTAGGTGTATAGTAAGGGTACCCTCATAGTAAACCATAATTATGGTCAATATGAACTTCAACCAAATAATTTCTGAATTATTACCCCTAGATCCATCTATTTGAAAACCATATCCACTTTTAGATTCCATACGCTGATGTATTTCTAGAAAAAACATATAATCTATATAATACCAAAAAATTAGGATATCATTCTATAATTTAGATTATGCCTAGGTATTTCACCAAAGATCTCTAATCCAAATATCAAAATTAAACTAAACATTGTGATGGTACCAATCTCAATGACCTAATAAATTCATACATTGATATTACATCTTAACAAATGAATATTCATCTCATAACATTATGATTAATTCTAGAATTGTAAAGTTTTAGTGTATTTGGAGACTAGATGCACAATATTATTTCATGAATGCTCTTAAAATTATCCCACAAAGATCCTTCAATATTGTATTCTTCCTAGATGTACCCTACATAAAACCTTTTTTCATAATTTGGGAAAAGGAAACCTAATAAAGGGTGAGATCAGAATCTCACTATGGTAAAACATGGGAGATACCAATGATCACATAAACCTAAAATGATCATAAGGGTATGATAATATGATATTATCAATTGAAAATATATACCAATTATATCATATATAATAATATTAAATCATAGAATAAATTATAGTTATTCATAAGATATTAACCACAAATAAATTAATGAACATGATCTATGAGAGAATAACATTTGTAGAAGACATAAGTTTTTATCATACACATATGAATAAGGAATCATTTACTATATCGAGGTTCACTTCCAAGACTATCATAGTGTATTGGGTTCAATCCCCATTCCAACATATCTACAGTCATGGTTTACTCCCAAGACTATAATAGTGTATAACTACCATTACTGAACTAGGTTCAGTCTATATTCTTGTCCATATTTTCAAATGAGATATCTATTTTTACTCAATGAATTTGAGGGATATATACATCTTGGAATACACACCACATAATCAGAATCCTTTTAAATTTATTCCACAAGATCATACAAAATTCATCATGTATCATAACCTCTGTAAAAGTAATAGTTTTAATATAAATTGTATCAATCCATCATAGCATAACCCATGAAAAAATATTGGGTTTCATTAACATTTCAATAATTCATAATAACACAACCTATGAAAAATAAAATGGGTTTGATAAACATATCCTAATAATAATCCTAAAACATCCAAAGAGAAAATAAGGATAGTATAACTGGACTATACTCCTAGTAAAACATATTTAACATTAATGGATGTTTTCTAGATGAAAATTTCATTAAAATATATATGTAAAATTTCTTCATGTATATACCCTTTTCATTTTAAAATCGCATTATTAAAATATATAAAATTATAAATTATTAGGTAATAAATTTTATTTTGAAATAAACATGTAAAATTGTATGTAAATCATAAAAATTTTAGTAGTTATGATGTTGGTAAATTCTATTCATTTCATGTATGTTAAAAACAATTTCATTCACATTTTATGGTAAAAAGTAAAAAGCACCTTGTTCAGAAAAAAAGAAGGGGTATTAATTTAAAAAAACATAAAATTAAATCATGAATAAAAATTATTTTAAAAAATCATAGGAGAATAGAAAAAATATTCATGAAATCATTTTTAGAAATGATCTGCAAAAAAGAAAAATGATTTTTAACTCAAGAGAGAAATGAAATCTATTTTTAATAAAAATAATCCTTCCTTATATTTAGTTCAAAAAGTGAATGAAATGATATTAAAAATGAAATATCTATAAATCAATTTAGTATAATCTACTAAATAATATTATTGATAGTCATATCACATAATTTCATTATCATAAACTTAATCATAAACAATCTTGATAAACAACGAGCATGTAACATAAGACCCCTTCCACTTGGGTAACATTAAATCAAAACCTCATAAAAGAGGTAAAATTATATGAATATTTAAATCTCTATTATTTAATGAGAAAAAATATAAAATAAATGCATGGATATTATAAGAACCACATAAATTAAATAAGTGGTGAATATGGGATGTGTCCCACAGAAATAAAAGTGAGACAGGAAACCCTTATCTTAGGTTCCACTTACTTTGAAAGCACCCTATACTATTATAAAATAAATTTGAATTTAATATAATATTATACCATAATCATGTATATATTTAAAATATCATTTATGTTCTGCTAATTACATTTAACAATTAATCATTAAAATCATTGTTTCTAAGTGTTAATTGTTTATCTTTTCATGGATGTTTTAGTTCTGCAGTTATGTTCCTTGTATGTTGAACAAGATTACCTCATATTTATAATGTTAAAAATGATAAAAATTTTATATAAATACATTATATATATTTATATTTACATTTATATTTTTCCATAAAAGTCCATATATAAAAATAAATTACACTATTCATGGTGATGGTATGTTGTATATATGTATGAACGCTATTTTAATTTTTCAACGAATGGGATGAAAAAAATGTGAATAATTATTTTTTTTAAGGATAATTTATTTATAATAGATATCTTAAAATATTAATTGAATATATCCTTATTATTATACATGTATATGAGAAACAAAAAATGAATGACATCCCTTCACGAAGGAGGTAGTCCACAGGTACGTAGAAGAGGCATTATATTTTTCTAATAGATGGGAAGAAGATATATTATGTTAGTTACATAATAATTATATTAGTTTAGTATATTTAATCTAAAAATTAATTATTTTATAATTTATGCCATGTATTTATAGGATGTATAATAGGAAATAAATTAATTGAGGTCAGGTAAGATGATTACCTCTTTTTTTGGTAGGCCTGCTTTAGATTCCCTCTTAAGGACCCTTGGAATGATCTTTTAAGTACACCAACACCTCTAAGTCATTATTTTGTAATATTATAAGATAATTTTTTACGATTTTATTGATATATAAGGCTCAAAATGTTCAATTAAGAGAGGAGGATAGATACCCATTTACATGGGAGGGGATGGGCTCTCTTGGAATAAATTAAATTAATAGATGAATAGAAATTATTTTTCTAATCCATGTTTCTAAAAATTGATATATTTAGAGTATTTTATTATTATTAGTCTAAATACAATCAAAAAATAAAATTTTTATATGTTTAGGTGTTGTTTTAACCCTTATTCATTATTTTTAACCTCCCTATAACCCTTTTGACAACTACTATGATAAGAATGTTGTTTACACTTTAGGTGTAAATAAAGTTACTGTAAATGGATAATGACCCATAAATAGACCATGGTTGATATTTTTTACAATGTAAAATTATATTTTCCAAATATATGGTTTTTATAAATTTTAAATCATTCAATAAAATATTTATTATTATAAAATATTATTAATGTTTTTTTTGGAAATACATGAAATATAATAGTATAATATGTCTCTATCTAATGAAAATTGATTCAAAAATTACATGGATTAAAATATAAGGAATATATAGTTTTAATATAATCATCTAATTATATTTTTATATTTTTAGATATCATTTTAAATCTTATCTTTTGGTTTAATCCCTTCATTAACCAATTTTAATCATAACTGTGGTAATGAAATTTTTAATATTAAAGGGTTTTAATTTTATTCATAAGATAAAACATGTCTCATAAATTTCCAAGGGATGAAATTTTATACCATTTATCATCATACTTGGATTCATTCAAGATTTTTAGGATTATTAAATAATTTAATATAATATAGTTAACATAAAATACAATTATTGTCTTTTGAAGAAAAATTCAGAAAATTTGACATTGAAAACAACAAGAAAGAAATGAAATTTTAATACAAACCTTAAAACATATATTATATTTTACATTTATATTAAAATTTCATGGTACATTTTAACACATCCAAAAAATATTGGTTTTTTAGATTTTAATATGTTATACTTGAGTTTTTATAGCTTGTACAAACACTATTTCAGTGTTGCATAAAAATTTAATTTAATTATTTTACTACTAAAAATTAAAACAAAATTAGTGACACAAAAAAATATATAAAATTTAAAATAAACATTTTGAAAAAATTATTAACTCTTTTTATCTTGGTTGAAAAATATCATATTTTTTATACGTAAGAGGCTGACATTTTTTGCATTATACTTTAAATAAATATTATAATAGTAAAAATAAACTTTAAATATAAAATGATCATATTTTATAATTTTGGATGATTAAGCAAAAAATAGAATAATTTAATTATATTATGTTACGTTTATTAATGAATTTCAAGACTTATCAAGGTAATTTTTAACTAATTTACCCATTTTACATTTATCATGGTAATAAAACATAACTACAATTACTATGCGTATTGACCAAAAAGAAAAGGGTCCTATTTACCAAAATTAGATATAATAATTCAAATTATTGAATAAATTATCCATTATTAAATTTATATGATTGGAATAAAATTTTTTCATATAAAAACATAGAATGCATTGAAAAATATTTTTTTATAAAAAATTATGTTTTAATGATAAAAATATTTTTATTAAAAATTAGGATATAAAATTGATTCTGATAAGTTAATTGGATTATTAATTATATTATAGAATTTATTTTAATTTAAATCTTTTTATAATGATATGAAACATTGTAAATTCTTGAAACAAAAAATTCAATTTTCAATAAAAATTAATATATTTCACTATCAACTATAAAATCACCCTTTTAGTAAAATCCCAAATTTTTAACCTAACATAATTTGGATTTGATTCTTTAAAAATGATATTTTTTAAACTAAAATGTATAAAATTTCTATAGTTTAATTATAATATTCACTAACAAAAATAAATAAAACACATTTTGGATGAAAATGTATTTTGAAGAATAAAATAACTAATAAAAAATTATGTTCTTATTTCTTAATAATTTATCAAAAAAATTAATTATAAAAATTATATATAGTTAATAATTTTTTATATATATTAATACCTTCAAATTGAACGTTTATGTTATAATAGTCCTAAAATAATAATATTTTATGGTTTATTTATGCTTGGTGTTGCGAATTTTACACATTATCCAACATTTTTTTCCTTTAACATATCATGATATTACAATATCAAACCAAAATTTCCCAAAATGAAAAATATAAATAATTTTCTTATCTAAATAAATCATACTACTAATCTTGAAAAATAAAAATTGGAAGGAATATGGGTTACATAAAATTTTTAAATGGTAATTCATAAGATAAAATCACAAATTAGATTTGTTGATACCAAAAACATAATAACCAAAAATTAATATATCATTTAAATATTTAAAGGGTTATTCACGAAATATAGCTCAATTTGAGAAATTGTTTTATATAGATTAAAATGTGAGTAAAATTATAAAAATTATTTTCTTAATGATTTTTAGAAGTATAGTAAAAATAAATATTTTAAGTCACTTTAAAAATCATTTTAACCTAAAGGGATGTAAAAAAGAATTTTAGAATCGAAATTTAAGACCAAATAATTTATGATTTAAATTAAATAATTTTGATGAATAATTAATGTGGAGTAGAAGATAAAAAATAAATGATGTGAAAAGAAATAACTATTTGTGATGTTTAGGATGTTTCAAAGAAAACCCACATCAATGAAAGAGTAATAAATTTTACTGCAGTAAATAAATAAAGAGGAAAATTAAGTGCATTTAGGAATATATATATTTTTATTTAAAAATAATAAATTAAAAATTTTGGGTTCAAAAATAATATGGACATTTAAGAGAAAGATCTCATACTTAAGATGGGAATTATTCTTAAGAGTGTCATATTTTAAAGAAGAATGAATTTCATCAAAAACCAATATTTTCAAATAAAAATGAAATATACATATAAATAAAGATAAAATATTATATGAAATAGATAAATATAAATATATAAAAAAATTATTTTAGAATTTTAAAACATTAAATATTAGGAATCAATAAAATTAAAATTTAGTAAACAAAAACACGTAAATTTTTAGTAAATTTTATTTTATAAAGAAATAATTTAGAAAACATTCATAATATAAATTATGTTGGAAAAATTGATAATATATATAGTATTATTATCATGTAAAACTTCTGTTTATGGTAGGAAAAGGATATTATGTTTAAAAAAATTTATAAATGATTATAACTCATTTAAAGGAAATTGAGTTAATCAGAATTTCTTATAGATTTTGTAAATTTTCTATCAGAATACCATAAAAGAGAGAACATGAAACATAAAATTAAAAAACACTAAATCAAATTAAATATTAAAATATATTTAAAATAGAAATTATATAAACCATTCAATTGAAAATAAGTGTATAATACAAAACATCTCAAAAAATGGAATTTGAAATAAAAACTCTTTCCTTCTATTCATTCTTGATAAGATGTTATTTAACCTAATATATAATCAATTTTAGTGTATTATTATTCTTTATAAGAACCATTTTTTTATTTATTTTACATTATACAATTCCTTTATAATTTATTATTGCAGGACGCCAGAAGGCCTTTAATGTTTTTTAATTTTCCCTATTTTTAACTAGGTTATTGGGAAACCTTACAAAATGTGATGTGTAAGAGGAAATTTTTTCAAATACAAGTCCCCTAATGCTAAAATAAATAGATCATACCCTACCATTATCTAATATTTTAAAATATTATACAAATCACCCAACCAACAAGGACGATCAACAATCAATGCTCCATGTAGAACAACATAGTGCCTGGTACCGCTGATGAAAGGCATACCCTCCCATTATTCAAAACAAATAGCATAGTTGATATAAGATACTTGATCTAAACCTAATATGGGTGTGTTATATTTTTTTTCTCTTCTAGTATAAGACACTACCAATATGCACCTCCACCATTGTTGCATGATTGTCCGGCCCTCCACCATTTTCCACTCACATTCAACTGACCACTACCTCTCCATCGAAGCATACAATATCATTTTCATCTCTTAAATCTGGACCTTATGTCAGCCTATTTCTTTTTTGTTAATAAATACAACTTCTTTATGTACCCACCTACCTTCATCATTGGAATTCACTAGTGGACCACATTTTACTAACTAGCTCACCTACATCTTCCATGAAATCCAGTCACTCCAAGTATTGAGGCTCCATCTGTATTTGATCCTTGGATTTGATGCAAGATTATAGGGTACCTTACCACTAGTCGGGAACCCACCATCTTTTATTAATACCCATTTATAAATAATTTTTTTGGGGAAATTAATATTTTGGTGTTAATTTTACTTCTTTTCTATGCTAACATTCGAATGATGGTTCCCATATTTGGTCCATTATCATTAATTCATCACATATATAATTTAAATGGGGGTTAAATTGGTTTATTTATATATTTATGATGTCTAGTTATTATTTTATATAATTTATGGTGAAGAATCATAAAAAATTGGCCACAGTTTCATTCTTTTTGGGTATTTTGATTCAATAAAATGTTTCGATTTTATTAATGAATATACTAATATATATTACTATGATAAAAGTATTAAAACATATTAAATTAATTATTACAAGATCATATTATTAATATATAATTTATCTTAATCTTTCATGATACAGCCATTATAGCATCGTTCTTGTAGTAAAAAACCTCACCTAAATAATAATGTGTTATAAAAAATGAATGAGTAAGAACATATATTTATATCATGATAATATCATTTTTCATAAAAGATTATTAATTTTAATAAAATATAATTATAGTGTATAATGATATTAAATAACTTTCTTTATGATAAAGTTAACGAAATTAGTGAATAAAGACTCATTAATTTGAAATAAATCACTCCATCACACAATATCTTCCCTCATAATGAAGTACTTAAGCCTACAACTTTTGACGGAAGGATACCTAATGTGAGATAGGAACTTTGGATTAGAAATATTTTATGGTATTAAATAGATAATTAAAGGATATTAATAGTTTTTAATCTCAGAACATGTCTCCTTTTATATGTGAAAATGAGGGGTATCTCTTTGGAAACATAAGTTATGTTATGGTTAAAAATGGAATCACATGATAGTTAAGCAATATAGGTAAGAAAATATTTTTAATTAATTTATGACTAAATACAAGTACTTACAAATAACTTCATGAATCATTAAATATCATGTTAATTATAGAAAATTAATGCGATGTTAATTTACCACATTTTACCCATTTTCCCTTATTCAATTATTTACTACAATAATTATTATTTTACTAATAAAAATAAGACAAATCCTCTCAAATAATTTAGAAATTGTGATTCTAAATTTTGAATCCATTTTATGTAATATGTAATGCCCCGACCCCAGTTACCCAGAGTCGGTGCATTATTACATAACATTGGCATGATCACAAGAAAGATCAAATCTCTAAAGACCGATTGGTTTAGTAGTCTTGGAAACAATAGATATATTCATAAGTCTTATATTACATCATAAAATGAAAAACTACTACAGCAACATATTGTCTCCATAATCCACACTCATATCCCCACATAATATCCATGCAGGTCATTCATAATTTAATTTTTCACTTCCTGGGAAAAATAAAACATAGAAAAGGGGTGAGCTCAAATGCCCAGTAAGGATAACAATATAGCGGAAACTTTCATAAATAAGAATAAACATTTAAGGCAATGTATAACTAAAACAAAAGCCTTTTAAACTTGAACTTTTAACATAGTATGGAATAAATAAAATGAAATAATTCCAATTACTTATTCACATGGTTATTCTACTAATTGAATAATCACATGCAAAATCAATAACCACTTTCATAATGATGGAATGCATAATGCGAGACTATCATAACAACATAGCCAAGGCCTCGTGCCAAGACTACAAATAAGATTTTGTCAAGGCCTTATGCCAAGACACTAGTTTGCCTCATGAGACCTACCGATGCATTGAGGAGCTATAGCGGGCTCCACCCGTCACATATTAAGTCCAATGCATTCCCATATGAAAAGGTTTAAACATAACATAAACATTCGTATTAAAACTAGCATACGAAATGTCAATACTTTCACCATAAACCATGAATGGTATAAAAATAGAACATCCACAGTCAAACAAATCACAAAACCTTCAATATAATATAGAAGTTTTGTATCATAACAAATCAACATTAAATAAGCGTAAAATCCATCAAAGCATGTTGACATAGATGAAATCAAAATTCTTTTTAAAGAAATATCTCTTTTTATTTTGAAATCATTTAAGATACATATAAAATAAAACATTTTCTTTGAAAATATTTTTATAAGCTTGTAAGGGAAGCTTTGAAGATTTTATAACCGAGGAAAATAGCCGCACCCGCCGTATAAGTTAAAAAAACATTATTACCTTAATTCTGTCGAAAAGGTTAAAAAGGACCTTTTTTTGAAAACGACGGAAAGATTCTTTTATAAACCACTTATAAAAGTCAAAAAGGGTATAAATGACTTTAACTAATATTCTAGTAAATAGTAAAAAAATTTTGAAATACATTTTTAAGAAACATGGATGTGGATGATAAAGAGATCCCAGTAGATTATTACGTATAAACAACCTCGGATAATGAAGAGATTGCGAAATAACCCTTACCTTGTACTTTTCCTTGGTTGGGGTAAGTTAACCTCCTGTATACTGGTGAAATAATTGTTAATAAATTATACAAGAATCATATATATTAATATGATATCATATATGATCTTTTAACATTGATTTGTTAATAATATCATAGAATTATCGTCGTTTCGGGTGTTAACTTACTCATTTTCTTTTATATGTTTTGTTACATAAGCCATGTTTGTTGTATCTTATTCATATCCAGAATGATATCAAGTCCTTAAACATCATTTTTAAATCATCAAATTATAATTATACTTGAATGGATACGATGGAGAATGAATCTCATCGCGTTCGTGGAGACGGTAGTCCGTACGTACGCACGAGCGACAATATCATTCTTTTGAAATTAAAATAATATATAAATGGATGGTATATCATATATAAAGAATCATTAACATGTTATATTTATTATTTACATGAGTTACACATCATTATTATACCCATCCAAATAATAATATATTGAATAACAATTACACCACGACGTGGAGACGGTAAGCCGTACGTACGCACGTATGGTGACATGTTATTAAAAGGGTGGATAGAATACTGAATATGTTTGTACCATATTTATAATAACATCACAGTATATGTGAGATACTGGAGTTATTATTTTAGAATGGTAAGAACAAAGAGAGAAGAAGTGGAAGAAGAAAGGAACTTGAAAAGGGTTGGTGAAAACATTACATCTTCTTCGGGTTCTTCCTTTTGATTTGATCAAAAGGGCTCCTTAGGTTGGCTTTCTGATCAAACTAAGGCCTCTAGGTTGTAGTGAGGGACGTTGGGAGGGTATTTGGGCAGAGTATGGCCGATCCAAAAGGCTTTTAAGGTGTGAAGAAAAGAGAAGGAGGAGTGCCCTTTTATAAGAGGGGTGAGGGGCACCTTTGGAAAAGCTAGAAATATTAGTTTATAATAAATTCTTATTCGGTTCCTAATGGCTCCAAAGTTGATTATTTAAATTTTAAGGTGGGGATGGGTCTAAAACAACTCAACCAATAGAATTTATACAGGTTTGGGTACTTATATCAACCTTATCGTTAAGTATTTACTCTAAGTTAATTAGTTTCACTTTTTACAATGTCTCTTTGTATTTTTATATAATATGGTTAATAAACTTACTATATACATCCAAGAGACCCCCAAGTGGTCCATTAATGATGAACCTATCATGATATAAGTATCTTGGACGAACCTTAGATTTTTATGAATTTTAATATCAATTAATAATATAATATTTGTTTTAAGAACTCTTTTATGTCAATTTTGACACTATTCAATAGTTGATTTTTGTGAAACTCATAACAGATTGATTACTTCAAAAAAAAGTAAATTAAATCAATCCTAATATATCATATTATCCTATAAAAGTATTTTAATTCATTAAAAGTTTCATATTTTATTTATTTGGGTATTTATAAAATCAATTATTTTAATTTTTTACTATTATAGTAATTAATTCATCATCATTGTGTCACAAATAAATTAAATTATTTAATGTCTAAAAATTATAAATAAACTATCACTATGTAGGAAATCGTTTTATATTTCTAATGAATATTTATAATCTAAAATCCAACATATATAACACTATGTAAAAATTGTTTTTCTAAAAGATATATGCTTGTGTCATTTTTGTATTCATTTTAACTTAATTAAAATAAAGTGTCCCTATCACATACAAGTGGCACCATGGGGTCCCCAAATCGACCCAAAGATGCCTATGGTCGAACATGTATCAACCAATAAGTCTAGGACACGTTTTAGGGTAATTTAGTATTATTATAATATTAATTTTTAACCCTTATTTACCGGATTTACCCTTAACCATGGTAAATAAAATATTTACCGCAGTAATTATTCAAAATGTCTAAAAATAAAAGTTACCTATTTACACAATTTGAAAATCCTGATTCCAAATATGGAATCCATTTTTCTAAATTCAAAACACATAATTGGAAGAAATTAATTTAAAATTAATTCCCGCTGTCAAAACAAAAAGCGTGTTTTTAAGAGATAATAACTATCAAAAGATTGACACTTGTTTATGTTCGGTTTAATTGTAAAATTATGTACAATGACCAAAATTATATTAAATGGTAAAAATATATTCTAAATATACTTTAAAACCACTCAAATTCATAATTTATCACTATTAATTATTTTGATTAAAATTTTTTTTTTTAATTAAAATTTAGTAATTTTCACTATTCATCAAAATATGAAAGTTATCCGAAATGTACCAAAATTTCACCTTAGGCTAATTTCGATATTCTTAATCCAAAAATGAAGTCCATTTTGAAATATAAAATATATATAATTTCAAAAAGTAGGTATTACTATTCATAACGGCTAGTTTGATTGGTTGTGGTGTGTGTTAGAACTCGAAGTTGCGTACAACACACACTACTGTATTATTCAAAGGAAAGCATACCGTGGAAGCTTGGGATGTTTCATTTTAAATTTTTTTGATGTCCCCCTTTACTCAAAAAGTTTAAAATATTGTATTTAAAATGGGTTCACTATTAAAATTTGGTAAAAGTGCAATACTGAAAATGAATTTGTTCTTACATTATGTCTAAGAAACTCATAATATGGATTCTAAAATTATAAGGATTATATAAAGTTTAAAATTTAGTTAATACTATTCATAACCTCTTTTGAACGGCTTTTTTGGTAAGTCAGGGTGTGCTTGAACTCGGTGTTGCGTGTAGTGCAAGTTATTGTATTATTTTAAAGAAATAACACACTATGAAATCTTGGGGTGTTACATTCTCCCCTCCTTCAAAAAATTGTGTCCTCGCAATTTGAAATTGTTCTTCGAAAATAAAAGGTTGAAAATAAAAAATATCTTTGTGGGAAAACCCACATCGGAAATTGGTTTACTAAAATTTAGTCTTAATATGAGGAAAAGAGAAATGAAAGGGTCACCACAAAATTATGATCTCGATTAGGAGAACATTGGTGGCAATTAGAGGCATATAATTGGGGGAAAAACGTAAATATTTATAGGTAGTGATTGAGGTCATCAATCACAAACAAGTATAAAATTGAGGTTCTTATACTCATCAATCTATGATGATTTGAAATACCATCGGTTCAACAAAACATAGGGTATTAGGATAACACATTTTTTACGTTTCAAAATATCTTAGTTGAAATCCCACATCGAAAAATGAATTAATGAGGCCTCTATATAAAATAAAGAGTGGAAAGTATGAAGATTACCGAAAATAACACATACTAGGGTTCCATGTAGGAAAATATGGATATGGAAGAGAAATCTAACCATCAATTATCTGATGGAGAGTGGTAGAGAACATGGCTATGAAAAGACCAACATTCCCAAAGCCATAAATTAGTGATGATTTAAGGTACCATCTAGGACAACATTTTTGTTCTAAGTTCCTTTTCTTAATGTTGAGGAATTTATTTATGAGATTGGCTAAGATCATAAGGAGATATACTTACTTTATAATTAGAGTTTTGTTCATTAATAAATTTCCACCACAAACTCATCTTTCACTCATAAAAAAAATTCTATTTATACTATTCGTACAGGGTTCCAAAATAAACGAATTTATAATTCATCTACCAGATCTTTTTAAAAAAAACTACATTATTAAATCCAAGACATCTCTGGGGCCAGTGGTAGGTGATACACCCTTGTCGCCCTTCAGTTGCGGGTTCAAGTCTCGCGGCCTTGCCGGATGCGACGGGTTGCCGCCCGACCTCCGGGTTTTCCTTTTATGGCAATCCAAAATTAATATCAAACTAGAATTTATCCAAAATACTTCTGACCAAACTCACAGTCCAACATTCATAAGGAAGTTAAACATAATGTAGATCCTTTTTACCACGTAATAGAATATGAATACCTTCATCATGTATTCTTTTAAAACACTGAAACATCCTGAATTACCATAATCCATATTGATTACATTCATGCTCCCTTATTCTATAAAGAATGTTGGATATACTTCATCAATCCAAAAATGTTTTAAACCCCAACAACGATGGAATATACAAATCATTAATTAGTTTCAAGGTAGTCAAGAATATCCAATATAATTTATCCAAATCAATCATGTATTATTCTAAAATCACTACCTCGGTATCAGAACCATATTATGGTTTATCATTGTCTCAACCATATATTTTCCAAAAATTTAACCTGATATTGAGTCACTTTTCATTGTTCCACACAATCTCAAGATCTTAATGAAATAGTATTGCAGTACAATCCTTATATACTCCATAATTATTATAACAAGTACATTGTTGATACAACACTCAATTGACATAATCAACATAAGAACTCTAATCATTCATCTTCATCTGTGGTAGTATCATAACTTGATTATTATCCAATAACATCATTTGAGGCATATTCTGATGACTGGGACATAGGTTCGCATAGTGTCCAAACTCCTTGCAAATGAAGCATTGTACATTTGAAACCATTTTCTTACCCTTGCAGTCATGTACTTTGTTCCCTTTTCCACCACACTTATAACAAATTCCCATTCCTTTCAGACAAGTTCCAGGGTGTTTCATCCCACGGTTATCACATATGGGAAAATTCTTCTTTTCCCTCTTCCCTTTAACCATCTTTCTCTATTCCATCCTTTTCTTCTCTTGCTTCCCTTCAAAGCCATAGGACTCAGTAAAATCTTTACTTATCTTATCAACACATGATATTATTTCTTCGTATGATGATAATAAATGGGAGATTATTTCTCTTATAAATTCTGGCTTAAGGCCATGAAAGATATGATCCTTCTTTCTCTTTGGATCATGTGCATTGCTGGAGTTCTCATTCCTTCTACTGGGCGCCATTTCTAAACAATGGCGTACACTAGATTAGTTTATGAATAACAATACCTAATCCCAAACTTGTAAGACACATAACATAAATTAAATATTTTATGGATATAATCCATAATCATATAAATTTTTTCTTTTGTGGAAGTAAATCCACATAAACCCTTCATAATGGTTTGTAAAGAAAATGAGAATTATCCTAAGCCTATCCCCCGGGAGTGTCGTAACCAAGAGTACAGGAAGGCCCGTTGTCGTGCACCAGTTCTTGTTCGAGTCTAGCTCAAAGCGGTGTTTTCGGGTTTTACCCCTAGGTACATCTGTGCCAGAGCCGCCTCTACCTGCTCGTATCCAGACAGGGATGTATTTCTCAGAAAAATCACAAAATCTCTACAATACCAAAATTCTAGGAAGTTCTTCTATACTAATCCTCAAAGTCCATCTTAAATCTATGTGCTCTAATCAGAGTTTATCTAAATCTAGCTTCCAAGGTTTGTACTAAACTTCCTCTGATACCAACTGTAACGCCCCGACCCCAGTTACCCAGAGTCGGTGCATTATTACATAACATTGGCATGATCATAAGAAAGATCAAATCTCGAAAGACCGATTGGTTTAGTAGTCTTGGAAACACTAGATATATTCATAAGTCTTATATTACATCATAAAATGAAAAACTACTACAACAACATATTGTCTCCATAATCCACACTCATATCCCCACATAATATCCCTGCAGTTCATTCATAATTTACTTCTTCACTTCCTGGGAAAAATAAAACATAGAAAAGGGGTGAGCTCAAATGCCCAGTAAGGATAACAATATAGCGGAAACTTTCATAAATAAGAATAAACATTTAAGGCAATGTATAACTAAAACAAAAGCCTTTTAAACTTGAACTTTTAACATAGTATGGCATAAATAAAATGAAATAATGCCATTTACTTATTCACATTGTTATTCTACTAATCGAAAAATCACATGCAAAATCAATAACCACTTTCATAATGGTGGAATGCATAATGTCAGACTATCATAACCACATAGCCAAGGCCTCGTGCCAAGACTACAAATAAGATTTTGTCAAGGCCTTGTGCCAAGACACTAGTTTGTCTCATGAGACCTTCCGATGCATCGAGGAGCTATAGCGGGCTCCACCCGTCACATATTAAGTCTAATGCATTCCCATATGAAAAGGTTTAAACATAACATAAACATTCATATTAAAACTAGCATACGAAATGTCAATACTTTCACCATAAACCATGAATGGTATAAAAATAGAACATCCACAGTCAAACAAATCACAAAACCTTCAATATAATATAGAAGTTTTGTATCATAACAAATCAACTTTAAATAAGCGTAAAATCCATCAAAGGATGTTGACATAGATGAAATCAAAATTCTTTTTAATGAAATATCTCTTTTTATTTTGAAATCATTTAAGATCCATATAAAATAAAACATTTTCTTTGAAAATATTTTTATAATCTTGTAAGGGAAGCTTTGAAGATTTTATAACGGCGGAAAATAGCCGCACCCGCCGTATAAGTTAAAAAAACATTCTTACCTTAATTCTGTCGAAAAGGTTAAAAAGGACCTTGTTTTGAAAACGACGGAAAGATTCTTTTATAAACCACTTATAAAAGTCAAAAAAGGTATAAATGACTTTAACCAATACTCTAGTAAATAGTAAAAATGTTTTGAAATACATTTTTAAGAAACATGGATGTGGATGATAAAGAGATCCCAGTAGATTATTACGTATAAACAACCTCGGATAATGAACAGATTGCGAAATAACCCTTACCTTGTACTTTTCCTTGGTTGGGGTAAGTTAACCTCCTGTATAATGGTGAAATAATTGTTAATAAATTATACAAGAATCATATATATTAATATGATATCATATATGATCTTTTAACATTGATTTGTTAATAATATCTTAGAATTATCGTCGTTTCGGGTGTTAACTTACTCATTTTCTTTTATATGTTTTGTTACATAAGCAATGTTTGTTGTATATTATTCATATCCAGAATGATATAAAGTCCTTAAACATCATTTTTAAATCATCAAATGATAATTATACTTGAATGGATACGATGGAGAATGAATCTCATCGCGTTCGTGGAGACGGTAGTCCGTACGTACGCACGAGCGACAATATCATTCTTTTGATATTAAAATAATATATAAATGGATGGTATATCATATATACAGAATCATTAACATGTTATATTTATTATTTACATGAGTTACACATCATTATTATACCCATCCAAATAATAATATATTTAATAACAATTACACCACGACGTGGAGACGGTAAGCCGTACGTACGAACGTATGGTGACATGTTATTCAAAGGGTGGATAGAATACTGAATATGGTTGTACCATATTTATAATAACATCACAGTATGTGTGAGATACTGGAGTTATTATTTTATAATGGTAAGAACAAAGAAAGAAGAAGTGGAAGAAGAAAGGAACTTGAAAAGGGGTGGTGAAAACATTACCTTTTCTTCGGGTTCTTCCTTTTGATTTGATCAAAAGGGCTCCTTAGGTTGGCTTTATGATCAAACTAAGGCCACTAGGATGTAGTGAGGGATGTTGGGAGAGTATTTGGGCAGAGTTTGGCCGAACAAAAAGGCTTTTAAGGTGTGAAGAAAAGACAAGGAGGAGTGCCCTTTTATAAGAGGGGTGAGGGGCACCTTTGGAAAAGCTAGAAATATTAGTTTATAATAAATTCTTATTCGGTTCCTAATGGCTCCAAAGTTGATTATTTAAATTTTAAGGTGTGTATGGGTCTAAAACAACTCAACCAATAGAATTTATACAGGTTTGGGTACTTATATGAACCTTATCTTTAAGTATTAACTCTAAGTTAATTAGTTTCACTTTTTACAATGTCTCTTTGTATTTTTATATAATATGGTTAATAAACTTACTATATACATCCAAGAGACCCCCAAGTGGTCCATTAATGATGAACCTATCATGATATAAGTCTCTTGGCCGAACCTTATATTTTTATGAATTTTAATATCAATTAATAATATAATATTTGTTTTAAGAACTCTTTTATGTCAATTTTGACACTATTCAATAGTTGATTTTTGTGAAACTCATAACAGATTGATTACTTCAAAAAAAGTCAATTAAATCAATACTAATATATCCTATTATCCTATAAAAGTAGTTTAATTCATTAAAAGTTTCATATTTTATTTATTTGGGTATTTATAATATCAATTATTTTAATTTTTTACTTTTATAGTAATTAATTCATCATCATTGTGTCACAAATAAATTAAATTATTTAATGTCTAAAAATTATAAATAACATATCACTATGTAGGAAATATTTTTATCTTTCTAATGAATATTTATAATCTAAAATCCAACATATATAACCCTATGTAAAAATTGTTTTTCTAAAAGATATATGCTTGTGTCATTTTTGTATTCATTTTAACTTAATTAAAATAAAGTGTCCCTATCACCTACAAGTGGCACCATGGGGTACCCAAATCGACCCAAATATGCCTATGGTCGAACATTTATCAACCAATAAGTCTAGGACACGTTTTAGGGTAATTTAGTATTATTATAATATTAATTTTTAACCCTTATTTACCGGATTTACCCTTAACCATGGTAAATAAAATATTTACCGCAGTAATTATTCAAAATGTCTAAAAATAAAAGTTACCTATTTACACAATTTGAAAATCCTGATTCCAAATATGGAATCCATTTTTCTAAATTCAAAACACATAAGTGGCAGAAATTAATTTAAAATTAATTCCCGCTGTCAAAACAAAAAGCGTGTTTTAAAGAGATAATAACTATCAAAAGATTGACACTTGTTTATGTTCGGTTTAATGTAAAATTATGTACAATGACCAAAATTATATTAAATGGTAAAAATATATTCTAAATATACTTTAAAACCACTCAAATTCGTAATTTATCACTATTAATTATTTTGATTAAAAAATTTGTTTTTAATTAAAATTTAGTAATTTTCACTATTCATCAAAATATGAAAGTTATCCGAAATGTACCAAAATTTCACCTTAGGCTAATTTTGGTATTCTGAATCCAAAAATGAAGTCCATTTTGAAATATAAAATATATATAATTTCAAAAAGTAGGTATTACTATTCATAACGGCTAGTTTGATTGGTTGTGGTGTGTGTTAGAACTCGAAGTTGCGTACAACACACACTACTGTATTATTCAAAGGAAAGCGTACTGTGGAAGCTTGGGATGTTTCATTTTAAATTTTTTTGATGTCCCCCTTTACTCAAAAAGTTTAAAATATTGTATTTAAAATGGGTTCACTATTAAAATTTGGTAAAAGTGCAATACTGAAAATGAATTTGTTCTTACATTATGTCTAAGAAACTCATAATATGGATTCTAAAATTATAAGGATTATATAAAGTTTAAAATTTAGTTAATACTATTCATAACCTCTTTTGAACGGCTTTTTTGGTAAGTCAGGGTGTGCTTGAACTCGGTGTTGCGTGTAGTGCAAGTTATTGTATTATTTTAAAGAAATAACACACTATGAAATCTTGGGGTGTTACATTCTCCCCTCCTTCAAAAAATTTTGTCCTCGCAATTTGAAATTGTTCTTCGAAAATAAAAGGTTGAAAATAAAAAATATCTTTGTGGGAAAACCCACATCGGAAATTGGGTTACTAAAATTTAGTCTTAATATGAGGAAAAGATAAATGAAAGGGTCACCACCAAATTATGATCTCGATTAGGAGAACATTGGTGGAAATTAGAGACATATAATTGGAGGAAAAACGTAAATATTTATAGGTAGTGATTGAGGTCATCAATCACAAACAAGTATAAAATTGAGGTTCTTAAACTCATCAATCTATGATGATTTGAAATACCATCGGCTCAACGAAACATAGGGTATTAGGATAACACATTTTTGACGTTTCAAAATATCTTAGTTGAAATCCCACATCGAAAAATGAATTAATGAGGCCTCTATTTAAAATAAAGAGTGGAAAGTATGAAGATTACCAAAAATAACACATACTAGGGTTCCATGTAGGAAAATATGGATATGGAAGAGAAATCTAACCATCAATTATCTGATGGAGAGTGGTAGAGAACATGGCTATGAAAAGGCGAACAATCCCAAAGCCATAAATTAGTGATGATTTAAGGTACCATCTAGGACAACATTTTTGTTCTAAGTTCCTTTTCTTAATGTTGAGGAATTTATTTATGAGATTGGATAAGATCATAAGGAGATATACTTACTTTATAATTAGAGTTTTGTTCATTAATAAATTTCCACCACAAACTCATATTTCACTCATAAAAAAAATTCTATTTATACTATTCGTACAGGGTTCCAAAATAAACGAATTTATAATTCATCTACCAGATATTTTTTTAAAAAAACTACATTATTAAATCCAGGACATCTCTGGGGCCAGTGGTAGGTGATACACCCTTGTCGCCCTTCAGTTGCGGGTTCAAGTCTCGCGGCCTTGCCGGACGCGACGGGTTGCCGCCCGACCTCCGGGTTGTCCTTTTATGGCAATCCAAAATTAATATCAAACTAGAATTTATCCAAAATACTTCTGAACAAACTCACAGTCCAACATTCATAAGGAAGTTAAACATAATGTAGATCCTTTTTACCACGTAATAGCATATTAATACCTTCATCATGTATTCTTTTAAAACACTGAAACATCCTGAATTACCATAATCCATATTGACTACATTCATGCTCCCTTATTCCATATAGAATGTTGGATATACTTCATCAATCCAAAAATGTTTTAAACCCCAAAAATGATGGAATATACAAATCATTAATTAGTTTCAAGGTAGTCAAGAATATCCAATATAATTTATCCAAATCAATCATGTATTATTCTAAAATCACTACCTCGTTATCAGAACCATATTATGGTTTATCATTCTCTCAACCATATATTTTCCAAAAATTTAACCTGCTATTGAGTCACTTTTCTTTTCTCCACACAATCTCAAGTCCTTAATGAAACAATACTGCAGTAAAATCCTTATATACTCCATAATTATTATAACAAGTACATTGTTGATACAACACTCAATTGACATAATCAACATAAGAACTCTAATCATTCATCTTCATCTGTGGTAGTATCATAACTTGATTATTATCCAATAACATCATTTGAGGCATATTCTGGTGACTGGGACATAGGTTCGCATAGTGTCCAAACTCCTTGCAAATGAAGCATTGTACATTTGAAACCATTTTCTTACCCTTGCAGTCATGTACTTTGTGCCCTTTTCCACCACACTTATAACAAACTCTAATTCATTTCAGACAAGTTCCAGGGTGTTTCATCCCACGGTTATCACATATGGGAAAATTATTCTTTTCCCTCTTCCCTTTATCCATATTTCTCTATTCCATCCTTTTCTTCTCTTGCTTCCCTTGAAAGCCATAGGACTCAGTAAAATATTTACTTATCTTATCAACACATGATATTATTTCTTCGTATGATGATAATAAATGGGAGATTATTTCTCTTATAAATTCTGGCTTAAGGCCATGAAAGATATGATCCTTCTTTCTCTTCGGATCATGTGCATTGCTGGAGTTCTCATTCCTTCTACTGGGCGCCATTTCTAAACAATGGCGTACACTAGATTAGTTTATGAATAACAATACCTAATCCCAAACTTGTAAGACACATAACATAAATTAAATATTTTATGGATATAATCCATAATCATATAAATTTCTCCTTTGTGGATGTAAATCCACATAAACCCTTCATAATGGTTTGTAAAGAAAATGAGAATTATCCTAAGCATATCCCTCGGGAGTGTCGTAACCAAGAGTGCAGGAAGGCTCGTTGTCGTGCACCAGTTCTCGTTCGAGTCTAGCTCAAAGCGGTGTTTTCGGGTTTTACCCCTAGGTACATATGTGCCAGAGCCTCCTCTACCTGCTCGTATCCAGACAGGGATGTATTGCTCAGAAAACTCACAAAATCTATACAATACCAAAATTCTAGGAAGTTCTTCTATACTAATCCTCAAAGTCCATCTTAAATCTATGTGCTCTAATCAGAGTTTATCTAAATCTAGCTTCCAAGGTTTGTACTAAACATCCTCTGATACCAACTGTAACGCCCCGACCCCAGTTACCCAGAGTCGGTGCATTATTACATAACATTGGCATGATCACAAGAAAGATAAAATCTCGAAAGACCGATTGGTTTAGTAGTCTTGGAAACACTAGATATATTCATAAGTCTTATATTACATCATAAAATGAAAAACTACTACAACAACATATTGTCTCCATAATCCACACTCATATCCCCACATAATATCCCTGCAGGTCATTCATAATTTACTTCTTCACTTCCTGGGAAAAATAAAACATAGAAAAGGGGTGAGCTCAAATGCCCAGTAAGGATAACAATATAGCGGAAACTTTCATAAATAAGAATAAACATTTAAGGCAATGTATAACTAAAACAAAAGCCATTTAAACTTTAACTTTTAACATAGTATGGCATAAATAAAATGAAATAATGCCATTTACTTATTCACATGGTTATTCTACTAATCGAAAAATCACATGCAAAATCAATAACCACTTTCATAATGATGGAATGCATAATGTCAGACTATCATAACCACATAGCCAAGGCCTCGTGCCAAGACTACAAATAATATTTTGTCAAGGCCTTGTTCCAAGACACTAGTTTGTCTCATGAGACCTTCCGATGCATCGAAGAGCTATAGCGGGCTCCACCCGTCACATATTAAGTCAAATGCATTCCCATATGAAAAGGTTTAAACATAACATAAACATTCATATTAAAACTAGCATACGAAATGTCAATACCTTCACCATAAACCATGAATGGTATAAAAATAGAACATCCATAGTCAAACAAATCACAAAACCTTCAATATAATATAGAAGTTTTGTATCATAACAAATCAACTTTAAATAAGCGTAAAATCCATCAAAGGATGTCGACATAGATGAAATCAAAATTCTTTTTAAAGAAATATCTCTTTTTATTTTGAAATCATTTAAGATCCATATAAAATAAAACATTTTCTTTGAAAATATTTTTATAAGCTTGTAAGGGAAGCTTTGAAGATTTTATAACGGCGGAAAATAGCCGCACCCGCCGTATAAGTTAAAAAAAACATTCTTACCTTAATTCTGTCGAAAAGGTTAAAAAGGACCTTGTTTTGAAAATGACTAAAAGATTCTTTTATAAACCACTTATAAAAGTCAAAAAGGGTATAAATGACTTTAACTAATATTCTAGTAAATAGTAAAAATGTTTTGAAATACATTTTTAAGAAACATGGATGTGGATGATAAAGAGATCCCAGTAGATTATTACGTATAAACAACCTCGGATAATGAAGAGATTGCGAAATAACCCTTACCTTGTACTTTTACTTGGTTGGGGTAAGTTAACCTCCTGTATAATGGTGAAATAATTGTTAATAAATTATACAAGAATCATATATATTAATATGATATCATATATGATCTTTTAACATTGATTTGTTAATAATATCTTAGAATTATCGTCGTTTCGGGTGTTAACTTACTCATTTTCTTTTATATGTTTTGTTACATAAGCCATGTTTGTTGTATCTTATTCATAACCAGAATTATATCAAGTCTTTAAACATCATTTTTAAATCATCAAATGATAATTATACTTGAATGGATACGATGGAGAATGAATCTCATCGCGTTCGTGGAGACGGTAGTCCGTACGTACGCACGAGCGACAATATCATTCTTTTGATATTAAAATAATATATAAATGGATGGTATATCATATATACAGAATCATTAAAATGTTATATTTATTATTTACATGAGTTACACATCATTATTATACCCATCCAAATAATAATATATTGAATAACAATTACACCACGACGTGGAGACGGTAAGCTGTATGTACGCACGTATGGTGACATGTTATTCAAAGGGTGGATAGAATACTGAATATGGTTGTACCATATTTATAATAACATCACAGTGTGTGTGAGATACTGGAGTTCTTATTTTATAATGGTAAGAACAAAGAAAGAAGAAGTGGAAGAAGAAAGGAACTTGAAAAGGGGTGGTGAAAACATTACCTCTTCTTCAGGTTCTTCCTTTTGATTTGATCAAAAGGGCTCCTTAGGTTGGATTTCTGATCAAACTACTGTTAGGTTTCCGGGGCACGCAACGGAAGCCGGTGGGCCGGGGGTTTTAAAATTTTCGTCGACACAACGACGGTACTTGTCATCGCCGTCGATCCGAGCCCCGGAGAGGTCCGAGGATCTCGTGTAAATTATTAAGAGCACAAAAATAAAAGGGAAACGTACCCGTTTCAAATCCGAAGGCACGGTCGACTGCTACTAGCCGATGGCGATCGTCGCTTGAAGGATCCAAAGCAGGATCCCTCTAGATCGTCCACACGCGCTCCAAAAATCTGCGAGAACGCCGATCGTCGAACTCCGGGTGCTAGCGCGGCGATTCAACGATATCTTCGACGTCCCGTCGATCACCACATCGACGATCTTGCGATGGGTGAGGAGAAACTTGATCCGAGCTCTTGGATCTTGAGCTTCTCTCTCTAGGAAGTGGGAGGAGAGAGGAGCTCTGGCCAAACATGGCATGAATCGTGCTTGCGCTTGAGCCCCTCTCCTCTATATATAGTGGATTGTGGAAATTACCCGGTTGGGTTCCCCGGCCCCCGTTAATTCCACGTCCACTAAATAAATAACTATGACGACTTAAAACTGCGTCAATATTATTTATTTATTTTATCACATACTTGTAATATGTAAAATATATTACGTGATAAAATCTGAGCCTTTTAACTCGTCTCGCTGTCCCACTTAATATTAAACGAACCTTGAATATTAAAATAATATTCGTTCGATTAATATTTTCTCGTATTTACTGAACTCGTAAATACATTAAATAAATTCAATCCCAAATATTCATAACTTGAATATTAATGAATTTATTTAATTCCGTTGGTGATCGACAAATTGGACAACGTTTGGACCCCGTGGCGGGGCCCACTATGTCCATATACCTATTCAACTGAATAGGTGCGGATTCTTGAATACGCTATTGTGTGTGACCCTCTAGGCCCTTATCTCGATAGCAGTGAATAAAATTCACAGACCAAGAGCAAGGTCTAGCAACCCGTCATGGCCCCTAAAGAGATAAGGATAGTCATAGCAACGACTACCATCCTACAAACACTGACTGTGTACTGTAGTCTCTTTGTCAATATGCATCTCATAAAGCAGGACGCACTCTTCTGTCATCGTCCTTATATTTCTTTATTATTTGTTGATCTAACTGGATGGATTTGCCTTTCTACTGCTTTGGACAAAGACTTATGAAGGCGGCACCATCTTGATCAACCAGGCCTGAGATATACAACTTCCTAAACTTGGAAGCGACAAATCCTTTCTTGACCATTCAACCAACGTCATACCATCAACGACGCACCGAACACAAACTACATCACCACGACATTACTGCCATGGTTTTCGCCTTGCATCAAAGTACGTAATTAAGTGATATACATTGGTAATGATCTCAAGTCAGGAGACCAATACACATGTCCGTAGATAGGAACAACTAATGACACCCAAAACATGTGGTGTTCCTATTGGCGGGTTTGTCCTCATGATCTCACTACTAGAGATCACCAAGTGAGAACTTCATGAGAAGAAGTCTCAATGCTTATGAGCCCCCAGCACCTGATAGTCAGACATCTACTGTGTCCAGTCAGTAAGATGTATCTAGACTATAGAACATATATTTAAGATCAATGTCATTGTATCTTGAGGTTCTCATTATAGCCTAGGATCTGCTATAACCTCTCGATACGACAACTGACCTTTGGACATTACCATTATTATAGTGGACGCAGAAAAGTCTGCACTATAATGGTAAGAAATCATCATGCATATCTAACTGTACACATGATATGGTAATCAAAGGTACTAAATAGTTGGGTCTAGGGCACCCACTATTTCAACACTCCCACTTGCACTAGAGCCAACTTGCTAACTAAACTTGTTAGCTACTCACATGATAAAAACCATGCTTCTGCAGAGTAATGGCTTTAACTGCTGGGCCTGCCACGTTTTCACTGTGTGGCAAATCTGCTATATGAAACCTCATCGACTTGAGTAAAACTTCTCAAGATAAGGTATCCCCGAGTAGATTATTTTTTTTCATTGTCATAACTTGACAACTTGGCTAGTAATAATATCACAATTCTCATTATGATAACACTTTTCTCACTAGGTGCGAATCCAAGAACTAGAACAAATTGTTGCAATTTATAACTGCTTCTTAACTGCCTTAGAAGCTGCAACGTACTCAGTATTTGTAGGTATGGCTACCACAAGCTTTTATGAGCTTGACTCACTCATCTCCTTTGCCTAACTGCGATACTAGATCAAATTGATCTAAGGATTACTAGTTTATGTCCCACCATGACTAGTATACCTTCCTTTCCATATTCCAGGTACATATCATTTGTACTTACCAAAGTGAAAGATGATAGTTCTGACTGCATCACCTACAGTGCTCCTGGAGTTAATTGATATCTGCCTATAATGGAATATATCTTGGCAGTATCAATTATCGTACATAATATGGCATATGTGATTGATCCATCGCTAAAGCATATGGTATCAATCCACAACTTTAATCTCTACACATGCTCTGAACATGTTAACCTGGAGAGATTAAGCCATGTGACGTAGGCAATAATTCTGATCTTGAATTGTTCCAACTTGTATTTATCAATAAAATGTCACTATATGTACGATTGACTAGGACCAAGCAACCTTTGAATCTACCTCAGTGGATCCTATTCCCTAGAACATAAGTTGCTTCTTGAAATCAATCATTGGAGAATTTCTTTTAACCTGATCTCATCTAACTGTGAGAACAAAATCTGTTTTCCATATGTTACCGAACATATTTCACATGGAAAACTTTGGCGCTCCCACTAACCTTTTGTAGACACAAGGCAATGATTCATTTATAATGAATGCTCTAAGATCTTGTTGCTTACTTTAATCCAGAATTGGATTTCAGTAACTATCAACCCTTATTGGCATCATTTGATGTCACCATCTCTTTCTGGTTGCGTCGTATAGACACCTTCCACGAAAGATGATCTTGACATCCAATGACCAACATCATGATCATAGAAGTTCAGCTATGACAAGTAAAATTATAATAGATTTAGGCGTACTGACTTGGTATAACCAATCGAGCCTTATTGGTACCATACTTGTACCATCCATGTATCATTTCATTTGAATACCCACCGCAGTATTCAATCTATAAGCCCCTTTGCAATTTGATACACGGAATCCATTATTGAATTTTAGTTAATCTTGCCAATCTTTGCTTGTTGCCATATACTGCTTACTTGTAGGATTTATTATTCTTAATGAATAATATATCACCGGCCGCAGTGAATATAAAACCATCATCATGGTTCCTTTCTTCCTACGCAGTATGTGTCTCTGGAACATACCTATTCCACATGTACTTATGGAATTTGTTCCATATGCCAACCATTTGTGCATCTTGAGCATTGACTAAGCCCAAGTCAATTCAGCTCCCACTATCTCTAATAGAGATGTGCACCCTTGTATAGAAGCGTAGTCTAATACTTGACTACATCTTTTTCTATCTTAGGGATTTAGGTAATATCTTAAGCAACTGTTAGGATAATTACTTTAGATGCACATCGTGTTTAACTTGATGCATGTTTGTTTAATTCTTAACAAACGCTTTGCATCTAAGTGTGTCCTATGATATTATGGATTTTCTATCATACTATGACTCGTATGATATCCATTTGTCATTTTAGTTGGCACATTGGTTATTTGATTACGCTGTTATTTTCAAATCACATTTTGAAATATGATAGAAGTTTCCGCAAGTTACAACATTGATATAACTTACATCATAACATATGCGTTTAGGAATTTCTCTACGCTACATGTTTGTTGATCAATGTTAACTTGTAAGACTCATCATCGATCCTCCTCATGAACATCAATACGGTGATGTAGATAAGGTAACATGCGTTTAGGAATTACTCCACGCTACATTATCATGATCGATGATTGCTTGGTCAAGATATTCTTTGGCCTGCCGATCCGAAGCAACTCATATCTTCTGACCAAACTTATACTTCATAGGTACATTCCTTAATGATTTAAAGGAATTTTATGAAGTATCATTACCTCTAGCTTTCTTTGGAACAGTTCACACTCTCGTGTTGAACTAACCTCGGAAGCTTTGTGGCGTACCTTTATAACCAAATGTTTCTTTGTCTAAACTAAAGATGTCAATTATACCATAGGTATTTAGCTGTGTCGAGCCTAAATACGATACTGAGTATATAGTTGACGTTCGCTTTTAGTTTTACTTGACAAAGAATCACATTGCCACAACTGGGTAGGTCTTACATTTTATATTCATCATGTATTGCCAATGATTCAAATAGCAGTGAACTATTTGTTGAGTATGTAACCACCAACAACATTCATTCCAAAACATGGAATAATGTCTCATAATCTCAAAACGGGAACATGAGATAAATGTTTTTGGTTATACTCAACAACTTGTTCAATTTGAATCGATCACTTGGCGATTAGAAGTTATGTGTTTCTCCCCGCTGACTTAGGAATCGCCTTTTCTAAGCTGCTTGGAGAAGACATTATACTTCCACTAATGTTTCTCTACTTTCTTGGTTATTGTATCTCAATACAAATATGTGAAAAACATTGTATTTCAATACCCAAGAAGTATTCGAGAAAACAATACCTTAATCTGATGAATATTAACTGAACAAGAAGCGGGTACATGCTTCCAGTATTTCAGTTTTTAAACTTCCATGAATTTATTTCATTTTGTGATGCAAATAACCTCCTGTTAAATAACCAACCATTTTTCATTGAAGGACATGACGAAGGTGCCTTTGGCATAACTTGCCATAGGCCTTTTCGCCTTGTCATTCAATTTATTCGCCATAAGAATAGATGGTGTTATCTCTAATATTCTTATTATGTGGAGAATGTTACCTTAACGAAAATGAAGCGCTTACTCTATACAGTTCATTTTTATACTTAAACGAAACTAGAGTAATTGGGTGTAAAAGGTGTAAGAAATGGGATAGCATGAAAGATTGTGAACTGTCTTTCACATACCGAGTGCGTCCATCACATTCAAATATTCACTTTCTCCTTGAAAGGATCTTGGAGATGAGACTACATGTGATCATCATTTTAGTCTTGATGTAGCGACCACAACATACATCAGTCATTGATGATAGCATTATGACAGAACCATCATATGCTTGATTCATGAGTCTCCTGTAAGCAGTTTTACACCCTTGCTTCTTAAGGTGGCTTAACAGGTTGGGACATAAGCACCTTGAATTTCCACTATAGTAGTAATGTGCGCAAGCGCCTATACTATATTCAGAAAATTCGTGCTTAGTTTAGACATTAACTTTGTCTAATATTTATCGCAGTTTTATTGTGGTATTGCTTGCCATTCTCTACAAATATACTTTAGCAAATTGTACTTTTATGTGATTACCTAATCTGACATTACTGATTATTTAATCATTAAATGTCTCCCACTAATTTTTCGAATTCTAGGAACCCTCTATACTAGAATCGGAATACTCTTGAGTATTCTAGTGGCAAGGATCCTTGAACCTCCCTCATAGTCTACAAGCTAGGGCTACGCCACTACTCGGAGGGTCCAAGGTAGGGTTTTTGGCTGGCCAACCTCTTTAACCCGCGGTTCCTTGATCTGTTGAGTGAAGTCCCAGCTTCAAAAATCATTTACTGATTTACTCAACGCTTTCCACTAAAATTACAACAAACTAGCTAAGTCTATATCCTTGTTGCAATTTTAGTTAAGTCAACCCATCACACAAATAAGAACTCCCCGGTAGTAAGAGGCACCCTCAGCTAAGGCATGAACCGGCACCTCAAACACCCGGTTTTGTTCAAACTTGAATGATGGAAGGCTATTTCTGACTTAATATTTACTTTGAGGGTTTTATGTTTTCCTCTCTCGACGAATGTAATCCATTTCTATTAAACTTGTTCGGCTATGTTGTCGCGCTCACAACTGAACTTTAATAGAAAAACAAACGCCGCTTCTTTATGCATTTTATTATCTATTATTTTATGTACTTTTCCGCTGTTCTAAAAACCGCATAAAATAATAAATAAATGCATAAAGGTAAAACTACTACCCGACTGGTCTTGAGCATCTAAACGACCTAAGCGCATTGTACCTGAGTCGTCTACTTGACTCTTGATGCAGCTTGCCCGTTCTGTATGTTTTCTTTTTATTTGGAGCATTGCCTCATCTTGGCGAAGCCCACGTCATGACTTGGATTACCGCCTCGCCTTGGCGTAGTCCACATGTCGTCTTGCATCGTCTTGATCGACGTGCTTCGCCTCGTCTTGGCGGGGTCGACGTCGCTCGTCGTCTTCGTCCGAAGTACAAAGATACTCGCGTGCAGGCGAGGGGAACTCGGGAATAAATGTACATCATATAAATTGGGCGCGCAGACCCTTATACATTTTAATCGAAAAAGAAAGACGATGCGCAGACCGTCCATTTTATTAATTACAATCATCGCACGCAGTGTAAAATAATTAATTAAATAAATAATTTAAAAGCAGACATACATGGGTCGATGCTCAGGACCAGCAGACGGGTAAAATAAGCGCGATAAAAATTAAAATGCATAATTAAGTATGAGGATTTATTTAATTAAATTAAATGAATTAAATAATTCAAATAATTTAATTACTTATCGGTCCGTCAATTTAATTATAATTTTAAAGCCAAAATTAAATTAATTTGACTTAATTCAATTTAATACTTAAATTGAATTAATTTTATTCGGGTATTAAAGATTATTTCACTACAAATAATATATTAATTAATTTAATTAATTAAATTAATTAATTATATTAATTATTTTAACTTAACCCATGTCAGGGGTTACCTTCCCGCTAGGAGGACCGAGCGGTGGCCGGGTAACCTTGGCCAGGGTGCTCTCGGGAAGGAGCCACTGCGTGGTCTACCACTGCTGGAGGCGGCGCCTCACTCGGTAGAGCACGGGGTAGCGCGCTAGGGAACCCGCTGCACGGGGTGGTCCGACTTGCAGCGCGCGGTCGGGAGAAGACCGCGGTCTGCTCACGGAGGCTTGGCAGCGGGGAACGACCGAGACCGAAGAGCGGTCGGCAGCCTGTGACAGGTGGTCCGGCGAGGCCAGGCGGTGCGGCGAAGGTTCAGCCGCCTGGTTTTGTGCTTGGGGCCGCCGCATGAAGATGACGGGGCTGTCCGCGTGCGCGCCAACGGGAGGTGGAGCAGGCGAAACGGTCCAGGGTGGCCGCGCCTGCATGGGGACGCCCGGAGAAGATCCCTCAGGTGGCCCGGGCATGGTCCCTCGGCTGTCCGCGTGCGCCAGCGGCCGGCTGGAAGGAGGCCGCTGCAGGGGTGTGGGCAGGCGGAGAAGGCGTCGCCAGCTGGTGCTACTGCGCTCGACCGCGAGGGAAGAGGGGTCCGCACGGACCCCTGGATTTTCGTCGCGCCGGGGTGGACACCCGGTGCTGCATCGCGCGGGAGAGGGAGCAGCACAGAGACTTGGGGAATCTGCATGGGGCGCAGGCGAGGAGGCTGGGCAGACGGCCTGAAGGGGAGGCACCGACGGAGGGGTAGAAGCTGGGGCGACAGCAGGTCGCGGCTGGGGCGCCGCAGCAGGTCGAGGCGGATCCGGCCACAGGCTGTCCGCGGGATGAAGTAGGGAGGGTTGCTTCCCTGGGCTGGCGCCGTGCTGAAGTCCCGGCAGAAGGCAGCAGTGCGGCGCGCGGAGGAGGAGGCGCTGCGGCTGGAGGCCGCCACTTGGAGGGAGCCGCGCCGGCCGAAGGGGCGCCGGCCTGCTGCGCACCGGAGGGACTCCCGGCGGCGCTACAGTGCGCCGCGCGGGAGAGGGGGTCCGCTCGGACCCCTGCTTCAAATTTTTTTTTTTTTTGCTTTCCTTCTTCCACGCGGCCTGCCACCCTTTTGTTTTTTTTTGCTTTCCTTCCTCTTCCACGCGGGAAGACCCCTTTGGGTCTTCCTTTACATTTTTTTTTTTGGCTTTTCATCTTCCACGCGGGAAGACCCCCAAAGGGGGTCTTTACACATTTTTTTTTTATTATAAAAAAGGCTATATAATAGCCTTTTATTATAATAATACATAAATTATTATATTATAATAATAATTTATTATTATTTTAATCATATAATAATAATAATTAATTATATTATTATTATTATACATATAATTATAATTATAATAATTACAATTTCTTAAAACCTATATTATTTCCGATAAACGAAAACAATAACAAAAATTAAAACCCGAATAAAAACACGAACACGATCCATTCTAAAAATTTCGAATGACGATATCTTGGTCATTCCAAATCAGATTGAAACGCGGTTCGATCCGTTTTGACCGTTTTTAAATCCTCTACTTAATTTACTGCAAATTAATTTTATTTGGCTCAGAAAATTTACGCGATCCCTTTGATACCACTGTTAGGTTTCCGGGGCGCGCAACGGAAGTCGGTGGGCCGGGGGTTTTAAAAGTTTCGTCGACACAACGACGGTACTTGTCGTCGCCGACGATCCGAGCCCCGGAGAGGTCCGAGGATCTCGTGTAAATTATTAAGAGCACAAAAATAAAAGGGAAATGAACCCGTTTCAAATCCGAAGGCGCGGTCGACTGCTACTAGCCGATGGCGATCGTCGCTTGAAGGATCCAAAGCAGGATCCCTCTAGATCGTCCACACGCGCTCCAAAAATCTGCGAGAACGCCGATCGTCGAGCTCCGGGTGCTAGCGCGGCGATTCAACGATATCTTCGACGTCCCGTCGATCACCACATCGACGATCTTGCGATGGGTGAGGAGAAACTTGATCCGAGCTCTTGGATCTTGAGCTTCTCTCTCTAGGAAGTGGGAGGAGAGAGGAGCTTTGGCCAAACATGGCATGAATCGTGCTTGCGCTTGAGCCCCTCTCCTCTATATATAGTGGATTGTGGAAATTACCCGGTTGGGTTCCCCGGCCCCCGTTAATTCCACGTCCACTAAATAAATAACCATGACGACTTAAAACTGCGTCAATATTATTTATTTATTTTATCACATACTTGTAATATGTAAAATATATTACGTGATAAAATATGAGCCTTTTAACTCGACTCGCTGTCCCACTTAATATTAAACGAACCTTGAATATTAAAATAATATTCGTTCGATTAATATTTTCTCGTATTTACTGACCTCGTAAATACATTAAATAAATTCAATCCCAAATATTCGTAACTTGAATATTAATGAATTTATTTAATTCCGTTGGTGATCGACAACTTGGACAACGTTTGGACCCCGTGGCGGGGCCCACTATGTCCATATACCTATTCAACTGAATAGGTGCGGATTCTTGAATACGCTATTGTGTGTGACCCTCTAGGCCCTTATCTCGATAGCAGTGAATAAAATTCACAGACCAAGAGTGGGGTCTAGCAACCCGTCACGGCCCCTAAAGAGATAAGGATAGTCATAGCAACGACTACCATCCTACAAACACTGACTGTGTACTGTAGTCTCTTTGTCAATATGAATCTCATAAAGCAGGACGCACTATTGTGTCATCGTCCTTATATTGCTTTATTATTTGTTGATCTAACCGGATGGATTTGCCTTTCTACTGCTTTGGCCAAAGACTTATGAAGGCGGCACCATCCTGATCAACCAGGCCTGAGATATACAACTTCCTAAACTTGGAAGCGACAAATCCTTTCTTGACCATTCAACCAACGTCATACCATCAACGACGCACCCAACACAAACTACCTCACCACGACATTATTGCCATGGTTTTCGCCTTGCATCAAAGTACGTAATTAAGTGATATACATTGGTAATGATCTCAAGTCAGGAGACCAATACACATGTCCGTAGATAGGAACAACTAATGACACCCAAAACATGTGGTGTTCCTATTGGCGGGTCTGTCCTCATGATCTCACTACTAGAGATCACCAAGTGCGAACTTCATGAGAAGAAGTCTCAATGCTTATGAGCCCCCAACACCTGATAGTCAGACATCTACTGTGTCCAGTCAGTAAGATGTATCTAGACTATAGAACATATATTTAAGATCAATGTCATTGTATCTTGAGGTTCTCATTATAGCCTAGGATCTGCTATAACCTCTTGATACGACAACTGACCTTTGGACATTACCATTATTATAGTGGACGCAGAAAAGTCTGCACTATAATGGTAAGAAATCATCATGCATATCTAACTGTACACATGATACGGTAATCAAAGGTACTAAATAGTTGGGTCTAGGGCACCCACTATTTCAACAACTAAGGCCTCTAGGTTGTAGTGAGGGATGTTGGGAGAGTATTTGGGCAGAGTTTGGCCGAACCAAAAGGCTTTTAAGGTGTGAAGAAAAGAGAAGGAGGAGTGCCCTTTTATAAGAGGGGTGAGGGGCACCTTTGGAAGAGCTAGAAATATTAGTTTATAATAAATTCTTATTCGGTTCCTAATGGCTCCAAAGTTGATTATTTAAATGTTAATGTGGGGATGGGTCTAAAACAACTCAACCAATAGAATTTATACAGGTTTGGGTACTTATATTAACCTTATCTTTAAGTATTAACTCTAAGTTAATTAGTTTCACATTTAACAATGTCTCTTTGTATTTTTATATAATATGGTTAATAAACTTACTATATACATCCAAGAGACCCCCAAGTGGTCCATTAATGATGAAAATATCATGATATAAGTCTCTTGGCCGAACCTTAGATTTTTATGAATTTTAATATCAATTAATAATATAATATTTGTTTTAAGAACTCTTTTATGTCAATTTTGACACTATTCAATAGTTGATTTTTGTGAAACTCATAACAGATTGATTACTTCAAAAAAAGTCAATTAAATCAATCCTAATATATCATATTATCCTATAAAAGTATTTTAATTCATTAAAAGTTTCATATTTTATTTATTTGGGTATTTATAATATCAATTATTTTAATTTTTTACTATTATAGTAATTAATTCATCATCATTGTGTCACAAATAAATTAAATTATTTAATGTCTAAAAATTATAAATAAAATATCACTATGTAGGAAATCTTTTTATATTTCTAATGAATATTTATAATCTAAAATCCAACATATATAACCCTATGTAAAAATTTTTTTTCTAAAAGATATATGCTTGTGTCATTTTTGTATTCATTTTAACTTAATTAAAATAAAGTGTCCCTATCACCTACAAGTGGCACCATGGGGTCCCCAAATCGACCCAAAGATGTCTATGGTCGAACATGTATCAACCAATAAGTCTAGGACACGTTTTAGTGTAATTTAGTATTATTATAATATTAATTTTTAACCCTTATTTACCGGATTTACCCTTAACCATGGTAAATAAAATATTTACCGCAGTAATTATTCAAAATGTATAAAAATAAAAGTTACCTATTTACACAATTTGAAATTCCTGATTCCAAATATGGAATCCATTTTTCTAAATTCAAAACACAGAAGTGGCAGAAATTAATTTAAAATTAATTCCCGCTGTCAAAACAAAATCGTGTTTTTAAGAGATAATAACTATCAAAAGATTGACACTTGTTTATGTTCGGTTTAATTGTAAAATTATGTACAATGACCAAAATTAAATTAAATGGTAAAAATATATTCTAAATATACTTTAAAACCACTCAAATTCATAATTTATCACTATTAATTAATTTGATTAAAAAATTTGTTTTTAATTAAAATTTAGTAATTTTCACTATTCATCAAAATATGAAAGTTATCCGAAATGTACCAAAATTTCACCTTAGGGTAATTTTGATATTTCGAATCCAAAAATGAAGTCCATTTTGAAATATAAAATATATATAATTTCAAAAAGTAGGTATTACTATTCATAATGGCTAGTTTGATTGGTTGTGGTGTGTGTTAGAACTCGAAGTTGCGTACAACACACACTACAGTATTATTCAAAGGAAAGCGTACCGTGGAAGCTTGGGATGTTTCATTTTAAATTTTTTTGATGTCCCCCTTTACTCAAAAAGTTTAAAATATTGTATTTAAAATGGGTTCACTATTAAAATTTGGTAAAAGTGCAATACTGAAAATGAATTTGTTCTTACATTATGTCTAAGAAACTCATAATATGGATTCTAAAATTATAAGGATTATATAAAGTTTAAAATTTAGTTAATACTATTCATAACCTCTTTTGAACGGCTTTTTTGGTAAGTCATGGTGTGCTTGAACTCGTTGTTGCGTGTAGTGCAAGTTATTGTATTATTTTAAAGAAATAACACACTATGAAATCTTGGGGTGTTACATTCTCCCCTCCTTCAAAAAATTGTGTCCTCGCAATTTGAAATTGTTCTTCGAAAATAAAAGGTTGAAAATAAAAAATATCTTTGTGGGAAAACCCACATAGGAAATCGGGTTACTAAAATTTAGACTTAATATGAGGAAAAGAGAAATGAAAGGGTCACCACCAAATTTTGATCTCGATTAGGAGAACATTGGTGGCAATTAGAGACATATAATTGGAGGGAAAACGTAAATATTTATAGGTAGTGATTGAGGTCATCAATCACAAACAAGTATAAAATTGAGGTTCTTAAACTCATCAATCTATGATGATTTGAAATACCATCGGTTCAACAAAACATAGGGTATTAGGATAACACATTTTTGACGTTTCAAAATATCTTAGTTGAAATCCCACATCGAAAAATGAATTAATGAGGCCTCTATTTAAAATATAGAGTGGAAAGTATGAAGATTACCGAAAATAACACATACTAGGGTTCCATGTAGGAAAATATGGATATGGAAGAGAAATCTAACCATCAATTATCTGATGGAGAGTGGTAGAGAACATGGCTATGAAAAGGCCAACAATCCCAAAGCCATAAATTAGTGATGATTTAAGGTACCATCTAGGACAACATTTTTGTTCTAAGTTCCTTTTCTTAATGTTGAGGAATTTATTTATGAGATTGGCTAAGATCATAAGGAGATATACTTACTTTATAATTAGAGTTTTTTTCATTAATAAATTTCCACCACAAACTCATCTTTCACTCATAAAAAAATTCTATTTATACTATTCGTATAGGGTTCCAAAATAAACGAATTTATAATTCATCTACCAGATCTTTTTTAAAAAAACTACATTATTAAATCCAGGACATCTCTGGGGCCAGTGGTAGGTGATACACCCTTGTCGCCCTTCAGTTGCGGGTTCAAGTCTCACGGCCTTGCCGGACGCGACGGGTTGTCGCCCGACCTCCGGGTTGTCCTTTTATGGCAAACCAAAATTAATATAAAACTAGAATTTATCCTAAATACTTCTGACCAAACTCACATTCCAACATTCATAAGGAAGTTAAACATAATGTAGATCCTTTTTACCACGTAATAGCATATGAATACCTTCATCATGTATTCTTTTAAAACACTGAAACATCCTGAATTACCATAATCCATATTGATTACATTCATGCTCCCTTATTCCATATAGAATGTTGGATATACTTCATCAATCCAAAAATGTTTTAAACCCCAACAATGATGGAATATACAAATCATTAATTAGTTTCAAGGTAGTCAAGAATATCCAATATAATTTATCCAAATCAATCATGTATTATTCTAAAATCACTACCTCGGTATCAGAACCATATTATGGTTTATCATTCTCTCAACCATATATTTTCCAAAAATTTAACCTGCTATTGAGTCACTTTTCTTTGTTCCACACAATCTCAAGTCCTTAATGAAATAGTACTGCAGTACAATCCTTATATACTCCATAATTATTATAACAAGTACATTGTTGATACAACACTCAATTGACATAATCAACATAAGAACTCTAATCATTCATCTTCATCTGTGGTAGTATCATAACTTGATTATTATCCAATAACATCATTTGAGGCATATTCTGATGACTGGGACATAGGTTCGCATAGTGTCCAAACTCCTTACAAATGAAGCATTGTACATTTGAAACCATTTTCTTACCCTTGCAGTCATGTACTTTGTGCCCTTTTCCACCACACTTATAACAAACTCCCATTCCTTTCAGACAAGTTCCAGGGTGTTTCATCCCACGGTTATCACATATGGGAAAATTCTTCTTTTCCCTCTTCCCTTTATCCATCTTTCTCTATTCCATCCTTTTCTTCTCTTGCTTCCCTTCAAAGCCATAGGACTCAGTAAAATCTTTACTTATCTTATCAACACATGATATTATTTCTTCGTATGATGATAATAAATGGGAGATTATTTCTCTTATAAATTCTGGCTTAAGGCCATGAAAGATATGATCCTTCTTTCTCTTTGGATCATGTGCATTGCTGGAGTTCTCATTCCTTCTACTGGGCGCCATTTCTAAACAATGGCGTACACTAGATTAGTTTATGAATAACAATACCTAATCCCAAACTTGTAAGACACATAACAAAAATTAAATATTTTATGGATATAATCCATAATCATATAAATTTCTCCTTTGTGGAAGTAAATCCACATAAACCCTTCATAATGGTTTGTAAAGAAAATGAGAATTATCCTAAGCATATCCCTCGGGAGTGTCGTAACCAAGAGTGCAGGAAGGCCCGTTGTCGAGCACCAGTTCTCGTTCGAGTCTAGCTCAAAGCGGTGTTTTCGGGTTTTACCCCTAGGTACATCTATGCCAGAGCCGCCTCTACCTGCTCGTATCCAGACAGGGATGTATTGCTCAGAAAACTCACAAAATCTCTACAATACCAAAATTCTAGGAAGTCCTTCTATACTAATCCTCAAAGTCCATCTTAAATCTATGTGATCTAATCAGAGTTTATCTAAATCTAGCTTCCAAGGTTTGTACTAAACTTCCTCTGATACCAACTGTAACGCCCCGACCCCAGTTACCCAGAGTCGGTGCATTATTACAAAACATTGGCATGATCACAAGAAAGATCAAATCTCGAAAGACCGATTGGTTTAGTAGTCTTGGAAACACTAGATATATTCATAAGTCTTATATTACATCATAAAATGAAAAACTACTACAACAACATATTGTCTCCATAATCCACACTCATATCCCCACATAATATCCCTGCAGGTCGTTCATAATTTACTTCTTCACTTCCTGAGAAAAATAAAACATAGAAAAGGGGTGAGCTCAAATGCCCAGTAAGGATAACAATATAGCGGAAACTTTCATAAATAAGAATAAACATTTAAGGCAATGTATAACTAAAACAAAAGCCTTTTAAACTTGAACTTTTAACATAGTATGGCATAAATAAAATGAAATAATTCCATTTACTTATTCACATGGTTATTCTTCTAATCGAAAAATCACATGCAAAATCAATAACCACTTTCATAATGATGGAATGCATAATGTCAGACTATCATAACCACATAGCCAAGGCCTCGTGCCAAGACTACAAATAAGATTTTGTCAAGGCCTTGTGCAAAGACACTAGTTTGTCTCATGAGACCTTTCGATGCATCGAGGAGCTATAGCAGGCTCCACCCGTCACATATTAAGTCCAATGCATTCCCATATGAAAAGGTTTAAACATAACATAAACATTCATATTAAAAATAGCATACGAAATGTCAATACTTCCACCATAAACCATGAATGGTATAAAAATAGAACATCCACATTCAAACAAATCACAAAACCTTCAATATAATATAGAAGTTTTGTATCATAACAAATCAACTTTAAATAAGCGTAAAATCCATCAAAGGATGTTGACATAGATGAAATCAAAATTATTTTTAAAGAAATATCTCTTTTTATTTTGAAATCATTTAAGATCCATATAAAATAAAACATTTTCTTTGAAAATATTTTTATAAGCTTGTAAGGGAAGCTTTGAAGATTTTATAACGGCAGAAAATAGCCGCACCCGCCATATAAGTTAAAAAAACATTCTTACCTTAATTCTGTCGAAAAGGTTAAAAAGGACCTTGTTTTGAAAATGACGGAAAGATTCTTTTATAAACAACTTATAAAAGTAAAAAAGGGTATAAATGAATTTAACTCATATTCTAGTAAATAGTAAAAATGTTTTGAAATACATTTTTAAGAAACATGGATGTGGATGATAAAGAGATCCCAGTAGATTATTACGTATAAACAACCTCGGATAATGAAGAGATTGCGAAATAACCCTTACCTTGTACTTTTCCTTGGTTGAGGTAAGTTAACCTCCTGTATAATGGTGAAATAATTTTTAATAAATTATACAAGAATCATATATATTAATATGATATCATATATGATCTTTTAACATTGATTTGTTAATAATATCTTAGAATTATCGTCGTTTCAGGTGTTAACTTACTCATTTTCTTTTATATGTTTTGTTACATAAGCCATGTTTGTTGTATCTTATTCATATCCAGAATGATATCAAGTCATTAAACATCATTTTTAAATCATCAAATGATAATTATACTTGAATGGATACGATGGAGAATGAATCTCATCGCGTTCGTGGAGACGGTAGTCCGTACGTACGCACGAGCGACAATATCATTCTTTTGATATTAAAATAATATATAAATGGATGGTATATCATATATACAGAATCATTAACATGTTATATTTATTATTTACATTAGTTACACATCATTATTATACCCATCCAAATAATAATATATTGAATAACAATTACACCACGACGTGGAGACGGTAAGCCGTACGTACGCACGTATGGTGACATGTTATTCAAAGGGTGGATAGAATACTGAATATGGTTGTACCATATTTATAATAACATCACAGTATGTGTGAGATACTGGATTTATTATTTTATAATGGTAAGAACAAAGAAAGAAGAAGTGGAAGAAGAAAGGAACATGAAAAGGGGTGGTGAAAACATTACCTCTTCTTCGGGTTCTTCCTTTTGATTTGATCAAAAGGGCTCTTTAGGTTGGCTTTATGATCAAAATAAGGCCTCTAGGTTGTAGTTAGGGATGTTGGGAGAGTATTTTGGCAGATTTTGGCCGAACCAATAGGCTTTTAAGGTGTGATGAAAAGAGAAGGAGGAGTGCCCTTTTATAAGAGGGGTGAGGGGCACCTTTGGAAAAGCTAGAAATATTAGTTTATAATAAATTCTTATTCGGTTCCTAATGACTCAAAAGTTGATTATTTAAATTTTAAGGTGGGTATGGGTCTAAAACAACTCAACCAATAGAATTTAGACAGGTTTGGGTACTTATATTAACCTTATCTTTAAGTATTAACTCTAAGTTAATTAGTTTCACTTTTTACAATGTCTCTTTGTATTTTTATATAATATGGTTAATAAACTTACTATATACATCCAAGAGACCCCCAAGTGGTCCATTAATGATGAACCTATCATGATATAAGTCTCTTGACCGAACCTTAGATTTTTATGAATTTTAATATCAATTAATAATATAATATTTGTTTTAAGAACTCTTTTATGTCAATTTTGACACTATTCAATAGTTGATTTTTGTGAAACTCATAACAGATTGATTACTTAGAAAAAAGTCAATTAAATCAATCCTAATATATCATATTATCCTATAAAAGTAGTTTAATTCATTAAAAGTTTCATATTTTATTTATTTGGGTATTTATAATATCAATTATTTTAATTGTTTACTATTATAGTAATTAATGCATCAACATTGTGTCACAAATAAATTAAATTATTTAATGTCTAAAAATTATAAATAAAATATCACTATGTAGGAAATCGTTTTATCTTTCTAATGAATATTTATAATCTAAAATCCAACATATATAACCCTATGTAAAAATTGTTTTTCTAAAAGATATATGCTTGTGTCATTTTTGTATTCATTTTAACTTAATTAAAATAAAGTGTCCCTATCACCTACAAGTGGCACCATGGGGTCCCCAAATCGACCCAAATATGCCTATGGTCGAACATGTATCAACCAATAAGTCTAGGACACGTTTTAGGGTAATTTAGTATTATTATAATATTAATTTTTAACCCTTATTTACCGGATTTACCCTTAACCATGGTAAATAAAATATTTACCGCAGTAATTATTCAAAATGTCTAAAAATAAAAGTTACCTATTTACACAATTTGAAAATCCTGATTCCAAATATCGAATCCATTTTTATAAATTCAAAACACAGAAGTGGCAGAAATTAATTTAAAATTAATTCCCGCTGTCAAAACAAAAAGCGTGTTTTTAAGAGATAATAACTATCAAAAGATTTACACTTGTTTATGTTCGGTTTAATTGTAAAATTATGTCCAATGACCAAAATTATATTAAATGGTAAAAATATATTCTAAATATACTTTAAAACCACTCAAATTCATAATTTATCACTATTAATTATTTTGATTAAAAAAGTTGTTTTTAATTAAAATTTAGTAATTTTCACTATTCATCAAAATATGAAAGTTATCCGAAATGTACCAAAATTTCACCTTAGGCTAATTTCGATATTCCGAATCCAAAAATGAAGTCCATTTTGAAATATAAAATATATATAATTTCAAAAAGTAGGTATTACTATTCATAATGGCTAGTTTGATTGGTTGTGGTGTGTGTTAGAACTCGAAGTTGCATACAACACACACTACTATATTATTCAAAGGAAAGCGTACCGTGGAAGCTTGGGATGTTTCATTTTAAATTTTTTTGATGTCCCCCTTTACTCAAAAAGTTTAAAATATTGTATTTAAAATGGGTTCACTATTAAAAGTTGGTAAAAGTGCAATACTGAAAATGAATTTGTTCTTACATTATGTCTAAGAAACTCATAATATGGATTCTAAAATTATAAGGATTATATAAAGTTTAAAATTTAGTTAATACTATTCATAACATCTTTTGAATGGCTTGTTTGGTAAGCCATGGTGTGCTTGAACTCGGTGTTTCGTGTAGTGCAAGTTATTGTATTATTTTAAAGAAATAACACACTATGAAATCTTGGGGTGTTACATAATAGGATTTTTGAATCTGAGGAATTTATATTTAAAATTAAAACATAAAATATTTAGATAGAAAGAATATATAAAATGAAATTTTAAATATTCAGTTCCATTATTATTAAATCATATTAATTAATAATGAATAAATGATTGATAAAATATTTTATTATATTAATTAAAATTACAAAAAACATTCTCAAATCATGATATATTCTTCCATTAAAATAATAATACATAATGCATATAAAATCAATTTTTAGAAATATATATTTTTAATCATTAAAATAAATTTATATTGATTCACTATTAGGTAATAATCATTAGATAAATTCTAATTTAGATGATTATATATATATACAATAAATTTCATTAAATTTTAAAATAAAAATTAGTGAAAAAATATTTCAAATAAAAATATATCTAATGACAAAAATTTTATTTATAAATTAAATAAATTTATTTAACCATGAATAATTAAATTTTTATTTATTATAATTATTTTATTATTTATAGGATATTTTTTATTATTTTATATATAATTAATATAATTTAATATATCCATTTTATGAAATTAATTATTTGAATTTTAAAATTGTTATTTTAAAGAAAAATCGATATAATAAAATTTATTTCATTTTTTATAAGTAATTATATTTCAACTTTTCATCATTTGAGTACTATTAAATGAATTGTAAATATTTATTTACACATATCAATAAAACTTCTTAAACTAAATTTTAATTTAGACATATTTGTTACTTATTGTTTTATTCTATTTGTAGTTTTCATAATTATGTTTTATTTAGATATATAGTAATGTATTTAATTTTCTTTTGTAGTTTTATGCATCAATTAAATAAAGAAATGTACATTTTAGTCCAAATTTCGATTTAAGATAAGATATTATAGCTTAAAAAGTGAAATTTATCACTAAAAGTGTTGGGTGTTACATTTAAATTAAAATAATGGTTGATTGTACCTTGAATGAATTTAGGTTTGTTGATGCCCTCCAAATGAGAATTGGAAAATTCAAAATGGTTGAAATGCCCAAATATAGATATTATTTTTCCCATAAAGGAAAAGGAAGAATAATGTGGATAAGACCTACGGATTGTGTGATCCTTCAAAGGAATCATGGTCGCATGACTATCCTAAAGTCACACGAAGACTCCACATAGAGTGCATAACCTGCAGCAGATCCCATGGAACCCCTTTCAACAAGAAAAACTACTATTGTGAAGGTGCTCTGGACAACCAGTGGCCATGCAGAGGCAGTTTCATAAGCTCCCCTGGGCCACATGGTTTTTCAGTAGCAAGATCCTAACAATCTAACCTAAAAATCCTTTGAAAATAAGGAGGAAAAATTGAAATAGTGGATTCATCATACGGATGAAAGTATCATGTAATTCATCACTAATGAGAATTGTAATAATCCTTAACAACATCTGAAAAAACTTACAAGACCCTTAATCCTTTTTGGAACAAAAATATGAGAAATAAAGGGGAGGAGGTGGAAGCCTCTCTCGGTTACTGAATGTCACATAGTGCTCACCTGGTGATTCTTGAGATGCTATAATACACCTTCGATAAGTCATCCCCATTGCATGAACGACCTAGATTATGTCCTTATGACCTTGATCTCCCCTTTTGGATCTCTAAGTACAAATAGATGATTTTGTCAATGAAATTATCATTTACCCCAAAAGGAGCTTTATCGTTCATGTGAAGCATCACCCAAAAATAGGAAAAATGGCCTCAATGACACTTATTCAACTTCTCATAATCCCAAAACTATTTTAAATAAAACAAGGGGAATAAAAAGGGAGGATATTTGAGCTATCATGGTCATAAAAAATTTGTGATGTGCTAAGTAAGTCCACAGCACGGACCCATGAGACTCCTAGAAATGCCTCCCTGATATTAGGGAGACACCCAGACAAACCATAGTTTCCTCACGAAGTGTCCCAATCAAGGCATTGAGCATCTCATGAAGGCCTTTTAAAAAGAAACCTTGATCACTCAAAGGCCCTTATAATTGTCAATATGCAAATATATAAGTCCTTAAACATATCTATATGAGTAATAATGTCCCCATTAATTAGAAATAATCCAATAATTGAGGTTTTGGTGAGAGGGAATCGTGGTTTCAATAAATCATGCCACACACTAATAGAAATCCACAAAAAAGGATCATGGAGATTTTTGTCATTATACCCCTTCACCGACTCCATCTTGGATCCTCACTAGATATTCCAAACAAACTGAAGAACATTCGATAGTGGGGATTCCAGTAAATCCCCCACCCCAATCTCAAAGAAAATGGTGGGATTTGTCATATACATGTGCCTCAGAATACCCAGTCATCAGAGAAAATTTCTAGGAGAAGTTGATCTCACAACAATAACGTCTTTTATCAGGTAATATATTGATGAACTATCAAAGTGATCATGCCCCACGAATAAATCAATTCATTTGATTATTCATAGATCACATGAAGGAATTTTATAAGGAGTGCGAATAACATACCACACATCTGTTGGATCACACGATACTCAAAATAAATTAGTATTGAATAAATCTATGGAATTCAAAATTCAAGGGCTAGAAAAAAGAATAATGGTGGAAGAATTAATAAAAAGACATGTTTTTTTACCATCATGTGTTCGCATGAACCATCCAAGACATGCAAGAGAACCATGAAATATCTTCCAGATCTCCTAATACTACTCTAGAATTCTATTTAGATCCTAAAAAAACCTCCAGGATATGTCAGGTAAAGTCACATGGTTCCCCCTAGGATATACCTCTTTAGTCTCGCATGACCCCCTGGATCATCACACAATCCATGCAACATTTTTCATATACATTTTCTGACTCATCTAATTATGCCCACTCATGACAACTGAGTCTCGTGGTAGTATCCGCACATGTCAACTAATCCCTCATGAATACCTCTGAGAATGTAACGAACCAACCCGGGTCGACCCTGAACCGGTCACCCGAGCCGGTCCATGGCAAGTCCCGAGGGGTGTTCCAAATACCCATAGGCTGGAAACTAGTGCCTGGCATCAAAATTTAATAGGTAGGAATGATTTTTCCCAAAAGGAAATAAAATAAGAAGTGGAAAATAAATAGAACAAATGCTAATAAATAAAGAAGAACCAACAATGCTACTAACCTGACCACGAAGAAAACTCCACGTGAACCCGTGAGTCACTCTCCAATACCATAACCAACGTTTCTCAAGGCAAACAACTGAAGATATAATCTAAAATAGAACTAAAAACAAGAAAACACTATAGGGTGAGTATTAAAACTCAGCAGGCTATCCCAATATCTATTCCCAATGCACTACTTTTAAAATAAATGGAACACCATTTCAAGTTTGAACTAAAATATATAAAAGTATGTTTTTATAAATTTTTTACTTAAAAACAAAGTACGAACCAATACCCTTAACCATTTCCAATATTGAGATCATTTCATTAGTTTCAATGGCTTTTTAGAAAGGGAAATTGATGTTTACATTTTCAAATTTGCACAAAGAGGATCAAACACTTTCATTTGAAACCCATTTTTAGAAACCTAATCAAAAGCAACTTCCCACTTTCCAAGGAAAACAATCACCAGAAATGCACAAAGTAAAACACACAGCAAGGGCAATGTAGGTATACATATGAGCATCATAGTCACTACTGCAAGAAACAAAATCCAAATAGACATAGGTGAACCTAGGAGATCGAGAATAAACCATAAGACACCAATACATGCGAAATTATCATTGTTGACATGTCACGATGAAATCAAAATGCACAATACACTTGACCATCCTCTCTCGGGAAGGTCTAGGGAAAATCCCAAAGTAATAAACCCAATATATCCACCTACTATGGGCCACTGGTTAGTACCATAACCTACCAGTGCAGCAATCATTCTTAGAATATTCTCTCAATATGCCAAATTTCAATGTGTCAAGTGTTTGGGAAGGGGGTGAGCCAACTGATGCCAACCGAGCATCCAATCATATATATATATATATATATATATATATATATCACAATAGGCATCACCCCAAGCCACTCCATGGAACAACCTTTTTCCTTTAAACTACTCAAGTACTCGGGAACCTCTAAGCGCGGCCTCCCAAACAATCAATTGCAACCAAGGCATGAGAGTTGTCCTAGGAGGGTTTTTATCAAAACATTTTCATCACTTTCCATAATGTGCCAAATTTTCATTAAATACATTTCACAGTCACTACTCTAAAATGAACCAAAACGTTTGTTCATGCTTGAGAAGAAATCAATTATCATTAAAACCAGAACTAAATTCGAAATTCCATGAATTATGTTTAAAGGCCAAATGGGCATTCTTTCAATATTGGGTGTCCGCTCGTCAAGAAAATGTTTCAAGTGTCGTGTATAAAATAAACGTCTCTTTTTTACACAAAATAATCATTTAAAAATTAATTGTCTTATATTAAATATTAATTATCTTAAATCACCTCACATTTATTAAAATTAATGAAATATTTAATTTGAACAATTAGTGTAAAAAACAGCAAGAAATAATGTAACTTAAATTTTAAAAAGCAGTGCAATGGGAACCTACCTCGAGTCACATCTTAGACATGACAACACAAGACACCTCGCACAGGCGCACAAGCATGCGCAATCCGATGATCGCAGTGTCGTGGGGTTACCTCGCCAACATGCTGAAACAAACGTGTGATAACTAAGAACACATAGCCACTGACTTAGAACAAACCAAACGAACAACCTGCATAAAAGAACCACCTCAACATAACTTCAAAACACAACTCACAGCATCAACACCATTTATTAAACCACTTTTAAATCGACAAAGTGTTTACAAAAACTACACAACACCAAAACAACTCACTAATCATTTTAAATTGCCACCGGGTTATTTCAAGGAAACACCAGAGTACAAAACCAGACAAAAGCGCATGACTTGATGAAATTAACCTTTAGAAGCACGTGCGCCTAAACACGATTTCCAAAACCAAATTCGCAACATCCACGCTACTTAATAAATCATTTAAAATTTTTATAAAATAATTTTGAAAAACACACCGCGGCTTTAAACACACAAAACCAACTTAAACCCCTTAAAAAACACTTTCATGATAAAACGCACACAACGCCACATTGACGTCACACCAAAACACAACTGCAACCCATGCACATTTTAATGAACCTATAACACATTTTATAAAACACTGCAAAGGGATCAACATAGGTTTCCAAAGAACAAAACACTCGTATCACATAAAAACGTTACTAAACACTTCAGAAGCATATTTAAACATCAAGAAAAACCATATTCGCACAAAGTAGATTAATCGCATATCATACTAAATTGACTAAACAACAAAAATAAAACACAAAATAGAGATTAAGCAAGAAACCCTTACCTTGGGTGTCAAAACCCCAAATTTTAGTTCGAAACTTCAACTGCTCACCAATCGCACAATAACAAATTCAATTGAACCCTGCGGAAAGGGTGCGGAAAGCTGGACAAGAAAGATGGATTGGTGCCGGAAGTGAGCCACACCAGAAAATCCGGCCAAGAAGGATAGGTGGCAAGCGGCTGTGGTGAATTGCACGAGAGGGAGGGTGTGGGGTGTGTGCGCTTCTTTTTGTACAAGAGGGTGCGCCGACTTGGTTTATCGAAGAACAGGCAGGCAAGGGGGTGAGGGTATCCAGCCGGGAAGAAATGGGGCACCGCAGCTGTCTGGTGTGGAGTGTGGTGCGGCCAAGTAAAGGTGTGGCACGGCTTGATTTCACAAGCAGGGGGGCAACTCGGCACGGCTCGCAGGCGGGTGGTGATGGGAAACCAGCAGAGGGGTGCACGGGGAGGCGACGGGCTGCAGCAGTAGGCAGAGGCCGGCAGGGGGTGTGCGGAGCAGGGCGAGGCGGAGCCAGGGGGTGTCGTAGGAGGGAAGGGAAAATGGGGAGGGGCCGCCGTCGGGTCGAATTAGGGTTTATGTTAGTTTTTTTTCATTTTATTATAATAAAATAATTATAATAGTACTAATAAAATCTGAAATAAAATAATAAAAATATCAATAAAATAATAATAACAATAAAAATACCAGAATAATAATAGTAATAAAATTAACAATAATAAAGATAATATCAATAAAATTTATTTAAAAATAAAAATTAAAATGATAATAATAATAATGATAATAACGAAAATAATAATAATAATATAAATAATAAAAATAAAAACATAACAATCCTAATAAGAAAATATTTTACTTATTTTAAACATCACTCACTGCACGACTCACGTGTCACTGTGCGCGCGGTCAGGCGAACCGCGCTCGAACCACGCCACCTGGCACTGATCGCATATAGGGTTTAGATGCGTGATTATCGCGTAGTTTTATAACTCGTGCACAAGTAACACATCAGTGAGATCGGGATGTGACAATTCTCCCCACCACAGACACTTTCTTCCCCCAGAAAGTCACCCAGCCGAACGATGGACCAAACAAGAATACATGCCCAAATAAAACTAGAAGAAACCACAACATAAGAGAATGAGAGTACATGAGAGGGTTCTCCCCACCATAAGAACTTAACTAGAGTAGAAAGTTTTAACACTCAAACATACCACCTTGGTAAAGGGGGTGACGCGGGAACTCCCAACTGATCTCAACTAACTCCTACAGCACGAGCAAAACAACACCTTCACCGCAACCTGAAACTCTCGGCCCAGACCAAAGACCCTGAATACTAGAGAAAAACCTCCAAGAAGAACATAACTCAAATAATGAAACTGAGCATAAGCACAAACATCTATTCCTCCACAGACACTTACATCTCCAAACTAACACATACAAACCCATATTAACCCACACCAAGTCCGAACACACTTTTAAGAATAATGCATGATTTAAAAGACCCTAATCAGTCAAACAAGACTGTTTGGATTACAAACGAACATGTTCATCCCATCCTCACAACAACACAATGAACCTACAACAATGAAAAAACTTTAACAGTGGAAGGACGAGAATGAAATAAATTTAAATGTTTCGTTACCAACACAGAACACGAAACCCAAATTAAGGCATCGCACCCCTGACACTTCTGACTATGCGTGAGCATCACCCCAAGACCTATGGTTGGGGCTCTGATGGCTGAATCATCTCCTACCTCATAGTCAGGCACTAGAATTCTTCAGTCGCAGCGTCTTTTTCAAGTCACACTTCCTGCAAAACTTCTCTAGATGACCCAGACAACCGCAGTGATGGAAAGTCTTTGGAGGGGTGTGACCTGACGGCCTGTATACCCTAAACATCCATTCTGATGATACACCATTAGAAGTTCTGATGAACTGAAGGTTAGAGCCGCTAAAGAAAACTCTTTAGAAACATATTCACTTGACACGCTCTGCTCATCAGATGGGGGGCCGTCACGAGAAACCAGACATGGTGGATTGCCAATCGTTTGCGCTCTGGAGACCAACTCAGCTAAGAACACCTCATGCACCAACTTCTCAAAAGTGATGCTCCCAAAAAGGGAGGACTCGCTCCTTGATCACTGGACGAAGACCCTTTATGGGGGGAGAAGTCTTCATCCAGTCTTGCGATACTACCCCCGGAAAAATAGACACAAGATCTTTGAAATGGTCAATATATGCTTTCATCGTTTGTCGGCCATGTTGAGCACGCATGAGCTCTTCCACTTTCTTTGTCTTCGCCTCCATAAGTATAAACCATTGAATGAAGATGTCTTTAAAGACATACCACATCATCCCAACTTACAGTGATGGCGGGGCAAACAACTCCTACTCGTCCAGAGCTGGACCTTTGAATAGACCCAAAACAGCATGCACTCTAACAGTTTTGAGAGTTCCCAAAACCCTGAAGAGGTGCTCGACCTCTTCAAGCCACTCCACTGTCTCTGACAGACTCCAACCACCATGAAGGACAGACAACATCTGAGAAAGACCAAAAACTATGAATGGATCATCAAAACTCTAGAAACCTTTCTGGGTGGAATTTCTGAACAACATATAAACACCAAGATGAAGCCGATATCAATCGAAGCATCATCAATAAGGAACCCTCATCCAAAAACAACCAGCTCAAAAAAACAACCACAAACACAACCCAAAATTCCCTGTCCAAAATTCCCGTTCCATTTTAGATTTCAAAACCACTTTTTTTATTTCAAAACCTATTTATTTCAAGACCACTTTCCAAATACCAAATCTACTTTTCAAACCAAAATCACTTCCCAAAACCATTTTCCTCTTTAAAATCCAAATTAGAAAACAAGGTCAAGCCTTAAATTTTAAACACACCCAGGTAATCCCCTGAACCGTTTCACATGTCTTCATTCACTTTCATTCATATGCACCAACACACACTTTCCACACATCCTATCACATGTACAAACGTTCATAAGGAGTACCTGAGGTTTCACCCCAAACCATTCTCGACCAATTTCAAAGCAAACACCAGTTTTCCAAACCAAATGATTTCAGTTTTAAAACCCATTTCATAAATTTAAATTCATTTAAAATAAATCTATCCCAATTTTAAAGACCGTTTTTTTCATTTCCAAAAATGCACTTACACCAACCAGAATGAAAACAACACTCAACTTTCATCAAACCACCGAAGGGACTAGCGGTCACACTTAACCTGGCGACATGGTAGTGGGCTATGCCCCATATAAGCGTCAAAAACTAAAAGGAATTCTAACCACATACCCGGACTCCACATGGGTCACTACTCAATGTGAGATCACGATGTAACATTAGTTTACCTCCATTGTCATCCCTCAATCCAAAAAAAAACATAACGAAACAAAGACTCAATTCCCAGATTACCCCTGGAGACTCGAGGTGCGGAACGGGCGAGGGTTCATGACGTCCTTCCCGTACCTACCTCTCAAGTCCCGAAAATCCTAATCTTCATCTACCAGACATCCCAAATAATAAGAACCTCTCTCTGATACCATTTTGTCACGAACCAACCCAGGTTGACCCTGAACCGGTCACCCGAGCCAGTCTGCGGCAAGTCCCAAGGGGCATTCCTGATCCCTAAAGGCTGGAAACCAGTGTCGGGCACCAAAATTTAACAAGTGGGAATGATTTGGCCCAAAAGAAAATAAACTAAGTAGTAGAAAATAAATAGAACAAAAGAAAGTAAACAAAGAACAACCAACAACGCTACTAACTAGACCATGACCAAAACTCCACGTGACCCCGTGAGTCACTCTCCAATACCACAAAAAACGTCGCTCAAGGCGAAAAACTGAAGTTTGAACCTACAAAAGAACTAAAAACAAGAAAACACTATAGGCGTGAGTATTAAAACTCAGTAATTAAGCCCAATATATATTCTCAATGCACTACTTTTAAAATAAAAGGAACCCCATTTCAGGTTTGAACTATAATACATAAAAGGATGTTTTTATAAATGTTTTACTTAAAAACAAAGTACGAACCATTTCCCTTAACCATTTCCAAACTTGGGTTCATTTCATTAGTGTAAATGGATTTTTATAAAGGGAAATTGATGTTTACATTTTCAAATTTTCACAAAGAGGATTAAACACATTCATTTGAAAACCATTTTTAGAAACCTAATCAAAAGAAATTTCCCACTTTCCAAGGAAAAAAATACACCAGAAATGCACAAAGTAAAACACACAGCAATGGCAATGTAGGTATACATATGAGCATCATAATCACTACTGCAAGAAACAAAAGTCGAATAGACATGGGTGAACCTCGGAGATTTAGAATAAACCAGAAGACACCAATACATGCGAAATCATCCTTGTTGACATGTCACGATGAAATCAAAACGCACAATATGCTCGACCATCCTCTCTCGGACAGGTCAAGGGAAAATACCATAGTAATAAACCCAATATATCCACCTACTATGAGCCACTGGTCAGTACCATAACCTACCAGTGCAGTAATCATTCTTAGAATATTCTATCAATATACCAGATTCCCATTTCTCAAGTGTTTGGAAAGGGGGTGATCCAACTGATGCCAACCAAGCATCCAATCATATATGTATCAAGCACAAAAGGCATCACCACGAGCCACTCCATAGAACAACCTCTTGCCTTTAAATTACTCAAGTACCCAGGATCCTCTAAGTGCGGCCTCCCAAACAATCAATTGCTACCAAGGCATGAGAGTTTTCCTAGGTGTGTTTTTATCAAAACATTTTCATCGCTTTCCATAAAGTGCCAAATGAGAATTAAATACATTTCAAAATCACAACTCTAAAAAGAACCAAAACGCTTGTTCATGAATGAGAAGAAATTATTTATCATTAAAACCAGAATGACATTTGAAATTCTGTGAATTATGTTTAAAGGGAAAACATGAATTCTTTTAATATTGGGTGGTCGCTTGTCAAGAAAATGTTTCAAGTGCCGTGTATAAAATAAACAGCTCTTTTTTACACCAAATAATCATTTGAAAATTAATTGACTTATATGAAATATTAATTATCTTATATCACCTCACATTTATTAAAATTAATAAAATATTTAATTTGAACAATTAGTGTGCACAAACAGAAATAAATAATGTAACTTAGATTTTAAAATGCAGTGCAATGGGAACCTTCCTCGAGTCGCAGCTCGGACAGGATGACAAAAGACACCTCACAAAGGCGCACAAGCACGCGTAAGCCGATGATCGCTCTGTCGCAGAGTTACCTTGCCAACACGCAGAAACCAACACACGATAACTAAGAACACGTAGCCACTGACTTAGAACAAACCAAACGAACAACCAGCGCAAAAGAACCTGCTCGACATAACTGCAAAACACAACTCATGCCATCAAAACCATTTATTAAACCACTTTAAAATCCAAAAAGTGTTTAAAAAACCACACAACACCAAAACAACTCACTAATCATTTTAAAGTGCCACTGGGTTATTTCAAGGAAACACCAGAGTACAAAACTAGAAAAAAGCACACGACATGATGAAATTAACCTTTAAAAGCACGTGCGCCTAAAAACGTTTTCCAAAACCAAATTCGTAACATCCACTCTACTTAATAAATCATTTAAAATTTTTATAAAACAATTTTGAATAACACAATACATCTTTAAACTCACGAAACCAACTTAAACTCCTCAAAAAACACTTTCATGATCAAATGCACACAACGCCACATTGACGTCACAACAAAACACAACTGCAAACCTTGTAATTTTAATGAACCAACAACACGGTTTATTAAACACTACAAAGGGATCAACATGGGTTTCCAAAGAACAAAACACTCGTATCACATAAACACATTACTAAACACTTCAAAATCATATTTAAACATCAAGAAATACCATATTCACACAATGAAAATTAATAACATAACATACTAAATTGACTAAATAAGAAAAATAAATCACCAAATAACAATTAAGCACAAAACCCTTACCTTGGATGTCGAAACCCAAAATTTCAGTGTGAAACTTCAACTAATCGCCAATCTCACAATAACAAATTCAATTGAACCATGTGGCAAGGGTGCGGAAAGCTAGATGAATAAGATAGATTGGTGCTAGAAGTGAGCCGCATCAGAAAATCCGGTCGAGAAGGATAGGTGGAAAGAGGTTGTGGGGAATTGCGTGAGAGGGAGGGTGCGGGGCACGTGTGCTACTTGTTAGACATGAGGGTGCGCCGACTCGGTTCGTCTAAGGAGAGGCAGGCAAGGGGTTGAGGGTATCCAGCCGGGAAGAAAGGGCGTGTCGAAGCTGTCCGGCAAGGAGTGTGGTGCGGCCAAGTAAATGTGATACGTGGCTTTGTTTCGCAAGCAGGGGGCGGATAGGCACAGGTCATAGGCGGGCGGAGACGGGAAAATGGTAGAGGGGTGTGCGAGGCGGCGACAGGCTGCATCGGGAGGTAGAGGCCGACCGGGGGGTGCGCGGAGTAGGGCGAGGCAGAGTCGGGGGGTATCGCAGGAGGGAAGGGAAAATGATGAGGGGACACCTCCGGGTCGAATTAGGGTTTACGTTAGTTTTTTTTCATTTTATTATAATAAAATAATGATAATAGTAATAATAAAATCTGAAATAAAATAATAAAAATAGAAATAAAATAATAAACCAATAATAATACCCTAATAATAATAGTAATAAAATTATCAATAATAAAGATAATATCAATAAAATTTATTTAACAATAAAAAAAAATAATAATAATAATAATGAAAATAATAATAATAATATAAATTAAAACAATAAAAACTTAACAATCCTAATAAGAAAATATTTTACTTATTTTAAACATCGCTCACTGCATGACTCACGTGTCCCCATGCACGCGGTCGGGCGAACCGCACTCGGACCATGCCACCTGGCACTGATCGCATATAGGGTTAAGATGCGTGATTGTCGCGCAATTTTATAACTCGTGTGCAAGTGGCCCATCAAAGAGATCGGGGTGTGACAGGGAGTGTCATCCAAGACTCTCTATGCCCTCCAAACATGTTGGCCAACTCTCGTGATGCCCTCTAGGGTTGTAAAGAAATGGCATACGACACCCTCCAAGACATGTCGTATTGACTCTCATGACTCCCTACATATGTGTCAAGCCCTCTCTTATGAATGAAACCATGTAAATTCATTTAGATCATGTGAAACCCTCTAGAAAATTTAACTAGATAATGTGACTCCCTCTAGAAAATTCTATTGGGTTATGCGATGGGTTCTGGGATAGACTACCTGGAACTTGTGATTTCCTTTGGAAAAGTCAACTTCAATCATGTGACATCCTTCTTATATAAGACAAGAGTTACATAAATTCCTTTATAAATAATAAATGTATCATTTATTTTTATTCAGATATGTCAGGTAGATTCTCTCATAAATATCAGGATAAGTAGACAATCAGTACGTGTCAGGTGGGAAAACAAAGACTAGGGAAACATCATAGTGTAATCCCTGACCAAATGAACTATGAAGACTTCAATTACATCCATATTCGGTATATGTATTACACCTATTCAAGGTTCAAGTTCCACTAGGATGTCTCAACATTTAATTCCATCATTATCGAGGCGATGATATTGATCATTTTCCATCCCTTATTTCTCACACTAAGCATAGCTCAGGTGAGCTTAGGGAGTTTTAATAATCGTATCATTCACACCACTTTTCTCCATATACCAAGGAAACATATGTATATAAATCCCTAATGATTGGTGTGAAACATTATTCCCAACACAAGGGAATATACCTTGGGGACAATCCCAAGGGCATGATTATACAATGATGGATATAATTCCTACCATAACCTTGATATGTACAACATCTCCTTGAGGACTGAGTTCTATAATAAATCATCTTAAAAAAGTACAAGAATATAATTCTTGTATCACAAGTAATGAAAATGATAATTTTCTTTCCCTCATTTCTCACACTAAGCATAGTTCTTATGAGCTAAGGGGATTGTAATAATCAAGCCATCTACACCATGTTTCTCTATAATGACAGGGGTAACCTCTTATATAATCCTCAAACAGATTAACTATGAAACCTATGATTCTCCCCATAATCATTATATGTAGGAAATCCTTCCAGTAGTCAAGAATGAACAACCAATCTCCTAGAGTACCCCTATAAGTCCTCTCTGTATGATATTAAAATTCACTAGTCCAACAAACTACATGGGTTTTGATTCCTATAATAACCAGGATACATAGGATAACTCATTATGGAACAATACTCTCCTCAAACTATTTATCACATCATTTCATGGTAATACATTCCAAATCACATTATTATACATATTTAGCACATAAAGAACCATCCATTATAGGATTATGATAGAGAACCTCTGATACATATAGATGGACTCGCTAAAGATACCTCAGTCCTTTTCATATGAAATATAATTAACTCATGATCATTTTGTTAGGGAAAACAGTCTTATATTGGGATTAGGAAGAGATTCACGAACATATCTTAAATATATAAGATAATCCTGGAGTGTGAAATAATTCTCCCATAAAATAGTGTGATGAGCCCAACCTCCCATCCTCTCAACCAATGCGAGTCTACAAGAGTCACTGAGCTGGAAAATCCAGATGACCGCCTACCTTTGGATTGCATGTTTGTGCCTAGTTATTGATGAGGGAATCATTTGGAGTTTCTAGTAAGAGGGAAAATTGTAATATGATCTTCATGATTATGCACAAAACAAATCCCCCACATTCAAACCATTGGATGGATCCAATCCATGCCTTGAAAACCCCAACGAAACTAAAAGGTAAACCTGATGTGAATATCTATAATAAAAAATGATGGTTTATAATCTGTTGTGCAATGTTTTCACCCCATATAAAAAAGAAAATAACCTACCTGATATAAATCTCTCAAATTATTGATTAATCAAGCATCAAGATATGTTGTTTTTCATTCCCTATAAAATCAAAGAAGTAAGATTTTAATTATCTTATAGATTATCTTCTTTAACTAGGGTTCTTATAAGTCCATCCTTGTATTGAAAAGTTCGCGCAAGAAGAATGGATGGATCAAGAATATTAGGACAATTGTATTAACCATGAATATCTGATTGAGAATATTATACATATAATATTTCACTAATTGGAGACCATTTTCCTTATTGTCTGGATGACTATAGATACAGATAGCATCTCGATCTAGGATAATGTATTCTTCATCCCAAATTCACTCTGGTAAAACATCAATGATAGCAACCCCCTCAGGTCACAAAGTAATCTATCCCGATCAATAGCTTAAATGATAGTAGGGAAACACCATGGTATGGGGTACCACAAACATAGTACAATCTCGGCTATGGGAAATTCCAATGGTGGTCTCCATGCACTACAACCAGTGAATCTGCATCATCGTAGAGAGGTTTTTTCTAAGATAGTAGCCCTTGTCACTACAACTGATAGCATTGAGGAATTATCCTCGAAATGCTCAAACTGTCACCTTTATTATCTGATGAAGGTGTATCAAGAATCCAAATATGACTTCCATCAAGTTCAGGTTCCACCAAGGAGAGAACCTTTCAACCATTGTCTCCAACACCATCCCATAGGTACCCACCAATCTCTTGCTGAGGGTACCCCCTAACATGTTGCCACCTATGACACCCATGCACGTGTACAAATGAAGGCTCATCGATAGAGGAAGGTGTTGGATATCCATGAGAGGGCTTATATACCCACTCCTTATGATGGCGTCTTCTAGTATATCTTGGCAAAAACCAGCAAGCAGGCTCATATCCCTACTGATTGGGAAAACTTTTGTGGGAATATTCCCACAACAGACATTTGGGGTGGTGCATATACCTACCCCTATGAATAAATTCCATCAGCATATTTTGATAGCATAAGGGGAAAAAGGTGGGTTCATATATCCACTTCAATCGAAGGCATCTTCCAAGGTATAATGGAGACTAAAAATGTACAGTCTTATTTCCATACACACACTTCTCCAAAATGCAAATATATTTTAGAAATAGATAAAGAACTACACTGGTATATTTTGGTACAGTTATAGGTAAAGGTACAATCGCATAATAATATCCTTATAGAAAGGGAAAATCAATACTCAGATCATCATGAACAAGTGGTTATACAGAAGAAAGAACACACTTTTTCTCCCATCCATGAGGATTATCGACATATTCTGATAAATAATGAGGCATCAGACCAGGCTCATACTCCCATTACAATAGGGGATCACTAGTTGAGAGCAGAATATTCATTGGGAAAGGGGAACATGCCTATCCAAATGTTTTGGGGACAAATTCCAAAGGCCTAGGATTATGATTATATCCCCATTTTGGTCAGGGATCACTATGTGATAGGGGTACAAGCTTCAAATAAGGATCATATTCATATCGAAGAAGTCCATTGTCATACTCCAAAGGCCCAGGATAGGGAATATATCCCCATTTCTTCCATGGATGACCAAGTGAGAATGAAACGAGCATTTGGATAGGCTCATATTCCAATTAGTGAATCTTCCTGGCATATTCATGTAGATCATAGAAGAAAGGAATATATTCCTACATCCACCGAAGAACGAATGCACCGTCATATTTCCAATGCAAAAGATGTGGACCCCCATTTTCTATCTCCCATTCTGAAGGCCTGGTGTTATATTCCAATGTGCAATGCATATTCAAACCAGGCTCATATTCATGTTCCAATTAGGACTCACCAAGTGAGAGTAGCACATGCCTCAGGAAAGGCTCATTATCCTTCCAGGAAATACCATCGGCATATTCCAAAGCACTAGATCAGGCACATACTCCCATCTTGATAGAGGATCAGCATGTGAGAATGGCACAAGCCTCAGGACAAACCCATATTCCTCACAATAATGAGACATCATGCTATTATATTCCAACAGCTTCTCAGTATATATATCATATTACTACATCACCAAATGGTTACATACAAATTATAAAAACCATCATACAACAAGGTTATATCCATACACAATCAAAAAAAGATGGTCAACATATTCAAACCATGACACCAAAAATGGACCATATTCTTAATCTTCTCAATTCTATCATCCTTGATGTTGTTCAAGACACATTCACAATACCACAAGGGTTTTTTGACTCTTCTATCCAATAATAAGCCTAAGAAGTCCATTACTCTGATATTCTACCTCGTGATAGTGAGGATATAGATCATAGGGACTCTAAATATAACATTCACCAGGGTCAAGATCCCCACTGAAATATCTCCCACAAATACAGAAATTCACTCCTTTCGCAGAAACCTCTGTATAGAGAGGTGTTTAAAACTCTGACACCTTTTTATATAGTGGTGTTCTAAACATCGTGGCCAACATTATATGGTTTCCCATCAACTTCCAGCAGCACTCTACTCCCATTAGTAGGTGACCATCAGAGCCATATTCTATGGTCTAACCGAATAAATGCATGTATGTCTGATGAAGAAGAGTATAACATTGAAATATAAATATATTTAGTCTGAAACTACCTCCCCATTATATTATGGCCCCTTCCTACTTCTAAGTATGATGTCCTTGATGAGGTAGAAAAGGATTGAATGTATTATCTATGACAAATTATGTGGGATACTCATTAGAAAAAAAACCCTCTACATATCCCTTATCTAGGATATGATTGTTGGCTTTAGACAATCAATATACTCTATCATCAACTAGACATGACTATTATCTCCATGGCCCGGGATCCAGAATCAGAAAATCACAGCGCAAATATGCAAGAAGTTTATTTCCACTTCATCATGACACTATAGCAGCTGATCTTCAAAGATACTTCATGAATCCATATTTGATTATGGGGTAAGGATGGATCATTACACATTATCACCCCCATGGAATAAAAGAACCCCTCTGATTCGACATCTAGTAATGTTATAGCCTTTTGCAAAATTAGGGGACTAGAAAATGCTCGGGGTAGTTGGTCAGTACAATGAATTTCTCTAATTCAATGATTCCATGAAATCAGGAATGGAGGGATAGTATATCCAACAAGACATCATGATGGGGACCCTAAAGAAATGAGATCACATTTTTGAATATAAATAAAAAAGTTGTGATCATCTATTCAACTTCTCATGAACAATAATTCTCATCAATGATTTCCATAACACCCATATCTCGTGTGAGCATAGATACGCTACATCAAATGGGCCACAATAATATTTATCATAGCATTCATCCAAGAGTGTACCTAGCCCTTTCACCTAGGATAATATCTTTCACTACCTCCACCCCTCGTATCATCAATTCCTGAGAGGATTCAAGACATTTCCTCTGTAGTAGTGAGAAACCCCCAACTCATTGGGTTGGGGGAATTTATATCTCAGTCATCATCTATAGGTTCATTATATTCTGTGGGGGTCCTGTAAGAATCATTGGTGATCCCCAATCACCCTAATCCCACTAGTCTGGGTACATTTATATCTTCATGTCCATCCTAGGAATCATCAAGTCCCTGACAAGAATCATTGGATCCTCAACAATAGGACCAATTTATACAAATTGTGACCTAGAATTACCCCTACCCCACAGGGATGGGGCATTTTAAGCATCATCATCCCCACAGAGTGAATAATGGATCTCTAGTTTGGGAGGGAAATGTTCAGTGTCCCAACTATCCCTCCCATCATGGGACAACCCACTATTGTTCGAGGACCATTCGTCAATCATGAACATGAACTCACTTAAGGTCATTACTCATAGTCCAATACTGGAGGAACATATGACAAAGGGTATCATACCCCCTAGGTTCGAATCCAAAATGGCCAAATATGGACAAGGGATCAAATAACAACCTTAATGAATGAAGTGAATAGTAAGCCTATTTCATTGAAAGTAATGTCACAACCAGAATTTCCTAATATTCCCAATAAATGTCAGCATTGTCAACATGGTATAATATAATCAAGATGAAAATGAAAAAGGATATAGCATGGAGAATCTACCATAAGAGGGGGTGATTTCGATGCATCGACTTAGGTTTCACACACCCAAAACAAGAGAAGGATCCAAAATCAGGCACCACCGAATAACAAGTTTTCACCTCTCCAACGAAACCATAACAAAAAGGGAAAGGTGTATCTACATCCCAATCACCACCCAGAAGAATTGAAGTTCCTTCAATTGATAATTAGTTGTCACAATATTGGAGTGAAATACAATCTCTATGGAAAATCAATGAGGATATAACGAGGTAAAATATTCCTATTTATTATCATCTTCATGCAAAGATGAAGATTCTCCATCCCATGGCTGATCCAATAGAAAAATAAGTATATGAGCATCTGATGGGTCTAAGTCTAGATATCCAATCAATATTAATGTTGTAGTCAAAATTGATCATGAAATCCCCCTATCATGACGACTACCTCTCCCTCATTAAGGAAAACAATCAGTATGGATGGGAGACGACTCTGAAAGTAGTTCCCCCAATGATACTTTTTTCATTGAGCCCTGTTATACTTGAATGGAATCCATGGAAGGGTGATGTGCACCTCTATAGCCTTAGAAGAATACATATCCTAAATGGGCGGATGATACGCCACATCCAACAAAATTTAAAAAGCTTACCACCTCTACTATTGATGGTGTATGAGACCCTGAACAACATCTCACACACTTTAAATCCTAATTTTCTCCAATGATGGGTCCTCAAGATCAACAAGAGGCCAAAAAAGAAAAGGTGTTTGGTACAGACTCTAAAAGGTCTGACCTTTGTTTGGTATAATATCTTACCAGACTGATCAGTTGCCGGATGGTAAGGCCTTCATCATCAGTTACTTTTTCATTTCAACTCTATGCTAAGGAAGAAAATAATTTTCAACCTAATGAACTACATAAAATGTGATAATGAAAGGTTTTCTAATTTAATTGAATAGTTAAATTTTTTAATATATTCCCTCAAAACCCCTCTCTCAAAAGAGAACCTACTTGAACTCTATACTAAAAATATCAGGGTTGAGTTATAGCCACCACTGATCCCCAAAAAATATCCATGTGGGTTCTGAGAGTTTTTTCAAATGGAACAACCTCTTAGAGAATCCATTCAGTGGACAAAATCCAAGTATTGAATCATGACCAAAGTATAGGGTAAAGGTCTTGTAGAGAAAAAGCTGCAGCTGTCTACCTCAATCTAGAAGTAGTTCCCATCTAGGCACCTAAGCATTCTCCAAATCATCCATCACCTCATGTCGAGGAATGAAGACCAAAAAATCCCCCTCATCCATAATCCTAGAGAAATTAGAGTCACCCAAGATTTGAGTAATTTATAAACAAAGTATACTCCTAAAATGAATAATTCCCCAACTATTTCTTATCTTCCATGTACAATAGCCTTCTCAAGATTCCACAACCTTCAATACATGACGAGGTCAACCAAAATGACCATCCCGACTACTGTCCTTACCATAGAGGGATGGGTAATAATATCTAGGACTAATTATTCTTATAATAAATCCTTCAAGGCATGGTTGACTCTAGACCAGTGGAATTAGGAAAATCCCCAAAGCAGGTGGCTTACATAACCATTTTCATGTTAGAAGAATAAGATAGATGGAAGAAAGTTCTAAACAGGCATGCACAAAATTTTTATAACTACATGACTCAAGAAACAATTGATTGATCTCATGCCAGACTAAAATCATAGTTTTTCACAACCACAACAGATCCACCACTAAATAAGAAGGTAAAATCATAATTACCTCCCAAAGGTGGGCGTGACCACCAGAAGTAGGAAGAAATAGAAGAGGATGAACCATATTATTATCCAACACTAACCATAACCCTTGTAGATTTATTCCCTAAAACATCCATAGAATGGAAACCACCATACCAAATGTAATCCTCATCATATGAAAATCTCATATTTGGTTCTATCAATCTGATACACTTATAAGACCCCTTCTTTGATAATGATTTTTACCTTGAATATGAATTTCCCCCACATAGTCGTGGAATTGGAGGTTTCATGCGCCGAAACCAGTGATACCGGGGATAACATAGTCATGGTTGGACACAATATTCAAATCATATCCCCATAGAGGACATATATGTAGTTGAAACTTTTAATCAAACACTCAAGTGGGCCCAAAATAGTGAAGGAGGTGCCTCATAGTCCTCCAACAATCGCATGCATCTGATTGTCTTGCATGACCACCTAGTGGGGATTTAATCCAATAAATCTAGACAATGGGAATGGTAGTTATGACCTACACCACTATAAAATGATGTCCCATAGACTTCTACAAAAGACCCAATCACATCCTCCATTTTTGGATCCACTCCTGAACTGTATGCCCATGAGCATCCCCGTATCAGGATGTGCCATCCTTTGGAAAAAATATACAACTTTATAAAATAGATGGATATTGTCCCATCCAAAATATCAATCCTTGATGTTCTTTATATTTCTAAAGAACACAAAGTGGAACATATTGAAGCCTTCCAGATCCCATAAGAGTTTGAGATCAAATTCACTATGACTGAGGTCTGTCGAATGGATTTTATGTCCCCAAAATTTCATATCACCATCTAATTCACTATTTAAGATTAGGAAGATTCCATCCAAGGAAAAATAAAACCTTTATATATCTCGAGAATACTCTACAATTTCAATGTCTAAAGGGTTCAGATTGATAATGAATATAGAATCAATCTCATCCTTGTTTGAACACTCTAACGTTTGGGATATGGTGAAGGGGACTTATCTCCCACCAAGCTAATGATTCAAGGGAATGATAAGCATGAAAAAATTCCCCTTAGGAAAATAAAACATGATTCCTAGTTTTTTGAACTCATATTTGATTCTAGGTTCATGGTTATCCAGTAAGACACGGCATATAAGGTCATGCTCAGAAAGACCTATCTCCATAGCCACATAATGGTTCCTTCAACATTATACCAGTGTCTGAAGTATCCCATCAATGGAAAATGCAGAATACTACATTATAAAAGAACCCCCTTTTATGACATGTATAATCACATATGTTGAAGGTAGATAAGTAATGAATTTTGTATGATAATATATATTTTTCACCTCCCAATTGGCTAGGGGACTATCCATGTGAATCCTTGGACTATGCTCGATAGTGACTATGTTCTCCCTGTAAATATGTTTGAGGTAGTAAATCTAATCTCATATGTCCATTTCCCTCCTTTCCTCAGTGATAGTGTAAAATTCATTCATTTTTTACATCACTCTATTAAGAATTAGATTACAATGGATGATAATTTATCTTCTAATTACTTCCCTCACCCTGATAATAATAGGGAGGCCTCTAGACTTCTAGCTATTTCTAAAAATGGAACTACTGAAATTGAATTAGAGTAGGATGAGGATGAACTCAGAAATTCACCTCTACCATTTGAGAAAGGTGTCTCCACTACCATATATGAGATCATAGAAATAAATTTTGGAATTGGAAAAGACCCAAGGCCTACTCTAATTAGTGTCACCATGACCCTCAAAGAAAAAGATATGTACGTTGAATTTCTAATGAATAAATGATATTTTTTCACCTAAAATGATGAAGAAATGCTCAGAAAAATTTCAGATGTGGCTATAAACCATCACAGACTACATGATGAGTATTTAGGCTTCACGCAAGAAGCAAGGATGATACACCCCTCTCATGCCACCAATTTTGAAGCAGATGTTAACAATTTTATTAAATCCGACTTTGTTCGAGATGTAAAATAAACAATATGGCTTCCAACATTGTGACCATAAATAAAAACAATGTGTAGATTTATGGACTTCATTGATTTAAGAGACCTTAACTGACATTTCCTGAATGATGATTTCTCATTTTTAATCATAGAACTATTTACTGATGTGAATATTAACTTCTAAGACCTTTCCATCATTTATGGGTACTCAGGGAACAATCAAATAAAAATTTACCTAGAATATAAATAATATACTTCCTTCATAATTCCTCGAGGGATCTTCTAATATTTGGTCTTTTCCTTTAGTCTAAATAATATTTTCACTACATATTTGTGCACCATGCATCACAGATTCAAGAAATTCTTAAGAAGGATATCCAAGTGTTATGTCAAATACTGGGTTGTTAAATCCTGAAACGGATCTGTGGATAATCTTTGACAATCTACAACAACATGGTTTAAAGATGAGTTCACTGAAATATGATTTTAGGGTAACATCGAGAATTCTCCTTGTCATTGTGTTATGACACCACGACATTGAGGTTGATCCAGAGAAAACTAGTGTTATTTTATCAATTTCACCCCTATAATTATCAAATAACTAAGGGAAATCTGAGGGAACCTCTACTACATTTCATGAATCATAACCAACCTAGTCGGTAAGTCTCTCCCATTTACTAGGATAATGAAGAAGGGAATCACCTATCAATGGGACTATGACTAGAAAAAATCCTTTGAAAGTATCAACTCGTACATACTACACCGCCAGTTTTGATGCCTCTTTTGGAAGGGAGTCCACTCATAATATATGTAGCTACCATAGAGCGCTCAATAGGTTCCCTCCTCACACAGAAAAATTATGTGGGAAGTGATAATGATCATTACTACCTCAACTAGAAAATTATATGTACTGAGACTAGATACTCTGATGTTGAGATGAATTTCCATGCACTCATATTTGTGGTGAAAAAGATGAGGCATTACTTGAATGGGCATAAATTCCACCATGACTTTCATATTGATCTTCTCAAGTACTTCATTGGTCATCCTTTATTGACTAGGAGCTTGTATTTATGGTCGGTCATTCTACAGTAATATGACATTCAGTTCATATCACTGAGTTTAGTGAAAGGGAATTCCTGGGATAAGTTCCTCTTAACAAATCCTGCCCCAAAAAATACATTGGAGGACATTGAGTTTCTATATTATGAGCTCTTATATACCCATGAAACTCCCCAGACATAAGAGATATACTTTGATGGCATCTCCTAGATCCCTATCGGTATAAGGATGGAGAACCTAAATGTCAATAAGGTTTTTCTAGGAATTTTGTTGGTCTCTCTAAAAAAATTTGTTTTACATACTCTTTCTCACTATCTAAATGCTACCAAAATAATGAGACATAATACCAATCCCTCATAGCTAGATTGGAACTAGTCACACAGCTGCACATATCCTACATGAATATCAATGGACACTCAAAATTGGTGATAAATAAGATCAATGGTGAATATACACCTAACAATGAGGAATTGTACCCTCTCATTGGGTACATAAAAGGATTTATGGCATAAGCACCTTTCGATCCCACTTTGCATCATATTCCCTGATCATAAAATGCTTGTGTCGATGCAATAGAGAATGCATCCATCATCATGACCAAACTTGATCAGGATGAAGCAATATTTCCTATCACACATGAAATAATGGTCTCATCAGTAATCATATTTGATATGGAAGAAATCAATCATGTCAGAACATCCTTAGAACATGATGAGGCAACGACCAACCCTTATGTATGGAGCCCATAATTGGCTATCTTCAAAATGAGATTCCCCTAACAAATCATGTCGGAAGGGAATTGGTTTGGCACTGGGAAGCTGAAAATGGATAGATTTAATAATTTAATAAAACTCTGTCAAATATACACCATAAGATGGTGAACAAGGATAAGATGTCTTGTTCGGAAAAGATACATCATGATTTATGGGACTGCCATATTTCCATGAGTTCTACTACATAGGAAACACCATACTCATTGGTGTACAGGACCAAGGTAGTGTTACCAATAGAGGTCCAACTACCTTCACTACAATTAAAAAAAATCACATCACTCAGAAGATGAACAATCTCAAAAGAGGATGAACAAAATGGAATGGCTAGATGAGGATATAAAGAACACACCGAAAAACATGGAGGTCCACCAGAATAAGATAGTATGGTCCTTTAATAAAAAAAATTCCTTTATTGATTATTATAATGAGAGCTAATAATGGATCTGAAACCCCCAATAATACTGGAAATGAATCCCCCAAAACTAGAACTGTAGTGGGAAGGTCCTTATGTCATTCATAAAGTTTATCATAATGGGTCCTACTCATTGACCATCATGGATGGAGAGTGTGTCACACCACCCACCAATGTAAAATTTCTCAATAAATACATTTCATAGATTTCATCGGATAGGCATCCACATCAGAGCAAGCCCCTTAATTCATCATGATTACATGAAATTAAACTGTAAAAATTCATACTAACCATATGATAATAAATTGTATGGAGTTCATCCTTGTTTTATGATGTTAAAGTAAACAATTAATTAATAATTGTGTATGTCTTGATTTCTTCTATTACAGGATACATAGTGACACCAAATCCTCTTTTTTAGGCCCTTCCATAAGATTACTTTCCTTTCACATAGGGTTATCAAATGTCCTTACCACATGACAATAAACTACAAATAAAATCTTCACGCTATAATACATACAACTGCACAAATTGAAAACATCACTTTTCCTTCACATCAACTGATCTACAGTGTTTACACATGATATAAAACATTATAGATCCATAATATCCATCATCATTCATGTTGGGACAACTACGTCCTTACCACATGATGTAAAACTACATGGTTTTCCTAGAACTATGTATGGATTGATTCTCATTTCTTATTAGATACATGGAATTACATCAATATTATTTCTTTTTATATCCACCACATGATACAAAATGACTATGTCCTATTTTTAAATTCTTCTTCATGGGGAGAGGAACCCTTTTCATTCCTTTTTTCTCACACTGATAATATCTCACATGAACATAGGAGTCTCGATAATGGATACCCCCCAAACAAGGCATAATAGCTTTTGACATTCCAATCATGATCCTTAACCCAAGATCATAAAATGAATATCATGAGTCTTCAATGAATGTTGTTAAACTTCAAAGTTAATTTCCTATTCATGACATGAAACTTCATACATATATTAACCTCACCGGAGAGGACCATTGTAGTTAGTGTTGGTCTTCTACCACACCTACAACCACTGTATCCCTCTCCACATTAGGGAGCCCATGTCCTTGTCACATGATGTTAAACTACATAGTTATTCATGAACTATGTGTGTCTTGATTCTCATTTTTATGTGATACGTAGAGATACATAGAGTTCAATACTCAGGCTCGGCTGCAACATCATCACTTTTCCACATATATACATCTTCTTCCTTGATGCATGAAGATAATCTATATGGTTCCTTAAGAACTTTGTGTGGATTGAATATTATCACTAAAATATACTTAGTGATGTTTGGGCCTTAAATCCTAGTCCTAACAACAACAACTAAAGGAATAAATTCATACATATATGTTTGGGATAGACCTGCATAGAGTATTTTCCACTTAAGAACTATGTATTACTTGATTCATGTCCTCATGGGATATGTAGCGATGTTTGGATTTCCAATACCCGGCCCAGTCATGAAAAATAAATAAAAATATTCCCCCTCTTTGCATATGGGTCAGACCAATATAGGGTAATTCATCAAAAACTATGTGTGTCTTGATTCTTATCACTATGGGATACATAGTGACACCCATAATTCCATTCATGGTACTAGTCCT